>OY759212.1:700477-1354347 GCA_963662105.1 Meiosimyza platycephala
GGCTCGCTGGGGTCTGGCTATATAGTGTCGGGAGAGGACGCAGTTCTGTGCATGCTCCGACTATGCAACTCCAATCTTCCAACTCACAACTGTAAGATTGGGAAGTTGGAAGCTCCAGTTGGACCACCTATCTATGGTCCTTCTGAACAAAGAGTCCGTGGAACTCCGTGCCGTGGCGGCAACTAATGGTGTCATCAAGTATAGTTTGATCAAGATAACACATAGGGTTTACCGTAAGGACGAAGAACTTGCCTTCAAAAGGCTGCATCGATTTGTTGCAATCTGCTTCAATATCTCAGGCGAGTACAAGCAACTTTAATGAATATCTTTTCATATTTGCATACGCTGTTAACCCTGGCATCGTTCTCTCTTTTGACTTGTTCCCATTTGCCACTTCTTATTAAACCAAACTTTTTGTATGTGGTTTTCAATTTAAAGAATAAATATTTAATTAAAACATGTTACTCGGATCTGGTTTCGGTGATATAGCCATCAGAATTTGCGGATATAGCTTTTGTTAAAATCATATGTACACGGTTAGAAATCTTGGATTAAATTTTAATACAAGCGAAATATTACAAGGATTTTTAATACAATTTTGATTAAATTTAATACTTTTCAATAGATTACAAAATTTTGTAATAAATTTTGTATTAAATTTTTATGTATAAGTATTGTATTCGAATTTTAAACCATGCTGTATTATATTTTAATACTTCTACATTGAACTTTCATTTTATGTTGTTGTCAATATAAATAAACTTTTAGCCAACCAATAAATAACACTACGGTGGCTGATGTCGTTAAGCTGAGCGTGCTTTAATTGAATTCACAAGGAACCCGGTTCGAATCCCATTCGAAATGAAAATTTTTTTTTTTAAATCTTAATAAAAACGAGTATTAAATTTTAATACAAAAAAATATTAAAAATTAATTTTAATATTTAGGCAGTATTAAATTTTAAAACAATTCTGGTGTATTCATATATGTAAGCCAAAAGTTTAAAGTTTAATCCAAAATTTCTAACCGTGTAGCTTGTCATAAGAAAGATAATTTAGTTAATCAAAACTCAGAAAAGTCGTCATACACTCACGGTCAAAAAAAACGCAGACTTGAATTTTGCAAGAAGTTTTATATTTTGATGCGTAAAATAATATCTACTCTTGTTTAACGGTTTTAAGTTTGTTAGATACTGTTACTAGGGACAAGTTTTGAATATTTTCAAAACTATCTACCTAAGAGTAATAAATTCTGGGAACCTTTTCCAAATAAACACATAATTGCTAGTTTTATAATCAGAAATTACTACTTATTTATATGAAAAAATACATTGTTTTTTGTAGTTTTTTTTATGCATTTTTAATTTCTCACATATTCTTTAATTATTTATTATTTAATTATTTTAAATAATACGGTAAAATTTATTTTAATACCGCGTAGGACCTATTTTTGCCTTGATGACGCTTTCCATTCGAAAAGGCATGCTCTCATAGAGTTTCCGTATTAATTCCATTAAAATATCGTTGTACCAAGTAGATTCAATTATTTTCTTTAACTTTGGAATATTATTAGAGTTTTGTTGGCGCACTTTGCGTTTTAAAATGGCCCAAACATTCACATTGAGGTTGGGGCTGTTACCGGGCCATGGACTGACTCAGTTCTCAAAAAGTCCTTATATTCCTTTACCTATGCAAAAATAAATAGTTCATTATTGTAAATCTATCAAAAAAAAACGTAAAAAATAATTATTGTGAGTGGGACACTTACCGATTCCGACCGATGACAAGGTGCAGAATCGTTTTGAAATATGACTTGCTACGTGCTCGCTTAGTCGGTCGATGCTAGGTAAAACGCCGTTTTTTACGATATCAATATAAACTGCGGAGTTCACATAACCTTCCAGAAGAAGAATCTCTCCCACCCCACATCTTGTTAATGCCCCCATTTGACCAAAGCAAAAGTCATATTTCAAGACGATTCTGCACATTGTCCTCGATCGAAATCGGTAAGTGGCCCACTCACAATAATTATTTTTTACATTTTTTTTTGATAGATTTACAATAATGAACTATTTATTTTTGCATAGGTAAAGGAATATAAGGACTTTTTGAGAATTGAGTCAGTCCATGGCCCGGTAACAGCCCCAACCTCAATCCCATTGTGAATGTTTGGGCCATTTTAAAACGCAAAGTGCGCCAACAAAACCCTAATAATATTCCAAAGTTAAAGAAAATAATTGAATCTACTTGGTACAACGATATTTTAATGGAATTAATACGGAAACTCTATGAGAGCATGCCTTTTCGAATGGAAAGCGTCATCAAGGCAAAAATAGGTCCTACGCGGTATTAAAATAAATTTTACCGTATTATTTAAAATAATTAAATAATAAATAATTAAAGAATATGTGAGAAATTAAAAATGCATAAAAAAAACTACAAAAAACAATGTATTTTTTCATATAAATAAGTTGTAATTTCTAATTATAAAACTAGCAATTATGTGTTTATTTGGAAAAGGTTCCTAGAATTCATTACTGATAGGTAGATAGTTTTGAAAATACTCAAAACTTGTCCCTAGTAACAGTATCTAACAAACTTAAAACCGTTAAACAAGAGTAGATATTATTTTACACATCAAAATATAAAACTTCTTGCAAAATTCAAGTCTGCGTTTTTTTGACCGTGAGTGTATCTCCAAAACTATTGGTTAAATTTTAAAGTTCTTTACACCATTATTGTAGGGCAATAAGTTATCTTTCTTATGACAACCATATTTTTACATCCATTCACGGATCTCAACTTATAATGACTTTAATAAAAGCTATATCCGCAAATTCCGATGGCTACATCTTTGAAACTATATCCGAGCGACACTTTATTTTTTTGCGTTTGGCCCCGTACTACCACGAAAACAAAAATTGGGCAATAGATGCTAAAGTAAACCTGTTCCACAGAATTCTTTATCTTTTAAAATAGATAGAATGGAATCAAAAATTTTTCAATTCCAAATTTTGATTCCATTTGTAAAAAGAGTTTGATTCTAAAATTGTAGCTGTATTAGCAATTTTTGCTTTTTGCAATTCTAACAGAAACAGCAGTTAGGGTAAGTGGGCGGCCTTCGGCCGCGGCTCAGGATTTAAACCTCCCAAAAATCCGACAACGGCTTCGCGGTGGTCTTCGGCCACGAATCAGTCCATAATATATGCAACACCTGGTTCGCTAGCCACAGTAATTTTACATAAGACGGTAAGTGGGCGGCCTACGGCCGCAGCTCAGAATTTATAACTCCCAAAAATCCGGCAACGGTTTCGCGGCGGCCTTCGGCCGCGAATCAATCTATAATATAGACTGATCCGGCATCGCTACCCACAATAAATTTAAATAGAAGTTAGTATATTATGCGAAATTCTTTTTTGAAAATTTATTTATTTTGTTATAAGCACCCAAAATTATTTGGCCTTATGTCCTAATGTTTTTGGGTACTATGTCTGTTGTTACAAGTGGTCATAGCCCCCAAAAAAAATGGGGATTATGACCGAAAAAAAAACGGACATAATGCCCAAAATCATTTTGGAGAATATGACCATTGGGGTTATGACCGGGTACCCGTTAAAATAGAGTTGGTGGTCTTTTCCTTTTTTTATTTGCAAGGTATTTAATAAATTTCCCCAATGGGGGGCCCGCACCATATGTTCAGCCTAGGGGCCCGCACACACCTAGAGACGCCGCTGGAACCCTGGGTTCATGCTGGGAGGGTCTGTGGTCTGAGGACGACAGGTTGTAAGCTACTGGTGGCGAATGTGGAAGGTAACCCCAGGACGTGCATTTTGGCACATACCAATCTTAAAATATTTTTGCTTTCTAATTACAGTGACCGAGATACGGTCGTTGCTACCCTGGAGATTATAGCTGGAGGCTTCTGGTTATCTTCGTCCTACATGGCTCACAATATGGCAGGTGGCCTGCTACCGACATCGTTAAAGGCTTCTGCAAAGCAGGCCTTTTTAAACAAAACACGATTATTCATAGGCAGTGACGCAAATGCACTTCACACTTTTTGAATATATTTTAAATACTAACCTCCTTATCTGCAACAAAGGTTGTGAACAAACCTTAACAATGTAGATCAGAGAAAAAGTTGTGGGACTTAACATTGGTCTCGCACTTCGCTTTTGATTTCATCGTTGACTGGAGAGTCTCAACTGAACACTCTTTTTCAGTTCTGTACTGAAAATATCCATAAAAGTCGCCAAGTGTACTAAAAATGCGGAACATGTAGTGAATGTACTGAAAACTTGTCGAATGTACTGACGACGCACAGTGGAGGAACTTGAAAATTCGGTGGCCATAAATCATTTTTCACATTTCACTGTATCAAAAATCTAATGGTGCAGTTTTGTTACGCGTACTTTGGTTAAGAAAAATGCAAATTTTCAGGTTCGTAGGTGGACGGGAACATATTGAGAGGCGTGCCAATTGAAAGGTCCATTCTCTTTTTTTGGATAATTTTTATTTTTTACGAATTTTTTTCAACTTTGGAGCTGTGTAACTTTTGCAAGGTACAATATTTCTACACAAATCCTTTGTTTAAATGAACGTTAATAAAATACCTTTTTAATAATTTGAAATGCTGTTACAATATATGCTATCTAATATTTTTGGGGATTTTTTTGTAAACGTCAATTTTTTGCACTAATTCAGAGATAACTACTGGCCGGCGAAAGTCGGCGTAGTTTGGTTAAGTTTTTGAGTACGAGTATAAATTAGACAAGCAAAGTGATTCTGATATCGATCATGTACAGCAAACTAAGAGGAAAACACCTACGAAACCTTTCCATGAGAGTTCTGACTGCCCTCAAAGAAGAAAACTACTGAAGATCCCGGAAAATTATGGAAAAGTGGTTATCAAATATTTTTTCTTTTGGGAATTTATAACGATGGCTTATATTAAAGGGTTATGTTTTCTCTTTTAGTTGTAAGGAACTGCATTAAAAACTCTTTATTCGCTTAGAACAGAGGTTCCCAGACTTTTTTTTTTCATAGACCACTTTCAAAATTTGGCTGGTTCCGGTGGGCCATATGCAGCTACATTTCTACCATGTTCCCAAAACTCGACAAAAAATGTGAAGATTAGATCTAACTATGGAAATTTGCGTTGCGGCTGAGTTCCAATCACGAATTAATAGTTTTCGACAAAAAGTGAGAATTGATTGGTTAATTAATTAATTGATTGTGCTGTGAGTGGATGTCAAAAAAGTAAAGTTGTCCAATCAAAAAAGTGATTCCATCCAACTTGACTTTTTTGAAGAAAAATAGTATATTTTTTTGTGTTGTATTTATGCAAATACGCAATTATTACACTATTAATTACACAGGCCGAATTGAAGGGAAAGGCAGTACTTTTAGATGCCTCAAATATACCCAAAAACCGTTTTTTGCAAAACCTTGACATATAGGAGCAATTCTGAGCTCGGATTCGGATTCAGCGCATCAAAGACCATAGGGTATGCTAGATCTGGTCTCTGGTTCTGGACTTTCGTTTAATTTTGTCGGCCTGTGTCATTATTGTTAACAGTCGTTAATTATATAATTAAATTATTATCTGCCTACATTGATAGGTGAAGTCAAGCTAGAATTTAAGTTCTTCACTATCGAAAGCAGAAAAATTTTCGTGGACCCCCGCTTACGAATTGTGAACCCCCATTTTTTGTCACGCCAGCGTAGGACCCGCCGAGTCTCCCGTGGACCCCTGGGGATCCACCTGGACCACTTTGGGAACCTCTGGCCTAGAAGATACAGATTTTTTATTATCAGTATAAAAAAAAATTGCATTTTTGGCGCAAAATTAATGATAATGTATGGAAATCTACAAAAAATCAACTTCTCCCTAAAAAAAGTGAAAAAAAAAATCGCAAAATTTATAACGATGACTCATATTAAAGGTCTATGTTTTTTCTTTTAGTTGCAAAAAACTGCATTAAAAAATTTTTATTCGTTTAGAAGATACAGATTTTTGGCCAAAAAACCCGCTTTTTCCTCCACTGTGCGACGATGTTTTGGGACAAAAATGTACCGAAAAAAGTACAAATGTACCGAAATCATTGATCACATACATATTACATTATCCAGCATCATTTCGTATCGCTTAATGATACTCTTCTAGTGGGCCCCCGACTATTCAGCAGCAACTTATCGCGTCACTCTTTTATCATTTTGACTCTGAAGGCAGATGTACCAAAAATGTACCGTTAATTTCTTTTTGATAAAGAAGATCGCAAATTCCAAATAATTTTTTTTTGAAAAATAATTCAGTGTATCCGTTTCAAATGTATGAACTGAACACCGTCATCTTCGGCTTATCTTCGTCACCCTTTCTAGCAGTAAGATGTTTTTTTATTTGGCCTACCTTCACCACGATGAGTATCCAATTGGTGGTTGTAATCTTCCCTCTGATCTTTACGTCGACGATCTGCTGACAGGTTCTGAGGACCTTGACGAACTGTATTAAAAGCGCCAAGAAATCAAAAGTATACAGCAACTCCATGGTTTGTTTTCCTTACTAAGTGGAACTCAAATCATTCATCATTATCAACTGCTGAAGAAGTTTCTATTCAATTTAACTTCCATCTGCTCCTTAAAAAAACTTACGTTATTTCCCCTTGTGTGAAGATTTCTACACACATGAGATTTCAGTACATTTTCAGTGAAGTATTTAAAGAATACGAATAAATCATAACATTTATGAATATATATTTTGAGAAAACGATACGATAAAATTGAAATTAGCTTACAATATCTTTTTTTTAATGCATTTTAAGCAAACGTTTCGACTTCAGTGTTTCCCGCATTTAAAGTTTTCAATAAGTGAGTTTTTATATGAAAATTAAAAAAACTCTTCCCGCAAGGCGAGTTTATTAGATACATTTCTGATTTTTTCACACAAAATTAAACATGAAACGGCGGATATTTGTGTATAATTAACTCAAAAACAAATTTTTTTGAGCTATGACGGTCTTTTTTTTTATTTTTTTTATAAAAAGCTAAGGGGATAACCCTCGAAAGGGGAGACAGAAGAGTGGGAATAAGGTTAACGTATAGAGCAGTGGTATATAGCGCAACGATAAGAATGAAAGTGATCTGAAGCAAGTGTTATGCCTTTGAACTTCATTGCACTTCAGTTATTGATGCTTTGCCGATAGAATACACTGTCCTTACCACAGCTGAAAAGCTCAATGTGTTGCTAATTTGGTAACAGCTCGAAAAAACCTCCAGAAAAATTAAGGAGAGGGAAATGATTGGAAAAAAAGGAAAATTAGGAAATATGGATAGTGTATTACCATGCCTGCCAAACCTATTTTTGTTTGTAAAATAATGTTGTTGACAAAGTCATAAATTTAAAAAGTCATAAAGTTTTTATTTGATGGTTTTACAAGAAATCAAAAATAGATTCTCGGAGACTTCTAAAAAATATTGGGGGGCACACCTTTCAAAATTTTTTTAATTGGCAATTACTAGGGGGGAGCGGTGCGGTGTAGAGTGATAGTCATGAAAAAGTATGAATCTGTTAAAGTACACCGAAAAAAAAGATCGTACTAAATTTGAAGAACTGCATTCCTCCGATTTAGTGTAAAAATTTTCCTTAATCTAAGCTATTTTTCCTCATATTGCTGAAAATATCGTCTCATTTAGTAATTGAGTCCTTTGAAATGAGTTCATGTTTCATTAAAGCAAGTCAACGCTCTTCCTCAAATATAGAGTTTGTGGTTTTAGTAAAACTTTCCTTTGAAATAGTAAATTTTTCTTTGGGAAGAGTTTTTGAGGACAACTTGTTCCTCATTTGAGTAAAAACTTCCTCAATCTAATGGAATGTTTTGTTTAAGGAAAATCGTACTCAGTTTTAGTTTGTTTCTTCAAAAAATTTACTATAACGTAGGAAAATTTTTCTTATTAATAAATAAGAACTGCTGCTTTACTCGCTAAAATTAATATCTATTCTTCTCGTAAGTATTATGTTTTTGCCTATATATTTATAGTTCTCTACTTATTTTTTAAATAAAAAAATTAAAAAAAAAAATTATGTCGTCGCCGTGATTTGAACCGAAGCTTTCCTGATCAGACAATGGTTGTTACATGCGCAGTTTAACAACATCATTTTAGTATGTCTTAAAAATGCTGTCGGTGGCTGAGTTGGGTAAGATGAGCATCTTTGAACAGTGGCATGGCGCAGAACACAGGTTCAATTCTCTGATCGGGTGACATGTAAAAAAAAATGGAATTTCTTCTTTGAAGTTTTAAAAACGTATTACAATTAAAATAAGAATGAATGACAGGCAATAAGTAACCAACAAATAAGAAAATAGAAAATTAACAAATTTTTTTTGAAATCAACGAATTTATTTTAAGTAAATTTCTTTCATTTAAGGATACCTTCATCCTTAGAAAAAGAAAATTTTCCTCAGTTTTATAACCTTGTCCTCACATTGAGTAAACTTTTCCTTATTTCAAAGCAGCAACATTTACTTGTACTAAGGAATCCAACTTACTTATTTTGAGGAACCCATGGCTTTAGCTCGTATTGAAGGACATTTTTTCTTTACATTTAGGGATTTTTCCTTAAACGGAGTAAGTTTTTTTTTCGGTGTATATGAAAACACATGATCAGTATGTATAAATTTCCCAATTGTAATCATAATTTATTGTTCAAAAACATTACAAAATTTTGGTTATGACAATGTAACGAATGTATGAATCATTCGTGATCTCGTTTAAGTCTACAATAAATGCATCTTCGAAGTGTAGATACAAAATGCTTAGAGTTATGGCGAGCTTGGGTCATAGTACTCCTTAAATAAGTTAACAATATTCTTAAGGTCGAAAACGATTTTTCAGCTGTGGATGTCGTCACAGGCAATGTTACCATCAATTTTAAAATTTCATTAATTCTACACCGAAAAAAAAAACCGTACTAAATTTGAAGAAATGCCTTCTTCCGATTTAGTGTAAAAATTTTCCTTAATCTAAGTTATTTTTCCTCATATTGATGAAAATATCGTCTCATTTAGTAATTGAGTCCTTTGAAATGAGTTCATGTTTCATTAAAGCAAGTCAACGCTCTTCCTCAAATATAGAGTTTGTGGTTTTAGTAAAACTTTCCTTTGAAATAGTAAATTTTTCTTTGGGAAGAATTTTTGAGGACAACTTGTTCCTCATTTGAGTAAAAACTTCCTCAATCTAATGGAATGTTTTGTTTAAGGAAAATCGTACTCAGTTTTAGTTTGTTTCTTCAAAAAATTTACTATAACATAGGAAAATTTTCCTTAATAAATGAGTGGCAACACTCGCTGCTTTACTCGCTGAAATTAATATCTATTCTTCTCATAAGAATATAGTATTTTGCCTATATATTTATAGTTCACTACTTGTTTTTTAAAAAAAAAAAAAAAAAAAAAATTATGTCGTCGCCGGGATTTGAACCGAAGCTTTCCTGATCAGACAATGGTTGTTACATGCGCAGTTTAACAACATCATTTTTATGCTGTCGGTGGCTGAGTTGGGTAAGATGAGAATCTTTGAACAGTGGCATGACGCAGAACATAGGTTCAATTCTCTGATCGGGTGACAGGTAAAAAAAAAATTGAAGTTCTCCTTTGAAGTTTAAAAAACGTATTACAATCAAAATAAGAATGACTGACAATAAATAAGTAACCAACAAATACGAAAATGGTGGAAATAGAAAATTAACAAATTTTTTTTGAAATCAACGAATTTATTTTAAGTAAATTTCTTTCATTTAAGGATACCTTCATCCTTAGAAAAAGTTTAATTTTCCTCAGTTTTATAACCTTGTCCTCACATTGAGTAAACTTTTCCTTATTTCAAAGCAGCACTATTTACTTGTACTAAGGAATCCAACTTACTTATTTTGAGGAACCCATGGCTTTAGCTCGTATTGAAGGACATTTTTTCCTTACATTTAGGCATTTTTCCTTAAACGGAGTAAGTTTTTTTTTTCGGTGTAGTATTAATTCTACAATAGTTACAAACCTAAAACGTGTTTATCACTTTTCAAAAAACGTACATAGTCAGTAAAATTTTTTATCAAAGATTTGCTATTGGAGCTCGTTTGTTGCAGAAAATTTTATCCACACAAAGTGTCGAAGAGCAATTTTCTATGTAAAATTAGTCCATCCTTGTCAATATCTGCTCCAAAAAACATAATTATTTCGTTTTGAAATTTCTCATATTTAAATAGAATATTTTCAGCCTAACTAAGAAAAGTGCAAAATTTCGTTTCAAACCTTACTCTCAAACAATTCACAATACATATTATCAATAATTTCATAGTATTGATTTCTGAATTTTTCTTCGTGCCCAGCAGACAATTGAGGAAGGCCTTCCTCGGAGAAGGCCAAAATTTTCATCCAAATAAAAATATGTATACTCATTTTTTTTTATTATGATGTTTGTTTTTGTTTAGTAATGAAATTTTATTTAGCAGAATAGTTACACTCCATTGAGTGGCTGTTTCATGTTATGGCAGAGTGTTGTGTATTCAATGTCAAATTATAAAGCAAGAAAATGTCACAACAACAACACGAACAAAAAAAATTAACTCAGACTCTCACGACGTATTAAAATTTAATTTTTTTCGAGTACTTCTATCACCCCTGCTATGGCAAGCGCTCTTAGAAGGCCTGCTTAAGAAGGCCTGTTTTATCGGGACATTTCATATAAAAAAGAAAGTAAGTTTGAAAGGAGGTGGCAAGGCCTTAGTCTTACCAAGGAAGGCCTGCTAGAAGCACTGCTAGCTCCTGCCCTTGCCTACCGCCAGTTACCACTAAAAACTTTGCAGATTCGATGCCAAACCGCTTTTAAGCCGTAGTTGACCAATGAGGCTACTACACTAAATATTAAAAATTACAAAATTATTACTTTTGACAGTGTTTATACAGTTTAAAAACATATGCATAAAATAAGCTGTGACATGAAATTTAGTAGTACATTTCGATTTTCTATTATAAAAATTCCAGGTAATACTTTTTAATAAAAAATAAACATTTTTTTTAAAACTAGAATTTGTGCTTTTTCAAATGATAACAACATTTTTTTTATATTCCAATTAGTTTCAAAATTATAGAGTGTTAAAGTTAAAAGTATGCACTGCATAAAATAAGCTGTGAGCCACTGTAGTTCACTGGATCTAATTTTCTAAAAACTGAGGATGAAAGTTAGCCTACTTAAAATTTGTATGTCTTCAAAAATAGCTGAGCAAAAGAGCATCCTAAATATATGGTACTCCTCTGTGAAAACAACCTTCGAATGAATCTATAATAGAATTAATTATTAAAAAGCTTTTTTTTTGCTACAATCGATGGGAAAAGGTCGAAAATGGATAGTGGACGCAACTTGGAGTATCTCCGGACCCAGGAAAGGACCATCTTCAAACATTTTTGAAAAAAAAGCGAAAGATAGCTTGAAAAATAGTTTTGAACATCACTAAGGGAGGCTCGAGGCCCTGAAAAGATCCGTTTTTGACCCGAAAATGGGTCCCCCATTTTTGCTGCAATCGATAGGGAAAGGTCGAAAATGGATTTTGGACATCATCACATTTTGGAGTATCCCCGGACCCTGCAAAGGATCGCTTTTGACCCATTTGTGGAAAATTTTTATGGTTTCTATCGATAGGGAATGGTCGAAAAATAATTTTAGACATCACTTAGAGTGGCTCCAGGCCTTGGAAAGGACCGTTTTCGACCCTTTTGGTACTTTCCAAGGTTCGCAGCTGCTCTAAGTGATGTCCAAACGCCATTATCGACCATGCCTTATCGATTGGAGCAAAAAAAAGTTTTAGGGTGGATAAAAATAAAAATTTTTTTTGCACCAGTTGATAGATAAAGCTCGGAAATGGCTATTTTCCATTCGATTCGAAAAAATTCTTAAAACAATTAATTTTAATTAAAATAAAAAAATTCCGACTTACACTGAAACAGCTTTAAGAAGCCAAAAAAACTACACAAATAATTAAATTTTTATAGTTCTGTTTATATTTTAAATATTACATGGAAAATAAATAAAAAAATATTGTTTCATCTTAAAAAAAGAAATTAATGTATTTTGTTATCAATAAAACCAGTAATATTAGTCGTACAAAATTCTTAAACCCCACTGTGGAAAGGTAAGATTGCATACAATATGTTAATTTTATGATAACTTACCATATTTAAGTTTTGTAGAATTACAACTAATTTTATAACTTAATAATAAGAAAAATTATGCAAAAAACGCTTTATTTCAACTTAAGGGGTTTAAATTTTTTATTTTTACATCAAATCAAATGATTTAAGACCATGAATAGCTGGGTAACAAATTTCTCAAGTGGGCCACTTCTAATCCCTAAATGCTAATTTTTTAATGAAACTTTGTTATTTAAATAGTTTCATGTACTAGAAATTAAAATGTTGTTTTTTTTGCTGAATACGACAATTTTTCATAAATTTAACGGTGTTCGTTTCGTATTGAAATAGCGTATATAAGTCAAATTTCTACAATTTTAAATAATGTATTTTTCAATGTTTAAAATATGTTTATTTATTAAATTTTTATGAAAAACAACAGCCTTCCCTGTCCGATTGAAAAACGAAAAAAAAATTATATAAATGTTAAAAACATTAATGTACAATATTCCGTTGAGAAAAAAAAATGGATCGCTTTTGATGTAATTTTTATTCATAATATTTGTGACTCTACACAACGCGCTTATAGTGGATTCTGTGTGATTCGGAAAAAAACCTCTAATAATAGAAATATTTAAAGCAGCAACCAGACCACACCTCCCCAACGCCTGATTTTGAGGATGCTGAACACGATGGCTGTGTTCAAAAAAGGACCGTCACCATTATGAATTTTATGGTAGAAATCAATGAATAATCGTTATAAATGGATTTATATTTTTATCGATCCAAAGTAATGGTTATTTCGGATTTCTATTTTTTTCGTTCAAAAATAATCGATATTTTGAATTTAAAGTTTTTTCGATCAAAAATAATTGTTATGTCGGATTTCTATTTTTTTTCGATCAAAAATAATCGTTATTTTGGATTTCTATTCTTTTCGATCAAAAATAATCGTCATTTTCATATTTATTTTCTTCGATCAGAAATAATAGTTATTTTTGATTTCAATTTTTTTTTATCAGAAATAATCGCTATTTTGGATTTCTATTTTTTTCGATCAAAAATAATCGTTATTTTGGACTTCGATTTTTTCGATTAAAAATTATCGTTATTTTGGATTTCGATTCTTTTCGATCAAAAATAATAATCGCTATTTTTGATTTGTATTCATTTCGATCAAAAATAATTGCTATTATGGATTTTTATGGTATATTTTGGATGTACATACTTAAGTTTTTCTTTATCACAAGCCAATACTATTAAATGTTTTCTGTTTTACATACATATGTACATAAATGCTTTTGCTTTTACCTTTCTTTGATTTTTGATAGTTTGCGAACATTGGAACTTTTCGGATTTCAGTATTTGCCAACTTTTTCAGTATTTTTGAACTTTTTTAAATTTTTAAATACTAATATGTTTTTTTGTAAGAAGACCAAATTATGTATAGTAAATATAAGTCTTAATAATATTCTTTTCTAAAATACTATATGTATTAGTAAAAATGTTGTTTCCCACAAAAGCTCCGAAATTGAAAAATCCGAAATAGCGATTATTTTTGATCGAAAAAAATTAAAAATTTAAAATAACGATTATTTTTGATCGAAAAAAATTTAAATCCAAAATAACGATTATTTGTGATCGAAAAGAAAACAAATCCAAAATAACGATTATTTTTGATCGATATGAATAGAGACCAAAATTACAGTAATTTTTGATCTACAAAAATAGAAATCGAAAATAACGATTATTTGTGATCGAAAAGAGTAGAAATCCTAAATAACTTTTATTTTTGATCGAAAAGAATAGAAATCTAAAATAACGATTATTTATGATTGAAAAAAATAGAAATCCAAACTAACGCCTATGTTTGATCGAAAGAATAGAAATTCTTAGTAACAATTTTTTTTTTGATCGAAAAAAATAGAAATCCAATGTAACAATTATTTTTGATTTTTAAAATAAAAATAACATAAATAAACATCATGACATGTCTCTACGCTTCTTGTCAAAAAATCATCTGTATACTGGTTTAAAAATCTTTAAAAGTTGGCAAAAAAAAAATTACCAAAAAATAACCCCACAATGGTTGAATCGCATATTCTGTGTCTTCCATCGAAAAATATTTGACACCCCCCGTTTTTGAGAATGCAGAGCACGATAGTGGTATTTAAAATTCTCTTGGACCGCCAGGACGTGATGGGTGTACTCTGAGACCAGTTGCGGAAAACTACCATCAACATTCCTCACATCTTCATTCGCAGACCTTTTTAATGTAATATATAGTTTTTCCATAAAATTTACGTGCAAGACTAATAGTCTTTGGCGACACCTTTTAAAATTTTAGCAAATAAATAGTTTTCGCGGGTTTATTTTTAAGATGAAAATCCAAAATCTACTATGAATTACTGGTTATGGACAATTATGCAGAGTAAATTTTAATTTTGAACCAGTGGGTGCCTTCGACAACATCAGTTAAGTTGTTGTGCTTCAAATTTGGAAAGAACTAACAATAAGTAGCACTACATTGCGGAAGATAAAACGCTTAGGGCTTAATTTGGCAGCTGTATAAAGTCAAATCAGTCAGTGTTTTTAATCATCAATGTAATCACCATAAATTGATATTGAGAGTCAGCTTTTAGAGTATATCTTTACGACTCAATAGTTTGGGGAGAGAGGTTTGGAATTGTATGCTCTCTCATTTGCAACTTTTTTTCGTTTTTTCATACACAGTTTTCTGCTTCTGTCTGGAAAGCACACATACTCACATACATATGTACATAAATGTGTGTATTGTTTTTTCTTTTTTTTTTTTTTTCTTATTTGGAAACATTTGTTTTTTTTTCAAATTCACATGATAATTTCTTTAACGTTTATAGAAAGCCACCCTTAGAAATTTCCGAAATCAAATATTTAGAGTTCGTCAAGGGGCAATGCGATTTATTTATGATAAACAAATAAATAGCTCTGAATACAAAATTTTTTATATATTTTATTTATTGATTTCAATGAAAAATAGTGATTTAATCACTAGATTAAAAAAAAATATTTTAAAAATGTTACAAGCCGTAGCCTTCTGAATGCAAACACGGCTCTGTTTTTTTCATTATTATTTTATTTATCATAAAGCTGTATTAAACATGTATGGCTTTATTTTGTTAAACAAACTTCGACACCAATGGAAAAAAAAATTAATTTAAAAATGATACAAGCCTGTAGCCTTCTGAATGCAAACACGGCTTAGTTGTTTATTCTTTTTTTTTATTATTATTTTGATACAATGCTTTATTTTACTAAACAAACTACGACAAAAAAAAAAAAATTATTTCAAAAATGAAATGCCTTCTGAATGCAAACACGGCTCTGTTCTTTATTTAATTTTTTTTCATCAGTTTTTTATTTATCATAAAGCTGCATTAAAAATGAGGCGCCAGTCTCTAAGCATACGAATTCGGCAGTTCCTTGGAGTTAAACTTTCTTTTATATACATATACTAAAAAACTATCATGTGTAGTTGAGAGTCACCCTAATGAGAGTGTATGCATGTATTGTTAATTTTTAGCACTTGACTGACTGTCAAGTTGATTTCTAGAGTCTTCATAACTTCTTTGTTTATTTTCTTTCATGTTGAAAACATAATTTTCGAGTACATATACAGTGCCTCACAAAAGTATTCGGAATATAAGTACATAAATAGCATTTACACATGCCATGCACATTTTATGAGAACTGTTTCTTTAAAATGTGTTGTATTCTTCTCTTAGCTGTACTCCGGTTTTTTTTTCTTTCGAATTTTCCTTTTTCGTTAAAATACATCGAATCAAGTTTTGTGTTTTTTGTCGTATTAGAATTGTGGTTATTTTGCATAGTTATTGGTATGACGTGTTTTCCCTAATATATTTAAATATTTTAACAATATTTTAACTTTAAGTTTAAATATTTATGTTTGTTTTTTATTTTAATATTTATTTTGTATAGGTAATAAATATTGGTTTTTGTAATATTGATGGTACAATTATTATTGACTAAATCTAGTTACTTTGAATCTTTAAAATGTATGTAAGTAATTCTGTCTTTTTATTAAATGCTGTATGTTTTTCGATTCCTTTGATTCAAGTAAAGCGGATTTGCTTAGGCTTTTTTTACAGTAAATAGGCGCTATGCTAATGTTATGTCAGTCGTGTTATGTCTTATTGTTTTTTATTCTGTGTAGTGGCATAAAAAAAACGGGTGAGTACAAATAGGGTAATCAAAAAAGTTAATAAATGTTGAAAAAGTCGAAAAATGCTGACAAATCCGATACTATTTATATAAAATTGCTTATTATATTATAATTTTTTTCTTAAATCAACAAATTTTTGCTAAAGAAGGTTATTGCATATTTATTTTGTTTGGCTTTTAAAGTCAGATATTGGTTTGGAACGCTTTGGCGCAAAGTATACGGTACTGACTTTAATATTTTTTTTCTTAAATCAACAAATTTGTGCTAAAGCAGGTTATTGCATACTTATTTTGTTTAGTTTTTAAAGTTAGATATTCTTTTTTTAGGTTTAAGTTTTTGCAAAACCTCACAAAAACGTTCGTTGGATTTTTCGTTGCTTATGCTCTGAGCTGAGCACTACCGTCTCGTAGTTTCTCTTTAATGCATGTGTAGCTGTATTTTAAGATTTGTGCGACAGCTGTTTTGCCTCGTATGTATATAAAAATATTCTACGTACGTACATCAGTGATGGCATTTTCGGTACATTTGTACTTTTTTCGGTACATTTACGTCCTGAAAAATCGTTGTCAGTACATTCGACAAGTTTTCAATACATTCGGTACATTTGGGGCATTTTCAGTACATTCGCCAAATTTTTAGCAAATTTTCAGTACATTTTCGGTACATTTGGACAATTTATAATATTTACCATTTTTTTGTTTTTTAGTAAATGAAAATAACCGCAATGAGTAGATTTATAGTAATTACCTGTATATAATATCATTACCCTATTATATTAATTACGTTTTTTTTCTTAGTAAATGAAAATAATCGCGCAATGTGTAGATTTTGTAATTAATTTAATGTGAAACATGTCTATTTTTGAGATGGGAAAAGTGAGGACCTTTTTTTTTTTTTTTGATAGTCAATTTTAGAACGATTTCGTGCAAAATTGGGTGCTCAAGACAAAAAAGTACATTCGGGATCTAAAAAGTACATTTGAAGTCTCGATTCAGTACATTTTCACAAAACCCAAATGCCATCACTGACGTACATAGTATGCAGTTATTTCATTGACTTTACTTCTGCGATTTTTCAATGTTTTTTTTTTGTTTGAGTTTGCATCTTTTTTATGGAGGTACTCTTCGTAGTTTGAAAATAACAGTAAAATTTAAGTATACAAAAAGCAAGAACGATTTGCAAAAAGTAATTTGCAATGTTGTATTTGTTATATACTATAAGAATAGTACCGCAGAGTGATTGGCAATGTTGAAATAGAAAATTTAAATTTTGATTTTGAGAAAAAAAACTCTCCCAATCTCAACTTTCATTTGACCCACATGTAACGTATATCATTATACCCTACACCGAGATTAATCCTATATTCTTGATCGGCGTCACCATCTGAGTTGATATACATAGCTATATTCGTCTGTCTGTTTGTGTGTCTGTCATGACCCATACTTTATGTATATAAGGCCAATCTCATTTTGACCAAAAATAGAATTGGGCGAGGTTTTCAGTTTTCATAGGTTCTTAAAAGGGCGTAGCACAGCCCTCAATTTCAACTTTTATAACGCCTAACTCGTAAACCGTGCAAGATATTGTGATGAAATTTGGTACACGGATACAGATCATATATATCTTGAATTGTGTTTAAAGTGGGAGGATTTGGAAAAGTGGGCGTGGCAGTTTTTAACAATTAGAAACTATGATTTCGTATAATTGGCACATTCGATTTTCATAAAAATTTTAGGGATGATACTACTAAGAGCAGTTATCAATAAGAGCTTCGTCAGTATACTGCAAAAACACGTTGAGGGCGTGGTACAGCCCACAATATTTATAAACGTTATAATTACAGAACTAACAATGTAATCGTAATAAAATTTAGTATGGCAGATGCACTTGCTAAAAGGTATCTTCTCACGAAAATTTGGCACAATAGAACCGGTGGGCGTGGCACCTCCCATATAAGCAAAACAAGTTTAATGCTATAGAAAGTGTGCAATGAGAGTAATCTTCATAAAATTTGGTGCATAGATGTCAATTATTATAATCTAAAAAATTAAATAAATTTTGGCGGGTTTTCATCAGTGGGCGTGGCACCTCCCATATTTACATAAATTTGGAAGTGATATTTTAAGAGAACTATTGCAGCAATTGGCATGAAATTTGATGTTGGTGGTTAACTTGGTATAAGGTATGTCAGCATCTGAAGCGGGCGAAATAGCACCAGTGGGCGTGGCACCTCCCATACAAGTAAAATACCTTAAGAGGCATATTTATCGAAATATATGAGCAATCATGCTGAAATTTGGTAAAAGAGGTTTGTTTATAGGAAGCTATTTCAGGATAAAGATCAGTCTCGATGGTATCAGTGGGTGTGTCACCGCCCTAAATTTTAAAGTTAATTAAGGCATATATCGCAAACTATACAAGCTATTTTGCTAAAATTTAGTATGTGGATGTCAATGACGAATATAATTTATTGAACCAAAAGTAGGCGGAATTAGAGAAGTTGGCGTGGCATATTTGGCTTCCTGCATTTCTATTCAATTTTTTTCAACATTTTCCACATTCTTTTGACTTTTCCAACTTTTTAACTTTTCCCAACATATTCCATATGTATGTATATTTTAAACTTTTTCAACCTCTTTCAACTGGATTCGACATTTTCTTTATTTTTTCGACTTTTTCATGAATGTTGAATTGTTTCAATATTTTTCAATTTCTTGCAACTTTTTTTGAGTTTTTTAACCACTTTCAACATTTTCCACATTTTTTCGACTTTTTCAATTTCTTTCTGCAATAGTTTCCATATATTTTAGATTTTTTGAGTTTTTTTCAACTGTTTCAACACTTTTCAACCTGTTTGAAACTAACTACATTATTTTCGACCTCTTCAACCTTTTCAACGTCTTTTTAACATTTATATGGAAAGTACTTTTAGTGCAGTGTAGGGTATGTGAGTTTCGGCCTGGCCGAAGATAACACCTTTACTAGCTTTCTTATGGATTGATAATCGCATTCTTCACTATTTTTTATGTTCAACTACTGTATCTAGCGAAGCTAGTGTGGGACATATTGAAGAACGTAAGCCCGAATCGACCGAATGCGGTCCACTTACCCTAACTTTTATGTAAGAATAACTGTGGCTAGAGAACTGGACCGACCATGCCCTATATATATACACACCTGCTCAAAATAATAGGTACACTTCTCAGTTTTTAGTTTAAACTTTAAACTCTATTACAAAAATATTTTAGAAATATAGAGGAAAAATCGTAGTGGTAACGTGAATAGCACAATTTGGAAGCACGATCTTCAGTAAAACAAATCATGTAATTCCCCTTAGTTTTTTACGTTTCTACTGTGTATAGTCTGAAAATTTGCCTGCTCAAAATAATAGGTACACCTGCAAGTTGGTTCAAATTTTTGTTTGATAATTTTTTTTTTTTAATTTTTTGAGCTTTCCTTAGAAGAAGGGTGAGTTTTCTTTAACTAAATCTTAAAACGCAGTGAATTGACAGCAAAAAATTTTAGTTGAGATGGGTCGTAAGTCAAATTGATGTGCTGAGGAACACAGGCTGGCTTTAAACTTGAAAAAAGAAAGAAAATCTCTTTGACGCAGCTTGCAGGTTGTTGAATATATTTCACAATTTTGTGAGAAATGTATTTAAAAATAAACCGCAAAAAGAAACTCGTGGTAGACCATCAAAAACGGCTCCAACAGATGATCTTCATATTGAAAGTATCGAAAAAACAGGCATACATATTTAAATCTTCAAAGACAATTTTAGCAGAAATTGGGGACGCGGTTACCGCTCAAACAATTCGACGACGTTTACTAAAGGCAAACCTTCCTGTGCGCATAGCTAAAAAAGTTCCTTTGCTACGGAAAAAAAAATTGAGCATGAGGCTAAATTTTGCAAGGGATCATGAAAACTGGTCAGGACCTGATCGGCAGAAAAAGTGACGTAATATCGTAAAGAGAGATGAAACTAAGATTAATTTATTTGGAAATGACTCAGAAAAGAATGTGCGACGGCCTAAAAGCAAAGAGTTTCACGTCAGATTCACAAAAAAATACTTACACATGGAGGCGGAAATAATATGGTGTGGTAGTGTTTTCCTTAATATGGGATAGGTCCTATATTCCGGATAACAGCAGCCGAATACATAGGTATACATACTCGAAACGCAACGCTGCCCTATTCTGAGGAAAACATGCCCTTGCTTTGGATCTATCAGCAAGATAACAACCCAAAACACACCTCTTGTGTTTGTGAAAAAATGTTTTGAGGACAATAAAGTCAACGCTTTTAGCTGGCCGAGTCAGTCACAGGATTTAAAGCAGATAGAAAGCCTGTGGCGGCCTTAAAGAAGCAAAAAAGCAAAAAAAAAATTCACAAATACGGAGCGATTGTGGGAGTGTGTCCAAGAAATGTGGTAAAAGATACCCAAAGGAACCTGCCATTTTCTTTTTTTTCTATATATCTTTCCGGTGTACCTATTACTTTGAGCAGGCATATATTGAGCAAATATTATTCATTGACCTCAAATTTCGTACCTTATGGTAATTCTTAAAAAATTTCTACTTTTTTTATATATATAAAGACTACGAAGATGTCTGCATTTTTGTTTTCTTCAATGTTTTGAATAAAAAGTTTTTCCGTTGAGTTGAATTTTGAACTCTAGGGTGTACCTATTATTTTGAGCAGGTGTGTATGCACATTAGACCTGTTCAGAAATTTACGAAATATGAATTTTTCAATGGGCTGAAAACTTATCTAAAAGCTCTATGAATTTAAATAAGATTTGCATAAAAAAAAATTGAAAAATATTTCTGTTAGATACTGCGCTTTTGGCCGGAAGGTCGAATTCGGGTATTAATCTGAATTTTAAAAGGTTCTCTCAGAAATATAACTAACTTTTATTTTAGAAAATATTTCAAAATAAAAATAATACAGTTTTCCTATGTTTAGTCTAATTAACCAGTTCTTAAAACAAGTATAACTCCTTGCCACCTCCTTTTAAACGCACTTTCTTTTTTATATGAAATGTCCCGATAAAGCAGGCCTTCCTAAGCAGGCCTTCGAAGACCGCTTGCCGTAGCAGGGTTCACAGAAGTACTTGGAAAAAATAAAATTTTACTTTTTTTTTACGTCACCTAACTTGCGTTATAATTTTAAAGTTTATTTTTTGTGACGTTTATTTGACATTGTATACACAACACTCTACTCAAATTCAAACCAACCAGAAATAAAATCCTGGATACGGCCTTGATTGCAACGTAACATAAATGGATAACGGTAAATGCACCGCTCACACTCTTTGATTTAATTTGTTAGTTAATTTTTGCGTGTGGCGATATCGAAAAATTCATATCTAGAGAACCACGACTCTGACCAATTTCAAATAAATTGCAAAATTATTGCTAAGATTTTATTTTCTCTCTGAAAAAAAAATCAAAAAAATTAAACATACCGCAAGACAAAAATTTTCGATTTTAATTTTTAAATGCATTAAAAAAAATTGCTGCAGGCGTTCCTCAAGGGAGTGTGATGGGCCCTATCCTTTATATAATATATTCCTCAGACCTGCCGATAACAAGTGGTTCTATTGTTGGAACATTTGCAGATGACACAGCAGTCCTTGCGCTGGATCAAGATCCAAAAAAGTCATCGCTTAAATTACAATCTAGTCTAGACAACATAACACCCTGGTTGTGAAAATGGCGTATAAAATCTAACGAGACAAAATCCGTACAAGTAACCTTCACAACTCGGCGAGATACTTGCCCTAAAGTTAAAATAAATAGTTCCGAAATACCCCAATCCGATGAAGCAAAGTACTTGGGCTTACATTTTGATAAAAAACTTACTTGGAAATCTCATATTTTCAAAAAACGGAAAGCTTTAGGCCTCCGATCTCGAAATAATTTCTGGCTCTTAAACTAGAAATCATCCCTGTCTATCGAAAATAAGTTATTATTATATAAAGCAACACTTAAACCAATATGGACGTACGGTATTGAGTTGTGGGGTACGGCTTCTCACTCAAACTTGGAAATCCTCCAGCGCTTCCAGTAAAAAATCTTGCGAACTATAATTAATGCACCCTGGTACGTCACCGACGTCCGGATTCACATGGAGCTTGAAATTCCAACTGTAAAGGAGGAAATAAGAAAAGTTGCCACAAGGTATAAAGCACGGCTCACATTACACTCAAATAAACTGGCGTCTAATACCTTTTCCAGGCTCAAAAAAAGCACCTCAATATTTACTACATTAAGGGAAGTTAATTTCCACGAATAAGGCTGTGTCACTGGAAGCATGCCTTACATGCCGAATTCAGTTTTTAGTCTTATTCCAAATTTAAAAGTAAAACATTGTAAAATGTCATATTAATTCGACAGAATATAATAATAAATGATTTAAAAAAAAATTTTAAATTGCAAAATTATTGCTTATAACTTAAGTAAAGAAAATTTTCAATACAACAATTAGAAAATAGACGCAAAATGCAAAATTTTATGTCTGAGCGGTTTTTCTACGTGACGTGTACATTTTGAAATACAAGCGTCCAAAAATTCATGTATTTTTATATTTTGTGATTTTCAAAAAATCGTATTTTCGAAAATAAATCCGGAAAAACTTTCCAAGAAAACATATCGAATATTTTTAGACAAAGTATCGGAAAAAAACTGATTTTGAGAAATCTAAATTTTGAATGTAAAAACGAGGTAGAATGTACGTGGGGTATCATAATGGACAAACTGCCTCCGAGTGCATCTTGCTATATGCAAACAACGCTTTTAACCTAACCCAACCTAGCATACATACTAGGGTGTGTCATTTCAAAGTTTTGGAGATGGATTTTATTTTTTTTTGCCTATATTTTAGCTTGAGGAATAAAAATAATTGTCGCAATATTTGAGCTTCCTATCACAAACCTGTAAACGGCGCGGACAGAGTTTATGTCCGATTTCGTTGAAATTTTACGAAAAAAGCGACTTACTAAAACGTAGAAAAAGTCGGCCTTAGGTGCGGAGATATAGGGTTTTAGGTATTTTATTTGTATGTGAGATGCCACCCACCGTTGTCAAACTACATCCACATTTTTCATCTAGCTGAAAATGCTTACATTCGTTGAATTTGATTGTTTCCTTTTAAAAATATGATAAAATAGAGTGTTTTCAAGAATTTTAATTTTTTTTTTCTCTGTGTACCTTTCGTTGGAAATGCCCATACATAGTATATAAAATCTGATACTGTTGTGATCTCTGAGTAGCTTGTTTTTGCGGGCCTGAGTGAATAAAAAAACGAAGAAGTCAGTTGAATAAAGTTAATTTAACTCAAAAATAACTGATAAGTGATAAGTCATGATGTGTCTGGATTATAATTTTTTTAAGATTTTTGATTAAGTCTGTCTGCTGTTTAATTTATGATATCTCTCGATATTGGCTAATGTATTTATTTCTTACTTGACATCAGAATCTGTGTATCTGAGATTATGTTCAATTAATAATATACATAGTATGTATACTGTTTGTCTTACACGCTAATTCGCATTTGTAGTTTCATACATACACATGTACATATGTATGCGAATATACATAATAAATTTATTTTGATTATATAATTTATATTATTGAAATACACGTCATATCTATGTTTCATAGTTTAAGTTTATTGAATTTTTATATAGTTTTTGTTATTGCACTGTGTAATTTAAACATTTATGTAAATTTTTATTATACTTCTTTCTACGCTTTGTTACAATGCATTTTGTGTTTATATTATGTGCATAGTTTTACATTAGTTATATATATGTATTTATATAGAATATTTGTTGGGGAGCCAATCGTGCGACTTGCATCAACTACAATTGGTTTGGTCTTTTGGGAAGTTTCTCGGGGTGTCTCTATTGCAACTGAATACAAAACTGTTTCATTATATGTATTATGTATATGTATTTGAATGGTTTTATTTTGATATATGTATGTATGCATGGGTGTTTACTAATGTACATATGTATTATATATACTGTTTCATTTTATATTTTTATTTATGTTTCGGTTACGGCTATTGCTGAACAAAATCCATTTAAAAAAAAAATTTATTATTAAAATTTAAATTAGGATGTTAAAAGTTCTTTTTATTTGATTTAACTATTTTAATTTTATGAGCAATCGCGTGAATGCGTTGACATACAAAAAATTAGTTTTCGACCCGCTCAATGTTGGATATTGTCAAATATTATGGACAGTAGCGGAAAATGTCAAATGATATCTATAAATAGCATACAAAAATATCTAACAAATCGAAAAGTACCACAAAAAGTCGAAAAGTAACGCAAAAACTTAAAAAACTTTTTTTATGATATAATAGCTAAAATTTTAGATTTCTTGTGTTTTATCTCGATTTTAATTAATCGTAAAAGACCGATCTTAGCCTTTACATAAAAAAAAGCTATCACTAAATTTATAAAAATGAAAAATTAATTTAACCACCTGCAGGTTAGCACTTAGCTTCGCAGGGAGCCCACTATTGTAATAATAATAAATAATAATGAATAAAAATAATAATAAAATTTCTGAAAATTCGAAAAGTAGTACAAAAAGTCGAAAGGTAGCCACGGTTCGCTTGAAGCAAGATCAAGATCCATAAAATTGTCAACCAAATTTGACAATGCACAATTATTATATAGTGTCTTGAAATTCCAAACACATAATCCACGAAATCGGATCTGCTCATTTACTCGTGTTATGGCCATTTTAAGGTTAGCAATTTGGCCGACACGGTTCGTTTCAAGGAAAGTCAAGTTCGGTAACAATTTTTAACCAAATCTGGCAATGCACAATTATTATTTAGTGTTCGGAGGTTCCAAAAACATAATCCGTAAAATCGTGCCTGGTCATTTACTGGTTTTATGGCCATTTTAAGGTAAACGCTTTTACCGATAATTTTAATAAAATTATGAAGCGAACCGTGTAGTTTTTGATGCTTTTAAGATCAAGTGAAGTTTTAAAATATGCTATGATAACAGTTGTTGATGTATGTAGTTTAAGTCGTTGAACACGATGAAGTCACTTATTTTTGAAAATATGTAAACGCTTTTATGTTGTTCACAATTTTTCATGGAAAATAACCGATACAAAAAAAAATTTTTTTTTGTCGACCGAAAAAATAGTCAAAAATAAAATTTTTTTACTATCCTTTGTAGGCTTAAAAAGTATTTTTGACTACAAAGCCCACGAAGGAAAAACACATAAAAATAATTTAATATACGTTATGTTATTCATCATTTTCCATGAAAAAGAAATAAAAATTTCAAAAAAAAAATTCTTTTGGGCCTTAAAACTAGTGTAAAATATTTTAAATTATAATTTTGTTTTATGGATTTTTGAGGTATTTTCGACTAAACAGCTCACCATAAAAAATTTTTATATTTGTTGTGTTATTCACCGATTTTCATGAAAAAAAAAACTTGAAAAAAAATTTAACAAACTCTTTTAGGCCTAAAAGCTAATGAAAAATAATTATTATATATTTTTGTTTTATGGGTTTTAAAAGTATTTTTGATTACAAAGTCCACAAAGAAAAGCAAAATAAAAAAATTAAATTTTTAATAACTTATTCACAATTTTCCTAGAACGCATTTTCATCAATATTATCGGTAAAAGCGTTTAGCTTAAAATATCCATAAAACGAGTAAGTGATTAGGTACGATTTTGTGGATCATGTTTTTGGAATCTCCGAACACTAAATAATTATTGTGCATTGTCAGATTTGGTTGACAATTTTATGGATCTCTTCAAGCGAACCGTGTAGCACAAAAAGTTAATGACAGTTAAAGAGTGTCGAAATACTATAGTATTGAAAGCAATCGATAAGGTCTATTAAGGTAACGAAAAATTCGCTAAGTCCGCGAAAAGTAGAGCAAAAGTTACTAAAAATCTAACATTAACGAAAAAGTTGATAAAAGTCGTATTGTAACGATGCTGTTAAAAAATTTGCAAACAATGTCTTGTTTATTTTTACAAACTCGTATTCAAAAAAAGTTTTCTCACAGGGAGCGAGGAGCAAGGAGAAGAACAAGCTGCCTGGTAAAAAAAATAATCTTTTGTTATAGTTTAGATCGCGTTAGTTTTAGAAATTTAATTTTTTTTATATAAAGACTCAGATTGATCTCTTCCGATTAATTAATATCGAGTTAAAACATAAAAAATCTAAAACTTTTTTCTAGCAGCGTCGCAAGAAAAAAATTTAAAAAAAGAAAAAAAAATTTTAAAAAACAATAAAAAAAAAATTAAAAAAAGAATTTATATACATATAAAAAAAAAGAAAACAATAAAACAAAATTAATATATATAAAAAAAAATAAAAAAAAATTCAAAAAAAATCGTTTTACATTTTCCACAGTAGGTACTCGAAAATTATAATTAATGCACGCAAATGTTAGCGACATGCAAATATTTATCTATATTAGAAAATTGAAATTTCCAATGTATGCATTCTTTCGGAACTTCTAGAAGCAAAACGTTGCAGAAGATGTTGACGTTACATTGCAACATTTTCAGTTCTCTCACAACATTTTATGTTAATTTCGAAATTGTACCTGTTTCATATTAGAGCGGGTCGAAAACTTGCTTTTTTTAAATCGCTGGTCTGCAATAGATCTATAGTATGCACACTTTATATTTAAATTTAAAAAATTCTCAACGCAAACACGCTTATTTGTTCAATGTTTATATTTTTTATCATATGTTGTATTATTTTTATTATTATTTTCTTTATTTAGTGAGATTCATTTTATTTTCTTGATGTTTGCCGAAATTTTATTATTTTCAAGCTTTCATTTTGTTCTGGTAGTTTATTTTTTATTTTCTTGTTCACTGTGGGGTTTAACCAAGTTTAAATAACAAGTTGAGTGCCTAGAAAAATTTGAATGGGGAATTATTTGGGATGTTATTTGTAGTCAATATACATCAAAAGGAAAAAAATTCTTAGATCTTTTTTTTTTTAATTCCATATTTACTGTTTTTTAGTAACATTACATACGTATGAAATACGTGCAACTCACGTATGAAATTTAAAAATCATCCGATTTTGTTCAAATTTTGACACATCAAAAAACCTTAAAACTTAACCCCACAGCTCCCTAAATAGTCGGAGTCCCGAGTACTGTAAGATCAAAGTATGAAAAAAACTCAATTTTTGTGAAAACAGACGAATTCAATGTCGAATATCTCTGAACCTGGTCAACCATTTTCACTGTGTGATATCTCATTTGGAAGTGTATAAAAATGTTAACAATGTAAAGTATAATTTAAGTATTATGAATAAGATTGCGATATGGGGCACCATTTGCAAAGTTGTCATATTTTATAAAGGCCTTTTTCACTTAATCTGGCCGCAAATAAAGGTCTTAAGGTCTAGAAGCTTAAAATTATTTTTTGTGTATAGTAGATGATGTGACAAAAAAAAATTATATCCATAACTTTGAACTTAGATTTGTGGGCTTTTAGAACTAAAATTTTTAATACGGTCCAAAAACGGTTATTTTCAGGCCAAAATATGGCTCTTTCTCAGGACTCCGACCACCTAGAGAGTTTAAATTTGGACTGTGGTGCTATCTAACTATCTACCTGTCAAAATTTGAACAGAATCGAAAACTTTTAAAATTTCATACGTACGTTTTACATATGTATGTATGTAATATCATTGAAAAATAGTAAATATGTATTTAAAAAAAAGCTCTAAGGATTTCTTATGTTTTCATATATCGACTCCAAATTATATCCCAAATAATCCCCAATTAAACCTTTTGTAGTAACTCACACTTTTATTAAAAGATGGTTAAAGTCCACAGTGTGTGTTTCTTTTCTTTTGTCGAATGCATTTGAAAACGCATTAAAAACTCTATCTTCGAAATGTTCTATCCTGGTTCTAAAGTGATATTCGATGTCTCTTGTCATCAAATATTTTAAGACATTTTTTTTACAACTCGTATTCTATGTTTTTTACTACATATGATGTACTGCCAAATACGAGGGGATGTTTAGCAAAAAATCGTGGCTCTAAGTTTTTATGGAAACGTAAGGAACGTACATACAAAAGAAGCATTCTTTTACCAAACAGAACACTTTCTGATCGATACATTTTTAAATCGCTCAAAATTCTTTTAACATATTTTAGGCGTTATATGAGTGAACACGTGTATCGAAATTTTTTTTTTTGTTATCGAAGATATCGAGATCGTTTGTAAGAGAATGTCTCATATACATATGTACATTATGGTGGTTCTTATTTAGATTTTTTGCAAAAATCACATGCGACGCCCAATCGGTTCGAAACAAAATAAAAAAAAATTTAAAAAACTTATTTAAAATTTTTATCTTTAACCCTTACTGACCCTATTTCAAAGTGAAATTTGACTTAAGCGAAAACCAAATGCGACGCCTTCCCAATCGGTTCGAAACAGGACAAACAAATTTAAAAAATTTATATAAAATTTTTATCTTTAACCCTTACTGACCCTATATCAATGTGAAATTTGGCCTAGTCGCCACTTTTAGTTATTGACACATATCATAAAATATTTACGAATACAAACAAAGTAATACTTGTGGAAATGTTTTAAATTAAATAAATGCCTTATTAGCGGATAGTTCTAAATATCTTTAAGTCACATGATCTTTCAGATAAGATAAGACACCAGTTTGTTCATTATTTTTGCTTAGAAAAGAAAAAATTAGTAACAAATAACATATTGAATTAAAGGCAATTAATAGGGCTTTCTTAATAGCGTTAAAAAATTACAAATTATATACTTGAAAAAAAAAATAGTAAAAAATTTTTAAAAACAGCCATATCAAAAAATATATGAAAGTAATTTAAATTTTTTGTGCACCAATTTTATAGATTGTAAAATTACTTGCCATATGACATCAAAATATTTAAAATCTATTGAGGAATTTCCAACTTATACTGTTTTTTAGAAAAGCTATATCCGCTACTTTATATGACTATATCTCGGAAACTAGATGCGAGTGACATTTGTTTTTAATATTTTTTTTTTTAATTAAAAGCCACGTAAGAAAAATTGGTATAAAAAATGGCGGCTTAGGCCAAATTTCACATTGAAGTAGGGTCAATATGGGTTAGAGATAAAAATTTGAAAAAATTCCTAAAACTTTTTTATCCTATTTCGAACCAATTGAGGGGGCGTTCGTTAAATATTACTGTATGTACACATCGTTTGCTGTCTGTACATAAATCGTCATTCTCTCAGTAGCGTACCCAGGAGGGGAACCGAGGCAGCCGCCTCGGGCGCAAATCATGTGGGCGACAAAATGCTCGTGAAATATATCTCAGTTTGCTAGGGTTTTTGAATGTCAGAAGTGAGGACCTTTTTTTTTTGTTAGACACAATTCGTTTTATTTTGTTGTTTTCAGTAATTTTTTTTTTAATTTATTTTGACTTTCGAAAACTTAATTTGTTTTTTCGCATAGCTAAGATGTCATGTTTCATAACACTTCTTTTAAATCTTTTCTCAAAGAAAACAACTACTTAAAATTGTTCGAATTTTATTTAAATTACGAATGAATTAAAATATGTTTAAAAAAAACTCCTGAAAGGTTTCGATTAACTTGAATCTCACTAATATACATACATATATACGGCCTAACATACATATCGGTCAGAATCACCATAAATTACGATGCTTCTTAAAATATTTTTACGATTAATAACGATGACTTAAATGGGCACGCACGATATTGAAAAATAACTGATTTACAGTCGATTAAATGAAAAGTGCCATTAAAAAGTCATTTCAGGTATGACTTAAAAGCTCTATCTCATCGTCTGTATGTATGTGCGATGTCACACGGCAGGCATTTGCCCGCGCTCAAACAGTAGTTTTTTACTCTCTCTCTCTCACTTTTTGTGTGGAGGCCTGTCACATAGAATTTAAATGTGTTGCTGGTCAACTTCTGACGTTTATAGCTCGGTCATTCTTTTAATAAACGCACACTTTGTTGTTATTGACGTTTTTGAGCATTTTTTGAAACGAAATATCTCAAAAACTATAGGAGATAGGATAAAAAATCGTTTAATAATTTTTGCTAAGACATACTCTAACTTTATAAAAAAAATTAAAAATATTTAAATAAATTTGTTTAAACACTAATTTTTTTAATTAAAAAAATTTTTCTCAAATTATTTTCAATATAACACCTTTTGTTTTTTTTTTGATTTTTTTATATGTTGTTCCTCAATCAATTCTAAGAAAACGTGTGCATATCGAAATTCCCGCCATAACTTTGGAAACTTCGATTTTTTTACTGATGATGCGCACTATGTTTTTTTGAACATAAAATTCGACATAAATCAAAGTGAAATTTGACTTAAGCGAAAATCAAATGCGACGCCCCCCAAATCGGTTAGAAACAGGATAAAAAAATCAAGAAAATTTATTTAATATTTTTATCTTTAGCCCTTACTGACCCTATTTCAATGTGAGGTTTAGCCTAAGTCGCCACTTTTAGTTTTTGACGCATATCATAAAATATTTACGAATACAAACAAAGTAACACTAGTGGAGATGTTTTAAATTAAATATATGCCTTTTTAACAGACAGTTCCCAATCTCTTCAAGTCTAATGATTTTTCATATAATATGTAATTAATTAAAATAAATAAATATGTACCTACTTTATAAAAAGACAGCAGTTTGTTCAACAATTTTGTATATGTACATATATGTAATACACTTAGAAAAGAAAATATTAGTAAAAAATAACATATTGAATTAAACGCAATTAATTGGACTTTCTTAATACCGTAAAAAATTACAAATTACAAACACAATTTTTATTTGAAAAAAAAAATGGCAAAAATTTTTAAAAACAGCCATATCACAAAATATATGGAACTATTTTTTATACACCAATTTTATTGACTGTAAAATTACCTGCCATATGACATCAAAATATTTAAAATCTATTAAGGAATTCCCAACTTATACTGATTTTTAGAAAAGCTATATCTGTAAATTTATGTTACTATATCTCGGAAACTAAATGCGAGCGACATCTATCTTTGATATATTCTTTTTTAAAATTAAAAAGCACGTAAGAAAACGTGGTTTTAAAAAAATGGCGGCTTAAGCCAAACTTCACATTGAAATAGGGTCAGTAAGGGTTAAAGATAAAAATTTTAAAAAACTCCTGCATTTTTTTATTTTATTTCGAACCAATTGAGGGGGCGTCCTCATATTTATCTTCTTAAGAACCTGTAACTAAAAGTGGTGCCTGAAGCCAAATTTCAAATTGAAATAGGGTCGTATGGGTTAAAGATAAAAACTTGAAAAAGTTCTTAAAACTTTTTTATCCTATTTCGAAGCAATTAAGAGGGCGTTCTTAACTTTTTTAAGAACCACCCTAATATATGTACATACATATAAGAAGAAGATACTCCGAGTTTTTTCCCTGTATTAAATTATTTTGTGCTGTGCTAACCTTAGAATCAATGGGATTTACGAACCAAACTCCCATTGGATTTTATTTCTAAAAATTATCGGCTTTTACAACGTAGCAAAATTCTCTCTGCCCAGCCATTTTATTTGTATTTTCGAATTTATTTATTTTCTTACGTTAAAATTGTTAAACTCAATTTGTAGTCTTAAGTTTGTACTGAAAAATGCATGTACTCGATGAAGGGTTCAAACCCTTGACCACCCGGTTAGCCTCCCAATTTTAATATTTCTGCATTTGCATTTTTTTTGATTTTTCAAAATTTGATTTTTGTGTTTGTTTAAATCCCAAATCAGTTCTAGTGATAAAACAATTCTTATTTAATTTATTTAGTGGTAACTTGTTTTAACTAATGATTTGTTTCAAGTAAAACAAGAAATTAAAAAAATTTTTGTTCATAATCTATATTATTTATATAAAATTGTTTATATAGAAATGGTTTGTAACGCTTTGGCGCAAAATATACAGAATCGATTTTAATAATATCTTTTTTAAAAGAACATATTTGTGCTAAGGATGGTTATTGCATACATATTCTTTTTTTTTATTTTAGAGTTATATGTCTACTAGTTTCTTTATAATATCCCGCAACAAAAAAATCCGAGTTACCACAAATAGCATAACACATGAATATCATTTGTGACATTTTCAACTGAATTTTTCTGCCGATAAAACACTTACATTTAAAAAAAAACAATAACAATTGCACTCATTTTTTCAGGACTTTTTCGACTGAATTTTTTTGAAGAAAAAACAACAACAAAAGTTATGCGGGTACGGTTGCAAATGTGCAAATTTGGAAGAAGTAAATAAAAAATCTTGCTATTGAATTTGCTGGTTACTTGGTAGTAATAAAAATGAATTTTCTCAATGTGATTAATTTTCTCAACGTGTTTTCTTTCTTTTTAAATTTCAATTTATACATATTGCATTAATTTTCAATTTCTCATATACAAAAAAAAATTATGAATTTAAGAAAATAAATAAATTAAAAAAAAAAAATTTATACTATTTATATAAAATTGCAAATGATTTGTAACGCTTTGGCGCAAAATTGACTGAATCGATTTTAATAATTTCTTTTTTGAAACAACATATTTGTGCTAAAGATGGTTACTGCATACTTATTTTTTATTTTTGTAAAGATAAATATTCTTTTTTTTTATGATTAAGTTTTTGCAAAACCTCATACAAAAATTGTCGTTTTGATTTTTTGTTGCTCATGCTTATGCAGCTTTTGAGTTCTGTGTAGTTATTGTCTTTTTTTCTCATTTGTATCGTTTGTATTTGTCTTCAAAGAACTGTCTTTCAATAGTTTTTGATATTTTTTTTTTTAAGTAGAGAAAAAACAACGGAGCGTTTGCGGAAGTACCACTAGTAAAATATAAAATGGCTGTGCAGAGATAGTTTTTAATTCGTTGTAAAAGCCAAAGATTCATCAGAAGTAAAATTCAATGGGACTCGATTCGTAAATCCCATTGGTTCTTAGATTAACACAGCAAGATCGCTGTAACTGTTTTTCAATAACAGCAAATGTCTACACCAGCCATCGGCTTTCTGCCTCCCATGGATAGCAGAGGTACTTTTCTTGTATACGTATACAACAAAAAAGAATAATAAATATCAGATCAGGTCGTATGTGACTGTTGAACAAGCACACTCACGTTTCTTTTAGCTCTGTGCTCTTGTCACATGCGTACATTATATTCCGTTTTGCTTTCAAACTTTGAAACTCTCATTCTCACTCATACTCACACGTTTGTGTCAGTATTCCAGCAAAATTTGAATTTTCATAGCTCAATTGAGCTGGAGTATATCACACGCATTCTTACGCTCTTTCATTCAGTTGTCGCAAAACCACTGACAAAGCAACATCGTGCGCTGATGTAGCTGTTGTCGCCTTTTATGCACATAGAGAATTTTTTCTCAGTTATGCCAAATGACACAACATTTTTTATATCTTTGGCAACATGCAATTTTTGTGTGTTATACTGTCATTTTAAAGTAAATTCATTATTTCCTTTTAACGACATATAACAAAATAGACATTGCACTTTAAATTTAAAGATTAAAAATGCCTTTTCTAATAATTTTTTATTTTTTATTTTCTGCCGTAACATTCATTTCGCAAACGATTTCTGTGAAAAATTTGTTTCGGTGCAGCCTCTCTTCTCTCACCAACACAGTGGCACTTGTAATTTTGCCGACCCCTGGTCTATACTGACAGTTTAAATCTGTTTTTTTTTATACTGCTACTGCATACGCGTTTCTGTGTTCTGGCTTTGAAGAAATCAAATTTTCACGCTTTATTTGAACACAATCAATGATTTGATGTTTTTTCTTTTTGGCTAGCTGTTAAAAACAAGATCGCTCCTAACTCTCTCCCAAGTATTATAATTTGCATTTGAGAGTTTTTCTTGAACTTTATGACGTTATATGGTATTATTGCCGTAACGATTTTTGCCAAAATTAAATCGTTTTATCATTAGTCATTAATATTGCAATTTTTTTTGAATTAAAAATTAATTTTTAAATTGAAATAATTGCATTTTGCGTTGCATTTATTTATGTATATTTTGTTTTTCTTGTTTTTTTGCAATTGAAAATTTAATTTTTCTTTGCATGTCGATAAATTATATTAAATGTGTTGTGTACTGTGAAAAGGGAGCTGATCTTGCGGATGCAAAGAATATTTGAGGAGTGACACAAATGTGTTATAGTGTTAAAATTTTGAGGTTGAACTGCGTATGCTTAATTCACACAGTTCTAGCTCGAGTATGCGATAGCAATAATTTAAAAGCTAATTTAAAATTTCTGAAAACTTTTAATAGTAATTTTTCTAAAATCACTATTAATTTTTTATGTGGATTAAGCTTGTGAACGAAAAACCAAGCTTATCGCCCAAAAAAAGTTAAACTAATCTCATGAAATATTTATCTCATGAAATATTTTATCTCATGATATATTTATCTCATGCAATTTTTATCTCAAAAATTATTTATCACATGAAATATATTTCACATGGAATTTTTATCACATAAAATATTTTATCTCATGTAATTTTTATCTCACGTAATATTTTATCTCATGGAATATTTTATCTCATGTTATACTTTTCATGAGCAGCAAATATCTTGTCATGGCAGAAAAAAAAGTGCAAGAATAAATAAAACCTTAACGCATGAAAAGTTTTGCATTAGCAAAAAATTGGAATTATCGCAAGCTACATATGTATGTATATTTTTCAACAGCAAAAAAATCAAACTTTTCACAAGACACATGATCATGGTCTTTAAAAGCACACAACATTTTTATTTTGAGGCTTCTTTTTTTTGTGTATGCTATAATCTATAAGCCCAACGGGAAACGGAAGCGCAAACAAAGTGTGCTTCAAGAGCTGCTTCCAATGCACTTCTCACTGCTTACCTTTTTTAACATAGGATTTCATTGCGGGGATGCACATCTATGCGAGCACATGAAATGCGCTTCCTCGAATGCTAAGTAAAAGCACATCTTTGAAAGCATATGAAATACGCTTCCTTGGATGTTGCGTAGAATCATATTGAGCTTAAATTGAAAAAAAAAACAATTTTTATTTGTATTGTTATGCCAGTGTTTTGAGATACGCACCAACTGAACTACTCTTATTATTAATATAATTGAGACTAAAACTACAATATTTTTCTGTCAAAATTAAATTTTAAGTTTTTGATTTCTTTTGTTGCCACTTGATAATAATATAATAATATTAATATAAGCTTTTAGCAAACTTAGATATACTTAACAAGAGGGTTGGCTGATGTCATCAAACTGCGCACGGCATGCCTAGGATCAAACTCCAGTGGATGCGCAATAAAAGTTTTTTTTTTAATAAAATAGAATTTTGAATTAAATACTGCCGAAGAAGCACATCTGACATGCTCTTCTGGGAAGCTGCTTTCAGATTTCCCGTTGGGAACATATGGCAAAATCTCAGTTTCCAATTCTGCCAAGATAAGTTCGCTTTTCACCGCAATTGTGTCGTGTATTAAGTGTGTGTCGCTTGCTTTTAGTGTGAAACCTGCCTGTTTTTTTCTATATTCGGCCAAACGAATTTAAAGTAAAACGTTGTTTTTTTTTTTTGGAAAAGCATTTCAAAGCATTATTTTGTAAATATTATTAAGTATTTTCTTTCAATTGCTGCGAAAATGTTCTTTTTATATCTTGGCTTTGTCAAAAATTACGAAGACATATTTTTTATCATATATAAAAATTTTATTTGCATATTGATTTTAACTTTAGTTTAACAAGGAACTTAGCATATATTTAATTTAAATAAAGTAAACATATTTTAAGAGAATGAATAATATTACTAAATTATTGCACACGGATATACATATGTAGATGTACTTAAAACACAGCGTTTACATTTTTGTGATTTCAACTCATTACAATCTCATGCGTGAGTATTTATCTATGATGGCCATATGCGTGCGCAAGCTTTTTGTTTGAGCTTTTGAGCAAAAGTTTAAAAAGCTTTTGTTGAGCGCAAAACTTTGGCCATCAATCACTATTATTGTTATAAACATAGCACTTGAGCCTAAATAAGTTGTGCGACAAAATATTTGCACATGAAATAAAAATAAATATTGCAATAAAAAAAAAATACTAAACTATTAACAAATAATTGTTTAACGAATTGTTTTAAGTTTTTTATTATTACATATTACATTATTTTGTATGTTTTCTCGTATGCTAAAATTGTGTGTAAAATGTTGTTGGGTTCTTGGCAAAGCTATTTAAAACTTTAATTTTATGTACTTAAATTACTAAATTTAAATTTTTAAAACTATTTAAGTTTTATATATATTGTTTTTTTTTGTAATTTAGTGATTTTCTACAAAGTTTTTGAAAAATTTTGTTCTGTTTTTATGTTTTGTTTTGTTTTTTTTTTCGGTTAAATTTTTTCATTTATGGGTTTTAATCAATATATAGCTTAAATGTTACATTAAATTATTTAAATATTTGACTTAAACTATTTTGAGTTTAAATTATATTACAATATTTTGGTCTTATATATAATATACTTATGTTTATTTTTCTTTTGCTTTGCATACAGCTTAGACTTATTTCCTAAATACATGAGTTGAATTAACTTTTTACAATCATGAGCTAAGTATTCAAATAAAAAACGATAATTGTTTTCAAATATCGTTTTGAAATTTTAACAACTTCAATAGTCATACATTCGTAAGCCTTTTGTTGGAATGCTTTTTTTTTAATATCTTAATGTCTCACCATATATTTCAGTTTACTGAACTTGTTTCCTAAATAAAACATCATTCATAACTGCATGTTCTTGCAAATATATGCAAAATTATCTAAAGCCTTTGCACGAAGAGCGTCATAATATTACTATGAATGTATGTTAATTTTTATATTTATACATATTTTTTTGTGTTGGTAAGTGTCTAGATTGTGGCACTTACTGTCAGATGGAGGAGGTGATGTAGAGCGGGAGGGGGCTTCTAGAGAAAATAATAAGAATGTTATGGGGGGACGTACCTAGTTTCGGAGCTATAGCCGTCGAAAGATATAGCCTTAAATTTTTCGAAGCTTAATTGGTGTCTTTCAAAATGATGTGTTACATTTGTGCATACATAGCTCGAAAAGTATGTGTTATATTTCACAGTTTTATATACAAACAAGCAGAATATTAAACTTGGAATTTTTAATAATACCTCGTTCTTTGGGCAGCACCGAGCGTAAGCATAAGCAATAAAAAGTCAAACGATAATATTTGTGTGTGGTTTTGCAAAACTTAATCCTAAAAAAAAGTTATTTAACTTTCAAAAATAAACAAAATAAGTATGCAATAACCTTTATTAGCACAAATATGTTATTTTAAAAAATAAATTATTAAAATCGGATTAGCACATTTAGCGCCAAAGCGTTACAATTCATTTCCATATAAGCAATTTTATGTAAATAGTTCACTAAATTATCTTCCATATTACAAGCATATTTAGGAAATTCTTCCCAACTTATAATGTTTTTTTGGAAAAGCTATATCCTACGACTCCCGACGGCTATATCTCCGAAAATAGGTACGTCCCCTTACTTTCGATAACATTTTTATTATTTTCCCCGTACTTTTGTTTACATATTCATTGTTATACGATCTCTCTGAACCTCTTTTTACATCAACTCCTCACACAATCCGTCAGCAGAGCTAATTTTCTTGTATGCGTATACAACAAGAGAGAAAGAGAAAGTATTATGGCTTTGCCGACCCCTAATCTAGACACTTAACTTTGTCATTTTCATAGCAGCCTTAGTTTCACACAAAATCATAATGGCTCATAGTAGTTCATAATTCTTTTATTTAGATTACTACCGCTAAGACACATTAGTACTCTATTTCACATCAAAACTAAAAATTTATTTTCTTTTTATATAATAACTTTTATGTTGAAGTAATACAATTTTTATGTTGCAGCGTGTATTTTAGGACAGTGATGCCACAGATCATAGCCGGTGCTACCCAGAGAACAAGCAGGTGTTCAAAGAGCATAAGAGTGTTATTAAGGAGGCCCTAAAAGAGCTTAAAAAAGCCTTAAAGAGCGCAAAAAAGTGTGCACGTGTGCTGAATCATCAACACTTACATATCGTTGCTTATGATAGTTAGCATAGCTTTGAGCCTGACATTTCGCTCTTGTCTATCCAAAAAAAAAGTTTATAAGTTGGTATAGAGAAGCTTTTGTTCGAAAAGTTTGCAACCACACAACAACAATGCGAGTAGTGGTCGTCTCCATGCAGACCTCCTTCTGAACTTTCTATCATAAATGTGATTTTCTCTCCCACTGACTTGGAATTCTTTTTTTGCTCAGTTATAAAATTTTGCAAAAATCTTTTAAAATTTCTCTCATGAATTTAATTTTCTCTCATAGTCTAAATTTTTTTCTCTCGGACATATTCACATGAAAGGTTCCTTAGTACAGAAACAATTGCTCTCGCGAGTATACCTATGTACAGTGCTGCCCAGAGAACGAGCGTGCGCACAAAGAGCGTAAAAATGAGAATGAGAAGGCGTTTAAAGAGCGTAAAAAAGCGTCCATCTAGAGCAGGGGCAAAATTGGATTTACCATAGCTCAATTGAGCTGGAGTACATCACACGCATTGTTACGCTCTTTAATTCAGTTGTCGAAAAACCATTGACAAAGCAACATCGTGCGCTGATGTAGTTATTGTCGTATGTTATGCACATAGAGAATTTTTGTTAGATCTATGGCAAATGAACGAAAAGGCATTATGACGCGATTCAAACGCCTTTTCGTCGTAAATTCGTTAATTTCTTTTGACGGCACACAACAAAAAATTCATTACGCTCTAATTTTTAGAATCTAAATAACTTTTCAATCTTTTTTTTATTTTTCACTTTCTGTCGCAATATTAATTTCGCAAACGATTTCTGCGAAAATTTTCTTGCGGTGCAGCCTCTCTCCTCTCACCGACCCACTCACACTTTTAATTTTGCCGACCCCTAATCTATAGTATTCTATACCAGTGGTCGGCAGAGAGTAAATATCAAATTTTTCTTACGCTCAAAAGAGAGGGGAATGACAATCACTGAGAAAAATGCTTGCTCGTTTTGCTGTTTACGTTCTATATGATTTCTTATTTCAGAGGTATTTTCGGCAAAAAAATAATTATTTCGACATTTGATTTTTGCAGTGCATTGACGAAATAATCAGCTCATTTTGTAGTTTGCTTACTCTCGCTTATTCTCTTCGTTCGCCCGCGTGCGATAGAATGCCGACCACTGAACTATACAGAATCATCAACACATGGTTATCGTTGCTTGGGGTAGTTGACACCACTGCCAATAAACACATCGGTCATTCTTTTAATAAACGCACAATTTGTTTTTGTTTTACGTTTTTGAACATTTTTTGAAACGATATATCTCACAAACTATATGAGATAGGATGAAAAACCTTTTAATCATTTTTGTTAAGAAATGCTATAGCTTTATAAAAAAAAATTAAACAAATTCAAATAAATTTGTTAAAACATTAATTTTTTTAATTAAACAAATTTTTTTTTAAATATTTACAATATAACACCTTTTGTTTTTTTTTATTTTTTTATGTTATTCCTCTATCAATCCTAAGAATACATGTACTTTCATATCGAAATTCACGCCATAACTTTGGAAACTACGATTTTTTTACTGATGACGCGCATCATGTTTTTTCAACATAAAATTCGACAAAAAAATTTTTTTTTTGTTTTTTTTTTGTAATGTTATTTTCAATCAATCCTAAGAATGAATCTGCATTCAATTTTTAATTCAAAATTCTCGCCATAGCTTTGGAAAATATGAGCGTTTTATGAAGGCGCGTTTAAGTCTAATTGTATGAATTGTATCATGTTTCCCAAAGTTATTTCGGGAATTTCATTTTGAATGCAGATACATTCTTAGGATTGATTGCAAATAACATTGCAAAAAAAAAAAAAAACAAAAAATAAACAAAAAAACAATTTTATATCGAATTTTATGTAGAAAAACGCACCATGCGCGTCATCAGTAAAAAATTCGTAGTTTCCAAAGTTATGGCGGGAATTTCGATATGAAAGCACATGCAGTCTTGGGATTGATTAAGGAATAACATAAAAAAAGCAAAAAAACAAAAGGTGATATATTGAAAATATTTTGAGAAAAATTTTTTTCACTAAAAAAATTAATGTTTAAACAAATTTATTTAATTTTTTTTATAAAGTTATAGTATTTCTAAACAAAAGTGGTTATATGGTTTTTGCAACCTATCTCCTATAGTTTTTGAGATATTTGGTTTCAAAAAATGTTCAAAAACGTCAAAAACTATATAAAAGACTGACAGATATGTTTTCAAATATTTAGAGATCGCTCATATAAAAATATATTCTAACAATGGATGAGCACAAGTTCTTTCGCAATTTCTAACGAGAGCGCAATTGAGTGTAAGCAAGAGAGTATTTGCGTATATGTACGTTTGTACTATTCATTCGAAGCGAATAAAATTTAAGGCGAACGACTTTTTTTTAGTACTTCACCGAGAACCGATAAATATCGTTCTCGTTATCGTTATCGGGACCGAGAACGATAACGAGACGACATTAAAAAAATTTTTTCTCTTAGGACCGAGGCCGAGAACGAAAAAGGCCTGACCGATATCTCGTTCTTGGCGATAATGTAGTGTTTATCGTACGATAAACACTTATCGTACGATAAACACTTATCGTACGATAAACACTTATCGTACGATAAACACTTGATTATCGTCCGATAACCATTAAGAACGTTGAACGCGCATATACCACACACGTTTGCGTAATTTGCACTATATTTTTAATAAGCACATGTATGAACATACGCGCATACACCGACGTTAATGTTTTTTTTCTGAAAACGAACAAAAAATTTCGTAAAAATATAAAAACAAAATCAAAACAAAATTTGAGGATTCATATCACATTTGACCGTGGTAGCAAATAATACTTCGAATAATACTTCTTCGACTTCATTTTTAGAGTTACCTAAATGTAAAAACAAGCTTGTTTTATTCTTGTTTTGTTTTATTTTGTTTACTCTTGACAGCGATAGAGCCACTTTTACGGCGTTGGATAATGGGTCTTTCCTTCTCCAATACAAGCAAACCCTTTATTCTTGGTACTTATACCAATTTTAGAAATTCGATCCATGGACCCAATTGTCTGCAGTAAGGACTGCGTAAAGTGTAAGAGGGGTGGAAAAACGGGTAGTGCGCAGGTAAAGCCACTGGTCCCGCTAGTATTAAGTGTATAAATGTAAACGATATTAACCGAGAAATATCGGCGATAACGAGACGAGAACGATACGATAACGATACAGGTCAAAAAATTATTGAACGAGAACGAGTACGATACGATAAGCTTCACTACGAGGACGATACGATAATTTTTGAATTATTTGAATTATCGTATCGTTCTCGTCTCGGTGAAGCACTACTTTTTTTTGCATTACTATCTGTTGCCCGTGACTTTGTGAGCATGGTTTACAATATTCTATGAGGGTATTCCTCTAAACCAACGGTGGGAATGGAAATCTAGCAAAAGGGCGCAACAACAAAATCAAGCAACAAAAAACGAAATTTTAAAGTTTTTTTGCTTTAATTTCCAAATTCGCAAACATAAAAGAAACCAAATTGCAAATCAAACACAAACAATTGCTGCATTTGTCTAGACACAATGCGGCACCGTAGCTAATCTCTTTTTGTGTTGTTGTTGTTTTCATTTGGACTCAAGTCTACGTTGTGCGTCGATAGCGATGAAATTCTGGGAATTTTTTTTGTTGCTTGTGCGTTGAATAACGGTTTGGGCCATGAGTGCAGAAAAACCCACTACGTGCCCATCGATGGTATAGATTATGCAAGCTTGAGGGGCATAGCATGTACTGCATGAATTAAATTTAAGAGATTATCAACTGGGTTTAAATTTTTGAGCGGTTATTAAAAGTTTTCTTTGGTAAGTGACGACGAAGTGAACGTACTGCACTGCAGTTTTGTCTTCCGACAAAGAAGTAAATACAAAGAAAATTAAAACTGTTTCTTCTCATTCGTTTAATCGTAGGTTTTTATTTTTTTGGCACAATAAGCTTCACGATCTAAAACGTTCCAAACAAACGATATTCTGAGCTTGGAACGTAATCGATTTTAAAGTTTCTGTAAAAACTACGTTCAAACGAATAAGTAGAATCGGTTTTTATTTTCTGTTGTGGTACGTTTTATACCCTCTGGAATATTATATAAATCAAATAATTTCTGCCTTCCTTATCCTTATCACTTGATATATTTTAAATGAACAAAACCTAATTAAGCTCCGTTATATGAACACCATAAATTGCAAAGAGGTTGTGTTATCAAAGTTAAAGATGAGAAAACAATTTTACGAATTTTGACGCAAAATATGTGCTTATGTATATCAGAGCGGTTCAAAAACGATGTGCCGATTTTGCAACTTGAAAGCAGAAAATCGGTATTTTTTGTTTTTTTCCGGTCAATTTTAAATTTTTTTATAAGAAAAAAAGAAGAAGAAGAAAAACTAATCATTGATTCAAGTTCCTCGATCGATAATAGCGGTTTAGAACAAAAAAAAATTTTGAATCATTTGTATATATGTCAACGCCGAATCGAAAAATTTAAGGTCTATTAATTTAGAAAAATGCAGATATCTTGGTTTTGAAAGAAGATATTGATATGCGGTTTACGGTTTTCTCTTAAGCAAATAAGGGTACATTAAAAATAATGTACCACTAGATCGGCGGTAAAATATTATATCAAGATTTTGCAACTTGAAAGTAGAAAATCAGCATTTTATAATTTTGGTCCGAGCAATTTTCAATTTTTTATGAGAAAAAAGAAGAAGAAGAAAAACTAATCCAGGATTCGAATTCCTCGATTGATAATAGTTCGAAAAGCATACCCACTTTGTTGCAAAATTTGATAACCTCTTTAGCTTGCACCATTTTTTAAATCAATATTTTTGAAAACTTAAAACAGGCGGCGGCAATCCAGTTTTCAAAATTGATGAAAATCCTTATGAGTTGTTTTGTCAAGACATATAGGGCTATTGTAATCCACTGACACATCAAAAAGTTTTTTTTTGAACCGCTCTAATGTATTTGTATTATAGCTCTTTACGTAGATTTTCAATTTCCAATTAAAAAAAGAAAAAATATTAAAAAAAGGAGAAAATCTAAAATAAAAATTACAAAAAGAAAATTATAAAAAAAATATTTAATAATATTTAAAAGAAAAAATTTAAAAATATCATTTTCACTTGGTTTAAAGTAGGGATGCAACCGATACGAATACGATTACCGATATACCGATACACCGATATATACAAAAAAAAAATATTCCTGTGCCCCAAAGAGCCAAAATCACTTAAAAACATTTGTTTACACCATGTACCATGCTTCAAATTAATGCAGACGTTGAGAATTCCACAACAAACAAACAATAAATAAAGAAAAAAAGTAAGATTACTAAAGTAAGCTACTTGAAACAAAAAACAATTCAACAACAATTATAACAAAGAAAAAAACGACACAACAAAGGTAAAAAAACTGTTAGATATTGGCTCTTAAAAAAAGATTTAATTTGGAAAGTGAAGAATCTTATTATTTAGCAACGACGCTTGATCCTCGATATAAACTACGAACATTCCAAGTGCAGTCTACTATTTCTACGGCAAATAAGCGGTTTGCAAATTTATTTAATTTACCGCTATATTCCGAAACCTCTTCATAAACAGTTACGTTCTAGCCTAGTACGAGTTCTGAACGAATTAAAAGACGGGGTATACGGTGCGTTTATGAAAATATTATTAAGGAATCTGAAGAAGAAGAACCTTGGTCCTCTTTGTGCTCCGATACTTTCAAATAAGAAATTGAGAGATATTTTCTATTTCCCAATATTGCGACAGATGCAGATCCTCTCAGTTTTTGGCGTAATGAGGTTCTGCACACAAATTTAAAAAAATTGGCACAAATGTATTTCAGTTTTCAAATGATTTCTATGCGAGCATCCGAGCGACTGTTTTCAACGACAGGTCTAATCCAAAAAGAGTTGCGAAATCGCATTTCACCGCACAACTTGAGGATGTGGTGCTTCCTGAATAAAAACCTAGTTAGTGTTAATTTTAATTATTAACTTTTATACTTAAAAAATAAATAAATTTAAAAAATAAATAAAAATTTGAATTCTTCTATTACTTATGGCTGTTGACTTATTTATAATGGTTTTACAACTTTGCGTCATAGTCAATCCTTCTTTTTAATGCAACATCTATATCATTCTCTGTGACAACTTTCTATATCGTATCGGTATCCGTATCGGTATCGGCGATAAATTTTTATGAATATCGGTATCCGTATCGTATCGGCCAAAACGCGAATCGTTGCATCCCTAGTTTAAAGCTTCAAGATAAATTGCTAAGAAGGATAATAGCTGTAGTAGCTAAACTCTATTATTATTATTATTAAAAACCAAACTTTCCAACAAATAAAAATAACCAAATAATCTCAATTTAATTTATTCTTGTCCGAAAATATTTTCCAACAATCTGTATGTAGGTATGGTTTGCCCCATTTCTCGACATATAGCCAAATTTTTACATATGTACATACAGTGCAGTCGCGGTGACCACCGTCTAACGTGAACAACGCGGTAACCCGAACGAATAAATTTTGCATTGACTACCTTTTAGCAAGACATAACTCAAACTTGCCATACGCAAAAGGCTGTTTATGTATTTTTATTTTAATTTTTTTATAGTTTTTTAGTTTCTTTTAAAGTTTTTGTTGTTACAAATGATATGAAGAATAAAAATTTGATACAAAATACGTTACAGCGGCTGCGCTGCATAAATTTTGGTATAAATTTTCATATTCGCTAACGTGAACAATTTCGCTACCGTGAGCAAGTTTGGTTTTAATTAGTTCACGTTACCGGGACTGCACTGTATATTAGAGTGCTGGTCGCGATATATTAGCGTACTTTTGCCTTCACTCTTGCCTGTGCAAAAGCATCTTAATCATGGATGGGCACAAGTTCTAACGAGTGCGCAACTGATAGTAACGAGAGAGCATTTGTGCATACATATACAAATGAGAGCGCATAACAACGATTTGGTTCTACTTCAGCAGAAGTAGAACTCCATATGGTTGTTGTACCACCCCATGTAAACGAAATTTCGCGTGCATGCTGTTGCCCATCATTGATCTTGAGTCAAGATTCTTGACCATGGATCGGTTCAAGTTCTTCTATAAGTTCTAACGAGAGCGCAATTGATAGTAACGAGGCCACAAGTTCTTCCACAAAAATCGATCATTTCACTATCCTGAAAATTTCAATGCAACATAGAACAATGATTTTTTTATCGAAGTAATTTTGTTATTTTTTTGGTGCTCTATCTATTTCACACAAAGGCGGCTATATTGAAATGACATACGTTTTCATACATCTGATTGATTTTATTTATTTACTTTTGCTATATATTATATGGCGTCTTTATTTTATGTTTACTTTTTCTTTTATATTATTTTATTGACTGTGGTGTTTTTACTTTTTTATTGATTTGTTTTGTTTCGCACATAACACATTCGTGTTTATTTTTGTTTATTTTTTACCAATGCTGCACTGCATCGACAGCACTTTGTAGTACATACTACAAACAGTGTGTTTCTTGTTGCGTAGTTCTTGATACTTTTTAATATTCCTGAGACGCATTCGCTGCTGCTGCTGCCACCATTATTGCAATTTATTCAGCAACATGTTGCTTACAAGTGCTTTGCTTGCTGCTGTTGCTGTGCTGCATTTGCTTTCGCTGTTGCTTAATCTCAGTAGTAACTCATCTCTCATGGATTGTGATGCGTTTGTTGCGTCTGTTGTTGCTGTTGCTGCGTCACTGCAACTGCCGCATTGCTATTGGCTGCTGCTGTAAGAAAGTTTAGTGCTCTTACGTCGTTATGCAAGCGAAGCGCTTGCTCTAAGCGATGCTCTTGGAGGCGCAGTGTTTCGCTGATATCGTGGTTAACCTGAGGTTGTTGTTGCTGTTGTTGCTGATGAAGTTGGTGATGCTGTTGCTGCTGCTGCTGTTGTTGCTGTGACGCTGGCTGCTGCTGCTGTGATTGCGCTGCGGCATGTTGCTGCTGTGATTGCGCTGCGGCATGTTGCTGCTGCTGCTGCAACAACTGATGTGCTTCGTTTCCTCCGCAACTGCTACTTCCGCCTTGCTCCAAATTTAACGTATTATCGCTACCATTGCCATTATTGCCACTAAGTTGTTGCTGCCCATAAGCGTTTTTATGGCCGCCACCACCATTGTGATCGCTTACAACACTTCCTGTTACTGCATTGTTTCCACCATTTGAGGCGGCAACACTTGCTGCCAGCCGAAATGCCGCCTCTGTATGCGATCTTAGTATCGCTTCAGCCTGTTGCTGCATGCGTATTGCAGCTTCGGGTGAGTTCTGCTGCTGCTGCATTTGCTGGTGGTGTAGGTGATGGTGCGTTGTGGTATGATGCCCCACATGCGCATGATGACCCCCACCGTGGTGTGCATGATGTGTCAGCTGCGGATGGACTTGCGTTGAAAGTGGATGCGACTGCGTATGCTGATTGAGCGTCGATTGGTGTGGATCGACAACTCCTAAGGTGGAACGCATCATTATGTCACGCATAGTATTCATTGCAGCTACAGCATTTGCTTCAGATGTTTCGTTCTTAAGCGGTGTTAGTCCTACCGGTGATGTACATAAGCGGCTAGCAGCAGTACTGCCAACGTTGCCTGAACTCGTTTGAGCTTGGTGCGAATGCTGCAGGCAGCCGGCGGCATTATTACTGATTTCACCACCACCTACACCACTGCTTTGTGATGTTGCTGCATTGTTGTTGTTGTTGCTGTTGTTGCCAACACCGCTGCTATTGGTACCTCCACCGCCACCATTACTAACCGCAGTGTTGGCTACTACTGCTGCAACGCTGTTGTTTACTTGCTGATTCATGCGCATTGCTGCCGCCAAATTAACAACGGCTGCTTGTACTGCCGCTGAGCCAGCGGGAGTTGTTGAGTCAACAATACAACCTGGCGACGATATACCGCCACTCGTCGATGCGGCGACTGCAGCTGCCGCAGCTGCGGCTGAGGCTGCCATTAGTGACATGCGATTAGCATGAAGGTCGGGATCAACACCAACCCCTACGCCATATTGCGCGGCAGCGGCTGCAGCTGCCAGATGTGAGTTACCACTACTGGAGCGCAGTATGTCATTCAATTTGTTGTTGCTGCTGCTGCAATCATTTTTGTTGTTGTTTGTGCTGTTGTTATTATTGTTGTTTATATGTAGCATATGCATGTCAACACTGCCTTGATCAGAAGCGGCCGAAGATGACATTCGACCATTAGATGAACACTCCGAGTTAGCAGATGGCGAGGGACACATTGAGTTGGAGCCACCGTCACCATGATTGCTTGATGGTAAAATACCACCGCCGCCTCCCACAGAGCCGCCGGAAGCAGAAACAGCTAAGGTAGCAGCAAGTATGGAGTCGCGTTCCCTACGTTCAGCGGCAGCACGTGAGAGAACGTATTGTGCGGCAAATTGATGTTTAGGATCCATGCGCATGTGCTCCATGTGTGTTAGTAAGCCTGAATTGTGATGGAAAAGAATAATGAGAAATATTAGAAATTTGGTCAAGAGCTTGCTGATCAAATTGACCAAAAATTTTAGTTTAATGCAGTTAATAACGTGCTGATCAAAAGTATTATAGGATACAAGACCATAGTGGATTCAAAATCAAAAATATCAAAATTTTCAAAAATTTAAAAATTAGAAAACTTTACAAAAAATAAAAATCTTAAAAAATTTAAAAACTTTAAAAATTGAAAAAAGCTGAGGACTTCAAAATTTTGAAAAAAATCATAAAAATTGCAAAAAAAAATGAAGAAGTATCGTAATTAACAAAAATTTCAAAAATTGAAAAACTTCAAAAATTTACAAAAAATAGAAAACTTAAAAAAATTTAAAAACTTTAAAAAATTGAAAAAGCTGAAGATTTCAAAATTTGGAAGAAGGTATAAAAATTGCAAAAAAGTTCAAAAAGTATCGAAAAATTAACAACAAAAAGCGATACTACACTTTCATTACTACACTTGATCGCCTATATCTTTGCAATTGGTCACAATTGGCGCTATCTGTCCATTAAGAGTTTGATCAGTATGATATAAACTACACACATCATACTAAACTTTTATATGATTTTACTGAGATAAAATGTTCATGATATTTGTGAGGAGTGTCGGTATGTTTTTTATTATTTAGTGAGAAATACATATTCTTATGACGACTCACCGTTTTCATGTGTAAACACCGCTTGACACACTGAGCAAGGCCACATACGGAGACTATTGGTCAACTGCGATGTCTCTGGATGGCAAGCTAAATGCTTGCGCAGTGAGCCCTCGTTAACATAATGCTTTCCACAAACAGGACATGGATGATTCGCTGAACGACGCTTCGCCAGATATGGATCGTTTGACGATTGTAAGCATGTTGAAGCGATATTTTCAGCAAAGGGACATGTTGCACGAACACAGTGGTAACAGCGAGATTCGAAGTAAAACAGTAGACAATAGAAGGAAAAAGAAAAAATTGTTTTTTTTTTGGTTAGTGTATTTGTTTTGTAGTGTGAGATAACACAGCTCAACTTTTTTTTTGGTGCCTTGGATGTCTCTGCGGATTTCTATAATTTCAGGTACCCAGTTTATGAATATATTCATGAAAGTACTGAATTGGCTCTAGTTTTTAAGATATTGATGTATTTGTCTATGTATACAGATATGAAACAAAGTCGGTTTGGTTACACCCTGTATAACTCAAGAACTGCTCGACCGATTTTAATGGCCTCAAATTTTTTGGATTTGTCTTCACCCCGAGAATGACATTGGCTACAAAAATTGAAATTTACACAGCGTGTCTTTTATATCAAGAAGCTTAGCATACGCTATAAAACTTTTTCTTAAGGTGCATGATTAGGGTGGTTCCCATGCAAAAATATTTTTAAACTAACATTTTCACTAAGACCACGTAATCGACTTACATGAAATTTGCACCACGTGTCTTTTATATCAAGAAGCTAGCTTAGGCTATAAAATTTTTATTTAGAGTGCTTAAAAAAGTAAAAATCATGTTACCATCTCTATTCCTTCCTTAGGGTTCAATCTATCTCCAAACCAAAAATATTTTTGTATGAAGACCAGCTTAAATATGCACCCTAAGAAAAATTTTTACAGCTTAAGCTATTCTTTTTGATATAAAAGACACGTGGTGTAAATTTCATGTGAATTGATTACGTGGTCTTTGCGAAAATGTTATTTTAAAAATATTTTTGTATGAGGACCACCCTAAATATGCACCTCAGATAAAATTTTTAAAGCCTAAGCTAAGCCACTTGATATAAGAGCTACGTGGTGTAAATTCGGTGTGAATCGATCACATAGTCTTTGTGAAAATGCTATTTTAAAAATATTTTTGTATAAGGGTCACTCCAAATGTGCCCATAAATCAAATTTTTACAGCCTTTGTTAGTTTTGGGTCGAAGACAAATCTAAGATAGTTAATTTAAAAAAGATTTGTATAAGGGTCCCCCTAAATAAAATTTTTGTAGCCAATGCCATTCTCGGGGCGGAGACAAATCCAAAAAATTTGAGATTATTAAAATCGGTTCAGTCGTTTTTGAGTTATACAGGGTGTAACAAACTCGACTTTGTTTCATATATACAGTGCAGTCGCGTTAACGTGACCACCATCTAAAGTGAACAACGCGGTAACGTGAACGAAATAAATTTTGCATTGACTACCTTTTAGCAAGACATAACTTAACCATGCAATACGCAAAAGGCTGTTTTGTATTTTTATTTGCATTTATTTTTAGTTTGTGAAGAAGTTTTTTGTTGTTACAAATGATATGAAGAATAAAAATTTGATACAGCGACTGCGCTGCATAAATTTTGGTTTAAATTTTCATATTCGCTCACGTGAACAATTTCGTTACCGTGAACAACCTTGGTTTTAATTAGTTCACGTTACCGCGACTGCACTGTATATAGATAAATACATCAATATCTTAAAAACTAGAGCCAATTCAGTACTTTCATGAATATATTCATAAACTGGGTACCTGAAATTATAGAAATCCGCAGAGACTTCCAAGGCAACAAAACCACTGTTGACCAGTGTAATAAGTAAAGAAATTATTTTAAAACTGAACATAATCACATAAGGCGCATATTTGCCGTACAAATAAGTTTTTTTCCAGTTCTCATTGTAAGACCATTCAAGGGCTAAGAAGTAAAAAAATGTTACTTACTGGCAACGCTGGATGGATTGCTGGGTTCCTTGTGCACATGCTTCATGTGCTCCATTAGCGCTTCGGCTCCCAAAAATAGCTTATGGCATATAGGGCAGGATGTGGCGTTAGGACCACCAATTAAAGCTGCATGCTGCTGCAGTACACCAAGATGCAGTTGAAGTTCCTGAATATGAAAATAATTGTATGGTTAATTAAAAAAAAAATTCGAAACCATCTGAGTTTTTTATTTTTTGAGATATGAAAAAGCATTCTGCATATTATCTTCAATGCCATTTTGCTCAGAATATTTTATTTCTCTTTATAAACCTTAGATATCTTGATAACTGAAGTAATACGACGATTCAACCGATTTTACAAATTGAGAGGATTCGACACTATGTCGAAGCCTCCCATTTGCATTTGACGAATCCTCCCTTTCCCACATATTTCAAAATTTTTGAAATTTCACATTTTCTTTTTGTTTATTTTACAAATTTTAAATGCTGTACTAACAGTTAGAATGTGTTCAAGTATCTCCACAAAAAAAACGGAAAGTTAAATATTAAATTAACCGAGTTTTTACATAGAAACTAATAAGCAAATATTACATAAAAACGTTGTAAATATTTAAAATCTCGTCTAGCCACGCCCTCGAGCCGAGTTGCACTGAGGAATTTTTTTGATAGGAGTGTACCGTTAAGAGCAACATTTTTCCCATTGCATGCGCGAGTTCGTGTCAGAAGAAATAAGAAAATTTGGCAATGTCGAAGCCTCCCATGTGTCGAATCCTCCCCCTTCTACCCTACATGGTTGAACTTTGCTTTTAATTTTTTTTTCTTTCTTAAGGAATATTTTTCATTAAGAGCTACCCGAAAAAATTTAAAATTATTTTGTACCCATTAACGGTTGAAGTTCCCAGGAAATTACAACTTCCCAGCAAATTACAACTTCCCAGCAAATTACAATTTCCCAGCGAATTGGCATCACTCATAGCAACCAGTGATGGCATTTTCGGTACATTTGTACTTTTTTCGTCGTCAATACATTTGACAACGTTTCAGTACATTCGGTACATTTGCCGCATTTGGTACATTTGGACAATTTATAATATGTAACTAGGGTTCGTCCAGTGGTTGAAATTCAGCCAACTTTTTGTATTTAATATTAAAAAAATTATATTAACATCTATTTTTTGTTAATGCTTCCAAAAATAAAAATCATGTTATCATGTTGCTCTACCCCTATCTATTCCACACAGTTCAATATACTATACGTATCTCCTTACCAAATTTTATAAAAACAATCAGAAAACACATTTCCCTGTTAAGGGCGTGGTGCCACCCACTCAAAACTAAACACATTTTCTAAAAGTTTACTCTATCTCCATACCAAATTTTATCAAAATCGGTTCATTAGTTTAGTTGTAACGATGTATTTTCCCAGCAAAAAAATTATTTTTACTCAACTATCAGTCTATTTCCATACCAAATTTCATCAAAATCGATGAAGCGGCTCAGCCGAGACAGCGTTTTTTCACATTCAGGACGGTGCCTTAAATGCTACAAATGAATTTATTGTCGATATATCTACCACTGTGAGTTGTCATCAACACAAACTACGCCAGTATACTGGAAAAACTCGTTGAAGGACGTGGCATAGCCTACAATATTTATAAACGTTATAATAAGAGAACTAACAACGTAATCGTTATGAAATTTAATATAGCAGATATACTTGCTAAAAGGTATCTTCTTACAAAGGTTTGGCACAGTAGTACCAGTGGGAGTGGTGGTACCTCCCATTTGAGGAAAAACGTTTAATGCTATAGATAGTTTGCAATGAGAGTAATCTTCATAAAATTTGGTGTCAGTTACTATAAGCTTTAAAATCAAATGGATTTTGACGGGATTGGTTCAGTGGGCGTGGCACATCCCATATTAACACAAAATTGTCAGCGCTCTTTTAAGTGAACAATTCCAACAATTGGTATAAAATTTCATGTAAATGGCTTACTTGCTATAGGGTACATTAGAGCGGTTCAAAATAAAAACTTTTTGATTTTTTCACGATGTGTCAGTGGATTGCAATAGCCTTATATGTCTAGACAAAACAACCCATAAAGATTTTCATCAATTTTGAAAACTGGATTGCCGCCGCCTATTTTAAGTTGTCTACCCATTTTCGAAAATATTGATTTAAAAAATGGTGCAAGCTAAAGAGGTTATCAAAGTTTGTAACAAAGTGGGTATGCTTTTCGAACTATTATCGATCGAGAAATTCGAATCAGTGATCAGATTTTCTGCTACTTTTTTTTTTCTTATAAAAAGATTTAAAATTGCACGGACAAAATTAAAAAATGCCGATTTTCTACTTTCAAGTTGCAAAATCTTGATATAATATTTTACCGCCGATCTAGTGGTACATTATTTTTAATGAACCTTTATTTGCTTAACCCATATCGTACCAAAATATTCAGGGAGATTTTTTTTGAAAATCATTGTGATGGGTGGGTGCAGTGGATGAAAAAACCTGACCGAGGTGAATTTGAAAAAAATCGGTGAGTGAATTTTCCTAGAATTGCAGATTAAAAATTGATTCGTTAACGCATCAATGGCCACTTCCCATACTCTTAAATCTATATATAAAATACAAAGTCGGGTTAGTTACACCATTTATAACTCAAGAACGGCTGGACCGATTTTAATGATCTCTGATTTGTTGGATTCCTCTCCGCCTCAAATAGAACATAGGCTGGAAAAAATTTATTTAGGGTGCATAATTAGGGTGGCCCTCATACAATTTTTTTTTTAAAATAGCATTTTCACAAAGACCACTTAATCGATTCACATGGAATTTACAGCACGAGTCTTTTATATTAAGAGGCTTAAAAATTTTACTAAAGGTGCATGTTTAGGGTGGTCCTCATAAAAAAAATTATGTTTAAAATAGCATTTTTACAAAAACTACTTCATCGATTCACATTTGCACCACGTGTCGTTTATATATGTATGAAAGTATATGTACATTAGGGTGATTCAAATTTTTTACTGTTTGTTATTTCTAGGGTGCTGTTGCTTAAAAAGTAAGTTTATGATGTGAAGAAAAAGCTCACGAAAATTCAGCTCTATACCTCAATTTTATAAGGTGGGGCTGAAGCCTGTTAGTTTTACATGTAAATTGTATGGAAAAATGATTTTTTATTAAAAAGGTATCTGAATGAATAGGTTATTAATGTTGTTGGGCTGAACAGGGTCGTTTTTCAAAGATTAATTTTTGAGCTGAATCTAAATCTGGCCTCAGAATCGACCCATCATGTCAGAATTCTGAAATATTTGAAATACATTTGTATACCTATGCAAAACTGAATAAAAATCAATTTAAAATGATTTTACGAAATAAAATTATTTTAGTTCTAGATTGCATTATAAATAAAGGTATAGAAACAAAAAATAAAAACAGTTTTAAAAAATGCATTTGCATTTGCAAGAGGGCAAACATATATAAAATTTTAATCTACACTGAGAATGCTAAAATGAATTCATAGTTGCGACTTGTTTTTTCCACAACGGTGTTGTCAGCAATCAATTTTTTTCATTGCTAACGTTGGGCAAGTTATTATGTGGTCTTGCTAACAATTCAGATAAGTTGGATTCCGCGAAACCCGGTACGATACTCAATAAAGGATTTTTTCACCAGTAGTCTGTAATTTTTGGCACTGTATGAGAGCCTTGAGAGTAATACTATGCCCATGCCCCAAAAGCGCTTCAAAGCCCATCGGTCCAATTCAAAGTTTCGTTCGTTCATATACGGACAGTCAGCTTTTGTTTTAACTCAAAAGTGCCTCAGACTTCTTTATGGTCATCAGATCCTTCCTCATGAATTATTATTGGTTAACGTTTTCTAGTGTCAGAATAATCACGGCTATGATGGCGATATCTTTGCTTCATTGGCTGAGCTGGCATTAAACTCAAAATGCACACGTTTTGTTACAATCAACTTTCACAAACAACATTTTTATAAACTGAACTAAGAAATAATGATTGCCAACAATTAAAATGTAAATTACCTGCAAAAATACAAATATTCAAAATTTTTTCTAACCAAAAATTTTTTAGAAGTGATAAAAAAATATACCTAGGGAAGTGGCCATTGATTCGTTTACGCATCACCATACTTGTGTGTTATCTTCTGCTCATCTTATCAATCCGTCAACTATATTATTCTTGTTTGATATAAGTTTAGCCTATTCCAAGTTATTCTATATGGGTTTAGTTGATAATGGATAATTTTTAATATTTTTACCTAATTTTTTAAAAAAGCTCCAAACTTAAGGTTTTTTTGCACTCCCCTTTTAGCTTTAAAAAAGGGCGTGGCATGACCAAAAAAAATTTTTTATGAAAAGTGAATAAATGAAATTTAGAGGCACCGGCAGTTTCCTATTCCCATAAGTGTCCCGAGTGGGATGTGTAACCAATTTTTTCTAAATATTACGCTCCTGATTAGCGATTTCCATATTACTCTTGAAACTTTCGCATAAAAAAAAAAGTTCACCAACAGCCTAAAAATAGGGATGGCCAGCTGCGGTGCCCAAAATCCGACAGCGCGCTGACGTTTACAACAAACATTTCGCGCTAGTATGTGTACAAATGTGTGAAGAAATTCCAGCGAAAAAAAAAATGAAAATAAATGTGTTTTGTCTTTTCCGCGTATAGAAAAAATGACCCAGTGGAAATTCGTGCATCACTGATGTTAATAAATAATGATAAATGTTGGCATATAAAATAATTATATTTTTATTTAACAACAAAAAGAAGACATTTCATAAATCTTATACATATTATGTATACATATGTGTGTTATACAAACAATTAACAGAGTTTACTTAAAATAAGACTTTCAATATCTGGTTCAATATTTTGTGACGCAATATCGGTGACTATTTTTCCATGAAATTGAATTTTTTTACAACAATTAAATAATATTTCAATAATACATGCTTAAAAAATTGCCTTTCGCATAAATAATGTTTTTGTTTGCATTTGTTTTGTTTTTGCACGTATGTTTTCGACTGGGTTTCTCGCATCGTCAATTTTCATGCGAATCAGCGCATAGAAATCAGCACCTGCACGACGGGCCGAATGATGGCCCGCAACGGTCAATGTAACCGCGGGAGGGTAAATGGCCAACACTACCTAAAAATGATGGTGGTTATCGCTGAGCTGAACTTTTTTTTGTAATTCAGTCTCACATTCGGAGTTATTTTTGAATGGGGAATTCGAATTTCTCATTATTTTTTAATTATGTATGTTGTTGTCTTCAGTGGTAAAAACTAAAAATAATCATGAAATTTTGTCAAAAATTTAAATTTTTTTATTTAAAATGAAAAATCAGGTCTAAATTTTTGGATTTTTTTTGGTTTTATTATTTTGAATTATTCATTTTATCCCTTTCTATCTGATGAGGTTAACCGCAAATTTTTATTTTTTTTGTACTTAAAAATATAAACATAACTGTAATTGAGCAAAGGATTTTTTTCATATTGAAGCTATGTTTTAACAGGGAATATAAATTTTAATGTGGAAATCTGTTTCAGAACCAACCCAAGTGTATGGAATTAGTTAAATATATTTCATACTTTTCGAAACAAATCTGATAATGCACAATAATTATTTAGTGTTTGGAAATTCCAAAAACACGATCCACAAAATCGTACCTAATCACTTACTCGTTTTATGGCCATTTTAAGCTAAACGCTTTTACCGATAATATTGATGAAAATGCGTTCTAGGAAAAATTGTGAATAAGTTATTAAAAATTAAAATTTTTTTTATTTTGCTTTCCTTTGTGGACTTTGTAATCAAAAATACTTTTAAAACCCATAAAACAAAAATATATAATAATTATTTTTCATTAGTTTTTAGGCCAAAAAGAGTTTTTTAAATTTTTTTTCAAGTTTTTTTTTCATGAAAATCGGTGAATAACACAACAAATATAAAAGTTTTTTATTTATTGTTTGTGGTGAGCTGTTTAGTCGAAAATACCTCAAAAATCCGTAAAACAAAATTATAATTTAAAATATTTTTCACTAGTTTTAAGGCCCAAAAGAATTTTTTTTTTTGAAATTTTTATTTTATTTTTCATAGAAAATGATGAATAACATAACATATATTAAATTATTTTTATTTTTTTTTTCTTCGTGGGCTTTGTTGTCAAAAATACTTTTTAAGCCTACAAAAGATAGTTAAAAAAATTTTATTTTTTCGGCCGACAAAAAAATTTTTTTTTTGTATCGGTTTTTTTCCACGAAAAATTGTGAATAACACAAAAGCGTTTACATATTTTCAAAAATAAGTGACTTCATCGTGTTCAGCGACTTAAACTTAGTGCTTCACCGAGACGAGAACGATACGATAATTCAAAAATTATCGTATCGTCCTCGTAGTGGAGCTTATCGTCTCGTACTCATTCTCGTTCTATAATTTTTTGACCTGCATCGTTATCGTTATCGTATCGTTCTCGTCTCGTTATCGCCAATATTTCGCGGTTAATATCGTTAACATTTATACACAGGCTACACAGTACTCGTTTTTCCACCCCTCTTACACTTTACGCAGTCCTTACTGGAGACAATTGGGTCCATGGATTGAATTTCTAAAATTGGTATATGTACCAAGAATAAAGGGTTTGCTTGTATTGGAGAAGGAAAGACCCATTATCCAACGCCGTAAAAGTGGCTCTATCGCTGTCAAGAGTAAACAAAACAAAAAAAAACAAGAATAAAACATGCTTGTTTTTACATTTAGGTAACTCTAAAAATGAAGTCGAAGAAGTATTATTCGAAGTATTATTTGCTACCACGGTCAAATGTGATATGAATCCTCAAATTTTGTTTTGATTTTGTTTTTATATTTTACGAACTTTTTTGTTCGTTTTCAGAAAAAAAATATTAACGTCGGTGTATGCGCGTATGTTCATACATGTGCTTTTTAAAAATATAGTGCAAGTGACGCAAACGTGTGTGGTATATGCACGTTCAACCAAAGAAATATATATTAGAAGAAAAACATTCCGGGAAATGTCGATAAGTGGATCGTACTACTACGTGGTTGACGAGAGATTTACGGTCTTAGAATCAGGAGAAATGTGCAAAGAAATATATATTGAAGAAAGAATATTTTGATATTTGTAAAATAATTTCAATTCAAGCTGTAAGACAAAAGAATTTTTGTTTGAAGCAGGCGCTCAGCAAATCAAACAAGATGAATATTATTTTTATTTTTCAGTTTGAACTGAAAAGTGCATGTAGTTGATCAAGGGGTCAAGGAGGCTGAAGCCCCCAACATAAATATTTTTGAATTTGCAAAGGCTTAAGCTCAAATTAAGGTAACACGGTTATAGTGACAGTGTATTTTGACATTTTGACTTAGTTTCTTTGTTAATTTTAAAGATGTTTAATTTTTTTGTATTTCTAAATTTGATTTTCGTGTTTTTTTAAATGCCGAATCAGTGCTAGTGATTAATCTATTCTTATTTAATTTATTTAGGTATTAACTTGTGTTAACTAATGAATTGTTTCAAGTAAAACAAGAAAATATGAAAATATAAGTGATTAATTTCATTAAATTAAAAGCCCCCTTCGCAAAAAATTCTATTTGCGAAAAATAGCAAAATATGAAACACATACAAGCAAACAACAGAAATATAATATGTGGCAATTTTCATCTGAATTTTTCGGCTGAAAAAAAGCAACAACAAAACAAATAACGGGATCGGTTGTAAGCTACAAAAAAACAACAACAATTGCACGCATTTTGCTAGGATTTTTTCCACTGAATTTTTCTGAATACAAAAGGCAACAACAACGCAAATTACGCGGGATCGGTTGCATATTTGCTCTTTTGGAGAAGTCAAAATAAATATCCTGCTTCTGGATTTGCTGGTTGCTTGGTAGCAATAAAAATGAATTTTCTCAAATGCAGCTCAAATGTAAAATAATTAATTAATTTATTTATAAAATGTAAATAAAAAATGGCGGAATATATTCAAAAAACTTCATATAAATTAAAATAAATAAAATAGAAAATCCTAATAAAATACAAAATGGCAGAGCAGAGGGAATTGTACGTCACTGTTAAAATCCCCAATGCGCAACAAAATCCAAAATCACATTTCCCCTGATTCTAAGACCGTAAATCTCTCGTCAACCACGTTAAAGTACGATCCAATTATCGACATTTGCCGGAATGTTGTTCTTCTAATATATACTTCTTTGCTTGAGATTCCAAATACATAATCCGCGAAATCGGATCTGCTCATTTACTCGTGTTATGGCCATTTCAAGGTTAGCATTTTGGCCGACACGGTTCGTTTCAAGGAAAGTCAAGATCGGTAAAAATTATTAACCAAATCTGACAATGCACAATTAGTATTTAGTGATCGGAGGTTCCAAAAACATAATCCGTAAAATCGTGCCTGGTCATTTACTGGTTTTATGGCCATTTTAAGGTAAACGCTTTTACCGATAATTTTAATAAAATTATGAAGCGAACCGTGTAGTTTTTGATGCTTTTAAGATCAAGTGAAGTTTTAAAATATGCTATGATAACAGTTGTTTATGTAGTTTAGGTAGTGCTCCACCGAGAACCGATAAATATCGTTCTCGTTATCGTTATCGGGACCGAGAACGATATCGAGACGATATTAAAAAAATTATTTCTCGTAGGACCGAGGCCAAGAACGAAAAAGGTCTGACCGATATCTCGTTCTCGGCGATAATATAGTGTCTATCGTTCGATAAATACTTGATTATCGTCCGACAACCATATAGAACGTTGAACCAAAGAAATATATATTAGAAGAACAACATTCCGGCAAATGTCGATAATTGGATAGTACTTCTACGTGGTTGACGAGAGATTTACGGTCTTAGAATCAGGAGAAATGTGATTTTGGATTTTGTTGCGCATTGGGGATTTTAACAATGACGTACAATTCCCTCTGCTCTGCCATTTTGTATTTTATTAGGATTTTCTATTTTATTTATTTTAATTTATATGAAGTTTTTTGAATAGATTCCGCCATTTTTTATTTACATTTTATAAATAAATTAATTAATTATTTTACATTTGAGCTGCATTTGAGAAAATTCATTTTTATTGCTACCAAGCAACCAGCAAATCCAGAAGCAGGATATTTATTTTGACTTCTCCAAAAGAACAAATTTGCAACCGATCCCGCGTAATTTGCGTTGTTGTTGCCTTTTGTATTCAGAAAAATTCAGTGGAAAAAATCCTAGCAAAATGCGTGCAATTGTTGTTGTTTTTTTGTAGCTTACAACCGATCCCGTTATTTGTTTTGTTGTTGCTTTTTTTCAGCCGAAAAATTCAGATGAAAATTGCCACACATTATATTCCTGTTGTTTGCTTGTATGTGTTTTATATTTTGCTATTTTTCGCAACCAGAATTTTTTGCGAAGGGGGCTTTTAATCTAACGAAATTAATCACTTAATTTTCATATTTTCTTGTTTTACTTGAAACAAATCATTAGTTAACGCAAGTTAATACCTGAATAAATTAAATAAGAATAGTTTAATCACTAGCACTGATTCGGCATTTAAAAAAACACGAAAATCAAATTTAGAAAGACAAAAAAATTAAACTTTCTTTAACATATTCATGAAATTAAACTTTCTTTAACATATTCATGAAAAGAACAATAAAGGTTACATCAATTTGTCCTATCAAAATTTGACAGCTAAATCTGGCTTCGTAGTTGTCAAAATCCAATGCAAAATGTAAACAAATAAATTCAGTAGAACATTTTTTTGATAGCTACGGAACCAGATTTAGCTGTCAAATTTTGATAGGACAAATTAATGTAACCTTTATTGTTCTTTTCATGAATACAGTAGGTAACGGATATAAGAAAGTCAAAAAATCCCGGAAATTTCATTCTTATATCAGTTTTTTCTTATAGAAGTACCACGTATATAAGAAAAAAATTTCCTATATACGTACTACTGATATAAGAAACTTTATTTCTTATATTCGAGTCGCACAAATCTCAGCAGTGAGTAATAAGTGCGTTCAGCAACTGCAATCATTACACTTGTTCGTTCAATTTTGATCGAAGAATGATGACATAAAGAAGGCGCGTATTTTCAATTTTGACCAAAGAACGAAAATTACGATTTGAAAAAATCTCTTATAAACGTTATTTTTTTCTTAAGATTTTTCATATTGGTGCTTGGAAAAAGCTTTCTTTTATGCGTTTTTTTCTTATAAGAAGTTTCTTATATAAATTGTTTTTTACCTCAAAACATTGGGGAAAAACGCAGTGCTTTCGAAAATGTTTCTTAGAAGCGTTCCTTTCTTATATGAATTGTGCTTATATCCGTTACCTACTGTAAATACATTAGATGGCGTTATAATGCAAGGATAAATATACCCTTTGTACCGCTTTGCGCCGCCTTCCCCTATAGTAGTAGACTTTATCTCGAAAACGGGTGCAGCGATTTTGTTGAAACTTGGGGGTTAGGTACATATGTGAACAAAATTAGGATTGGGATGGGTTTTAAATTATCAAACACTCCTGGAGGGGCGTGGCACAGCCCTAAACTTTTATTTTCATAACGTCATATCTCGAAAACCATTCAAGATATTGTAATAAAATTTGGTACACAGATGCAGATCATAAATGCCTTAAATTTTGCCAAAAGTGAGCGGTATCGGAAAAGTGGGCGTGGCACTTTTCAATTGAAAATTTTGATTCAATATTATTCAAAAACGGCACTGACAATTTTCAAAAAAATACCATTAAAAGCAGTCATCATAACATGCTATGTCACTATACTGGCAAAACTCGTTGAAGGGCGTGGCACAGTTATTTATAAACGTTATAATAGGAGAACTAACCATACAGTCAATATAAAATTTAGCATGGTAGGTATACTTGCTATAAGGTATTTTTTAACCAAAAATGGGCGCAATAGTACATGTTGGCGTGGCACCTCCCATACAAGCAGAAAACGTTAAATGTTATATTTAGTGTGCTATGAGAGTAATCTTCTTAAAATTTCGTGCGGAGGTGTCGGTTACTATAAGCTTTGAAATTAAATGTATATCGACGGGATTGCTTCAGTGGGCGTAGCACCTCCCATACAAACAAAAACCTTTAAATGTTATATTAAGTGCACTATGGGAGTAATCTTAATAAAATTTGGTACAGAGATGTCGGTTACCATAAATTCTTAAGTTAAATGGACTTCGACGAGGTTTCGTTAATGGGCGTGGCACCTGCCATACATACGAAAAACATTGAATGCTATATTTAGTACACTATGGGAGGTATTTTCTTTAAATTTGGTGTAGAGGTGTCAATTACTATAAGCTTTGAAATTATATGGATTTCAACGGGATTGCGTAAGTGGGCGTGGTACCTCCCATACGTACGAAAAAAGTTAAATGTTATTTAGTGTACTATGGGAGTAATTTTTTTAAAATTTTTTGTTCCAATCGATAGAGAAGCCAATAGACTTTTAATTACAGTGGTGTAGTGTTAATATTGTAATGGTCATTTTTAATATTTGACCACTTAGTGCGTCCTGAGCGATTTGCAGAATTTCTTGCAGTAAGGACATTTTCCTTGTCCTTTGGAGTATCCCGAAGGTTCACTTCAAGTCACTTTGGGTCACTTGGAGTCACCGAGGTGAGTGAAAATCGCAATCTTGTGGTATGCGTGTGATTTTTGGAGAATTGGTCTATAACACCTATAGGCCACGTTGGCGCAAACTCTTATCGAACCTAATTATGTTTTGCGATGCGTGCAATTTTTTGGATATTATTGCTTTAAGGATATTTTCCTTGTTCTTTGGAGTATCCCGGAGGTAGTCACTCCATAAGTGACCACTCATCGCGGCGGTTCACTCCGAGTCACTTTGGGTCACTTGGAGTCACCGAGGTTAGAGAAAATCGCGATTTTGTGGTTAGCGTGCGATTTTTGTAGAATTGCACTATAACACCTATAGGCCACGTAATCCAAGGAAGCAGAAAAATATCTATACAGCAACAATTTCCGCAAATTGTTCAGGACACACAAAGTGGTTAAATATTAAAAATGACCACTACAGTAGTAGCAGTAATCCACTGTAGTTAAAAGTCTATTGGGACAAAAAAAAAATTGTCGCGAAAATAGGACAACAAAAGTACTTTTCATTCGAACATTTGGCAAAATTTAATTGGTAGGAGTGGTTCTTCGCATTGAAGCAAACAATTTATATACATACTACCATACGTAGAGTGTTTCCCAGCGAAATGTAATGAACAAGTACCTATACACCCATCCCTCGATTTACGCGGTACTTCTTTTGCTCGGTTTTAAAATAACGCGGTTTCAAAATTTTATTTGATTAAATTTTTTTTTCAGCTAAAAACACGTATAAGACATTCTTTTCAGTTAAAAACACGTGAACATAAATAATAATGCGAAGTTTCGTATACATATATGTAGTGAACATCATGGTGTAAAGACAAACGTGGAGTCATGGTGTAATGGTCCCGTTCAGCAACTCCTACATTTTTGAAGCGTTTGAAGCAATTTTTTACTAAGTGGTATTTGTGTTAGGTTTTTCAGAATTTTATTGCGAATAAATAATTATGCTAAATCGTGCATCGGGTTTCAATCTGACACTAATAAGTCTTTTCTAATATTGAATAACAACAACAGCGACCAAATTTGTCACAATTAAAGTATTTTGCGCAACATTAGCTGCTTATCGTTCAGAAAGTTTTCTAGAACTGTATGCTTAAGCTCTGCAATTTATCAAAGCGCTTAACTTTGTTGAAGGGGCAATTGAAATGTTATAATGTCAAAGTTAAAGCAAGTAAGCGAATACTCTCACGCTCTTAAAATGGCTTCAACACTTATGGCTCTCCTTCACCTTTGTTATTACACCATGGTCAACATAATATTTTTTGAAAATATTTTGGTTTTACTTTCATGTTACTTTTTTATTTAATTTTCTTACTTTTTATAATTAATACTTTGGATATGTGATTGAATTTAAAAAAATAGAAATTAATTCCATAAAATCTAATTATTTTATTTAATTATTATTTTTTATATAATCTCCAATTTTTCATTAGGTAGGTACGTACATATGTACATTATGGGTTCAGTTTACGCGGAGTTTTTTTACCAATTATGCTATTTTCTTTGAGTTCTATTGCTCGATTTACGCGATTTTTAAATTCTGAAAACCAATCCACTCAATTTGTATTGACTTCTTGTCTCGATTTACGCGGTTTTGAATTATGCGGTTTTTTCAAAAACCTATCTACCGCGTAAATCGAGGGATGGGTGTAAAACTAAAAATTATAAATAAAGCTAGGATTTACAGCAAATAAAATATTTTGACTAATTTTTGTTTAAATTTTTGACCGATCAGTGGTCTCCAGGTACTTTACTGCTTAAATTCGATATATGCCTTATTTTATTAGAAAATGGTAACCGTATACTTAATTTTGAGCGCGAGTGTACTTGACTTGTCAGACCGCCATAAAAAATGCAAATATCTCAAAAGGACGCAGTTAAGCCACAACTATTTTTTTTACAGAGTGTTACTTATATGTAGGGCTGTCAGATTTTTGAAACGTAAAATCAGTACATTCAACGCATAAAATCAGTACAAAATTATTTACCTCATTAATTGTTTTTATTTACTAAGAGAAAAAGTCCGAACTTTTCGGATTGCACAATGCTCTACAAGGAAAAAACACCAGCTCAAATTTTATTAAAAATTAATAGGAGATTGTAAAAATTAAAATCTGAAAACAAATATTACTCTTTTATAGTAATAAATGAAAAATCATTATGAAAAATTCTATTCTAGTTTGTAGTTATTTTCATTTTACATTTTTTAATAAGTGCATATTAAAAATTATTTTCTTCATTTTATTTATTACCTAAAAACTTTGAAATTTTACAAAGAATTTATTAAATTTCAATAAGTTGCCACATTAGAATTTTTACATATTTCATATTGTAATATATGACTCCCGCTTTATAATTTTTAAAAAGTAGTTATAGAAAAATTATTTCAAGATTTGTAATTTTTATTATATTGAATTTTATTTCCCTTTTGTTTTTAGTTTGTACTCTGTTTGAGTTCTCAACATGTTCATGCAAAACAATAAATATATAAGGCTTGCCAAACTCTTACTAATTGGCTTTGAAGTAATGTGTTGAACAGAATTTGGACGGGGTCGGGTAAGCGGCAACGGAACCTCTCTGACCGTCCCAATTTTGTATAACACACAAAAAATTTTAAAAATCATTTTCAGTTATTATTATTTCATCATAAAAACTTTATAATGTACTTTTTAAAAAATAGTACAGTCCTTTTAAAATTTAATAAATTATTGCAGAAATTTTAATATCTACTTTGTAAAAATTAAAAACTTGCATTCGAAAAATTAATGCCTGCTTGATGCAATTTTTATATTACTCTTAGTAATTTTTAATAGACACTCGAACCGTTTCTAAATTACAAAATTACCTACTAACTTTTCTTAAATTTTGATTAATATTTACAATAATTTCGAGTTTCGTTTTTTCCGTGTACATATAAGTGCATATCCACAGGTATCGGCATTTTAGCTGGCCTCGTTTTTTTTTTTTGGAGCACATCCTTCAGACATGATTTTTCTTAAAGCTAAGACTGCCTTGAATTAATATTCAAGGTCGGGCAATTAAAATTCAGACAGCTATTTTTTTAAATTGCATTTAATATGACTCGAGATTTATTTTTGCATTATATAAATTATTTTAAGATAAAATATGACTATGCGAAAAATAGACTAGAAACAAATTTGTAATGTCTTAAATTCAAAACTTAATTCCATTGAAAAATTTTATTTATACCCGGAAATATGTGTAACTTTTCATGTTTTTTGAAATTGTAAATTTTTTGGGTTTTTACGCTGTAGTCAAAAAACTATTGAGATTGAAGAAAAAATATATAATGCTTTTTTATTCTACGAAGAAAATAAGTCCGACTTGAGGTCGAAAGGTGGAATAGAACCGGAGATATTGCATTTTGAAAGAAGTATTAAAAATAGATTTTTGTTTATAGATTTTTATGTAAAATTTTTTAGGGACCTCAAATAAATATTTTACTATGTTCAACTTTTAGAAAATCAAATAACGAAACAAATGAGATCTTCTTAAAGTCAGTGCGTCACATATGACTCGAGTTTTGTTTTTGCATTACATAAATTATTTTAAGATAAAATATGACTATGCGAAAAATAGACTAGAAACAAATATGTAATGTCTTAAATTCAAAACTTAATTCCATTGAAAAATTTTATTTATTCCCAGAAAATTTGATTTGAAACTCAGTATTTCATAGCGAGCTCAGTAGTATTTTGGTGTTTCATCAAATAAACAGATTTTATAATTTTTCCTTTCCTTGATTAAATAAAATTTTGACTTGAATAAATAGTCCTTATAATTAAAATAACAATGGAAAAAAATACTTGTTTTAGTGTTGATAAAATAAAATTTGAAAGAAAAATAAAATCAGTACAGTTGAAAAGAAGAGTGTGCCGAGATAAAAGAATTGCAAGATTAAACAAACTTAATGAACTTTCTTATAAAAAGAAAATGATTCACGGAGAGAATGATATTTTCTAAATCAATCCATTTTGTTTCACAAACTAAGAAAATCCAAAAACAAACAAATTGGGTTTAATTTAATCTTGTTCTAATCGTATTGATTAATTTTTACTTAAATTCAGAAACGCTTTCTTGACACACATAAATTATACTTTGCAGCTACACAAACTATAATTTCTTATATTAAGAATCATATTGTTAGCTACTTTTTATACTCGAAATATTTTCTAATTTTGCGAACTATTTATTTGATAACACGTATTATCTGCTTGAGTTTTAACCAGTAGTGAGGTTCTTGAAACAAGTAAAAATTTCTTGCGTTTTCTACAATTTTTACGAAATTTAATCAAGACAACGAGATTCGATTCAATTATATTTTAGTTGAACTAAGTTTTGATCTAAGCAAACCTAAAACTTTCTTAATTCAAATAATTGTTTCTTCTAAACGAAACCTGTCAAATTACCAATATATTAAAACAACAATTACAATTACGAAATACCGACATATAGTACATTTCAACACCAACATAGTTTGGATGCAGGTTATTTTATTTGATGAGATAGGTTATCTACTATTATTAAACGAGCAATAATTGTATGTATTTATATATATATATATATATATATATATATATACAAATATATATACAATAGGTAACGGATATAAGAAAGTCAAAAAATCCCGGATATTTCTTTCTTATATCAGTTTTTTCTTATAGAAGTACCACGTATATAAGAAAAAAATTTCCTATATACGTACTACTGATAAGAGAAACTTTATTTCTTATATCCGAGTCGCACAAAAATCAGCAGTGAGTAATAAGTGCGTTCAGCAACTGCAATCGTTGATCGAAGAATGATGACATAAAGAAGGCGCGTATTTTCAATTTTGACTAAAGAACGAAAATTACGATTTGAAAAAATTTCTTATAAGCGTTATTTTTTTCTTAAGATTTTTCATATTGGTGCTTGGAAAAAGCTTTCTTTTATGCGTTTTTTTCTTATAAGAAGTTTCTTATATAGATTGTTTTTTACCTCAAAACATTGGGAAAAAACGCGGTGCTTTCAAAAATGTTTCTTATAAGCGTTCCTTTCTTATATGAATTGTGCTTATATCCGTTACCTACTGTATATATTTATATTTTCAGACTTTATTTCCAAAACGGGTGCAGCGATTTTGATGAAACTTGGGGGTTAGGTACATATGTAAACAAAATTAGGATTGGGCTGGGTTTTAACTTATCAGAGACTCCAGGAGGGGCGTCGCACAGCCCTAAACTTTTATATTCATAACGTCATATCTCGAAAACCATTCAAGATATTATAATAAAACTTGGTACACAGATGCAGATCATAAATGTCTTAAATTTTGTTAAAAGTGGGCGGAATCGGAAAAGTGGGCGTGGCACTTTTCAATAATTGAAAATTTTGTATCAATATTACTCAAAAAAGGCACTGACGATTTTCATAAAAATTTTATAGATAATACCACTAAAAGCAGTCATCATAACATGCTATGTCACTATACTGGCAAAACTCGTTGAAGGGCGTGGCACAGCCCATAATATTTATAGACGTTATAATAGGAAAACTAACAATGCAGTCGATATGAAATTTAGCATGGTAGGTATAAGGTATTTTTTAACCAAAAATGGGCGCAATAGTACATGTGGGCGTGGCACCTCCCGTACAAGAAAAAGCGTTAAATGTTATACTTAGGGTGCTATGAGAGTAATCTTCTTAAAATTTGGTGTGGAGGTGTCGGTTACTATAAGCTTTGAAATTAAATGTATTTCGACGGGATTGCTTCAGTGGGCGTGGCACCCCCCATATAAGCAAAAAACATTTTGTGTAATATTTGGTGAACTATAAGAGTAATCCTAATAAAATTTTGTATAGAGATGTCGGTTACTATAAACTTTGAAATTATTTGGAGTTCGACACGATTTTTTTAGTGGGGTGGCACCTCCCATGCAAGCAAAAGACGTTTTGTGCAATATTTGGTGAACTATAAGAGTAATCCAAAGAAATATATATTAGAAGAACAACATTCCGGCAAATTTCGACAATTGGATCGTACTTCTACGTGGTTGTCGAGAGATTTACGGTCTTAGAATCAGGAGAAATGTGATTTTGGATTTTGTTGCGCATTGTGGATTTTAACAATGACGTAAAATTCCCTCTGCTCTGCCACTTTTTATTTTATTAGGATTTTCTATTTTATTTATTTTAATTTATATGAAGTTTTTTGAATAGATTCCGCCATTTTTTATTTACATTTTATAAATAAATTAATTTACATTTGAGCTGCATTTGAGAAAATAAATTTATATTGCTACCAAGCAACCAGCAAATCCAGAAGCAGGATATTTATTTTGACTTCTCCAAAAGAACAAATTTGCAACCGATCCCGCGTAATTTGCGTTGTTGTTGCCTTTTGTGTTAAGAAAAATTCAGTGGAAAAAATCCTAGCAAAATGCGTGCAATTGTTGTTGTTTTTTTGTAGCTTACAACCGATCCCGTTATTTGTATTGTTGTTGCTTTTTGTCAGCCGAAAAATTCAGATGAAAATTGCCACATATTATATTCCTGTTGGTTGCTTGTATGTGTTTCACATTTTGCTATTTTTCGCAGCCAAAATTTTTTGCCAAGGGGGCCATTAATCTAACGAAATTAATTACTTATATTTTCATATTTTCTTGTTTTACTTGAAACAAATCATTAGTTAACACAAGTTAATACCTAAATAAATTAAATAAGAATAGATTAATCACTAGCACTGTTTCGGCATTTAAAAAAACACGAAAATCAAATTTTGAAATACAAAAAAATTAAACATCTTTAAAATTAACAAAGAAACTAAGTCAAAATGTCAAAATACACTGTCACTATAACCGTGTTACTTTAATTTGAGCTTAAGCCTTTGCAAATTCAAAAATATTTATGTTGGGGGCTTCAGCCTCCTTGACCCCTTGATCAACTACATGCACTTTTCAGTTCAAACTGAAAAATAAAAATAATATTCATCTTGTTTGATTTGCTGAGCGCCTGCTTCAAACAAAAATTCTTTTGTCTTACAGCTTGAATTGAAATTATTTTATTTATTTGTTTACATTTTGCATTGGATTTTGACAACTACGAAGCCAGATTTAGCTGTCAAATTTTGATAGGACAAATTGATGTAGCCTTTATTGTTCTTTTCATGAATATGTTGAAAATATAGAAATTGAAGAATATTTGTAAAATAATTTCAATTCAAGCTGTAAGACAAAAGAATTTTTGTTTGAAGCAGGCGCTCAGCAAATCAAACAAGATGAATATTATTTTTATTTTTCAGTTTGAACTGAAAAGTGCATGTAGTTGATCAAGGGGTCAAGGAGGCTGAAGCCCCCAACATAAATATTTTTGAATTTGCAAAGGCTTAAGCTCAAATTAAAGTAACACGGTTATAGTGACAGTGTATTTTGACATTTTGACTTAGTTTCTTTGTTAATTTTAAAGAAGTTTATTTTTTTTGTATTTCAAAATTTGATTTTCGTGTTTTTTTAAATGCCGAAACAGTGCTAGTGATTAATCTATTCTTATTTAATTTATTTAGGTATTAACTTGTGTTAACTAATGATTTGTTTCAAGTAAAACAAGAAAATATGAAAATATAAGTAATTAATTTCGTTAGATTAATGGTTTTGGTTGCGAAAAATAGCAAAATGTGAAACACATACAAGCAACCAACAGGAATATAATATGTGGCAATTTTCATCTGAATTTTTCGGCTGACAAAAAGCAACAACAATACAAATAACGGGATCGGCTGTAAGCTACAAAAAAACAACAACAATTGCACGCATTTTGCTAGGATTTTTTCCACTGAATTTTTCTTAACACAAAAGGCAACAACAACGCAAATTACGCGGGATCGGTTGCAAATTTGTTCTTTTGGAGAAGTCAAAATAAATTATCCTGGATTTGCTGGTTGCTTGGTAGCAATAAAAATTAATTTTCTCAAATGCAGCTCAAATGTAAAATAATTAATTATTTTATTTATAAAATGTAAATAAAAAATGGCGGAATCTATTCAAAAAACTTCATATAAATTAAAATAAATAAAATAAAAATCCTAATAAAATACAAAATGGCAGAGCAGAGGGAATTGTACGTCATTGTTAAAATCCCCAATGCGCAACAAAATCCAAAATCACATTTCTCCTGATTCTAAGACCGTAAATCTCTCGTCAACCACGTTAAAGTACGATCCAATTATCGACATTTGCCGGAATGTTGTTCTTCTAATATATATTTCTTTGGTCATTGTTAAAATCCCCAATGCGCAACAAAATCCAAAATCACATTTCTCCTGATTCTAAGACCGTAAATCTCTCGTCAACCACGTAGAAGTACGATCCAATTATCGACATTTCCCGGAATGTTGTTCTTCTAATATATATTTCTTTGAGTAGTCCTAATGAAATTTGGTATGAGAGTTATCTTTTTAAAATTTGGTATAGATACATATGTCGGTTAGTAAAAACTCTGAAATTAAATGGACTTTGACTGGATTGCATCAACTGTTTTTAACCTCTTTCAACATTTTCCATATTTTTCTGACTTTGTCAAACTCATTCAACTTTTTTCGACTTTTTCAACATCGTTCAACTTTTTTCGAGATTTTCAACTTTTGGAGATTTTCAACCTCTTTCAACTTTTTCAACACTTTTCACTTTCACGCTTCAACTTCTCTCAACTTTTTTCTGTTCCATTTTTTTCCGACTTTTCCAACATTTTTCGCCTTTTCAAACCATTTCAACATTGCCCATACTAATTTTTTTAACCTTTATTGACGTTTTTCAACCTCTTACAACTTTCCTTATTTTTATTTTTGGCTTTTCAACTCTTTGTAATGTATTTTAAATATTTCAACTTATTTAATATTAGTCAACTTTTTTCAACAAATTCCATATTTTTTCGATTTTGTCAACCTCAAAACGAAAAACCGAACAGTGGTCGGTCTCCAGGTACTTTTATTTTATGCTTGAATAAAATTTCTTGTTATAATTGCAAGTTTCCTACAACTCCAATAAGATTTCTTTTCTTTATACAAGAAACTATTGAACAAGCTGTTTCATCCTTGCAGCAAAAATGGAACAAAACGCAATGCTGTAGTGTGGCATAGCCATGGAAACAAAGAAAACTACAAAAAATTTCGTGGTATTCGCTCATAGCTTGCTACGTTGCACAGTGGATTTTTGTGGCCATAAATAGGAAGATTTTGAAAGTGCTAGGGATTGAAAAAATTTTTAAAAGAATCGTCAGAGAATACTTAGGGAATGATAAAAAAAACTACAAAAGTATTAAATTTGTTTTGAGTTTAGTGACACAGTGGGCTCAAAGTTGAACTTTGTACACCAAAAATGTTCTATGAAACTTTTTATAAAAGCGCTTGTTGGATAAAGCGCTCTAGTTAACTTGTTTGAAACAAAATGCTATAATATAGCATATTGGCGGAAAGTACATTACTTCCACTTTATAAAAATCAATTTTACTTTTTTTTATCGTCTTTATATGAGTTGTAAGGATTTTTCAAAAATTATATTGAAAAATGATAAAAGTGGAAAATTAGCAAACTTTGACAGAAAAAAAAAGTATATCTCCGGATTTCGAAAATTTTTTTATATGTAATGTAAAAAAGTATGGTTAGCTAAAAAACAAAATTTCAGCTTCAAATTATCTCAATTTTTTTTTTTATCAAGTTTTTCCTAATGTAGTTTTAGAAGGAACAAAAAATACTGACTTTTATGAAATGCTCTTATTAATTTATTTTTATTGAAATATACCAAAATTGCATATTAGCATAAAGTTTATAGATCATAGTTTTCAAAAAATGTTTACTTGAGCTTCTGTATTCTATGTGTGAATTATGGTAATTTTTTTTAAATTAGGGCTGTAAAAGTCATAATTGAGAAAATTGGTAAACTTTGACAAAAAAAAAAAAAAAAAGTATATCCCCGGATTTCGGAAATTTTTTAATATGTTATGTGAGAAAGTATGGTTAAACAAAATCCCAGATTACAGCTGCAAATTTTCAGAACTTTTTTTTTTATGATTATTTTTCTACTGCAACATTTGAAGGAAAAAATATTTTTATTTCTTCACATTTTGCAACGCTTTACAATAATTTTATCGATTGTAAAGGCTTACAGTGTGAAATAAGATGCTTAAATTTTGAAAGAAGTTCCTTTTAGTAGAGGGGAACTGAAAAGGGATATTTTTTCTCTTTCTATCCCCCTTGGGGTTCACCCTTTTTATACCTGAATATAACGTAGTGAAGGTATGGTAGATGCAGCATATGGGGCTTAAGTCCGACTATGAACATTTTTATTATTATCATTATTTTTTTTATTATTATTATTTTTTTATTATTATTATTTTTATTATTCTAATTATATATTTTCCAGTGAATATATTAAAAATTTTTATGTTTTTTTTTATATGTATTGTTATTTTATATTTTCCAATAAATTCGTTATTTATATTCTGTATCTAGTTTTCAAATGTGGTGTTTAATATATGTAGTTTTTTATTTTTCTCTAATAACTTGTAAATTATAAAAGATATCGGGCAATTTATAAAATTTTTGAAATCAGCATTGCCAATTTATTGGGAATTAATACCCATTTTGAAATAAAATGTCAAAAACCATTCTACCTTTGTATGGAAGGTAGGCGTGTCCGTGAACCGATTTTTTTCATATTCACAAGTTTTTGTTGTTTTAACCCAAAAACGTCTGTGCCAAATATCAATACTCTAACGCTATTACTACTGCCACCTTTTTTGATTTTTCTCTAATAACTTGAAAACTATAGAAGATATCACAAAATTAGTATTTTTTTTGAAATCAGCATTGCCAAATTAAAGGGAATTGGTACCCATTTTGGAAAAAGGTCTCACCCACATCTCAACTTTGTATGGGAGGTAGGCGTGTCCTTGAACCGATTTTTTTTATATTCATAAGTTTTTGTTGTTTTAACCCAAAAAACGTCTGTGCCAAATTGGAAGACTAGCGTTATTACTAATGTTAATGGCCACCTTTTTTTGTTTTTCTCTAATAACTTGAAAACTATAAAAGATATCGCAAAATTAATAACATTTTTGAAATCAGCATTGCCAAGTTAAAGGGAATTGATACCCATTTTGAAAAAAGGTCTCAACCACATCCCAACTTTGTATGGGAGGTAGGCGTGTCCGTAGACCCATTTTACTCATATTCACAAATTTTTCCTATTTTTACATTTTAAACATATGTACCAAATTTCAAGAGTGTAGCGCAATTATTACTATTTATGGCCGCCGTTCCATACAAATCCATCCACTGTGCGATGTTGCGTTATTTAAACGTTTGTGTATTCTTGGTACAATTGTATTTGACTTTCTGTTGGTGTTCTATTCGATTTCAAGAAGTTTCGAGTTCAGTTCAGTGCGTTGCGTGTTCGTCTTGCAATATTGATTCAATATGACAGATGGAAGTAGCAGTATGTATACCAGATGCTCCAGCATGTGTTTACACAAATCTAACGCTACAGATCCGTTATCCACCAGAAGATAAAGAAATTCAAAACATTTTGTGCTAGTGGGGCCTCAGAGCATTTTATGCTGAATTTCAAAGTAAGATGCATTTATGAAAAATTAAGGTTTCGTAATTAAATTTTTAATTTTTTCGAAGGAAACGGAGTTGACTTTGTAACACTGCAGTATCTCGTACCGCAGGATTTAGAAAAAATATTTCCCACAAATTTAAAATATTTATCTTTGGCAAGATATAAAATATTGAAGTGGCAAAAAGAGAAGGTATTACAAAAATAAATTCTACATTAAATTCTATGCTATATTTAATCTGAATAGGGCCACTTCTGGAACCAATCATTAATTGAAGATTGGGTTAAGACCAATATTGGAACTAGTGCTGCATCTGGAACTGGTAGCAGTAGTCCATTTAACACCGAAAGAACTGGGTCGTCCTTATCCAACTACAGCCAAAAGACTTTAATGGTTTTGTAAGTATTTTTTATAATATACATATATTGATAAAATCTGGAAAAGGGTTATTTACAAATGCAACAAGCACTGTATGTTTTATGTAATATTTTGAATTATTTACAATACTAGACGAACAACTTACAGACAGTTTACTAAATTTTTACTTATTTTAAATGGATGGATGTATGAAATTTTACTGAAAGTATATATATTTTTTTAAAGAGTCTTTCACAATATACTTTAACTGTGAAGGAACAAATGCCTATGAGGAAAACAAATGTGGACTAAGCTCTGATTTGCGTGACACATTTTTGGAAGACGTAGTTCGAAGTTATGCCACCTACCAAGTACTAATGAAAGACAACGATTTCCATCGAATAGCCGAAGAAATTTGTAATACTTTTAAAAACGAAAGAAAGGTAAAGAGCACAAATCTAATGTAGGCCATCTAGTAATATATGTATATACTTTTTTTCATATAGGACTTTTATTTTGAAATAACGGATAAGGGAAATACAAAAATTCAATTTCAAATTTGCGCAAAAGAGGACTTTTTCCAATCGAAAATAAGAAAAAAAAAACTTCGAACTCTACCAACAGTACTGGAAAATACTTAATTAGATTTAAATAGTGAGGAGTACGGAGGTATTAAATGCTGGTTAGTTCATTACCTTGAGCCGTGGAGTACTGTTGAAGAAAATTGGAAACGGATGTCAAAACAAAGGTTGGCATCCTTCCGTAAGGAATATTGCAGTCTTGCCATTATTTTGAATGAATGGCCGTCATACAAATGTTCCTATGGTGGTCGACTGGTAATTCATTTTAAAAGATTGTTTTCCGTACTTGATTTTAATTATGTTTCTTTTTAAACTTAGGTTGACATAGACTATGAAATAAACTTTTCATGTAGTTTGGGACTGATAAATGGTTGGGAGGAGTTCATTGCAAACATTTGTAGTTTATTTAAGGGAAATTTGAAAGAATAATTAGTACAATACCTAAAAAGCGAGAACGGTAAAGAATTCTAAAAAAATACGGCATGCATTTACTAAAATATAAAATTATTTAATTTAGATAAAAACAAAAATGATATAAAAGTAATAGATTGTCTGCATCATTTAATTACTCCAACTGGAAAAACCAAAGGGAAAGACAAGAAAATTTGGAAATACAGCATATCCGACAGCCAGAACGCACTTATATTGCGAATTTCGTCAGTGTCGGATCTGAAAGAATCGATTTTACGTAGGAAGCAGAAATATATGCAGTTCCCTGATTTGAAATGCCAGCCTTTCATCGTTGTAATTGAAGGAGTCGAGGAAAATCTTGGTATATATACAGTTTATGACGATATAATATACAAATTCGATAATTTTGTCCATGCATTGTCGTGTGCGTATAAAATCACATATGTTTTTGATTTGAAGTATCAAGACGAATGTAAGTTCATATGGCAATTTATTCAAGCATACTTTTTTAAAAACGAGAAGGACGTGTCTTCAAGTGTGTTAGGTATTTTAAGTACGTTGGGAATACCTGTAAAATTAAGTGAACCTTTATAAGTTTTACCTAGTACACTTCTTTGATTTCCATAAAGACCCTTGGAGACTCTTGGACCGCAATAAATATATAAAATGAATTGCCATATTTGTTTACAACAATTTCAAACAGTAGATATACTTTATTATCATTATAAATTCATACATATTTTAAAAACTCAAGGTGACTGTCCCCAAACCTTTCCATCATTAAGCTCTTTTAAAAAGCATCTTAACTCTTTCACTACCGACTTTTTGTTTGCCAACGAATAATTTTTTTGACTTTTGATTCGTATCTGGAACACTTGAAATTAGCGTAAAAAAAAAAATTTTTTTTTATTACGCCCCCTCCACTCTCAAAAAATTTGTACACTACAGTGCACATAGATAGTCACGGGTTGTAGAAATTAATTATATTTTTTATCATAACTAGTTTTATTTATTCATTGTTTATTGACATGAAAATATAAAATGTATTTAGAAAAATGCAAGAGAAATTGAAGTACATTAATTAGGTTGTATGATAAGAGAGGAAACAATTGCTTTCACGTTGAACACATAAGTGTGCATTACATTTTAGACACTTTATGTAAGATCTTTTTGCACAAGTTGGTAACTTGCAACGCCCAGGTGCAGTTGTATTATCGAAGAATGGAAAATGCCCAATTGCATCCAAACGAATGGAGCCACATAGCGTCGTTTGTCATTTTGAGGACTTTGTGAAAGTGGACTGCTTGAAGGACGTCCAACTCTTTTAAGGTAAGGTTTTCCCATTATAGCTAAGGCATTGCATACCTGCATTCGAAAGTGCATAAGATCAAGCTGTTCTTTGACTTCAATGTGAGCTTGTCCTGCATCTCTACGGTATTCTTGCCAAGCGGCCGTTACAGCGATATCGAAAAAATGCATAATTACTCGAAGCGTCCATTTCTTTGATTTCAGAAAGATGCGATAATATGCAACAAGTTGATCGAGAAGATCAACACCACCCATTCCGTCGTTGTATCTTTTGATTACTTCTGGTCTTAGAATGTTTAGGTACGTGCGAGTTAATTTGTCGTAACGCTTAGCTTCGTCTTCAACACCTATGCCAAGAAAATTCGGCGCCATATGAACTGGTTTATTATCAAACCATTTAGTGACAATAACACTGCCGTCCTTGCTAATTACTGGATCTGATGAACCTCAGCCATTTTTCTTTAGATCCTTATCACTTGGTAATGGTGGAGCATTGAACTATTAATTCGAGCAGTCCCGGCGGCTTGTATGTTAATGGATTTCAGATAATGTAGAATGTGGTACGAATTAAAAAAGTTGTCAAAGTACAATTTCTGTCCAACAGTATCTCTGGGGATTCTTTTCACAAGGCTAACTACAATAGCTGCGCCAAATCCCATGGTCTTCACTACATCGTTACTAATTTCGGTAGAGGCACCTTGATAGGCAACGAAATCAAATGGCATCCCACTTTTTTCACAGAGGAAGAAAAATTTTATTCCCCACGGATATGGTTTATTTTTTATATACTATTTTATTGATAACTGTCCCTTAAACGGTATCAACTGCTCATCAATGCTAAGAACTTCTTCTAATGGAAGCTGTAGCATTCGCTTGCGAACATAGTCCAAGATAGGTCTTACTTTATATAACTTATCCGTGTTATTTGGTTCTTTTGCATTATTATCAACTAAATGCAATGCAGTTCGTAATTGATAGAAGCGATTCTTGTCATAAGCTCACTGAACAGTGGCAATCCCAAGCCTCTTTCCTAAAACATTTCAATCCGTGGGAATTTCAAAATGCCCATATAGCCATGTAATCCAAAGAAAACTTCCATTTCTTTGGCAGTGCATGGACTGAACCGCATTTCTTTTTGAACCGCGTACAAATTTGTAAATTCTGCTGCTTTCTCGAAGAATTCTGGCGGTAAAAATTTTTTGAAAATAGGTAAATGGGGTTTTTACATTATCATTCCCTAGTTCATTATTAAAATAACTGGGTTGAGGCAAGGTATGCCGGATACGTCTCCATTCTATATTTTTCTTTTGAACAGGCACATATCCCTCAAGGGGTGATGATGGTTGTTCGTCTATTTCTGTGGACTCACCTGATCTCATTGCCAGCGCTTGACGACGAGAAGCTCTTTTTGATGTTTTTGCCTAGGCTACTTCGGCACTTGTTGAATCAATAGAAATTTCTAGAGTTGGTCCCTGAGCAATAGTTTCAGTTATTTTCTGGCTAAAAAAAAGCTTTTACTGGTACATATTTATCTGCTAAAGCACCATCTAACGCAGCAAAATTATAATGCTCTTCGGGATCTATATCATCGGGCTCTTCGCCACCATCCTCATGGTTATTTATAACATCTTTAATTACAACCGCTTCTTCATCGGTATCGCCGCCGTCATCCACATCTGAGCAATCCTCTAGACATGTCACAATTTGTTCGTTCGTCAATCTCCAACGATACATTTTTTCTTCTACACTATAAAAAAAAACAAAATAACTGCCACTGCAATTTAAAAAAAGTAAACTTACGGTGCCGAAAAAGGATGCAATTCCAACTTCAAATCTACTTTCAGAATGTTGTTGATAGAGTCGCAAGAAAATCTATGCAAAAAAAATACAAAGAAAAAATGTTTCTTAGAACCCTTTGACTACCCATGTACACTACAGTGTCGTTGACTTCAAATCATTGCCTAGGACTTACCAATTGTCGAATCTTCCAGGTAAAAGCACAAAAACACTCTTTGAAGCTTCAGCAAATAAAAAAAATTATTTCTGATATATAAATAAACTTTTTGATGTTGTTATTATAATTCAAAAAAAATGAAGCACAAAAGAAACAAAATTCACGCACAAAGTCACCAAATATTGATACTAGAATGAACTGCTTTGTAAGTTTTTGCATGAAAATAATGCCGTCGCATGGCCTACTCCTTAGCGAACACGTTGGCGCAAAAAAAATTTCAAAAAGTACATGCAGTCATATATTAAGAATTTTTGAAAGATGTGTACACTGTAGTGAACAATGGTAGTGAAAGGGTTTAAAATTCTCACAAGGGAATAGAAAACCATTTAATTGATCAAGTTAGTATTCCTGTTCTTGCCAGAAATTCGGAGACACCGAAGCCTATACATAACGTAGAGAAAAAACAATTAAATTGGAAAGATAATTTGTCAAATATGGCAATCAGTTTTGCTCTTAAATTAAACAGTCAAAGTAACATCACAAATAAACAAATAGAAAATATAATACATAAGTGAGTGCAATTTTGTCTGGAAAGCTAAAATTACTTTAATTAAGTCGGTAATTTTTCAAAATATCATGGATGAAAAGAAACTTGAAGTTGATCATGTGCTCTAATTTTTTTCCAATATATTTGAAAAAATCAGCACCGAGCATAAATTAATTAAATATTTGTGTGAAGCAAAATTGATGATTCCGCCCGAAAAATTTTCCGTTTCCAATTCAGTTGAGGAAGTTATGAGGAACGGTAAACCATCTCTTGAAAATGTAATATCTACAGGCACAATATTAAACATAGAATTTCAAATGAAAACTTTTTTCGAGCTCCCAAATATGTTGGAAGATACCATTAGCTATATGGAAAACCTTTCACATCAATCTACAATCTCTAATTTTATCAAAGGGTCGTTATGGAAATCAAAGATTCGTGACTACGACAGCAAAATAACATTACCGTATTTTTTGTATAATGATGATTTTGAGGTCAATGACCCCATTGGACATTACACTGGGACTCAAACTATTTCAGCTTTTTATTACAATTTCCCTTCGATTCCTGAATCTTATCGAATATCTTCTTTGGATATTATTTTCGCGGCGATGTTTGTAAAATCGAAATATGTCAAATCTTTTGGTAATGATTCAATTATGTACAAGCTGATTGAAACTATAAAAAGATTGGAAACTACAGGATTTACAATTGAAACTTCTGATGGGCCAAAGCAAGTGTATTTTATTCTAGGTCTTCTTATAGGAGACAATTTAGCTCTAAATTGTCTTTTAGGGTTTTCAAAAAGCTTCAGTCACAACTACTATTGTCGATTTTGTTTAGTACCAAAAATAGATGCACAATTTATGACAGCAGAAAACTAATAAATTAAGAACCATTGAAAACTAGTCATCAAATTGTCTCAAATAAATACAGAGAAACAGGGATTTTTGAAAATTCAATTTTCAATTCATTTCACGTTACGACCAATTATTCCGTTGACTTAATGCATGATGTCTTTGAAGGTATCATTAAATATGGTCTCATAAACTCTATTCTCTACATTAGGGATGGCCAGCTGCGGTGCCCAAAAGTCGACAGCGCGCTGACGTTTACAACAAACATTTCGCGCTAGTATGTGTACAAATGTGTGAAGAAATTCCAGCGAAAAAAAATTAAAATAAATGTGTTTTGTCTTTTCCACGCATAGAAAAAATGACCCAGGAGAAATTCGTGAATCATTGATGTTAATAAATAAAGATAAATGTTGGCATATGAAATAATTGTATTTTTATTTAACAACAAAAAGAAAACATTTCATAAATCTTATACATATTATGTATATTTGGTATCAGCTTCAATTAAATAAAACTTTTTATTTTTGATTAATAAATTTTCGTAGTTTATGTTTTGAAGATTTTTTTAATAATGAATTTTTAATTTTCTTACAAATAAAACAAAATTTTCAATTCTTAAAAATTTTCAATAATAACTTAAACATTATTATAAGTTGTTTTTATGTATAGTGTCTCTTGTGTGTTGTTGTTTATTTATATTGGTGTTAAGTCACCACATTATTCCCCCTCCTCTCTTTCTGAAATTTTGTAGTGTTGGTTAGTAAATTGAAGTGTACTCTTTTGGTAGAATTGTTTGGAAGGGAGAGTGTTTGTGTATTTTCTTCATTTAGAAAAGCTGGTTTAAGTCTGTCTATGTTGATTGTAGTTGTAGTATTGTTTTTTATTATTTTAAAGAATTTTGGTGATTTTTCGATGACTCTGAATGGTCCATCGTATGGGTATTGTAATGAGTGTCGTATTGTATCGTTTCGTACAAAAACGAATTTGCAGTCTTTTAATGTTTGTGGAACATGTTGTTGGAATTTTGTGTTATGATGTGAAATTTTTGATTGTATGTTGTTTATGTTTTCTTTAAGTTTGGATAAAGTCTCTAATGGTTTGAATGGTTCTATTTTCTGAACTGTTAGTTGTTGTGGTAGTCTGAGTGTTTGACCAAAAACCATTTCAGCTGGTGATGTTTTAATGTCTTCTTTAACAGCTGATCTGAGACCTAATAGAATTAGGGGAAGTTCCGAATACCAGTTTTTCTGATTATTAGAGGCTATTAAGGAAGCTTTAAGTGTTATGTGGAATCTTTTTATTATTCCGTTTGCTTGTGGGTGATATGCTGAAGTTGTGATGTGGTGAGTACCAAGTGTTTTTATAAATTGTTTAAATGTGTGAGAGGTGAACTGAGGTCCTCGATCAGAAGTGATCTCGAGTGGGATTCCGAAACGTGAAATGAATTCTCTGTTGAAGGTTTCAACAATTGTGGTGGTATCAGTATCTTTTATTGGGTATACTTCGGGCCAACGTGTATTTCTGTCTATGGCAGTGAGTAGATATCTATAATTATTTGATATTGGTAAAGGACCGACCAGATCGATGTGGATATGTTCAAATCGACCGTGTGGGATATGTATTTTATGAGGTAGTGTTTTTGTGTGTCTGTGTACTTTTGCTCGTTGACAGTTAACACATTCCTGGGACCATTTGTTGATTTGTGAATTCATGTTGGGCCAGAAGTATCGTTGTGTTATCAGTTGTCTGGTAGCTCTAGTTCCGGGATGAGAAATGTTGTGTATCTGTTCGAATATTTTTTTACGAAGTGTTTGTGGTATGTATGGACGGGTATCTTTTGTCGAGTGTTCACACCAAATTTTTATGTTAAGGAATGGGATATCGATTTGTTTAAATTTGTATATGTTTTTGTTCATTATGTCGTTTAGTTCTGAATCGTTTGTTTGTTCGATGTGTAATTGTTTTAGATTGAGGTCTGGTGTTTTTAGTTCTTCATCTGCAACAGTGTTCTCTGTACCTTTAATGTGTAGTATTGTGTTGGTAAACTGTGCGATGTATTCTAGGTGACGTGTCTTGGACTACGTTCTGTTTTTGAGTTAAGTGCGTTAATTAGTGGTTTGTGATCGGTGTATACTGTGAATGTGTTGCCTTCTAAATGGTGTCTAAAATGTCTAATGGTTAAGTATATGGCGAGTAGTTCACGATCGAATGTGCTGTATTTTGTTTCAGTGGGTGAAAGTTTTTTAGAAAAGAATGCTAGTGGTTCTAATTTGTTATTGTGTTCTTGTTGCAGGACTCCACCGACTGCTGTGTTAGATACATCTACAGCAATTGATAGTTTCGCTTTACTGTTAACATGGTTAAGCAGTGTTTGAAGTAAATGCATTTATAGTGTCTTTTGTCCATTGTAATTGTTTGTTTTTGGTTTTTGATGCGTTGGTTACCATTTGATATATTGGTCCTAGTGTGTGTGCAAGTTTAGGAATGCACCTGTGGTAGTAGTTGGTCATACCGATAAACTTTTGCATGTGTTTGACTGTGGTTGGTTGTGGATAGTCTTGAATGCACTGTATTCGTTCTGTGGATGGTTGTATACCTTGTTTTGAAATGTTGTAACTTAGGAATGTTATGCTATCGACTCCGAAAACGCATTTATTTGGTTTGATGTTGAGTCCGTAGCTATTGAGCCGTGTGAAAACTTGTGTAAGATGTTGTTCTTCTGTTTTGCTGGCAATAAGAATGTCGTCTAAGTATACGAAAATGAAGTCTAACCCGCTTAGAACTTCATTTATGAATCTTTGGAATGTTTGCGCTGAGTTCCTCAAGCCGAAGGGCATTCGGAGGAACTCGAACATTCCGAAAGGTGTAGTTATTGCTGTTTTATGAATGTCTTCAGGAGCCATTGGTATTTGGTGATAGGCTCGTATTAGATCTAATTTTGAGTAAATGGTTGTGTTGTGTAAGTTTATTGAAAAATCGTGTATGTGTGGTAATAGGTAGCGGTCCGGTACAGTTATTGTGTTAAGTCTTCTGTAATCTCCGCATGGTCTCCAGTCGTTTGTTTCATGTTTAGGAACTCAGTGTAATGGAGATGCTGTCATGGAGTTAGACGGTCTGCATATGCCAGCTTTGACTAAGAAGTCAAATTCTTGTTTGGTTATTTTCATTTTTGGTAGATCTAGTCGTCGAGGTTTGTTGTAAGGTAATTGTCCTTGTGTTGTAACATGGTGTACTGTTTTGTGTTTGATTGGTGCAGTATAATCTGGTTCTGTTGTGAGTGCTGGGAATTTTTTGAGTAACTGAGTGTATTTGTTGTTGATTGGGAATAATTTTGGTAATGGTGTTTCTGTGTACGCTGAAATGGCGTTTATGGATAGTTTAGTCAGTGGATCAATGAGACGTTTGTGTTTTAAGTCGATGAGTAATCCGTATTTTGTTAAAAAATCTGCGCCTAAAATTGGTTTCGAAATGTCCGCAATTAAAAAGGTAAATGGTAAGTCACGTCTTAGTTTTAGATTTAGTGTTAGTAACTTTTTACCGTAAGTTGCTATTGAGGTGCCATTGGCGGCTGTCAAAATAATGTCGGACTTTTGTTTGTGATTTTTGAATTTGGATGATGGGAGTACAGAAACTTCTGCTCCACTATCAACGAGAAATTTTAAGTTGTTTGTGTTGTCGTGAATGAAAAGACGGCGTGTAAGTGTTGTGAGACTTCCGTCATCAGCCGTCGCGATGATGGAGTCTTTTAGTTTAATGTATTGTGTTGGACGAATGAACATGGTTGTTCGCATCGTCTGGCGTTTTTACCAAATTTAAAATGGTATTGACATAAAGGGATTGAGGAATGTTGATGAGAGTTGTTTTGGAAGTTATATCTGTTTCTAGAGAAACCTCTTGATCGAGAGTTTGAACGTTGGTATGATCTGTTGGTATGTTCTGATTTAATTGATTCTACTTCTAATGTTAATTTGTTGACTTTATCAAGAAGTTGTGAGGTTGTTTGTGTTAATGATTGCATTGCTATTGTTAAATCATTTTGTGTGTGGTTTGGTAAATTTGGACTTTTGTGTATTTCGGAAATTTCGTTTTCGGAAATAATTTCCCATAATCTATCTGCTAATTTCAGGAGTTCATTCAATTCATTATTGTTTGCACTCGTCAAAGCAATTTTTAGGTTCTTCGGTAATTTTCTGATCCATAATTTTCGTAGAAATTCTGGATCTACCGAAGAACCTGCTAAAAGAAGTAGCGATCTGTAGAACTGAGATGGTTTTAGGTCACCAATCTCAGTGTCAGAAAATAATTTATCGTGACGCTTGTTTTCACTTAAAGAGTGTCGTTCAATAAGTACTTGTTTTAGTCCTTCATACAGATTATCTATTGGAGGTTTCTGTATGAAGTCTAAAACTGTAATTATTACGTCTTGTGGAAGTGCAGTGATTAAGTATTCGTATTTTGTTTTGTCTGTTGTAATGTTTTTTGTGTTGAATTGCATATCCGCTTGTATAAACCATGCTCGTTACTTTTCCATCCTTAAAAAATCTGGTTGGCCATGAAAAACCAACTCAGAATAGCATACCATTTGAAAGGGAATAAAATGCGCTTTCTTATGTATTAATAAAAATGTTTGTAAAATAAAAAACTTTCCAAAAAATAACGGTTCTTTAAAAAAAAGTTGACCTGAAATTTGGATAAATTGTCATATTTCGAAAACTTTCAAAAACTATAGCTGAAATTTTAAATTTTTTTATCTTTCATATGACATCCATATTTTTAAAATTGATTCAGGGGTTCCCAAATTATGACGATTTCATTAAAAGCTATATCCCCGACTTCCGATGGCTATATCTCAGAAACTAGATGCGCCACCCAACTTTTGATTCCATACTCGTGTTCAGTATTGAAAGCCGACCACTGTGTAAAAATTATGTAAGCAATATTTAAAAAGCTGTATTAATTTTTTTGAATACTAACTTTTGTCCCTATTATTTTTTCCAGCCAAAGGACATTCAATGGCCGTTCCATGGAAAATGAGTGCGCATTCATACTTGAATAATATTGCTAAATGAAGTCCTGTTAAATAACGTTACTTTACAGTCAATTCCATTAAAAACAGATTTTAGCAGAAAAAATTATGCAATAATAAATAAATAGATGCGTTTGTCCCTATTATTTTTTCCAACACTGTATGTATGTTATACAAACATATTAACAGAGTTTACTTAAAATAAGACTTTCAATATCTGGTTTAATATTTTGTGATGATGCCAGACGCAATATCGGTGACTATTTTTCCATGAAACTTCATTTTTTTTACAATAATTAAATAATATTTCAATAATACATGCTTAAAAAATTGCCTTTCGCATAAATAATGTTTTTGTTTGCATTTGTTTTGTTTTTGCACGTTTGATTCCGACTGGGTTTCTCGCATATTCAATTTTCACGCGAATCAGCGCATAGAAATCAGCAACTGCACGGCGAGCCGAATGATGGCCCGCAACGGGCAATGTGACCGCGGGAGGGTAAATGGCCAACACTACTCTACTTCATTAGTAAAAATTATTTTTCTTTAGAATCCTTAAATTATCGTGTCCGCAATTTTGCCTACGGTGAAATTGATATCAGTAACCGGTGCGAGAGATCAAATTGCAGCATTTGAAATCTAAAAAGTTGCACTTTTCATCACATGAATCTCTAACGCTCTTGAAATATTTCACATACTTTGTTGGAGATTTTGTGCCTGAAACTGATGAAGTATGAAGTGTTTGTTAGAAAAATTGGTAAAATCATTAATGTCTGAAAAAATTTCTATCGAGGATATAACTTCAATCAATAATCTTATTAAAACTCATCACTCAACTTATATTTCTCTTTTTAACGATACGCTCAAACCAAAGCACCATTTTTTAATTCACTATGGTACGATTATTAATTATTCAGGACCCGTTCGAAAGTTATGGTGCATGAGATTTGAGTCTAAAAATAGAGAAATGAAAAATTACACGAATGCAACGTCGTCTAGAGTAAATTTATCATTGTCTTTAGCACAAAAATGTGCTATAAAATTCCGCCATTTCCTTTTAAAATCAAAAATTAATAAGCATAATATTAATGATATAATTGCTCATAATCAAATTGAATTTCATGATTTTAAAAAGCAAGTTTATTTCAAATTACTATCTTTTCCTTTTGATGTCAATGCATTTAAAGTTTACGCAGCAAATAAAACAAATTTTAAAGGAACCGAATACAAAACAAACTTCAACCTTTTAATATCGGAAGAACTCTTTAAAATAGTTCACATCATTATATGTAAAGAAGATACATTTTTTATTTTAGTTCAAACTCTTATTGATTACATTGATAATCAATAATTAATGTTATTGAAATTGGTTCTAAGCCATTTATAATAAATACGTTACCAGATGGTCGCAAGGCCTTTAAGATAAGAAATTTGTAATATCTATAAGAATTGAATTAAATTTAAATATCATAAGAATTGTGATAATTTGTGATCTATCTATGAAAATATAAAATTATAAACAAACATTGATCTTTATTTCTTTTACTTAAAATTATTTTTATTTCAGGTACTTTTCTCCTTGAATAATGTATGTTAAGCTTTTTGTAAAAATACATACATATGCATCTAATTATAATACATATATGTATCAGTGATGGCATTTGGGTTTTGTGAAAATGTACTGAATCGAGACTTGAAATGTACTTTTTAGAGGCCGAATGTACTTTTTTGGCGTGAACATCCAATTTTTAAAATGTACGAAATTTTTGTAAAATTTTCTCAATAACCAAAAAAAAAAAAAGGTCCTCACTTTTGGCATCTCAAAAACCCTAGGAAAATGAGATATACATATATGAAATTAAATTACAAAAACTACACCTTGCAATTATTTATACAAAAAAAGGTAATTATTATAATTATTTTTTCATTTAATTAAACCGAAAACAGGTAATTGTTATAAATTGTTCAAATGTACCGAAAATGTACTGAAAATGTGCTGAAAATTCGCCGAATGTACTAAAAATGTGACAAATGTACCGAATGTACTGAAAACTTGTTAAATGTACTGAATACGATTTTTCAGGACGCAAATGTACCGAAAAAAGTACAAATGTACCGAAAATGCCATCACTGATATGTATATATCTATGTATTGTATTTAATATACAATATATATACATCCATACAAACATACACGATACCACGAAAAAAAATTTTATGTACGAAAACCTTTTGGTTGATGTGAACCAATTTTGTATGATTTATCCAATTTTTTCTCGGATTAAGCTGTATTTTCTGCGCTTTTTTCTTCTATCGAACGTTATTTTATTGATTCAAGAAAGAAGTGGTTGTTTTTTTTGGAAGTTCTACTAACTATTTCTCGATTCAAGAAATAATTTTTTGTTTTATTTTAGAGCTCTTAGTAATGGTTTCTCGATTCCAGAAAAGAGTTCTAGATGCCAGAAAAAATTTCCTATTCTTTTTTTAATGGTCAAGTAATTCTTTCTGGATTCTAGAAAAAGCTTCTGAAGTTCTAATAATTATGCATTGACTTAAGAAGTATTTCGTCATTTTATTTGGTTTTAGTGATTCTTGGATCAAGTAAAGAAAAAGTTTGAATCAAATAATAATCTGCTTGGACGAGAACCGTGCTACGATTTCTTGATTCAACGTAAATTCTACTTCCATTTTAGAAATTAATGCTCTCCGTGTTGTTGAAAGGTTAGTAGCAAGTCAAATGCGTTTTCGAACAACATCTTATATAATGTAAGTAATTCAATCTTTTTTTTTATTTAGAAAAAATGCACTAGCAAAAAAAGAATCAAATCTTTGCAGCGAACAATCAATATTGATATAGACACAAGTTAGACCTGCGACATAAAGAAACATTCTTTACGAAGTGACACCTTACATGTTGTCGACGATAATAAAGAGGAAATTATCAATATTGTAGATTCTAGAAAAATAGGAAAGCGATTAAAATATTTTAAAAAATTTAATGCTGTAACTAATAGTACAATCATTTGGTAGTTTTACCTGGAAAGTTTTCCGGGAAATTTGAAAATTGGTAATTTTTATAGATTTCGATGTGCTCTTTCCGAATTTCAATTTTGCGACCTCGTATCTTTGCCGCTATATTGGAAAGACGGCGCCAAAAATCAGTTTTTTGACAATATCTCCTTTCCGACTCATTTCACGATAAAAACGTATATATACAAAACGAAACTAGAGAAAATTGCCTACAATTTATGTCTTCTCTTTTTTTTGTAAAATCAATAGTTTTGGCGTACGAGCGCCGCAAAGTTTACTTTCACATACGTTTTGGCCAAAACACTCATTTCCACACCACCTTGAGATAGAGTAAGCTGCGCGTTTCTTTATAGTGGTATCCCCAATAGGCCTAATCCACATGCAATTTAGTATACCAAAGTTGAGCAAATTCTCCTTCGCTTCGCTGTTCTTCATGGACCAGGTGTTGCGAGTTCATTGTTTTAGAACCGATTGAAACGTCACAGACCGAAATTTCTTCCACATCCTCCGCGATGGGATTATCATCTTCGATCTTGAAAGGTGCGTCTCTTGCAAAGAGATGACACTTGGTAATTGTTGTTTTATTAAAATTTCTAAATCAGTGTAGTTGTTGTAAAAACAATTTATATTCCATTGCAATATTTTAAACATTGCTTAACCCTTATGTTTGTATCACTTTCAATATACACTAATGCATAATACAGGTCTGGCCGGACCTATATATAATTTATATGAAAAATGTGTGAATATTCTTAATATGAACATGAAACCAATTTTATTAAAAAAAGTTTTATTAAAAATACATACAGATACATGGAAATTACCAATTCTTACAAAAATTAAGTGACAAATAATATGAAGATATGAGTAAAGTTATGGGTTACATAACATAGCAAATTAAATTATCAGTTTATCTGATTATTTTAGGTTTTATGTTAGTTAACTGCTTTGCATTTAATACACTTTTGGCATTGCTCAGAATGCTGCCGTGTTTTCCTCTGTAATTTGTCCCTTTGCCAGCACATCTTACAACTTTTTTTTGGTTGCCGATTGTAGTATTTACACTTTCAACCACAGCATTAGCTTTTAAAGTGATTTCATCTCCTAAAAATGCTTCGATACCAGATCGAGGACCAAAATGGCGCATGATATTTTCATTTTGAATTCTGATTTCAATTTGTGGTCGAACAAGTTGGTCCACCAGCGGATGTAAAAATAATCGACGGCTATTTGTTCTATTTCTGCCATTTATTTCATGATGTAATACATATGCAGCTAGTCCTGATACGTCAAGAATGTTATAGAAAAATGCTAAGGGCCACCGTTGGGTACGTCTTTTGCAGGAATATGTGCCCAGCATTTGGTCCATGACATCCACTCAACATTTATTTTTATTATAAAACATGATAGCTGCCGGTTTTTTTGCTACTCCTATGGTTTCGGTGTCATAATGCACAGTAGAAAGTAGCAGAACAGCCTTGTTTTTTTTGGCACGTATGAAATTAAACTTACGTCATCATGAAACCCAAACAGTGTCGAATTGACTACACGAGCTTTATTGGCCAACATGGCAGTTGGTATACAGGTTTTATTTTTTCGAAGAGTTCCAACGAAAGCCAGTTCAGACCTTTTTAGATTTTTGACTCCCTCAAGAGTTGTAAAAAAGTTGTCCGCGACTATGGTCCTTCCAGAGGATACGTATTTATTTGACAGATTACTCAAAATGCGTTCACCTTGATTGCTATCTCAAGGTTGGTTTTTTTCCCTTCCTGTATACAGAATGCCTTGCAATGGATAACTGTTTGAAGCATCACATGCCCACCAAACCTTTATTCCGTATTTTGTAGGCTTAGAAGGTATATACTGTGTAAATTTGGTATTACCTCGATACGGGAATAGCTGCTCATCAACTGTAATTGCGGCTCTAGGCGTATACATGTCCTGCAATCTATCATTAAACATCAACCATATGTCTCTAATTGGAGCAGCTTTATCATGTTCTTGTCGGGCTGCACGAGTTCGCTGGTCATCAAAACGAATAAAACGACTGATTGAGTAGAATCGGTCCAATGACATTGTTGCTCTGAATATTGGCAGTGCATCAGTTTTCCATGACTCGCTTGTATGTTGAGATCTGCAGTGATTGAGTCCTGCAGCAATCAATAAACCAAAATACGCATACAATTCTGTTTCTGTTACAGTCTTCCATATCTTTGGTGTTTCGGGTTTTTTTTCAAAATTATATTTTTCTATTACTTCTCGAGCTTTTCTATTTGTCTCCCTCATTATAATGTCAACCATATGTTTCGTAATTAGTTCCTTGAAAATTAGATTCGGCACATTACTTAAATTTTTTTTCACATTTCCACCTTCGCTTCGCAATATGTTATGAGCTCTAACTCGTAATTGTGGAGGACGTAGTTTTGACCAAATGGTCATCGCGTGCCAGAAAAGAGTCCTCAGAAGGTAGTACAGTTATTTGTTCTTCGTCATCATCACTATCGTCTTCCACGTCACTATAAGTTTCTACCTCAACATCTTCCTCAATATCTGAAGCATGTTCTTTATGAGTAACATTTGCGTCTGCATCCTCGACATCGCTATCCATATTATCACTATTGTCGGCAAGTTCATCAGCTATACGTTGGAAGTAGTCATCCTTTTGCTCAACCGTCATACTACAAATTTTTTAGAGAAATATTTTACAAAAATTAATAATAAACAGATTATAAATTTTAGGTCAAACAATTAAATCAATTACAAATTTAAAAATTACTTACCGACTTAAAATATAATTTGAAACAATGCTCATTATTACAATTTTATATTTTCACTTTCAACTTTACTCAAACACTAAGAACTGCAATTGTTCAATAAGTTAACTCAAATGCAAAAATATTTCGTTTTCGTAATTGATTCCAGAAAAATGCACAACCTACTACATACTAAAGTTTTCAAAGTTTTCACATTTCATTCAAAATAAAAAACAAAATACATGGCCTACTGCAAATATTTTAAAATTTAAATTTTTAACTACTTATAATAGCAAAACAGCATATAAATGTACATAGGTCCACTCAGACCTATGATATGAACGATTGGGTAATAAGTAGTAAAATTGAAATAATTCCAAAATTGAAAGAAAAATAAATAAATTTTACCCAGATATAGCTTAAGAATTAGTCAGTCAAGGCTATCCTATAGCATGCATTTCATATCTATATTTTTCAATGAAAAAAAGTGATCATAAACTAGTCAATAGGTCCGGCCAAACCTATTCACTAACATAAGGGTTAAGAATACAAAGAGCAGGGAAACGATGAAGAGTGAGAGTAGCGAAAATTAATGATCATCTTCTTCAGAAGAGATCAGATCATGTGTTCTAGTGTTGTCAATATTATATTCTGAAGAGAAATCATAACTCGAAGAGTAAACTTGTGTAAGAAAGTTAGATGAGTTAATTTGTGTGTGTAGAGAGCTAGTTGTAGATCTCTGTGGAATGCGTGGAGCGGTGGTGTGACTTGGGTTTATTTTTGCTTCAGTATAAATTGTTTTTGAAATATTTATTTCTTGTTCTTTTGGAGTTTCAGTTTTTAAGTTGGATTTTTTTTCTTCTGTGTTTTTCTTTGATAAAGAGAAAAGATTTGTTGTTGTGAAATGAGATGCATTGTTTATACTAAGTGGTGGAGGTGGCGTGGTTTTAACAACGCTACTTATTTTTTTTGTTGTTGTTTTCTTTTACGGCAGCAGCAAAAGAAGTGTCTGAGGTTATAGAGGGGATTTGTTCTTTATAGAGCTGGAGCGCTTCTCGCATTGAACATTTTTTATCGGTTTTGATTTTAAGAATGTTTTTGGACTGCATGTATTTAGGGCATGAGCGTGAAGAAGACGGATGAACAATTTGCACAAAAAGTGCGTGTGCAAGGGGAAGGAATGTGTGGTGCGAGATTGCAAGTGTCGCAGGCTCAGGGCCTGATTTACCCACAGGCTAATAAGGCTTAAGCCTAGGGCGCAAGGTCCGAGGGGGCGCTGAGAATTAACGTTGATTAAGTTGCACCTTCTTAACACAATCTTTCAACAAGTGAAAAAAAAAAATTATGTGCTGAAAAATATTTTATAAGTAAAGGATTGCACTAATACAATTGAGGCATGAAATTTTCCTTCCCTCGTTTGTCAAAAGTGAGTCTCTAGCCTCGTTACCTATGATTTTGACAGTCTTCAAGTCTTAGCCACAAGACCTATAGAATGCATTAAATTTTGTCACTTTATTTTCCCATACGAACTTACTTTTCCGAACTTCTTAATGAATTTTAAGAATTTTCCAAATTGTGCATTTCAATAGACTTTAATTAGAAATTCCGATCACCATTTTTCAGGGATGCACTCTGAAATTTGTCAATTCTTTGCTCTTTGACTGCGGACTGTGGCAAACGTATTTTTTTTAACAATTTGAAGAAGTTTTATTTTATTTAACAATAAAAACTGGAACAAAATTTTGATGGAGCCTTCTTGTTCAAGTATTTGAGTAATACAAATTGATTTTTGTTTTGTGAAAAAGTGTTAAGAAATATTTGAATTCGTTTGTTGTTCGTAAGACCAAAAATAAGTGCATTTTGACTATATACATAGGCATAAAGTTGTGAGGTAGGTGAGGTGGGATAAAAATATATCAATTTTAATAAAGCGTGCGTCCTTTTGAGATATTTTCATTTTTTTATTACGATCTGGCAAAGAGTATAAATAATAATATTAATAATAATATTATTTATACTCTTTGGATCTGGCATGTCAAGTATATATGAAAGTGAAATAAAGTACATGAAGAGCTTTTAAAAATAAATTTTTAAGGGTCCAACATTATCTGATGTTTAAATTTTTTTTACGGATTTCGAATTCAAATCTTGCTATCAAAACTTGATACAAACTCGGCATTTGTAAAAAACTTCTCGAAAACTCGATGGAGTGCCCGAGTAGACGCCAGCAAGGCTTTGTACAATTCTTACAAGCATGTTCTTGCAGCATTAGATTACATATGTGAAAATATAGATCAAACTAGAGAGGCCAAAATAGAGGCAAGAAGAATAGCAGATCAATTGAAAGCCCTAGAAATGATGATAACGATGTGTCAAGTTTCAAATCGTTGGTGAACAGCTTCAAGCAAATTATGTTGATCTATCAAACGTTGTTACTCTATATGATTTATTATATATGTACATACACATCTTAATACGTTGCGAGGCGATAAAGAGTTTGAAAAATTTGAATCAGAAGCAATCGATAGGTGCGAACTCACTGTGTACATAAAAGATTTAAGAAGAAAAACGAAACCAAAATTTCATTTTGATGAAGTAAAAGCGGGACATACAGAATTTGAAGGAAGACGATTTTTCATTGTAGAAAAATATTACGCTGCCTAAAAGTTCAGTTGCAAAGCCGACCAATAATTTATACCAAAGTGAATACAAAATTTGGTTTCTTATAGTCCAGTAAATAAGCCGGAAAATGTGGAAAAGTGTCAAACAATCATCGATTTTAAAAATTTTTATTGGTACGTGTTCCTTAGACCTCCTAGAACATTCGTCCGGTTTAACTTTTGCCTTATAAACATAAATGAATTAATAGGGGTGTTTTTACGCCCCCCAAACCACCAAAACAAATAGCCGACGAGTAAAAATTAATAAAATTTGCATTTTGCTTTGGAAATGTGCTCTGTTAGGTTTTTTGGGTCGCTGATCACGAATCCGACGTCCAAATGGGGGTGGTTCTACCCCTAGCTTCTCTAATCACGCCAAATTTTTTTTTTTACGAAAGAGGAATATGAAGTGGTGCAAATAGAGTGTCTAGCTTAGAATGTGGGCCTTTGTGTGGTTAAAAACCACTTGTTTTATATAGAGCATTTTGAAATTCCCTCTATTTTGTGCGACGTTCTCTACCCCTACAGGTTGTTAGAGTGCCTGTACATGGAGTTTGAGTATTGGAAGTCGGGGAGTCTCACGACCGCGGGAAAATTTTGAATATAAGTATTTGTTTGTTTGTCCATTTCACCCTTGCTTCTTAATATAAACTCCTACTCGACTGACCTACTGGATGAATCAATTCACAGTGAAACTGAAGATGAACAAAATCAAGAACTACTGTTACACGTACCGATTCTTGAAAATGATTCTGATTATGAGTAGTTAAAATAAAAAGTAATTGCTTACAGAAACTGTTTCTTTTAATATCCTAATGTATTTCACAAAAAACAAGTAAAATAAAAGTCCGTATTTTTCACAATTTTGACCCCTGTCTCCTCCATTTGAACGTCGCATTCATGATCAGTGACCCAAAAAACCTAATAGAGCACATTTCCAAAGCAAAATCGTAATTTTTTAAAATTTTTACGAAACAGCTACGTTTTGGGGTGGTTTGGGGGGGTAGGAGGCGGAACCACCCCCAGTTGAACGTCGGATTCTTGATCAGCGACCCAAAAAACCTAATAGAGCACATTTCCAAAGCAAAATGCTAATTTTTTTAATTTTTACGCGACGGCTACTTATTGGGGTGGTTTAGGGGCGCAAAACCACCCCGTTAAATCATTTATGTTTATGAGGCAATGGTTAGACCGGACGAATGTTCTAGGAGGTCTAAGGAACACGTACCAATAAAAATTTAACAAATCGGTGCTTGTTTGACACTTTTGCACATTTAACAGTATTTTCCGGCTTATTTACTGGTAGTGCTTCACCGAGAACCGATAAATATCGTTCTCGTTATCAGGACCGAGAACGATAACGAGTCGATATTAAAAAAATTATTTCTCGTAGGACCGAGGCCGAGAACGAAAAAGGTCTGACCGATATCTCGTTCTCGGCGATAATGTAGTGTTTATCGTACGATTAACATTTGATTATCGTCCGATAACCATTTAGAACGTTGAACGCGCATATACCATACACGTTTGCGTAATTTGCACTATATTTTTAATAAGCATATGTATGTGCATACACCGACGTTAATATTTTTTCTCTGAAAACGAACAAAAAAGTTCGTAAAAATATAAAAACAAAATCAAAACAAAATTTGAGGATTCATATCACATTTGATCGTGGTAGCAAATAATACTTCAAATAATACTTCTTCGACTTCATTTTTAGAGTTATGTACCTAAATGTAAAAATAAGCATGTTTTATTCTTGTTTTGTTTTATTTTGTTTACTCTTGACAGCGATGGAATCACTTTTTCGGCGTTGGATAGTGGGTCTTTCCTTCTCCAATACAAGCAAACCCTTTATTCTTGGTACTTATACCAATTTTAGAAATTCGATCCATTGACCCAATTGTCTGCAGTAAGGACTGCCGAAAGTGTAAGAGGGGTGGAAAAACGGGATGTGCGCAGGTAAAGCCAGTGGTCCAGCTAGTATTAAGTGTATAAATGTAAACGATAATAACCGAGAAATATCGGCGATAACGAGACGAGAACGATACGATAACGATACAGGTCAAAAAATTATAGAACGAGAACGAAGACGAGACGATAATTTTTGAATTATCGTATCGTTCTCGTCTCGGTGAAGCACTATTTACTGGACTATTATGGAAATTACCTGAAATAAATGACGATAGCATTATAAAAACTAAGGCTAAAGAGTTGCAACAACTATATGACTTGGATATAGAAGATACGTTTTCTGACGAGTGTGTCCATTTGAAACTGTTTTTTAAAGATAAAGAATTTGTTGATCTACATAAATTAACCCCAAAGAACAATTTAAACAAAACTGAAATCGTCGAACAAAATTTTAATAATAATATTTTATAATATCGATTTTTATTGTAACAACTCAACACATATTAAGGTTTTAAAAAATGGAAAAGCGATGACCAAATCTATCCCCATTTTTTTTTATGACAATATTGTCGCATTAAGTCCAAAATGAGCTGTTCGAAAAAAATAAGAACAAGGACAAGAAATATACAATACAGTATAACACGGTTAATTACCTCACCAAAATTTTCATAGTTTTTAGGTATTTATCCGTGAAACGCATTTAAGCGTACACGCTTTAATACTTCGTACAGGTAATTATCTGTGCACGCTTAAATACCTCAAATAGGTAATTATCCTGACCATATATATACACACTATGTGTTCTATGGCTTAAAAAAATTTAATAAGTATAAAAGAAACTTAAGTTTTTATTTCAAAAAATTCACAGTAGGATATTAAAATAAATACACGACGGAAACTTGGTTCCAACAAACAAAAAATTAACAAAAAAGAAGAAACACATACATGACTTCATTTACCAGTACAATTATAATGTTTTCGTATGATAGCCGCCTTGTCGCGAAGGCTTACTTTCGCTGGCCTATCGGAGAGTTGAGAATTATGGTTTCTTGTTTCGACTTCTTCTGACGTTGCTGACGTTCCTTAAGGATTTTTCCTTGCTCACGCAAGTTCAAAATAGTTTTTTTTTTCTTTTAAAGTGTTTTTTTTTTTGAATTTCTGCCCGATATTCTTTTTACAAAATCACAATAAAAAAGTCCAACTCTAAATACCGAAAACGAAATGGAAACTGAACTGGACTATTTAAATCTAACTGTAAATTGATTTTGAATAGTGTTCCACTACTTTTGGATTACTATTTGATCTACTATTTAAGATATTGTTCGAAATTCCGAATAATTTTGTGCACTGAATTTCATTAACTTTTTGTTTATAAATTAATTTTTATAATTTTAAGCTACATATACGAAAAAATTTTGTTAGTAAATAAAATTAGATATACAGTTACAATTACTTACGATGATTTTTTAAAAAAAACTCATTCGCTATAAAAAAATTTTAAGATTCTTTCACAATATTTTAAATTCCGAATACTTTCGTGAGGCACTGTATATGTATGTACATCACGGTTGCAATTTAAATTACGCAAATATGCACTATACCAGAGATTCTTAAACTGTGGTCCGCGGACCCCTGGGGGTCCGCGAAGCCATTCCAGGAGTCCGCGACACAATTTTGACATCAAATAATTTTACATCATCGAACTTTTCGCTTTATTCAAATAAGAAAGTGTGCATTATTTGTTCAAACCCGGGATGCCCAGCACCTAACTTTTGCCACTCTTTCCACTCTTTTACAACATCATCAATTTTTGTAAATTTCAGTACAAGGTGCAGCTTCATATAAATTTAAAGTTTTTATCTTCAACTTTAAATTTATGTGAAGCTGAAGCGACTACAAAAAAAAAATGGAATTATGGTCAAAATGCATTCAAAAGTGTGTGTATGAGTCTTTTCCAACACTCAGCGATTGTATAGAATTTCCTTATAACTAGAGAACTCAATAATGAAACTCTGCTGCTTTTTGTCAAACATTTAATGGCTCTAAAAATCAGCTTCCAAAAGTATTTTTCCTGTCCTGCTTATGTTAACGATGGGATCAGGGATCCATTTAACACAGATGTTAGTAATGCTAAGCAATTATCGACATTAGAGCAAGATATGCGCGTGGATATCTCTTGCGATACATCTTTGAAACTGAAGTTCAATAAAATTGAGCTAACTAACTTTTGGTTACTTTTAAAATCCGATTACCCTGCAGTTGCAAATAAGACCCTCCAAAACTTGATTCCGTTTTGTACAACGTATTTGTGTGAAAAGGCTTTTTTGGTACTATTATACATAAAATCATAGTATAGAAACAAGTTTAATGTAGAAGCAAACCTGAGGATAAAACTTAAGAATATAGAGCCCGACATTGTGGATTTGGTTTCAAGAAAACAACATCATCCATCTGATTAAGTAAAAACTTCCACAGAAGAAAATATAACAAATTTCGCTTATAAAATAACATAAAGTTACCAAAAAAATAATTTTTCTTATAAGCTTTGTTATTATTATATTCTTTATTAAAAAAGATTTGAAAATAAAACAATTTATTTTCTAAGCTTTATTTTGACCAAGAAATATTTGTCTGAGTTTAATTTACATACATACTTTGACTTGTAACTTTTTTAATTCCTTTACATTTCCACAATTTTTATTCATTTTGTGTTTTAATTACATGAAAATCCTAATGAAAAATGTTTGCCCTTGTCAACTTTAAGACCTTAGGAAACCGGACATAGTGTTGAAAATACCTTTAAAAACCGGAAAAACTAAAGCCAAAAAAAAATTAATTCGTCCCTAACCTCGTCAGATAACCGGACATTTTATGCTTGGTTGAGTTTGACAACCGGACCAAGCTCTCAAAACCAGACTGTCCGGGTGAAAACCAAACGGTTGGCAAGCCTGAGTGTCTTTGTCATTATTGAGCCCAAAATTAAGCTTAAGAACGACGTCAAATGTCTAGGGTTGGGGTGGGGTCCGCAAAAAAAATTTAGCTCCATAAGGGGTCCTCGGACTACATAAGTTTTAGAACCCCTGCACTATACAATTGGTAGAGCAACCGTGTTGCACAACTAGATTGTATGTTATCATTTAATAATTTTGATGTTCTTACATTTTGTGCATTGGGTAAATAAACGAATGAAATTAGACGCAAATCGACATTTGGGGCTAGAAAATTTGAGGTAATAATCCGAAATAGTTAATTAAGCGTTAGGTAATTAAACGTGAAGTTTTGTAAGCACAAGTACGAAAAATTCACGGGGTTTCCGATGTCAAGGCAATTAACCGTGAAAAGCAATTATCCGTGAGGTATTTATCCGTGTTATACTGTACTCAATTTTTATGTTCATCAAATACGCTCTCATGACATTAAGTATATTCAATATGAAGTGGCTCCACCGTGATTTTTGACTACTTTGGCACACCTGGACTTCACTGAAATTATTAGGTCTTGCCATCTTGTGAGTGATATATTATCCCAAGTATTTTTTTGCTGCTTGCCATAACTCTTCAGAATTTTTGGGTCTTTTATTCTTTTCTTAACATCCATTCAAAGATGCTTTAGTATGGATCCGAAACCACTCCTTTGCTTTCCCTGAAGTATGCTTCGGGTCATCATCTTGCTGAAAGATCCCCCATTCGGCATTTCCTCTTCGGCGTTTGACAACATTACGGCTTCTAGTATATTTTCAACATAGTAACAAGCATCCATAGTGCCAACTATCCTACTTAGAGGTCCGATGTCATTCCACGAAAAACATTCCCACAGCATCAGTTTGAGGCCTCCATGCTTAATAGCCTTAGTGGGGAACTTAACATTGAATTCTTGCTTAGGAGGGCATTTTACGTGTTGTTTTTCTCTGGCGTGGTCGAATTGTGCAACTTTTGTCGCATCCGTCCATAATATTTTGCGCCAAACGGTCTGAGCTTCCTTAAAAAATAATCTGGCAAACTGAAGTCTCCGTTTCAAATGAACACCTTTCAACAACGGTACTTTCCTAGGGCTTCGTGGATTCAGATTAAAGCTTAAGTTAGAAGTGATATTGGAAGATTCAACTCATTTCTGAATTGCGTAGAGGTTATAAATGGATGCTGTTTAACAATCTTTGCGATCAATTTATACTGTCTCACGCTGGATTTTTACGTCTACCTCTACTTTCGGTGTATGGTGACCAATTTGTAGCATTAGTTATCATGCCGTTTGAAACACCAAGAAGTTCCCTTATGAATGCAAAGGTTTTGCCATCGCTGAGCAATTTTTTATTAATTTTCTTTATTTAGAATAACAATGCTGTCTTCATCCCATTTCCATGAGATTTTTTTCAAATTTTTACACACTGAATATTTTAAATTGCAGTCAAAATTAACCACACAAATACACACGCTACGCTTGCATTTAAAATTTGGGAATCCCTCCTCTCTGTCAAATAAACGTGCTGCCAACATGAATATGTTCTTATTTTTTCGAACAGCTTATTTTCGACTTAACGCAACAATATTGTAAGAACAAATGTAGATGTATTTGGTCATCACTTTTTCCATTTCTTAAAACCTTAATATGTGTTTAGTTATTACAATCAAAATCGATAACATAAAAATTTTGTACGACGAATTCGATTTTCATCTAAGTTGTTCTTATTGTTTCGAACATACTGTAACATTCTCTATAAATAATAGAGCAATTGTCGCAAGTATTTTACTTATTAAATTTTTAATTGCAATTCAGGAATTACAATCTCACACTGTAATCTTTATTTTAGATTATTCAGATGTTATTAACAGACACATTAGAGACCGGAAAGTTACAACTTTTATTCGTTTAAAATCGAAGCTACAAAATAGATGGAAATTTTCGAAGATCTATTTTGAAAGAATTTTTTTAAAGTTTTCTTTTCGTACTTAGGGGGGCACATATTCATAGTTAGCCTTGGGCGGTCAGAGGTCTAAATCAGGCCCTGCGCAGGATGGGTTGTTGTTGGAGCGTTTATTCGTATGACCAAGAAGTTGACAACTTTTGCATCTCATAGGATTAGGGTAATAAGCTTTACACGCAAAGTGCGCCATGAAACTTCAATTTTCTCAGGAAGCTTATATAAATCAAAAGATATAAGTACCACTCTACTAGGTTTTTGTGTGCCTTCCAAAGTTTTTGTGAATTTATAAACGGAAATTACACCTTGGTCTTTTAAATTGTAAACAATTTCTTGTTCCGAAACATCATTGAGACAAGAGCATAAATTGTACCTTAAGAACAATTCAAATTGTCTTGCAATTTCACGTTTATTTCACAAACACCTTTTAGTTTTTTTGTCGCTAGAAATTTATCTGCAATTTTTGGGTTTTTAGCAAGTAAAAGCAAACTTCCATCACGTAATTCCGAAATAGATAAAACTTCTTTACTTACTGCTTCAAGCGCTTTATGTACGGCAAAGCATGAATGCTTAGAGAGAGGTTTGGTAGAATCTACTGCAGAAATTGTAACGAACTTGGGGTTATCTTTTTTAATTTGGGGTAAATCAGGAAAATTTGCAAACGGTGTGTATGAAGGTTTTTTTCTTTTAGTCTTGGGACTAGAGGCAAGTATAGCATACCTATTTTCCCCAAGATTGGGAGGCCTAGGGGCCATGTTGGATAAAGTTTTACACAAATTCACTGATTAGTTTTTTTTTATTGACAACGTGAGGTATAGAGAATAGAAAATAAAAACGCACGCACTTATATGCAAATTAGTTTCGAGAGAGAAACACAGGCACCGTAGTCTAAGAATACGTCCGCTCAGTCAGAGAAACAGTCGAAGACCTAAAAAAAAAAAAAAAAAAAAAAAATGAATTAATAATTTTTTCTTCAACGCATCGACTCGTTTAACTCTTGCCGTTACTCAAGTCACAAGAACAAAATACATGCGCAAATACTCTTTCGCGCTGTATTTCTCATAGCAACCTGCAAAAGCACTCCTTGGAAAATAACTTTTTTAATGTAAAAAAAACCTCAGCTTTCGATTAAAAGCATTAAAAAAAATATTAAAAATACCGTTTTTGAGATATAACACGCTCGCGCGCCGCGCTAGGATATTTGACGTATTTCTCTCCATATTTGTGTTTTCTTCTGTATCCGATATTTGGTACTATTCTTATGATTTTGGTACTTTTTCTGCCAGGCATTGGTACTTTTTCAAATATCCTTATGCCAACACTGATTGTGATGTATAGATCTTTTAGTTTTCGACACTATTTTAAATTAGATGTGAATGATTATTGGCAAGTGTGTTTCCATTTTCCAAAAAACTCTTTAAGGGTTCTGTATACACGGAAAAAACGAAACTCGAAATTATTGTAAATATTAATCAAAATTTAAGAAAAATTGGTAGGTAATTTAGAAACGGTTCGAGTGTCTATTAAAAATTACTAAGCGTAATATAAAAATTGCATCAAGAAGGCATTAATTTTTCGAATGCAAGTTTTTAATTTTTACAAAGATATTAAAATTTCTGCAATAATTTATTATATTTTAAAAGGACTGCACTATTTTTTAAAAACTACATTATAAAGTTTTTATGATGAAATAATAATAACTGAAATTGATTTTTAAAATTTTTTGTATGTTGAACAAAATTTGGACGGCCAGCGAGTTTCCGTTGCCGCTTTCCCGACCCCGTCCTAATTCTGTTCAACACATTACTTCAAAGCCAATTAGTAAGAGTTTGGCAAGCCTTATATATTTATTTTTACAAATTAATTAATTTGTACAAATTAAAAAAAAAGAGAAATAAAATTTAATATAATAAAAATTAATAATCTTGAATTAATTTTTCTATAACTACTTTCTAAAAATTATAAAGCGGGAATCATATATTACAATATGAAATATGTAAAAATTCTAATGCGCAATTTATTAAAATTTAATAAATTCTTTGTAAAATTTCAAAGTTTTTAGGTAATAAATAAAATGAAGAAAATAATTTTTAATATGCACTTATTAAAAAATGTAAAATGAAAATAATTACAAACTAGAATAGAATTTTTAATAATGAATTTTTATTTATTACTATAAAAATCTCCTATTAATTTTTAATAAAATTTGAGCTGGTGTTTTTTCCGTGTATGACTGTCAGCCTATGGTCGAACTCAGAGTGTTTACTAAGCTCTATCATAATTGACGACACTAAATTGCAAATTTCAGACAATCGATAAGCATGAACACAATTAGTGAATTAAAGTTATGCTGAATCCGTCAAAAAATAAAAGGTTATCCATAATTTCTGACTAAAGTTAGTACATATTTTTGTTAGTTTTTACAACAAAAGCAAATATTTTCCTTTTCGGAAAACAAATTTTAAATACTGCAACTTTAAATCCTTTAAGTTCATAATTTGTGCACAACAAAAGTAACAGAGTAAGAAAATAAATTATTACTCAAAAAGTTGAACTTGAACTTAAATGAACACAGCTAAAAAAAAAAGCTGAAATTGAATAAAATGACGTCAATGTCAACAGCTTCTTTCGGAGTGTGCTGAATACTTACGGCAGCTAGGCAGTCAGCCAGCCAGCTTGCCCAACAAAACTTTTCGAAAAAACACTTCCGCGACTGGCAAAGGCAAAGCACGGCGCATCGCGGCACGCCGCCAACCCTTTGAGGCACATACTGCTCTGTATCTCGTGATAATCACGCATTTCACACATTTTGTCGCCGTTTTTTCATAGAATGAAAAAACAAAAAATAAAATGTAATCCTTTTTTCCATTTTGTTGTTGTTTTATTAATTGAACCAAAAAATATTTTTGGTTCAGTTAAAGAAACAATGCTATGCCTTTTTTCTTTTGTTGTTTAGCTTTATAGGAAATATGTACACGCTTGCTGCAGTCAGCAAAGTACTAAAAAGCAAATATTTATTTGCATATTCTACATAAGAAAAAAACAGCTAATCAAAGAGTTTTAGTTCAGCTTAGCTAACCGCTTAAGAACAACAAAGCAGCGGGCGCAGATCGTGAAGTTGCCGAAATGTTAAAAGTTTCGCCGGAGCTAAGCTTTTGCACCCTGCATCAACTAAATTTGGGAAGAAGATATAATAACTGAAGGAAGACTGGCTCATGGGAATCTTGGAAAAAGGAAAATTCAAAAAAAAAGGAACTTATCGAAATTCCAGAGCTACAGAGGCATAAAGATACTATCAATCTCATCCAAAGTGCAGACAAAAATTCTTCTCACCAGAGTGAGCGAAAAAATAGAGCCATGTATCTGGGAGTAAATGACAAATTTTTGCCCTAACAGCTCATGTATTAATGAAATTAATATTCTTTGCGGCTTTGGTCAAGTTTAGTGGCAAATTACAGAGACCCTTTTGGTCCTTTCCAAGGTCCGGAGCTGTTCTAAGTGAAGTCCAACCGCCATTATCGACAATTCCTTGTCGATTGGAACATAAATTTAGGGTGGATCAAAAACAATTTTTTTCCACCAATCGATAGAGAAAGGTTGAAAATCGTTATTTCTAAGCTTTATGTATCAACTAGTGAGAAAAAAAATTGTATTTTGATGCACACTAAAATTTTTTTTTGCTCCAATTCATATTTTTGCAAGTGGCTCAAAACTCTCAGTGAGCTTCTTAATGCAGTTCTCTGGTGACAATCGATTTATTTTCAAAAAACTTACTTTTTTTTAGTGGTTTCTAATTCATAGAAAAAAATTTTCAAAAAGTTTCGCTATATCTAGTTTCGGAGATATAGCAATTGGAAGTGGCGGATACAGCTTTTCTAAAAAGCAGCATAAGTTGGGAATGCCTGAAGCAATTTCACAAAATAGATCAACAAATCCTGGCATTCATTGTGTACTTTCAGCAAGCATCTGCAAGACCTCGCTAATGCCGATGACAAGTACCTCCTTACCACCGAGCAGTCCAGCAAGCAAAAAAAAAATCCACTGCCGTCAGCTATTCTTCAGAAGTAGGTCTGAAAATCAATAGAAATAAAGCAAAAAGCATTTGGCATTTTGGATTCCAAAAAGGTATTTCAGCTTATTTTTAACAAAAGCATCAATTAGCACCATTCTTGCTTTTTAAAATGAGTTTTCAAGTGGTGATCTGTGATGTTTCCTTGCAAAGTTATAGCCACTTAAAAGTGACATGAATTTGATCCCATAGGTCGCAACAATATTATTCAACCGGTTTCAAATTCATTTCACCTCAAAATTGCTGTAACTTTGCAAGATATAGATAATCATTTGAAAGCTCATTTTAAAGGGCAAGAATGGTACTAATTGATGCTTTTATTAAATATAAGCTGAAGAAATTTTTTTGAAGGTAGACAAAAAAACATTATCTATTAGGTACTTAGCCTGAAATATTTTAAAATTCTGACATGATGGGTCGATTCTGAGACCAGATTCGAGTTCAGCCCAACAACATTCATCATATATTCACTCACATTCCTTATTAATAAATTATAGTTATACCATACAATTTACATATAAAACTAACAAGCTTCGGCGCCACCTTATAAAATTAGGTTGAAGAGCTGAATTTTAGCGAAATTTTTCTTCACATCATAAACTTACTTTTAAAAAAATTTGAATCACTCTAATTTACATATGCACCAGGTCTCATGTTTCTGCGTCAAACAGTTGATGAGATATCAAAAATTTAATTTTTCCATTTTTTCCAAACCAAACTAAGCTAAGAACCTTTCACAAACCATAAGAAACATATGCACTAAGTCTTTCAGCGACTGGTTGAACGGTCTAGGAGCCCATAAATAACACACGCATTGACTTTTATATACTATATGTTACCGGCCAAACTAGTTTTTAGGCCAAACTAGTTCCGTTAAGCCTGAAGATGTGCAATGAAATTTTAATGCAAGAGCCCTGTGGTTAGTGACGACAGCAGCAAAGTCAGACAACAAAATTTGGCAATTTCATTGTATACTTGGCATGTGGTAAGTGAGGGTAAATGGGCGGGCTTCGCCGCGGTTCAGTCTATAATATGTGCAACACTGGCTTCGCTATTCACAGTGCTTTTACATTAAAACTAAATTGCATACTTTTAGGCCTTCAATTAAACTAGTTTGGCCTAGGAAAAACTAGTTTATCCTAAGGACTACTTTGGCGATGACATATACATTAAATTAGGGTGGTTCTTATTTGGATTTTTTGCGAAAATCAAATGCGACGCCCCCCAATCGGTTCGAAACAGGATAAAAAAATTCAAAAAAATTATTTAAAATTTTTATCTTTAACCCTTAATGACTGGGCATTCGTAATACCGTATCATAATGGATCACATTTGGTCTAATTGAGTCGGTTTCGTAACTGACTGCCACTCTTACCTAATACCGTAAAAAAAATTACAAAATATTATTCATACAATTTTTAGAGAAAGCGGTTATTTGAAAAAAAAAATGGTAAAAAATTTTTAAAAACAGTCATATCACAAAATATATGGAACTACTTTCAAACTTTTATGCACCAATTTTATGGACTGTAAAATTACCTGCCATATGACATCAAAATGTTTAAAATCTATCAAGGAACTCTCAACTTATACTGATTTTTAGAAAAGCTATATCCGCAACTTTCCATGACTATATCTCGGACTCGGCTCGCAACATTTATTTTTGATACATTCTTTTTTTAAATTAAAAACCACGTAAGTAAGTTGATTCAAAAAAATGGCGGCGTAGGCCAAACTTCACACTGAAACAGGGTCAGTACGGGTTAAAGAAAACAATTTGAAAAAAACTCCTAGATTTTTTTTATTTTATTTCAAACCAATTGAGGGGGCGTCCTTATATTTTTTTCCTTAGATCCAGTAACTAAAAATGGTGCTAAATTTCACATTCAAATAGGGTCAGTATGGGTTAAAGATAAAAATTTGAAAAAATTCCTAAAACTTTTTTATCATATTTCGAACCAATTTTTTAACCCTTTAACGGGCAAGACCGTCTGCAGAAGGTGTTTTCTCATGCTTTCCTGAGTCACATATTTGTCGCCCGATCGGAAATGCACTCTTTTGTAATTGATTGAAAACATAACGGTTTACACGACGAAGTTTTGAGCGACAAGCTTTTTTAGTTTGGTAGCTACAAACATTTAAGTGAGAAATCTTAGTGAAAACAGACACATTTGTGAATTATTGTGAAATTTAAAGCAAAATTTCAGTTAAAAAAATATATATTTAGTTTCTAGTGGCTAACTTGGGTCGGGAATTTTTTGGTAATTATATAATACATTTGCTTTCATAGTTTACCCCTGGTTTGTTTGTGGATAAAAATTGACGGGTGTTATTGTGTATTTTGTGAAGACCGTTTTTTTACGGTCTTGCCCGTGCAAGGCAATCTTATAAAAATTTTGTGAAACAGACTTTTAATTTGAGTTTCTTGCATCAATTCGGAAACCATAATTCCCAAAATAAAAATCCAGCTATTTCTATGTTGCCCGTTAAAGGGTTAAGGACCACCCTAATGTACATATATTGTAATAGAGACAGACGTTGTGCTGCCTTTACCGAAAGGTAGGGCGATGAGTATAATTTGGTTATAGTTCTTGTACCGAGTCTCATTCATCTGCGTCAAATAGTTGCTGAGATATAAAAATGTTGGCCTTTTCTCATTTGTAAGGCGTGGCACCAACCACTTTTCATTGAATCTTACTTTTGTCCCACTTTTATATATGTGTCCCAAGTTTCAATCATCTGCGTCAAATAGTTGATGAGATATGATGAACTTAGTTCTTCTTTTATAAAGAAGGGCGTGGCACTGTCCATTTTATCCAAACCAAACTTAGCATTAGTGATACGACAAAATATGTGATACAGATATCGGTTTTAATGGTCCTTCTAATTTTTGACTCGGTGTCGAGATAAATCTTAATTTCGACCCGGCCTAATGTTTATTTATTAAAGTATTTTGAATCCTTGTAAATATCAACTCTATGAAGGAATTCTTAGATAGGAAGTTTAACTTTGAAAAAAAATAGCTCTTATGGTGAATGATTTTTTGAACGATGGTCGAATTATATTTTAAGTTAAATTTAAAAATTAGTCAATATGCAGATGTTAACATTATAAATACGGATTTCGGGGAAGACCCTAAACTTGTTTTGTGAAAAATTTGTGCTTATCACATGTTTTACTTCACTGAAAATAATTTTAAGTTGACTTGTACTAATAAATAATATGTAACTAAAAACATATAAAGGAAAATAATCTCACTATGGGAAAGCAAACATAGGCTGATACTCGGAAAATTATATTAGATTTAAAAGAAAAAGCCAAATATTTGCGTGAAATTGGCGAAATTGTGGGTAGTAATCACTGGACAATAAAAAAAGTAGTTGATAAATACGCCAAACACCATCAGGTTGAAGATTTACCGAGATCTGGACGTCCAAAGCGGCTTAGTGGTACTGAAGTTAGAGCTGTAGTAAGAGAACTAAAGAGGCATATCCAGCCTCAAGTGCAGTTCAATTATCAGAAAACATAACGCAGACATCAAGCAAACCTGCAAGTGCGAGTACAGTCAGGAGAGCGCTTTACAAAACTGGCTTGCATGTAAGGATACCACGCAAGAAGCTATACATATCTAAGGTGAATCAGAGGAAGCGTATGGATTTCGCTAAAAACTACAAAAATGAGGCTCTATCATTTTGGGAAAACAGATGCGAGCAAATTCAAAATTTTCGGCACGAAAAGGCCCCCAAAAATATGGCGTGCTAAGAATGAAGCCTTCAAAAAAAAGTGTGATACCAACACTGTCAAACACGGTGGAGGTTCAGTTATGGTTTGGGGCTGTATGGCGGCAACAGATGTTTCTAATTTCATTGACTCCACTATGAAAAAAATACTTAGCCATTTTGAAGGACAATGCTGACCCGAACGTCGATATCCAAATTGTTAAAGAGTGGCTATTGTACAAGACTTCTAAGACACTTGATGATCCGCCGCAGTCCCCGGATCTTAACCCGATCGAGCATCTGTGGGAACACCTTGACAGAAAAATCATAGAAAGGGCCATTTCAAGCAAGGCAGACTTAAAAAGGCTCTATGGGAAGAATGGAGCAAAATCTCCCCAGATGTAACAAAAAAACTTGTTGAGTCAATGCCTAGGAGACTAAACGAGGTACATATGTAAGTCCAAAGGAAAACAAACCAAATATTAAGAAATTTAAAAAGTTTACTTCTTATGTTGAAGTTCTGTTCCCTTTTGTTTGCTGTTTACTTTTTTTTGACGAGTAAGATTTGCTCTTTTTCTAATTAAAGTGTATTTTTTTTTTTGTATAAGTTTTGTTACATGTTTATGTTGAGTTTAGTTATTATTAAATAATTCTTGAATTCCTTATATTTATTTTTGTTATTGTGTTTCTTACTTCATTTTAGTAAACCTTTTAGTATGAGTAAATAAGGGGTTTACTTTTGATGCTCACAGATATTTTTACACCGAAGGAAATCAAAAGTGGGGCCTTTATTTTATTCATTAAGCTAAAGACTAAATTATATAAGCTGGAATAAATCAAAAGCGCTAGAAGCTTCATTTTTTTGCTAAAGACAATACACATAAAGAATTATTGTGGAGGAGCCCCTCTTGGGGCCGGAGCTCGATTCAGTCCGCTCTTTCGCCTACCATTATCACGCTAACGGTTGTATGTAGCATTAAAGACAAATATTTAACAAACATACAGATATACAAGAGCAAGCTAAAAGCATAACCTTCATTCGGTAGATTATAAGAGGCAATCAATTCAGTGCTTGCGGTTAAGCAAATTTCCACAAATGCGTTAAAGTTTGCTATACAAAAAAAAAACAAAAAAAAAACGACAATTAAGATCCATAAAAGTGTCTAAAAATTTAAACAAGCTGTTAAATAAAAAAATACAACATCAGAAGTAAACACTTTAGTCTGACAAAACAAAAAAAAAATGTAAAAGGCTTAGAGATAGGGGTAAGCATTGGCAATGATGGTCTTCCAGGTACGACAGAAGTTGGGGGCATCATGAAAAAATAGCAACACGTAGCTGTTTGACGATGAGCGAAAAAAAATAGCAAGGGTATTAGCTTTGGCCTCGCTAAAAAACTTAATACCCTACACTCCGCATTAACAGTAAAATTGCGCATAAGTCCTAAGATCAACATTTTCTTAAATAGCTCTCTGTATAGCGTTTCAAAGCTTATGCTTGCATGGAAGATGTATGCCTTCTCGTCAAAATGTAACCATTTTTCGTGTGGTTCTAGGTCGAATCAACTCTTATAAATGTGATATTTTATTGCACTGCCTTAAATAACTCGCTCAGTATAGCGTTTTAAAGTTTTTGCTTGCTGGAAATTGAATCTTTTTGGATTAATACATGTGGGGTGAGTGGATACTCTTTTAAAAACTCCTTGTATTGAAGAGGCGGTGCTGCAAATTTAAGCGCAGCTTGTACTTTGGCCTATAACAAAGAATTAAATATTATAGAAGACTGGGGATCGTCTTATACGAATAGAATCATATTTTAGCAGTGCGCAGAGTAAAACGAACGAACTAACTCAGGGAAATTCTTCATAGCTCCCGGCAACCAGCAAATTCAATAGCACGATTTTCTATTTGACTTCTCGAAACTTCACGAACTTGTAACAGATTGTTGTTTATTGAATTCCCATATTTTTCAAAAGGATCATGACAATTACAATAAAGGTTATATTAATTTGTCGTATTAAAATTTGACAGTAAAATGTGGCTTCGTAGTTGTCAAAATCCAATGAAAAATGCAAACAAACAAATTGAGTTAAACAATTTTTTGACAACTACGCAGCTACGTTTTGCTCAGACGTTATTAGGAAAAATTAAGGAAAGTTGGTCCAGCCATTTTTGAATTTTAAAAAATTAAAGTTGTGCTAGATTGTGCTAGAGTTGTATTGCGTTGAGCAAAAAAATTTCAATAACAAAAATTTTCAATAACAAAAATTTTATGAGAAAACATATTTTCGGATGCTATTTGGCCCAACCAATAGTGATTTCTGGAAATTCAGCCAAACTATTTAAAAATTGTTGTGCCCAGTTGTGCTAGAGTTGTGCTATATTGTGCCGTAAATATAAGAAAGATATATCCAAAGCTAAATTTTTTCTCTGGAAAAGTGCCCATTTCAAGTGCAAGTTGAATTTTGAAAAAATTAAAATTGCTTCAGATTGTGCTAGGGTTGTGCTGCATTGTGCCGTAATTTTATTTTTGTTTCGAATTCTTTATTTAAATTTTTATAAGCTAAACAAATTTTTTATACCAACCGTGTTAATTTTTCACTAGGGCTGCATGTTCGATTTGAGCAGTGTTGCCAGAAGGTTACGTTTCTTACATTTTACGTAAGTTTTCATAACTAAGTACATATAACTTGTAAGTATAAAAAAAATATTTGCATATATATGTAAGTTTTTGACCGGTTATATTGTTATGCAACCCTATGCCATGCTACCTGACGCGGACCACAGCGTTGCTGTTTCCGACAAGAATTTCCCTACGATTAATTTAATAAAGCTGATATTATAAGAGGTGACGTGACATAATCCCTACGATCATAAGTTTTTGGGATTATGTCTCCTCCTCTGGAGGTCAAAATACCAAATTTATCGTTTGGGGTTGTGACACTCCACAAAGGGGGTCATAATCCCAAAAAAAAATGCAGACATAACACCATATTTTATTTGGGATTATGGCCTCATATGATGCGGCCATATCACCAAAACACCTAGTTTGCTAGCCACAGTAATTTTACATAAAAGTAGGGGTAAGTGCGCGGCCCAAGGCTGCAGCTCAGGATTTAGAACTCCCAAAAATCCGACACCGGCTTCACCGCGGATCAGTCTATAATATATCCAACACCTGTCGTGTTTTATCGAAAAACATCGTCAAATCGAGGCACCACGGACATCGTAATCTCCCCGAAATTTCCAACAACATTGTAGCAGATGGGGCTCTTTGTGAAATATGTTTCAAAAATAAAAAGAATACTATTTTAAAACCATGTAAACATGGGCAAATGTGTAACATATGTTTTGAAGAAATTGTAAAAAGCCATGAAGAGAAAAATACATTGACAATATGAGCACAATTGTAGACAAATTCTTGGCCAGTCAGAACAATTTTTCATTTAAAATATTGGGATTGTGTCCCCATTACATGTGGACATAATTCCAAAGGGACATAAACCCAATTGGGTTTGTGTCCCCTTTGGTAAGGGTCATTATCCCAAAAAGAAATTTTGGGATTATGACCGCATAAAGGAGGGACTTAATCCCAAACAAATGAATTGGGATTATGACCGTTAGGGTTATGTCACGGTACCACTATAAGAATAGGGGTCGTATTAATAAGTTTATGCAGGTTTTATTAATTCTCAATGGCTGGACTGCAGACTGCCAAAAATATGCTAATGAAATGAAAAATTGAGGAGTGAGTGAGTGTCCCCTCATTTGATATATCAAATTAAAGTACTCATGGAACTGAGTGCACTAAAGCTATCAGCTTCGAGATTGGTTAATCAAAAGCTCAGACATAAGCGTAAAAAGATTTGCTGTTTCTTAAATTTTTTCAAGTAATTCACTGATTAACTACCAAAGCATTGCTGTACCTATTCTAGATCCCGTCAACCTTTATCATTTTAATAAAACATTTTCATCTCATTCTTTCGCAATTTCACTTCTACCACGTGTGAACTGCACACATGTTTTTTTTTCATGCTGTCCTTAGTTTCCAGTGGTTGGGCCAACTTGTACTTGAAATGGGTACTTTTCCAAAGAAAAAAGTTTATTTTTGGAGATATCTTTTTTAAGTTTACGGCACAATATAGCACAACTCTAGCACAACTGGGCATAACATTCATTTATTTGAATTTTGAAATAGTTTGGCTGAATTTCCAGAAATCAATATTGGTTGGGCCAAATTGCATCCGAAAATTTGTTTTGCTCATAAAACTTTTGTTATTGGAAATTTTGAAGTGAAACTTCTTTAGCGGAGGTCATTTGAAAAATTTTAAGCGCAAAATATGTAAGATTTTACATGAAACGCTCTTTTTAATTATGATGTAGAACAGCTACAATATCAGCTTTGAGATCGGGTAACCAAAAGCTGAGATATAAGCGTGGAAAGATTTTCTATTTTTTCAATTTTGTCAAGCAATGCACTGATCAACTACCAAAGCCTTGCAATAGCGAGGAAAGTTAAGTTGATTTCTTTCTATTATGTACTATGTTTATGCGACAGCTTAGTTCGTTTAACCGAGTACCGATCGGTAATCGTGCAAGAGTCGACACACTTCGTGCGTTCAAAGAGCTCTGAATTTTGGTTTTATGCAGGTGTTCTGAATAATGGCATGGCGTACTCAATCAAATGCTGTCGCATAAGCTTATTTTATGTTTATTGCGTGGACGTAAAAGCAATGAGAAAACAAACAAATGAAATTAAATAGGGGGACGTCCATTTATTACGTGAGGTGGTTTTTTGAAAATTCGGACCCCCCTCCCTCCCCTTGGTGAGATCTGGCGGGACCCCTTCCCTCCCTCCCGTGAGATTTAAATTATAATGTTTAATGTAAATTCTATGCATTAAAAACTTGACGTAAGGTTTTCCTTGACCCCCTCTCCCTCCTTGGTGAGATTTTTCCAGACCCCCTCCCCCTTATTTTAACTTACGCAATTAATGGACGTCCCCTAGAACAAAAAACATTTAGAAAACAAACTGCGATAGAATGTGACGAAAATGTTTATTAAAATGATAAAAATTGATGGCATCTAGAATATCTACAGCTGTAAATGATAATCCTATCAAATTAAAGTATTCATCGAGCTGAGTGCACTAAAACTATCAGCTTCGAGATTGGTTAATCAAAAACTGAGACATAAGCGTGAAAAGATTTGCTATTTCTTAAATTTTTTCAAGTAATTCACTGATTAACTACCAAAGCCTTGCTGTACCTATTCTAGATCCCGTCAACTTTTATCATTTTCGTCTAATTTTTTCGCAGTTTCACTTCTACCGCGTGTGAACTGCACACATGTTTTTTTTTTTTTTTAATTTGCGGCACAACACAGCACAACTCTAGCACAATTTTAATTTTTATAAATTTCAAAATTGGCTGGGCCAACTTTCCTGACATAATTTGTTTGCGTTTACACACGAAAACTAGAATTTCTTTGCGTTTGAAAATGCCAAAGCAATTACTGCGTCAATCCGCCACAACGAACGTAAATTCAAAGCATTGCGAGTACGACAAATTCTGACAAACATAAGAATATGAGGAATGTGCTTCAACACACACATTAAAAACACGTTCCAATAAGCGCAAAAGTGGGAATCTCGTTTTTAATATTTATTTCTTCGCTAGCATAAGCTATTCACCACAATATATAGAAGGGTTAATGTCCACAATCTTGCCGTATGTGTCAGAAGCAGAGCTTGAAATAAACTTTTAAAAAAGTTTTTTTTAGGTAAAAGTTTACTTTTTACTTTTATTTTCTTGAAATAAAAGTAAAAGTTTCCTTAAAACTTTTTCATTAGAAAATAAAAGTTTTATTTAACTTATGTATATTTCAAAAAGTCAAAACTTTAAAAAAGACTTTTATTTTCACAAGTCGAAAATAAAAGTTTTTTTGCTTGAAAAAAAACGAGGAAAATAATATCTTATATCGCTAAGCAAAAAATTTCAAAGGAGAAAAAATTATTCATAATAAAATTCAAAGAAAAATACCAAGATTTTAAAAAGGAGGTCCCGACCAGTGATGGCATTTTCGGTACATTTGTACTTTTTTCGGTACATTTGCGTCCTGAAAAAACGTTGTCAGTACATTCGACAAGTTTTCAGTACATTCGGTGCATTTGGGGCATTTTCAGTACATTCGCCAAATTTTTAGCACATTTTCAGTACATTTTCGGTACATTTGGACAATTTATAATATTTACCTATTTTTTTTTGTTTTTTAGTAAATGAAAATAACCGCAATGTTTTTTTTTTTTTATAGTAAATTTTAGAACAATCTCGTGTATTTTAGGAAAATTAGGTGTTCAAGACAAAAAAGTACATTGGGGATTTAAAAAGTACATTTGAAGTCTCGATTCAGCACATTTTCACAAAACCCAAATGCCATCACTGGTCCCGACCCTCCTAAGATTTTGTTTTGGATCGATTTTTCAAAAAAAAAAAGTTTTTGAACGAATTGATGAGTAAAGGCCTAAAATGGAGGAGGTCCCCGACCCTCCTAAAAGTGTGTTTTGGACCATTTTTTTGAAAAAAAAATTCTTGCACGAATCGATGAGAATAGGTTGAAAATAGAAGCCACAAAAAAAGGACCCGAACCACCTAAAAGGGTATTTTGAATCAATTTGTGGAAAAAAAATTTTCGATGGGAAAAGACGAAAATGGATTTTGGAAGCCACAAAAAAAGACCCCGACCCTCCTTAAAGGGAGTTTTAGACCAATTTTTCGAAATAAATTTTCTTGCACGAATCGACGGGAATAGGCTGAAAACGGATTTTGGAAGCCACAATAAAGGCTGCGACCCTCCTAAAAGGGTGTTTTGGATCCATTTTTGGAAAAATTTTTTTTTGAGCGAATCGATTAACAACAATTGATCTCTAAAATCATATCTAACAGACAGAACGTAAATGTAGAAAGTTTTATTTCTGATTTACTGGCAGTGCCCAAAGGCGTTCTTCAAGGGTTTCAAATCGATATGTCAATGATCTACCAAATGTCTTAAAAAGTTCTGAAATTAACTTACAATGCGGATGATATCCAGCTCTACTTAAGTAGCGAAGTCAAATGCCTTGATTCCTGCGTTGCTGAGCTCAACGAGGATTTAAGTCGCAATCAGAAACTGAGCAGAAAGAAATTATCTCTGCCTAGATTCTAGCAAATCAAAAAGTTTTTCTGATTTGCAAAAGATTTTGCGAAAATATTACTCAGGATAGCTATATTATATTGTAACCTAAGGATATTCAAAAATATTAATAAATAAATAAATAAATACTCGCCACGCCCCTTTCTAAGTGTTGCAAACGTTATGAAAAAACTAATACACCCTGTGTGTAGGGTATACAAAAAAAAAATAAATAAATAAATCGGACTGGTCTGCCCATTAGAAGCTTTAATCGCTAGTGCAGTACGCTTCTTATTCCGTCTGTCCAAATGATGGTCCTTGTGCTTTGTTTTTGTTTTGTTTTTTTCCCACACGGCGTGTCATCATCATCGTGGTCCTTGCGTGTACTCTGTCTGTCCGTCCGTGCTTTTCGCGTGTCCTTTGCAACAGTTTTTATGAATGGGTAGACAGACGTTGCCAAATGCTATTAGCTCTAAAGGTTTTTTTTCACTGTTTCAACTTTTTTGTTTTGTTTTGGCTTATACCTTTTTTTCCATTTGCATGTTATCACTAAATTTTTGAGTAATTTTTGAATTTTTTTTTTTAATTTTTTTTTGTTTTAAGTCGATAAAGTTGTATACGAGTTCATAAATGCTCATTATGGAAGAATCGGTGTTTATAGTTGTTTAATGCCAAATTTAAATTTTCGCTATCATGCCATATTCTGTTCTTATATGTGTATGGAGGATACTCGAATTGTGTGAATATTCGCAAATTATATGAACTAAGTGTTTCAATATTTATTTTATATTTTATAAAAAGTGGAAAACATTTTCACAAATCTGTCGCAACGAAAAAAAACTACATGTGACCTGATCTATGAAAGGTGTAATAAATCATTTTCCACTTTTTTGCTGATTCAGTTAGACGAAACGAGTAGTTTACCTTTAACAGCTGTTTTCTCGAAAACTTGTTTTCGCAAGTTAGCCCCCTTTTCATAGACCAGTTCACTTATACAGCTGTGTTCTTTGAAATAGCAGTGTTAAATCGACAAATTTAAATGCTTTAATATAATTTTATCTAATTAAGTGATACAAAATAACTTTTTATGAAATCATTTAATGCGACTTTGGTTTAAAAAAAAAAAAATCCAATGGCACCCCTGATAATGTGAACTGAAAAAACGGAATTCCCCGAATTTCGCAAGTGTCAATAAATTGCGTATTCTTTGAAATAGCAGTGCAGCAAGTTTGTAATTTTTTTTTTTCAAATTAATTGAATTATTAAAAAAGAAAACGATTAAATCTGAAAGTTAAGGTTGCTTACTTAGTGTGCTAAACATCTACTTTTGTTAAATTGAGGTTTAGGATTTAAAAATGAGACGTGCAAAACATTGCACACATGGAACACGAATTCTAATCAAAACCTTAATTAACGAGAGAAAAACGTATAAATATGTTTATTCATTCTGAACTAGGTTGCTCAGCAAAAATGATAAGTAACGTCATTAAATGGAAAGAACAGACTGAAGAACGTGGAAGAATTAGAGCAACAACGGCCCGGGATGACTTGGCGATCATAAAAACAGCAAAGGGTGACCCTTTCGTAACCTCCAAGAGAATCAAAGTGGATTTGCAACTTGATATACATATGTATGTGCTGCGATTGTTAGGAAAAAGTTATGAGGCTCGACTGAAAGCTAGAAGCCTGAGCCCCTTGGTAACAAAAACACATAGAAGTCATCGTCTACGATTCGCACAAGATCATGTCAATTGGCCTCAATCAAATTGGAGAAATATACTTTGGTCGGATGAGTAAAAGATTGAAATATTTGGCTCAAGTGGTGTAAGGAAATATGTACGATAACCAATTGTCACAGAATACTGTCCACAATACACACTTGCACGGAGGAGACAAAATGATGATTTGGGTTTGTTTCTATTGGAATGGTGTAGGTCCAAATTTTTGGATCAATTCGTTTACATAAATATTTTGCAAGACACTAACTATGCTGCCATATGCTGAGGAAGAAATGCCAATCCAATTGGTTTTCCCACAGGATATTGACACAAAACATAGGGCAAAGAACACAAAGGTATGGTTCCAAGACAAACAAGTCAACGTTATGAGTTGGCCAGCCCAATCCCAGGACTTAAATCCGACTGTAAATCTTGGGGCAGATGTTAAAAAAGTTGTTAAGGAAGCAAATCCAAAAAATATTGCTGAATTATGGGAAATGGGGCAAAAATCGAGTGTGTTGAATCGAACGATTTCATACCATGTGATTTCGCACTATTCAAAAAAAAAAAAAAAATTAAGCTGCAAGGATGCGATTTCGATGACACTGAATAATTCAAACAGATTTAACACGTATCTTGGAAGCATTACCATAAAATGTGCTCAAGAGGGCATTTGAATTACTATTGAGTCGTTGTAGAAAGAGAATGGAATCAGCATTGCTGCACGCAATATACAGGAGACCTTAAAGTTTGACAGAGGCTCATTGATGATATGGCGCTGTTTTAATCGTAATAAACGGGGAGTTCTTCGTAAAATGAATGGACTAATGGAAACACAAGATGATATTAATATTCTAGAGGACTCATACCTAGTACGTATTACCTACCCAGACTGGAAAAATTTGTTTGCGAACCAGGCGATACCATCTTTTTGTAGGATAATGACCCGAAGTATCAGGATTCAAGATAGATATCAGGATTCAGGATATCAGGATTACAACAAAATGGTTCCGACACCAAAATATTACCTGCTTCGATTGGCCAACACAGTCTCCAGTCACATTGAAAATTTGTGGAATATTTAAAAAAAAATTCTTATGAGAAAACCAACCCCACAAAATCTGTACGAGTTATGGAAGGTCGCCAATGGACAGTGGTCCATTTATATTAAAATGTAGCTTAAAATATAGAGCTGTACTGAATCGAAATTTGAAATGTATTTTTTTTTTTGTCTTGAAAGCCCAATTTTACTAAAATGTACGAAATTTTTCTAAAAATTATTAAAAAAACAAGTCTTCACATTTGCCATCTCAAAAAATCTACATATTGCGATTTATTTCATTTACCAAAATAAAAGGTAATTATTATAAAAGGCAGGGGCGCTTGAAGACTATTTGCGTGTGTTTAGAACTCCACACGCGTGAGACTTCCCTATGTGGAATTCAACACTGGAACCACCACACACTTCACCTTAAACAATACTCAAATAAGGTTGTGAGGCAAATATATCATCTCAGCCTATATTGTGATCAGGCACTTTTAAAATTGGTTTATGATGGATTACTTAAATCTAAACTACAATATGGACTTACCTGTTGGGGTGGTATTTATTTTAGTAAAATTGAGCCCTTATTTATTAAGCAAAATTATGTATAAAGCTAATCGGAGATCAAGCTTTAATTTGTTTAAATCACTTAATATTCTCCCTTTGAGACATCTTTACTGTTTCAAAGTCTTAACATTTTTTTTACGTGTAAACACTGAAAATTTTGTAGTTGTTCCTGCTATTGTTAAGTCGCACTTTTCTCGTTTCTACGTTGTTACTGTACCTCGACGGTTTAATAAGATACCAAAAGATATTAGATGCGTAAGAGTGAAATCAATCTTTCTAAAATCTGTCAAATTATGACTTTTTTCTCCATTTTCCATTGAAAATTTATTTAACTTGAATATTGTTTATTTATTTATTTATTTCACTTTATAAAATTAAATTATTATTTTTCTTTTTTACTAATGTATTACTCAAACTTTTTTAATTGTTTTCCCCATCAAATTCAAATCAATTATTTATTGATATTGAATTATATATGTACTACATTCGCCTCTTGTCTTTTAGACAACAGAATGTTTTAAACTTCATGAGTTAACTTGTATTAAATAGGTATTAGATTATGCTAAATATAAGCATTGTAACTAGTTTTCTTATGAATTGAAATAAAATAAAAAAAAAAATGTAATTCAACATGAGAATTTTTCGCACACTTTTTCATCGTACACATAGGTACCCGGTACCTATTCGATAAATTTTTTGTCAAGTTGGCGCTGCAGTTATCGTCATAGCTGCCCTGTTTGAATTTAACGTTTCGATTGGTTCTTGCAATCAGATGCTGCCACGACGACAACCAATATGCCAACTGGACAAAAAATGTTTCAAATAGGGACCCTAAACTCGGAATAGAATCGATGCGGGTGAATGTAAATTAAAGGCTTTTCGCTTCTTCTAGTACTAACCTTTGATGTATGCGTCCGTAAACTAGACTCCGTTGCAAATCCTTTGCCGCAGATATTACAATGAAATGGACGATTTTTTGCACGTTCCACTTGGGCATCGTGGTTCCTCAAATGTTGCTGCAGGTTTGATAATTGTATAAAAGCTCGACCGCAGTCAGGCAAATGACATTTGTAGGGGCGTTCTCCTGTAAATAAAAATGCATATAAAGGGTGTTTTTTTAGAATGTCGTAATATTGACTTAAATAAATCACAAACAAATTGTTTAAATTAACTCAATTTTCACTTTAGTCGGAAGACAATTTTATGTCATTTAACTAACATTCGACAAACACAAAATTCTCAAAATGCCTTATTTTACAAACTTTTTTTTAAAACAGTTTTGATCACGTTATCAACGTTGACGAACACGAACTAACAAGAACAAACTGAGCGAGATAATTATCGTTAACTTTCAAGAAAAATGCAAAGTTTAAAATTAATGGTAATAAAACAGGACAGTTACAGCTTAATTACAGAATTTTTTACAAAAATACAGACGTTTTTTTTACAGGATATTCGCTGACAATTCATGAGTGTCCTGTAAAATACAGGATGTATAGCATGGTTAAGATCAATCAAATATCGTAATCAGAGGCTCTGATACAGATATTATGATAATTATGCTTGGTAATATCATTACCTTTTAACGGGGTGACAGGAAATAAATGCTCAATTTACATTAAGACTTCATTGCATATTTTTAGGCATTGCAGTAATTAATTTGGTCGGTGTGTGAAACGACTCGTTTTCAAATTAATTTGATTGAATTTTTTTTTTTCTTTGCTAAATTTGTACGCCACTGAAGAACAGATGTCGCACATCTCAAGTAGATGTAGATACAAACTAGGGATGTTATGGATATGTAGTTTCGGATTCGGTTACGGATACGGATATTTAAATATTTTTGTATCGGTCTCGGATAAGGATATAATTTTATTTCGGTTTCGGTTTTGGATACGAATATTTTGGTTGACTTAAGGGAAGTGGTAGTGGTCCCACTATTGAACTGGTCCCGCAATCTTTACGTGAAAATTTTTTTTCACACTGCTTTCACTTTGCTAAATCACTATAAATTTCACTGAAATATTTCCAAACCTTGCTCGTTTTAGGTTTCACACCAATTATATGAAACAATTGGATACGAATAAGGCATCTATCTTAACACTTTTAGATCACTCGAAGGCGTTCGATTCTGTCAATCATGCTATTCTATTTTCTAAGCTTAAAAATCAATTAAATTTTTCAAAAACAGCAATAGATTTCTTAAAATCATATCTTACAGACAGGACGCAAGTAGTAAGTGTAGAAGGTTTAATTTCTGATTTCCTGCCAGTTCCTAAAGGCGTTCCTCAAGGGTCTGTGTTAGGGCCTTTGATTTTTGTAATGTATGTCAATGTCCTGCCAAATGTCTTAAAAATTTGTAAATCCACTTATATGCGGATAACGTTCAGCTCTACATAGGTAGTGAACTCAAATGCCTTAATACCTGCGTTGCTGAGAGCAACGAGGACTTAAGTTGCATTCAGATTTGGGCAGAAACAAATGACCTCACCCTAAATCCAAACAATTAAAAAAGTTTACCGATTTGCAAAAAATCTCTTGACCATAATATTTTGCCTAAAATATTGCTTAACGGTTCTGCACTTCAGCTCGTACGTAACGCTAATAATCTTGGTATAGTTTTCAATAAAACGATAACTTGAAACGATCATATACTAAAAACTATCGGTAAGGTATATAGCATGCTACGGATATTATGGGTTACGCAGTATTACACGCCATTTAAAATACGTCTATTGTTAGCGAAAAGTTATCTCATTCCAACATTGCTTTATGGCTGTGAATTGTTCGCCAACTGTGACAGTCATTGCAGACAAAAACTAAACGTTATCTTTAACAATATAGCAAGGTATATATATGGCTTAAAGCGTTCAGATCGAATATCTGCTTATTCTAAAAAAATCTTCGGTGTCTCTTTTGATGATTTATTGAATATTCGAACTCTGCTGCAGTTGCATAAAATTATTTTTACTAAAGAGCCGGAACATCTTTATTCGCGTCTCAAGTTTTCTCGTTCTGCTCGATCGAGAGTTTGATCAGTTTGAAAACAAGTTTTTAATATCGGATCGACAATTTTATGTTCATGCAATTCGTCTTTGGAATGCGTTACCAACACAATTACTTAATTTAAGTAACGCAAAACAGTTCAAGTTTTATATTTTCAAACATTTTTGCGAAGGAACTCACTAAAATATTTTTATTGTTTTTTTTTAGTATTAGCTTGCCCAAAACCTTTTATTTTATTATGTTTTGTAAAATTTTCATTGTATCATCAGTATTAGTTTAATAGTTAGTTTTTTAGTTTTAATAATTATTTATCAAACTTACTTTATTAAATATTACGTAGCTGTGACATAAGCTTGTCAAATTCAGTATAGCTATATTATCTTGTAGCCTAAGGATATTCAAAAAATCAATAATTAAATAAATAAAATAAAATTAAATATTAAACCGTAGTAAAGTAAACGCAGGCTTTACTTTTAATTTTGACAGGAATTCAAGAGAAAACGTGAATTTTGATTTTACACAATATGACATTTTATTGATTTACAAAATCGATTATTGGGTAAACTCAGAAGAGTTGTGCTGTAGCGAAATTGTTACAAATATGATTGCACAACTGTTTATATCTGGATATGATATTTCGGTTTCGGTTACGGATACGGATATTAAAAAATCTTTATTTCGGTTTCGGTAACGGTTACGGATAGTGTTTTTTTCGGATATCCGGTGGTTTTTACGGATACGGATATCCATAACATCCCTAATACAAACCTAAATATATGGCAACTTTGCCGAAGAATTAAAAATAAAGAACGATACTCCCAGTTTCGAACGTATTGGATCATTTCCTAATTTGCGTAGAGTCCGGCCCGTGCGCACGGGGGTTTTGGGGGTTCTAACCCCCCCCATTGGAAATTTTTTTACATAGGTTTTTATTGACATTACATTCTCACTTAAATGAAAAAGCAAAAAAACTTGCGCCTCTTACGAAAAAAAAAACAAAAAATTCACTCTTTATGAAAAGAAAAATTCAAAATTTTATGAAAATATCGAAAACTCACTTACTTATGTATAGAAATAGTTATAAAATTTATAGTAATGATACACTTAAAAGTTTACTTTTCAAATGATACTCATTTTGTTGAGATCAGTTAAAAGGTTCGCAGCTTATACTCGTGGTAATTTTTAGAAAATTCATCCACAACTTCCGATGTTTCACAAACCAATAACAAGCGAAAATTGTCGTGTAAGTATCCTGTTTTTTCATTAGAAAAAACTTATTTCGCAAGGAACATAAGAAATTCGAAGAGTTGCTAAGGTTATCTTGGTTAAAAATTTTTCTCAACTAAATACCTCCTGAAACCATCTAAAATCCTACCTTACATCAACAATGTCTGAAGATCAGCAGAACGGTTTCAACTCAATTAATATATGTATATCGCGATGTCGAAATGTGCAAAGAGTTTTAGATGAGTTTTTTACAGCAACTCGCAGAATTAGCTTCTTACATAATGACAGCTAATTATCAACTCAAAACATATAAATCGATTGTTTGAAATGTTTAAGTTTCCTAGTCTTAAACGGTTCCATAACCCGTAAACTTCTGTAAAATTTTAGCATATTCTATTAAGAACCAGAGGTTGCGAATTTCATCTCAAGTGTTCTTAAAAATGTTTATTGTCCCTTGATGGTGGTAAAATCAAACGAAATGTAGTTTAACTTTCAGAATACCAGTCAGAGGACTTGAGTCTTTTATAGTATACATATTTATATTGAGTCGCGAGATAAAAACACTAATTTGGCCAAAAAAACTTTTATTTTTTGTGATATTAACCATTTTTAATGAAAAAGAAAATTGAAAATAAGAAAATTTTGTTTTGTTGACCTGCAAAGAAGCCAAAAATTCATAATTAGGCTTTAAAAAAAGTTATATGTATCTTTGGCTACAAGGCCCATAAAAAAAATCAAAAATAAAAAAGTATGTATAGTTATGTATGTACTTATGTTTGGTTATTAGAGAAAAATTAAATAAAACTCTTTTGGGCCTAAGAACTAGTGAAAAATATATCTTTGTTTTATGGACTTTAAAAGTATATAATATATAAGTATATATACTATACACACATAAGCATATATATATGGGTAGTTCTTTGTCAAAAAGGCCACCCCCTCTGACCATTTCAGTTTTGAAAAAAAAAATGTTCAAGCATATGAAAAAATCGGAAATTTTCTCAATTTCTTGATGACGGCTGGCCTTTTTCGAAAAAATAGCTTTCTAACCTCAAAAAACGTGTTTGCTATTAAAAAAAAGATAAAAATCGCCGAAAAATGTGTTATGCTGCTAGGAAATCTCACCAACCGACTTCATGGGAGGGTTTTTGGGATCTCTGAAGAAGAAACTGTTTTCAGACTATAAATTCAAAATGGCGGATCCAAGATGACGGACAGTGTGACATCAAAAAATCAATTTCTATTGATGGATTATCACAAAATACGAGATTTGGGGTTTTTTGAGGTTGCTATTTACGATTATCAATTTCGATGTTAAATTTTCCAATTCTGTTATAAGTAAGTTATAAGAAAAAACTAATAAAAAGTCAAAAATCGTAACTATATGTACACAGAGTGTTTATTCGGAATCTGCCATTTATTAATACTTTATAACAAGTAAATATTTTTTGTAATTATTATGAGGGTTAAAAAGCATATGATAATTGTCATGGCTTAATCAACAACCCCGATAGCACTAGGAAAGGTTTCGGGGGAAGGGGGAGTGATGAGCCTTACAGCTTTTTGATCAATTATCAAATTCGTTAATCGTAATTAGCCAATTTATTGATTTTGTAGAAATATATCAATGAAAATTGACTTTTTGTTGTCACACTGTCCGCCATCTTAGATCCACCATCTTTAATTAAACACTGACATCAATTTCTTGTTCGGAGACCCCTAAACTCCCTTATGGAGATCGGCTAGTGAGATTTCCTTCAATTATTCCACTTTTTTCAGCGATTTTTGACTTTTTATAAGTTTTTTCTTTTAACTTACTCTTTTAACACGTGTTTTGAGGTTAGAAAACCATTGTTTTTTCGAAACGGTGAGACAGTATCGGAAAATTTAACATCGAAATCGATAATCGTAATTAGCAACCTCAAAAAACCCCAAATCTCGTATTTTGCGATAATCCATCAATAGAAATTGATTTTTTGATGTCACACTGTCCGCCATCTTGGATCCGCCATTTTGAATTTATAGTCTGAAAACAGTTTTTTCTTCAGAGATCCCAAAAACCCGCCCATGAAGTCGGTTGGTGAGATTTCCTAGCAGCATAACACATTTTTCGGCGATTTTTATCTTTTTTTTAATAGCACTTTCTCTTCAAACACATTTTTTGAGGTTAGAAAGCTATTTTTTCGAAAAAGGCCAGACGGCATCAAGAAATTGAGAAAATTTCCGATTTTTTCATATGCTTGAAGATTTTTTTTTTCAAAACTGAAATGGGCAGAGGGGGTGGCCTTTTTGACAAAGAAATACCCATATATATAATATATTTATTAAACAATTTTTTTGCTTCATATACTGAAATGAAATATCTGAGTTAAAACCCCGCCTTGGATGATTTCTGCGCACGGGCCTGCGTAGAGTAATACCACAGTCTGCGAATACTATTATACTCTACACTAGGGATGGCCAAGTCGACAGCGCGCTGACATTTACAACAAAAATTTCGCGCTAGTATCTATATATTAATGCGTGAACATCGAAACTTATGGTACACTTTTTAGTAGTTATTATAAAGAGAGGGGAATGAAACTTATATCATTAGTAAGGTACTGTTTTGTAGATGTGCACAAAGAAAAAATAGTTTGTAATATGTGCCGTTAAGGCAGGTAAAATAAAGAAAACATACGCGCAGGATTCACCCATATAAAACGCTTTAACAAACGCATTTTGATCGCATTCATGGCTGCATGAGGTAGAGGCAAGGTGAGGTGAAATGAGGTCCATGGGCAAAGACGTTTTGTTCGTCATAGGTCGGAGAAATTCTTCCAAAGTTCACACATTGTGGGTATGGTCGATTTTCGACCACAATACGATACTAGTGTGTATAAATGTGTGTAGGAATTCCAACGAAAAAAAAATGTGTATAGAATTTTAAACGTACCCAGTAAAAATTCGTGCATCACTGATGTAAATAAATAAATAAACTGTGAAAGCATCGCATGGCTACACAAAAAATTTTTAAATGCAAAATTCATCATTAAAAGCAAAAAGTATTTTTCCGAGAATTGAAACTATTTTTCCATGAATATATATGAGTTTTTTTTACGACAATGATGCACACAAGAGCAGTTTTTTAGTCTCTCATTTTTTTTACAAGTCAATAATACATGCGTAAAAAATTGCCTTTCGCAGAAATAATGACTTTGACCTGAAATTTTCACAACTGGCATTACACAACTAGTTTGCGCACATTTGTTTTGTTTTTGCATGTTTGATTCCGACTGGGTATCTTACATATTCATTTTTCAAACGAACCAGCGCATAGAAATCAGCAACTGCACGGCGGGACGAATGATGGCACGTTTCATAGCTCGTGACCGCGGGAGGGTAAATGGCCAAACCTACTCTGCACAGAGGATATATTCACTTTGTCATTCCGTTTGTAACGCATAGAAGGGGACGTGCAGGTATAGAAAAGTATATATGTATATTATTGATCAGCGTCACCACCTTGTCCGTCTGTCTGTCCGTCTGTTCAAACCACGTTCACGGAAAAACTAAGAATGCTAATTCAATAAAATTTAAGGTCACACCTTCTTATGGCCTGCTAGCATATAAAAATGGGAGAAATCGGGTCACGACCATGCCTACCTTCTATGCTCTATGTAAATATACCTCAGCTCATTGTGAAAAAAGTTTCTGCGATTTTGATGAAACTAAGTGATTTGGTCAAAATGTGAACCAAATTAAGATTGGGTTAGGTTTTAAATTTGCTAAGGCTCTTAAAGAGGCCTTAACTTTTATACGCCATAACTCGTAAACAGTGCAAGATATTGTGATGAAATTTATTACACGGAAACAAATCATATATGCATATCTTGAATTGTGTTTAAAGTGGGCGGAATTCAAAATGTGGGCGTGGGCCACTTGAAAATTTTGATTCCGTATAACTCAAAATTGGCACTGAGCGCAGTTATCAATAACAAACTTCGTCAGTATACTGGAAGAACTCGTTGAAGGGCGTGGCACAGCTTACAATACTTTTAAACGTTATAATTAGAGAACTAACAACATAATCGTTATGAAATTTAGTTTGGCAGATATACTTGCTAAAAGGAAATACGAAAATTTGGCACAATAGTACCGGTGGGCGTAGCACTATCCATATAAGCAAAAAACGTTTAACGCTATAGATAGTATGCAATGAGAGTAATCTTCATAAAATTTGGTGTATAGATGTCAATTATTATAAGCTATGAAATGAAATGGATTTCGACGGGATTGAATCAGTGGGCGTGGCACCTCCCATATTAACATAAAGCTGGAAGCGATATTTTAAGATAACTATTGCAGCAATCGGCATGGAATTTGATGTAAGTGGTTTACTTGGTATGTCTGTATCAAAAGCGGGCGAAATAGCACCACTGGGAGTAGCACCTCCCATACAAGTAAAATACCTTAAGTGGCACATCTATCGAAATATATAGGCAATCATACTGAAATTTAGTGTAAGAGGTTTGTTTATTGTACCAGTGGGTGTGTCACCGCCCTAAATTTTAAGAATAATTAGGGCATATATCGCAAACTAAACAAGCTATTGTGCTAAAATTTTGTATGCGTATATCAATCACGAATATAATTTTTTGATACAAAAGTAGGCGGACTTGGAGAAGCGGGCGTGGCATATTTCGTCTCTTCATTTTTATTTTATTTTTTTAACATTTTCTATATTCTTTTGACTTTTTCAACTTTTTAACTTTTTTCAATATATTCCTTGATTTGATATTTTCTTTTTGATTTTTTCTTTTTCATGAATTCAATTGAATTGTTTCAACATTTTTCAACCTCTTGCGTTTTTTTTTTTTGAGTTTTTTCACCACTTTCAACAGTTTCCAAATTTTGTTGACTTTTCCCATTCTTTCAACTTTGTTCAATGGTTTCTATATTTTATGGACTTTTCTTTATTTTTTCAACTTTTTCATGAATTTTGAATTGTTTCAACATTTTTCAACCTCTTGAGTTTTTTTTTTTTGAGTTTTTTCAACAATTTCGACATTTTGTCGACTTTTTTTCATTTCTTTCAACTCAAAGGTTTCTATATTTTATGGACTTTTTCAGCTTTTTTCAACTGTTTTCACACTTTTCAACCTTTTTGAACCTTTTTACATTATACTCGACTTCTTTAACCTCATCAACCTTTTCAACGTCTTTTTAGCATTTATGTAGATAAAAAAAAAATTGATAACTTGGGTAGTAATTTTTATACTTATTTTACATTGAACACTTTTGTGGCTGAAGCTACTAAACACATTTTAAATAATTTTTAAGTACATAGTATTATTTTGGGCATACTCGCATACTCGACAAATAATTCCAATTGATATTGCTTCCCTTTGCTGAAGTAATACTTCAGTACCGGAAAACAATTGGTGCATTGTGTATATATTAGAATTGACACAAAAGAATATGCATATTATTATTACAGAGAAATACGAAAAAATTCAGTGGTATCTTATGCAGTGTGATGTCACTCTCACTTCTTGCTCCACTTCCACGGATGTATTATTTTCAGCTTGACAAAATAAATTTACTATTATAATTGAATCAGGGGTTCTCCTAATTAACTAACAGCCCGTGCGCTCAGTGCACTACACATTGTAAATCAGCTGATCAGAGATCACAGTACTTAAAGCACATTTTAGAGCAGGGATGGCCAGGTCGAACAAAATTTAATTATTCCTGCTCATTCCCAAATATGATGAGCTCTCATATAAATTTGATGGAAAATGTCATTTGTAGATTCCACAAAAGGTAAAATATTCTAAACACAAGCAAGCAACAAATAAAATTAAATATTGGTACATTTACCGTTACTCCAGTTTTTTTGTCAACATTTACTGTCACTATTCAGTTGCTCATAGGGCTGTGCCACGAACTGATCGAACCTGTTCGAACTTTTGCCATACGCAACGAGTCCAGCTCGAACAACTCAATTCGTTCGACTCAACTCATATTCGGTTCGTTCGATGTTCGTATCATACGATTGCAACTCATGAGTTTCGAACAACTCGTAAGTACCGAACTTTTTGAGTTGTTCGTTTGATCGTTGCGTGTGGTTTGCATACGATTTCAGTTCAATTAGCTTTTGTTATTCGTGTACTTTACGTAAAAATTGTGTGTACTATAGTTGCGATATGGAAACTACTGTTGGTAAAGTTAAACGAAGTGCAGCTTGGAATTTTTTTGAAGATACCAGTGAGCCCAAAAAAAAAGATGTGAGCAGTGTGCAAACATTTTCGCCCATAAATTGTATCCAATTGAAAAACAATAACTAAATCTAAATACAGGGATATTATGCAGCTTAAAACGTATATCGCAGCTAAAAGCACGATTTTTACGATAAGTTGAAACATGAAAGGTCAATAGATCTTGATTTTGATATTGTCAGCGCCGTCAGTGACGGTGAAAATTAACAATATTTTCGGACTTAAGAAGTGGATTGAATTAGTTCAAATGAGATTATAAAAAAAAACTAAAACTGTAAAAATTGCTTGTAATTCCTGTAAATTTTCCATTTTTTTCCAGTAATTGTCCGCTTCGTGCATGAAACTCAGTAAATTGTACTGAACCCTCTGTAATTTTTACTGAATTTATAGTAATTTTTACACAACTTTCAGTAATTTATATTGTGAGACACATAAAAATTTACTGAAATACTGAAAATAAAATTTCATGTGGATTACAGTATAATTTCATGCACATCCGATGAAAAATTACTGAAAATTCAGTAAAAATTACTGAGATTTTCTTTTTTATTTTGTTTTTAATGCAATGAATTCTAAATAACACTATAAAATATTTTTGGTTGGTATTGTTTTTATAAAAAAATATATAATTAAAACTCATTTATAGAAGTAATGAAAAAATTCGTATTATTTGCCCACCTCATTGCTCATAGTTCGTGCTTGACAAAGCATCATCACGATCGAACAACTTTCAAGCATTCATGCTATACATGCAACCCCTTTCAATGACTTCATCTACTCCTTTAACGTTCGCTTGCAACCATCGGTCGCTTGCAACTTTATTCAATGCGCCACACCGCAACTATCACTTTTCTACGAACGAAATTTTGAAAATTGACGGAGTTATAACGCGTTTTATCAGGGTTTGAAAGCTAAGTCCAGCAAAAAATTAAACATGCCGTTTATGGCTGACTGCAGTCAGCAAAGCAAACGAAACGAGAAGGCAAACGAAACGGTTGCTGATGCTGAAATTCTGAAATGCTGAATGCTGCAGCCTTCAGCATGAATTTCAAACCCAATATGCTACGCTGTCGAATTCTCTTTTATGCTTGTGAAAAGAATGCTGAGCTAAATTTGCTTGCTGAAAATGCTGTTCATTATATTTTTATTACAGTCAGTCCTTGTAAAATGCCGAGGTAAGATTCTAGGAAAAAAGTATTTTATAGGACTCACATCACATTAGTTAGGTTGAGTTCCAAAATACCTCTTTTTAATATTGTTTTTTTTTTATTAAAATTTATTCAATACGACAAGTTCTAGAGTAAAGTAATGAGTAACGCGGTGAGAGATTATTAATTAATAATTAATTTTATTAAAATTAATTATTTTTAATTTTTGTTCTGTAACACCGTTACTCATCGCTACGGAACTACGGAATGTAGCTATACTTAGGGGACGTCCATTAATTACGTGAGGTGTTTTTTTTGAAATTCGTATTCCCCCCTCCCCTTGGTGAGATTTGGTGAGATCTGGCGGGACCCCACCCCTCCCTCCCGTGAGATTTAAATTATAGTTTTTAATGTAAATTCTATGCATTAAGAAGTTAACGTGAGATTTTCCTTGACCCCCTCCTCCCCTTGGTGAGATTTGGTGAGATTTTGCCGGACCCCCTCCCCCTCTATTTTGACTCACGTAATTAATGGACGTCCCCTTACCTAATGAATGTTTTTAAAATGTTCTTATGTGTAGTTATATTGTACAAGCCATATGCATCCAGTACATAAAAAATGTTTGTTTTTTTTAATACTTATGTATGTAATGAATTTTAGGAAAAATGTTCCTTAATTTATAAATTACTTGATAACGAAACCGCGTTTGTTAAGTATCGCGTATCATAAGGCTTTACAGTACATAGTTGAGCTCGTGTTCTGCAATGTTCATATGCATGCTAAGTGTTCTCATGGAATCTTTTTGTTACTTTCTTCCTTATTTTCGCTTGCACAGAATCTTCTAAAAGGGTTGATTTTTCTATCGATGACAACACGGATCTGTCGTGTGCATGTGTGTTGTCATTTTTGTTTGCGCTGTACACAAACGTAAAAACGTACATTGGTACGTTTGTTTCTTTGACCTCTTTTATGCGTTTACGAAAACAAATGTGCAGCAATCGGCAGTCAGCACTTTTTAGGCCAGTTTTCGCAGCATTTCAGAAAATACTTTTGAGCAGCATGCTGTCGCAGTATTCAATGCTGCTGAAGTAATCGGTAGCAAATTCTGTGAACAGCAATTAGCATTTTGCAGCACAGTATGTCACAGCAAAACTTTTTTGCTGCAATGATCAGCATTAAGACAAGTATTAGAAATTGCTGCAGCAATTTAAACCCTGGTTTTTTTTTCATAAAAACTTTTTATGAAAAAAAACTAGGATTATTTTTTTTAAAAAAAACCCATATGTTTTTAAGCTTAAAATTTTACTGTGGATTTGTATTAATATGAGAAAGAAATGACATGAGTTTAGTGCGCGTTTGAAGACATTTGAGGTTAGGAGATTTTTTTTTCCGAAATCGAAATATCAATTTTTTTTTCATCATTGCCAAGCCACTCTACGGACTTATTTTCAAAGCAAATAACAAAAGCAACATTCCAAATTACTTTCTGCAAAACGTGCTTGCATTCTCCATACTTTTGTTTTACCGTTATTTTCATAATAACTTTTTATCATGGTAAATATATAAAAACATTGTACCCACATATAAGTTTTTTGCTGACAAAGTCGAGCAAACAAAACATTCAAAACCCACAGAAGTACAGTCAGTGAAAAAGCGGCAACCAATTCCGAGATTTGAAGTTAGTCCGACTGCATGGTTTGAAATGGAAATGAAATGTTTCCAAAAGTGGCTTTTCGATTTCTTCGCGAGATGAATTCTTTCATAACTCTTCACAAATCTAAGGATCCAGTTTTTTCCTTATAAACATGAAGGCGCGTAGTATGGGTAAGACGTTTTTGGGTCAATTGCAAACGAAGGTAAGTCTTTAACAGTCGCAAAAAGCTAAGTGACCTTTCACTAGAAGCTACTGAACCTGGCACTGTCATTATTAAATTGACAAGTCGATAAACTTGATCTAGAAGGTGTTTCGTTGTGTCAGATGAAGTATTGTATTGTATTGTATTGTATTGTATTGTATTGTATTGCATTGTATTGTATTGTATTGTATTGTATTGTTTATTTGAATTTAGCACTTACAAGAATGAACTTATAATTAAGCACTAATTACAGAGTGATGAATGTGTATAAAGTTTCATAAAAAATAAAAATAGTGACTTTAAAATATAATTAATTAAAATCTTAATATATTAATTAAATTAAATTACAATGAAATTAAAATTAAAATACGCACATAAATTTCGAAAACAAAAAAAAAAAAAAAATTAAAATGCACAAACTACTCTGAAGACAATAATTTATATAGTTTAGATTTGAATTCTATTGTGTTGCATATACGCTGGAAGTCGGGTGGAAGTGTGTTCCAAAGACGTATGGAATTTACAAAGTACTGCCGTTCGGATGATAAACTGGCATACGTCGGTTGGATTAAATTATTACCACGATTTGACTTTAAGAATTTAAGTTTTTTGTATAAATATATGGGCTCCTTTGTGAAAATTATTTTATGCAATGTACCAAGCGCTTTGAAGTTCAACAAATTATCCAAGGTTAAGCCAAAGATTTTCTTAGCATAATGCGATACGTGGTCACTACGTTTTAATCCAAAGACATAGCGAGCGATGTTATTGTATGCCACATTCAGTTTGCATTTGCTTGCAGCATCGCAGTAAGTGAAAATTTCGGATCCGTACAATAATGTTGGTACAAGATAATTTTTGGCCAACAGCATTCTAATTTTGAGCGGAGTGAAATATTTTGTAGCCCATAAGTTTCGTAACATTCCGCAAATTTTTCCTACAGTAATATTGACATGATTTGTCCAATTCAACTGTTGAACGTAACTCCAAGATTTTTGGCCGAGTTTACAACCTCAATATATAAGCCATTAAGAATAATATTAGGTATTGTGGGAATTTTATTAAGTTTTTTGCAAATGATTAAACACTTTGATTTATTTGGATTGAGGCAAAGACCATTTGCTGTTGCCCAATCGTTGATTCTTTTTAAATCTCCATTCAATTTGGCAATATAGTTTTCGAGATCGTTCTTGGGACAGGAAACGTAAAGTTGTACATCGTCTGCATACATATGTATGCTACAGTTTTGTAGAACACTCGGCAAATCATTAATGTAAGTTGAGAACAAAAGTGGTCCCAGTATAGAACCCTGCGGAACTCCGCGGACTACAGGCAAAAAATTTGAAATAGCACAACCAATATTAACTGCTTGTGATCTATCAGTTAAATACGAGTATGTCAAACGAGTGGCGTTAAGCGAAAAATTAAACATTTTTGGCAACTTAGTACAGAGGACTTTGTGATCGACTGTGTTGAATGCTTTTGAATGGTCTAACAGAACCAAAAAAGTAATTTCATTGCGATCAAAATTATTTCGGGTTTCGTCAGTAACGTCTAATAACGGTGACGCGCAACTTCGTTTTGGCCTAAACCCCGATTGTCTGTCGGTAAGCAAGGCATTTTCAAGTAAAAATTTGTTTGTTTGTTTGTACATCAGCGATTCGAAAACCTTTGATAAAAATGGCAAAATAGCGATTGGGCGATAGTCGTTACCTGTTTTGGGGATAGGAATAATTTTAGCCTTTTTCCAGAGGGTGGGATATTCTGATTTTGTTAAAATTGTATTACAAATATATGTGATGAAGGGAAGCAATACAGGAAGCAAAACCTTAATGAATTTGGGATGGATTTCATCGAAACCGACCGCATTAGATTTGATTCCTAGAAAACGTCGTAGAACTACAGAGAGGTCTACACATCTGAAACTGAAAGCATTATTCAAGTTTAATGTACTAGGGGAGTTTGTGTAAGTGTTTCCATGGGCTGCTGGCAAAGGAATCTTAACGAATTTTTTGTTTAATGCATCAATATCAGCATTTGCACTACCGACCGAAGCTTTTTTCCCTACCCCAATTTGTCGAATGATCCTCCAATTCTGTTTGCTATCAATAGCAGAGCTAAATTTGTTTTCGTAGTGTGAAATTTTTGGTCAGCGATTTTAGCGCATCACGTTGGTTTGTTGCCAGGCATGTTTTTCAATATTTGGAGTTGAGACGGAGGTTGCTCAGTTCAAAATCATCTGAGAAAATGCCCAGTTTTGACTCCAAAATTTTTTCAGTGAAAACATTTCCTTTGTATGCATCAAGAAGTATATTTTCTAACTACTCTAAAGCATCAAGATCAAATGAATTGTCATCATTATCAAAGCAGTTTGATCATGTGTGTGCTCCTATTGAGTATGCATCTCCTATGTCGACTAATATTGTCAATACTAGAAACGGTCGGTACTATTGATATCGATATTTTCCGACTCGATATGCATTTATATCTGCTGAGTCGATTTAACTTTATGTGTTGCATAAGCTCAGTATCTTTTTTAAATGTTCATTTTGTCATCGATAGGCTCAAGATGTGAGATATGGTAAGGTGGGGCACATTGGTTAAGTTATTTTTAAAGACTTATATTGGTTTTATTAACGCATAGAAATCAAATTTCCGAGAAATTTCAGACTATTTCGATATTAGAGAACTATATTAAAAATACATTTTGTAGGTATTGTTGACTATTTCAAAAAAATTTTGGGTCTTAAAAAAACTAGTCAATTTACTGATAGTGCCCCAACACGGGACAGCTTCGGCATTTCATGGGGACCATTCAGCATTCAAGTAATTTCAGAAAAAAAAAAATAGACTGATGTACAACTAAGGATATATAAATGGCACATTTTTTTATATTTTCTTTCTAATGCTACAGTATCGTAAATATTATAAACAAACAACAAGTTTAATAATAATACGAACTTTAGCTATAATCCATTATCGCCAAAACTACCCCACTTTTCCGAATTTTAAAAAGCTACAAAAATCTCGATAACTCTTTAATGCAATAGAATCTTAACTTAAAATTTCACTTTCTGACATAATAACGTAGCAGGCCACAAAAACCTGTATTGAAATTCAAAGAACTATAATTGAAAATTGTTAACTTACCTGGTATTCAAAACTCTCTAGCATGTCAGGTTTTTGAGATATTCTAACCTAAAGTACAAAAAAACACTGTTTTTTTAAGGTTATGTAGCACGGAGAAAGTTTTTTCTCTAATAACTATGTGTAGGATCTTAAAATGGAAGTCTTCATCTTTCAAATGCCGTTGAGTTTGTTCAAATATTTTTTTTTTGCGAGATTTCGCATTTTTAAATTTTAATATTTGTGATTTTCTATATACGTGAAGACTCATTAGGGACACGCGTATATAAAAGATTGTTTTTATTTTTATTAATTTAAAAAATATTTGAGCAAATCCAACGGCATTTGAAAGAAGAAGACTTGTACTTTAAGATCCCACACATGGTCTTATGAGAAAAAAAAATTCGTGATGCCACATAAACTCAATGAACGGTGTTTTTTGCACTTTATGTTAGAATATCCCAAAAACCTGATTTGCTATAGCAATTCTGACCGGGATTTAGTTTCAGCCAGAAAAAATACATCGAAATACCATATTGGCACCCAAATTACAGAACAAAACAAGTTTTGTGGCCCTGTGTTATTAACTATTTCTTGCAGCTGCTCAAAAATCATTTTCAAAATCTGATGACCTTTTTTCAGACCATTTTTTCTCAAAATGGATTTCATATAGTGTCTGTTCGTTTCAGAAAATCGTTTTTGAATGATGTATTCCTCTCAAAGACAATTTTACGTAGTGTCTAATCTTTGCAAAATCATTTCTGTATAGTGTCCGTCAAAAAATTTCGGGGGGGTTCTATCCTCTACGGTCCCCCCTTGATACGGCCCTGCATGTTACGATACTGCATAGCATGCTTAACATGATCAATAAGTAATTTACAACCATCGACGCAATTTAGCAATCGCAAACAATCTCCTGATGTTAAAAAAGTCTTATCAAAATGTAATCTTCAGATTACTTGTAGCATTGGACATACTGCCAAAAATTGCAGAACATCCTTGTTTTACTTCAATTTACACAGGGTATAAAAAGGATTTAAATCATTCCTGTGTGGCCTGTAAGTTAATTTAAGCACTTCAGTACGAGCTTCGAAAGTGAGGCACATTTCAATGACATTAAATTTGTCATTAAAATAATTATCATGATCTAGAAAGTGATTAAGTTGCTTATACATAGTTATATCTTAAACAGAGAAATTTTTACAGTTAAAAATATTGAAGCCTTAAAATTACGTTTTTTAAATGCTTTAATACGGCCAGGCGGGAACTGACGGATCCGAAAATTAAATACTGTTAGATTTTCTTCTTTGGAAACATAAAGAAGATTCTCACAAAGTTTGAGCGAAATCTAAGCTAAGCCAGCTTTTCCGATTAGACGTTTGCATCTGGAATGACTCATATATATGGACATATGTATGTACCAGAGAACTGCATTGAGTCACTAAGGGTTTTGAACCACTTCCAAAAATATGAAACGTGAGTGTGCTTATTGCATGCAACAATGAGCGTGAATCTGAGCTGCGTTCTCTAATAGTGAATGCGAAGATAGCATGTTAATTTTTTTTTTTTTTTTTATTAACTTCATTTCTTTTTATTGAATCTTCTCTTTAGAGACTAACAATAAGTTTTAAAATCTTATACTAAGTAACATTATTATAGATTAATATTATGTATAATTAATATATAATTTAATAATGAACTTGTCTCTAGAAACAAAAAGTTAGCAGGGACTTATACTTTTTGTATAGTGGTGGTAGCCGAGACGAACTAGGTCTCTTGTTGCTGCACTCTCCAATTAATCGGACAGCGGCTGAGACGAACTAGGTCTCATTCACGCGTCCTCATCGGAAGAGGAGCTGGCTGCAATGACCACATTGGAGGTAATAAGAGCTTCCAGGGCATTCTTGGGGTGGTAGCCGAGACGAACTAGGTCTCGTTCACACGTCCTCGTCGGAAGAGGAGATGGATGCGATGAGTTGCCGAGGTCGGATTGTATTGGAGGACTGTGCCTGAGACGAACTAGGTCCCGGTACAGAGTCCTCATCTGCTTCACGATAATTGGACGATGACGTTAGAGCTGAAAAGTTCGGTTCGGTGCTGTTATGTTTATTAAATTACGAGCCAATGGGTTAGGATGATGCATCAACCTTATGGCGTAAGTTTGTTTATTTTTATTTATTTCATCTTTTACCAATGGGATGCATAGATTTCGGTGAATATTTTCATTCCTTATGTACCATGGTGCACCTGTAATTATTCTTAATATTTTGGACTGAGCCCTTTGTATTATATCTATGTTTGAAGAGCTGGCGTTACCCCCAAAGTTGAACACCATATAACCAAATTGGCTTAAAAAATGTTTTGTATAAAAGGATTTTATATTCAAGCTTCAAAGGGGAACGATGATTAATTAGCCAGTGAAAACTGGAGGTTTTTAACTTTAACTGAGTTATTTTGGCTTCAATGTGCCTACGCTATGTTAGTAGTCGATCTAATTGAATACCTAGATATGTTACAATTTCACTTTGTGGGACTGAAGTATTATTTAGAACAATTGGAGGGCATTCACCACGCCTAAGGGTAAAGTAACTTGCTTACATTTTTGCTCATTTATTTTTATGCGCCATATCGACAACCATTCTTCTATTGATTTTAAATGAAGCTGGAGCTTTCGAGAAGCTTCTAATGGGCAACAGTTGCAACTTAAAACTGCAGTATCATCTGCGAATGCTGAGATGATCGTGTTAGCATTAATTGTTAAGTCTGAGGTATACAATATATATAGAAACGGTCCTAGTACGCTACCTTGAGGGACACCTGCTCTTATATTGAAGTGAGTAGAAATAAAATCTCTGTGTTTTATTTTAAAGAGCCTGCTTTCGAGGTAAGAAGTAAATGTTTTGTGAACATTGAGAGGCAATAAGTGTTTAATTTTATTGATAAGGTCTTCCTGCCATACTTTATCGAACGCCTGAGCGAACGCCGTTTGTGATCCTATTAACCTGTTCGATTGTGCCGTGATGTTTTCGGAAACGGAATTGGTGAGGTGGAAATAAATTGTTATGGGTAACATAAGGAATTAATTTCTCAAATAATTTTGACAAGCAAGGTAAAAGACTTATGGGTCTGTACGATGATGGTAATGTACGATCTTTCCCAAGTCTCAGCTTTTTCATCATCACTTCGAGCCCAATTTCCGTGGGAGTCTCTAATCGGTGATTCATTTTCAGTGGGGGCTCTTATTTTTTTTGGTGGCTTTCCACAAGGATTTTTTCCCATTAGCATTGGGGGCGAGTTTCAAGACATAATTTTGCTGCTCCAAGTCTTCTTCGTTTCTTAGCGCAGACCTAAATTTGTATGTAGCAATTTTTAGGATTGCTTTAGAAGCTGGGGATCTATGAACCGCCTTAACCTACGCTTTTCGGCTACGAGGATTTCGATTTCACTGTTTGTGAGAAAACGGCTTTTTGTATTTTTCAGAGCCTCGTCAGAAGTTGAGTGCTCTGCTGCTCAATACAGTATTGAGTTAAAAACAACAACAGCATCGTCAATATGTTCGTTGTGTTCTATCGAATAGTTTGAGTAGATGTGTGAGCTTATGTATTTTTTGTACTTAAGCCAATTGGTCTTATGTGATGTTTGTCTCATAGGGGGCTAATGGTCAGCTGATTTTTTTAGAAGGCAAAAAATTATTGGAGAATGGTCAGAAGAGAGCTCATACTTTGTCTCGGTTGATAATAAGGTTCTATCAATACCACTTGTGATAGCGAAATCAATGAGGTCTGGGATTTTTCTTCGATCGGCTGGCCAATATGTTGGTTGACCAGGTGAAGCATAGTCGAACGTGGTGCGATGTCTTATTAACATGTTATATAACTGTTTGCCTTTAGGGTTTATAAGACGAGATCCCCAGTATGTATGTTTGGAGTTATCATCTCTAGCAGCTAAGAATCTTAGAATTCCCAAGGAATCGAAAAATTCTTTGAATTTTTCCTCACTGATTGCAAATCGAGGTGGGTTGCCGAAACAGTAAGCTTTTTGGAATGGTTTTGTAGGCAAATAGAGGTAGCCTGGAGATAATTTTTTGAAAAGGATTCTACGCAGTAGTGTTTAAGGCGATTTCGAATTAAAATTCCTGTGCCCCCGTGAGCTTTGCCATCAGGAAGGTTGGTTTTGTAAAATTTATAACCTGGAATATGAAAATTTTGCTTGTCTGTCAGATGAATCTCTGAAATAAGCATTAAGTCAATTTTTCCTTGAGTTAAATAATGAAAAATTTCATTTTTATTTTGGCTTATGCCGTTTGCTGTTCATGAATGTGAGTGTGCAAGTAGCTCGGGTCTCATCAATGTGAATGCGTGTCAAAGTGTCCAATGGCACCGTAATTACGGTAGATCCACCGTAATATGGCCCAATCTACCGTCTACCGTAAACAGCCATTACGGTGTCGTATTCCACCGTAATTTCGCTTACGAATCACCAAGCGGCTTTTTTTAGTTTTATTTCCTTTACGGAATCACTGTTTTGCAGCTTAAAACTAAGTGGCAACACTCACCACTAGACATTAGAGTTCGCAAACTATCGATAGTCGCGATAATGCGAGACTATCCATTGAATCTACTACACATACCTAATGCAGTATTGTTTTCGCGGGTGAACTCACCTGTAAATCAGTAAAGTTGTAGAATTTTCTAAGACTGCAAGAGTTGGCCGAAAACGTAAGCATTACAAACAAAAGTTCAAAGATGAATGGTGCAGGTAGAAAAAATTTTCTACTTGGTTAAAAAAGCAACCCAATGACGATTATAAAGCTTTGTGTTCAGTTTGTGACGTAAAAATTATGAGCAGTATTATATAAAAGATATGCATGAAGAAACAATTAAAATATTAGTTTCGTCATTAAGACGAAAAAAGAAATAAATTGTTAAGAAAGACAATAAAAGGCAATATTTTCGCCCAACAATCCATAAAAGGGATTGGCAAAAATTATGTTGATTTGTGCCATGTTCCAAAAAATTTAACTTTCCATGTATGAAAAAGATGTTGTCTTATTAGAAGATTCGGACTCAGAATAACTGTAAGTAGGTTTTTTCATTTAGATGTACAGTGGCTCACAGCTTATTACTTTGCTGTTGCCTTCCATAAAATCACAAAAAAATGTGGAAGCCATTTCTGAGGCAACATTAGAAAATTGTTGCCAACGATAAAGCAAATTTTTTACTCGCCGACAAAAAAAGGCAACAATTGCCGGCAATGGCGCCCACCATAAATGGGGTGTAATTCTTGTACAATATTTGAAATTATATTAAATTTGAAAATTGAAAATTGAAATTATCATTGCATTTTCTCATTCATCTGAGTCAAATAATTGATTAGATGTGATGAATTTGATTTGTCTCTTATATGGGTGGGAATATAGCATCGCCTATTTTTTCTAAGCCAAGCTATGCTTGGAACCTTCCACGGACCATAAGAATTATTTAAAAAATGATGAAAATCCGTTGAGTAGTTCGCGAGCTCATGTGCGACAGAGGAACGCCGAGCAGTGGCTTGCTTTTCAAAAAAGCGTTGCAAAAATCCATTTTAGTGTGGGTCTGTTTGACAAATTTGATGCTCGCATCGAATAGTGAAATGTCTAGAAATGATAAATTTAAAGTTTCAACCCACTCGGATAAGTAGTTTAGCTTTTACAGTTAGTCAAAGTGGAGACATTTTTGAAGTTTGCAAAAAATTTATTTTTTTGGATAAAAATTTCATGTTTGAGCTGAAAAATTCAACAAATGCTGAGAGAAAAATATATATTTTTTTTTTGTAAAGGCATTATTGGTTTTAATAAAACAAAAAAAATTAGTCCACCAAATTTTTTTTTTTGTTTTTGTGTTTTTTTTTTTTTTGAAACACTATTTTTTGCGATGTTTTTGAGCTTTAATATGAGTTTAAAAATAAACTTTACAAAACTTCAAGTTGAGCTTCCACACAAATCATCACTAATTCTTTCTTAACATATCTCCAGAGCAAACTAGGCACCGGAGTTTTCCCGTTCGGGTGCTAGAGCGAAACCTAGCACCCTAAGTCCATACGCATATTAGAAATATTAATTCTTAAGCCTTTAACTAGATAAAATTTAACTAGGTGTGCAATGCACTGGTCATAGTTCATAATTAAAACCGTTTAAATAAAACTACAGCCACCCCCACTTTTTTTAATAGTGGGCGAGCCATTGTGTTTTGGTCAAAAACTACCTCTTATAGTTTTTGAATTTATTATATACAATAAGACCCGAACTAAAAACTTTTCTGATTGCACTAATCCTGTTGAAGGTAAAATTCCTGAAATCTTAAAATTTACGTAAGGATTACAGCAACAGGTAAAAAGTTGTCAAACGGCAGTTATACAGTTTTTTTTAATTTTTTGCTAAGAAGAGCATAATTACGAGTATGGAATTTCACCACTGCATGCAAGAATAAGGTGTATGGAATTCATTTTGAAACTGACGTATACAATTCCAGAAGATAGTAGTGATTTAAAGAAGTTTCTTGTCATCAAAGAGGAAGAAGCTGATTGGAAGAAAAAAATTCAAGCTGCGTTTTATGCAGAAATTGGTTTGAAAGTTGATCAACCAAAACAAGGGTTAAGTAATACCAATGATGGAAACACTTCCAGAACATTTTTTGAAAAGGATGAAGTCACAGCGCGAATTACTGGAGTTGATAAAGAGATAATTAAAAGGATACAAGTTATATTAAATGTTTTATGCTGCAAGGAAAAAGTTGACGCAAAAATATATGGAGAGTTTGCAACAAGAACTGCTGCTTAAAAAATATCCGCATAAAAAACTTACACCTACGGTTCACAAAATTCTGGCCCATGGTAAAAATATAATAGAGTTTCAGCCTTTAACAATTGGTGAACTATCAGAAGAAGCACAGGAATCCAAAAACAAAGATTACAAAAAATACAGCTATCTCAACACGAGAAAGAAAGCGACAAAACCAGGACCTTTTTAACATTCTGGCCGCTTCGTCTAACCCAATTATTACATCTCTAAGGCACACCCAATCATCAAAAGAGCTGAAAGAATGTTACTCTCAAGAAATGTTAAGTCTATTATGTAGCCATTCAGATACTGTTGATTATTTTGAAAGAAATTAAATTGTTAATTTAAGTAATAAAAAAATATTTAGTTTATAAATAAAAAAAAAATAAATATCTCACCAAAATTTAAATTTATTAAATTTTTTTTCTCCACATTACAATATGCGGGTTTTGGGCCTGTTTATTGTATATAAGCATAACCATCAATAAAGAAAAAAAAAAAAAAAAGTTTACAAATCCGCTTTGAATTTTTTTACAATTTCAGTTTTATATACTATGCCCAAGCACATTTCTATCACACTTTCCAGCAGTTCTCAATGTCTACTTGCGACAAAAAAAAAACAGAAATTAAATTTTTACATGCATAAGATATGTAATTTTTCCTCCCTACAAAAAACTCAACTTCAACAATCAATTGCATCGGATTCTGCAAAGCTATTTCAGCAAAATTTACTACTGTATTAGCTATAAGAATTCCCTATCATATGAAAAAAAATTATCAAAAAATTCTTTATTCGTTCAGAAGTTATGATTTTTGCAATCAAAAAAGTCATATCTTGCCACTGTGCGCCGTTTCACTTCTATATATATGTATATAGAGATTGTCCATCTCATACCCGCCCGAATTTTATTTATGACATATACATATGTACATAAATAAAATAATTTTACATGCTTTTTAAAATTTTGTGTGTGTAAAAGTATTACACGGTCAGTTAGATACGATTTTTTAGCGTTATAAAAAACGGGCACACATTTAACCCTTTTGTTTTGATGACGCTTTTATACCTTTTTGTTCCCAGTTCCTTTGCTTTTGTTGCGTTACACGCAATAACAAAAAAAGAAAAACTAAGCAAACGATGTTATAAATTGCGTGTTTTACAAGTTTTCAAGGTAGAAATTATTAAAAAAAAAATGGATTTATAACACGAAAACAAATAAAAAAAAACACTTCAAAACCAGTTCTTTTTTTAGTGAAGATACAAAAAATACATGGAATCTCGTAGCATAATGTAACGACGTGTGCACAAAAGGGTAGCAACGCTACGTTTATAAACGTTCATATTTCCGACCATTTGAACTATTTATTTTTACATTTCTGTGTCCGCTAAATTGTACGCATAATGGAATGTTTCTTGCTGTTTGAGAAAAGTGATTTTTTTTTGTTTTTGGTTTCTTAAAGTACACCATCTTTTCCCCATAAATAAAATGTACCTATTTCTTAAGATGCATATTTTTCCTGACCACGACTATCAAGCTCAATAACACTGTAGGGACCTAAAAAAGACACAAAAACGCCGAGACACCCCAACTTAATTTTTGGTCGTAGAATACGGTGGCATACTCAGTTTTTTTCAATTAAGTAGATCAAATTCTCGAGATATTCGCGATTGATGTTTTGTCACTTTTAAATCCCTGTTTTAGCTATATTTTTCTTGTATACATATGTAGAAAAAGACATCGAAATCAAATGAAATTTAGTACATTATTATTTGAAACTATTTTTCGCAATTTCCTATCAAAAGCCCAAAGTTTAATGCTCAAACATTAAATATGTAACCTGAAATTATTATTTTAAAACTAATAAATAAATTTTTCTTTGTAGAAAGCAAAATGTATACAAATTTATATAATCCAATTGTATACGTCTGAAAATTAACGGTTGTCATTATTAGAGTTATGTTTCGATTAACAAATAATAAATAATTTAATTTCGAAACATATTTCGATGTTGTTTTCTCCGAAAATAAGAAAAATATTGCAAAAAAAGGGTCGCAAATGTACTAAATTTGAATCCCAAATATCTTGAGATTTTGATCTGATTGGGAAAAACTGAGTATGCCACTACATTCTACGACCAAAAAATAAGTTGACGTGTTTCGGCGTTTTTGTGTGTCTTTTCAAAAGTTGGAAATTTACCTACAGTGTAATAATATCTTTGATAATACTGCAATAAATTTTATTTCTAACATTAACGGAAACGCTGCTCTACTTCATAAAAGAATAATTTTATCTGTCAACGAATCAATTCCACTATCTCACAACAGCACCATTCCTTAATATACTTACTGGTGGAATAGCGGTCTAACTTTACTACAAAATAACAAACAAACCTGCTGAAATATTTTCAAATCAAACATGACACAAACTAATCTACTCGCCTACAAAAAATCAAATTCAAAATTTAAGTTCGAAGCTAAAAATGCAAAAAGGGAATCCTTTAGAAATTTTACAAATTCTATTAATCCAAATACTCCAACTGCTTTGGAATGCTGTAAATAAGCTTTATTGCAAAAAAACCAAACAGATTATTAAAACTATAATTTGCCCAAATGGGACTATCCTGAAGAATGTTTGTGACATTGCCAATTTTTGTGGAAAAAATTGGTAAATTAAATTTTAACCCTGTTGTTATCTACGAAATAGATAGTACTGCATGCTTTTTTGAGAAAGAAATAACCCTCTTTTAAAACTCAACAAACTTTCTAACATCGTCGAAAACTTTTGTCCTGTATCATTATTATCCTGTATTTCAAAAGTTTTGGAGAAAATTATTGCTAAAGGATTGCAGTGGTTTTTAGAAAGTAAAAAATGAATTCATCCTAAATAAGTTGCTTTTAAAACAGGTAGAGGAACAATTTATGCCCTATTATTCCTTGAATTTCTTGCAGCCGACGCGGTTTCCTAAAAGAAAACATTTGTCTATTCTCTCAATTGATTTTGAAAGAGCTTTTGATAGGATCGGCAAACATGTCATTATTGAACAATTAAAGGAATGGAAAATAGGAACAAAAATAATTAACTTTATCAATGCCTTCCTGTCTAAGAGACAGTTTAGGGTTCGCATAAGATGTAGCCACTCAATAATATGATATATTGTCTATATAATGGAATCCCACAGGAGTCACCTTTATCAGTAATTCTTTTTAGAATTGCATTTGAAAGCTTAACGGAATTATAATCGAGAATACATTTTTTACCCACACAATTTACGCAAATGATCTATTTATTACTGCCAAATTTGACACCTATTTACAATTACAAAGTAATCTAAATTTTTTTTTTTCAGTCCATTAAACCTTGGCTTAATCACTCTGGCTCAATAATATCCTTTGAAAAATCAAACTCGCTCCATATTTGTCGCAAAACAAGTTGTTCGGCTTACCTTTATTTGGTCATTCAGCTCAGAAAAATTAAATCTGTTTATCGCGCAGCTGCACGTTTTCTTGTTAGGGCTTTTCGAACTACTCTCAAAAACATTTTTGCAGAATCAGGCTTGCGCACAATAGATATCACGCATAATACCTAAACTTCGTCTTCCCTTTGAGTCACCAATTATTAGCAATATAGCAAACCAAGCAAAGATAGGCGGAGAGCCGGCTGTAGAAAAGTTGAGTGTATAAGATTACAGCATGAAATATATGTCAAATGATAGAGCTTGATGAGCCTAAACACAATATATAGGGTTGCCTTGTCAAAGCCTGTCCTAAATATGGGTTGCCACCCGTTTTTTGGGCCATTTTTTTTTAAAAAAAAGTGTATAAGATTACAGCATGAAATGTATGTCAAATGATAGAGCTCGACGAGCTTAACCACAATATGTAGGGTTCCCTGCTGATGGTAACTTTGAATTTGTTGCTGTTGATGACTTTTCTACTTCTGCTGATCGACAACCGAGTTCTTGCTCGCCGAACTCTTTTGCTGCTTTTGCTTTGCCTACGTTCTCTATGCCTAACAGAAATATTGAAGTGACAACTCCCACTACAAATGCATCCACGAATTCACCATTGTCTTTTGCCGCTGTTGCTGCTCTGCCTATAGCTAATAACAATAATAACATCTACAGTGGTGATATTGCAAATTTTAACAACAATACTGCAGTTTCACTGTCTCCTACTCCTCCCTCACTTTTGGTAGAGGCTGCGTCATCGTTATCAACTGCTGGTTTTTCACGCCTTGCTGCTGCTGCTGTCGATGAAGTTGTTGGGGATATTAATGCTTTATTATCATCTTCTTTGTCTACAGTGATGCCGTTTGTTTTTGGTAATCAAAACAAAATAGATGATACTGTAGCTTGTGATGCTGTTTCTGGTGCTGCAGTTATACATGCTTCTCGTAATAACAATGATAATGGTGGTGTTGTTGTTCCTGCTGGTTCTAACAAACTGCCCAGTTGGAACATTGTTCGGAATAACACTAGAAACAAGCATACTGTTGTGGTTCGTAATGCAGATAATAATGATCTTGCTCTGTGTGTTCTTAGGAAATGGATTCATATCTCGTCTTTCAAGCCAACAATGGCTGAAAAAGATATTGTTTCGTATGTTGAAAAACATACTGATATTTCTAAAAATAATACTGAATGCCGCAAGTTGATTAAAACTGATGCTTCACTTGAAAATCTCAAATGGGTAAACTTTAAGCTTGGTGTAACTCAACAATATTACAACAAATTGCTTGTTTTTGATCTGTGGCCAGCTGGGGTGAAAGTTCGTCCATTTGATTTTTTTCCGATGGCAAGGGCAGAAAAAGTGATCCACTAGTTCCAGGGCGAATGCCACTGCCTTCTATCGATTTGTCTGTTCAGGTACCGGAGCTTGCATCGCAAGCCCTTTCTTCAACTTACAATTCACTTCATAGCCAAACTATGTTCACTAATAGTAATAGTATCTTTTTTAGTAAATTAAAAGTATATTTTCACAATATGTCTGGTATTAGGACAAAGTCCAACTTAATTTTCAATTGGACTTCCCAATGTGACTTTGATATTGTTGTTTTTGTGGAAACGTGGCTCAATTCCAATTTCTTTGATGGTGAATTCTTTGATTTGAACACTTATCAGGTTTATCGCAAAGATAGAGATGCGTTAAAAACTGGCCTTAACCGTGGGGGTGGCCTTCTTATTGCAGTTAAACGATGCCTATGTTCATCAATGTGCACTTTGCGAAATAATGATTCTTTGCTTGACCAATTATGTGTTTCAATAAAAAGCACCACTGGCGTTCTTTATTTATGTGCATCATACATTCCACCTAACTGTACGGATGATATTTATTCTGATCATGTTGATAACATAATCTCCTTGCAATCATGTCTAAATTTTTCTTCAGATCATCTGTGTATCATTGGTGATTTTAACTTAAGTAAAATCGTATGGAATTATGTTGATAATGAATTGATGCCATTTAATATTAATAAATCACATGAAATTAATTTTATTGACGGTTTATATAGTATCGATGTACAGTAATCCCCGCTTATAAGCATTTCTGAAAATGATTGATTTTTGGTGCATATAAGCGTGAAATGCATTTAGAAAAACTCGTTTATATGCATGAAAAGTGCATATATAAAAATTCGGCTATATCTACCAAATATGCTTGTATAGAATCGTAGTTTCATTTAAGCTGTTACCTAACGCCAACTAACTAGAACCCTACAAAAATATTTTTAAAGGCAAAAAGCTGTGAAAATAAACAATTGATATTTTATGAATATGTATTCCAGTAAAAAAATAAAAAGCACATCAAAAAAATATATATATAGTACATATTTGTATACAGAGTACATATATATATTGAATTGCAAAATTATTCTTTCTTAAAAAACAAGTAATCTTGGATTGAATATGACTGCAGCCCTTAAAAATATGTTCTTCAATGTCATCAAGCTCGTCAATAAACTTATTTATTGGCAAAAGGAACTTTCGAAGAGTGTCTAATGAGGCCAAAGCTGCACTCAATGAAGGAATTGGATCTATTTAAGCTGCAATGTCTGTTTCTTCATCATCCGATTGCAAAATAGGGCAACAATTACATTTTCATTTAACTCTTCCCAGCATGGCAAGCTACTGTCAAGCACATTTGACATTACAATAGGAATGACACGATTGTTTGATATCAATAATTTTTTGACTTAAAAAAAAAACTAAAATTGTTTCCCTGTCGTGCATATAAGCGTGAATGGAGGAAAAAATTGGAGATTTTTGGGGCTTATATCCGAGAAATGCATATAAGCGTGTGCATATAAAGGAGAAAATTGTTAACAAATTTAAATGGAGAAATGAAATTGCACAAGTTTTGATGCATATAAGCGAGAAATGCTTATAAACGGCGTGCATATAAGCGGGGATTACTGTAGTTCAAATTAACTCTCTTGCGAATAAATTAAATAGATTTTTGGATTTAGCTTTTGTTTCTAAAAATATTAAATGCTTTCTGTCTGAATGTCACAGTCCAATTGCTCCAGCGGATATGCATCATACTCCTCTGGTTATTGAATTTGAGTTTTATGAATTTACAAACTTTTATCCAGCCAATAATTTATTTAACTTTAAATTGTGCAATTTTGATAGTTTGAGCGGATTGTTTGATCAGTTGGATTGGAGTTCTTTGTTTCTGACCAATAATGTTGCGAAGTGTTTGGATATTTTTAAATCTGAATTACTTTCAATCTGTAATGAGCATATTCCGCGCTTGCCCAATAAAGTGTACAAGTTACCTTGGTACACAAAAGGTCTTAAAAAGCTAAAAAATTTACGTTATAAATTTATAAACTTATATAAATCCACAAATGATGTTCAATATGGACTAAAATATATTCATTATATGAGGGAATTTAATTTTTTGAATAAATTCCTTAACAAGCAATATATTTTACGATGTGAGAGTAGTATAAAAAATAATCCAAAATCATTTTGGAACTTTATTAAGTCCAAAAAAGATGGATCAGGAATTCCCACATCTATGAAGTTTAATGGGATTCAATCTTCGACTATTGAATCTACTGTTAACCTTTTCGCTGATTACACTACTCGATAAATTTTTGCAAAATATTATTGCGGCCATTTCTTTAGGAAAATTTTCCGCTGAATCCGAAAATCATAGTGGTTTTGCTGGATCAGGTCTGGTTTTCGAGATAAAGGTTAAAAACCAAACCATACACTGTCCCGGGAGGTAACGCTATATAGGCTCGACTAAAAACGTTATTTTACATGATACTCATACCAAATCACGAGATCACGACAAAAATTTTGAAGTAATATATGTCACAACCGCACCACTAGTTTGTTCGCTACGGCTTAAAACAGGCCAACAAAAATGCAATTTTTTGCAATTTTTCAAAAATATTTCATCTTTGGCATCTTATAACTCGAATCATATCTTCAGAACTTAAAAGTTAGCTATCCTATCTTGTAGTATGTTGAAATATAAAAATTTTAAGTATAATATGTTTATATTTTGGCTTCATTTAATTTATTTTAAAAAAACTAAAACAATGTAAGAGTCAATTTCATATTTTTTGTTTAAACAGTTGGCATTTTATTAAAATTTATTTAAAACTTATTTGAAAAAAGAAATTATTATAAGCAAAAATGTATGAAATTGACTCTTACATTGTTTTAGTTTTTTTAACATAACTTATATGAAATGAAGCCAAAATATAAACATATCATATTTAAAATTTTTATATTTCAACATACTACAAGATAGGATAGCTAACTTTTTGTGTTCAAAAAATATTTTTCGAGTTATAAGGTGCCAAAGTTGAAATTTTTTTGAAAAATTGCATTTTTGTTGATCTGTTTTTGCCGTAGCGACCAAATTAGTGGTGCTGTTGTGACATATATTACTTCAAAATTTTTGTCGTGAATTCTTCTTTTAGGAAACAAAAAAATTTGTTATGAGTATCATGTAAAATAACGTTTTTAATCGTGCCTATATGGCGTTACCTCCCGGAACAGTGCGTGTTTTTGGTTTTTACCCTTTATCTCGAAAACCAGACCTGATCCAGCAAAACCACTATGATTTTCGGATTTAGGGGGAAATTTCCCTATAGGAATAGGGAATTTTTCTTGTCGAGTAGTGTTATTTTAAATCAAACTTTGATGATAAAGCACATTTCAATGAACGAATTTTAAATAATATAAATTCTTTTTAAGATATAGGTGCTATGTCAATTTCTGAATTAGATGTTTTTAATGTTATTGCCACTATGAAGATTTCTGTAAAAATTGATATTGATGGTATTGCATCTATTCTTCTAAATAAATGTGCATATGCTTTATCTAAGCCCCTGTGTATGATATTTAACAAATCCATATCGGAAGGAAAGTTTTTAGATAGGTGGAAAATAGCATCTATTACTCCTATTTTTAAAAGTGGCATAAAAAATTATATTTCTAATTACAGGCCCATTTCTAAGCTTTCAAATGTCTCAAAAATCTTTGAAAGCATCATTAAAGTTAAACTATTCTTTTTAGTTAAGCGTCATATTATCCTTGAACAGCATGGTTTTGTTGTTGGTCGGTCAGCAGTATCAAATTTAGCGCTGTTTTCAAAAAATTGTATCACTTCATTTGAGCTAGGTCATCAAGTTGATGTTATTTATACTGACTTTGCTAAAGCTTTTGACAAGGTTTGTCATAATGCTTTGATTGCTAAGTTAGCAGCAATGGGTTGTCATTCCTCATTTTTGCTATGGCTAAAATCTTATTTATGTGATAGAGTCTGTTTTGTGGAAATAAATAGTATTAGGTAATACAAGTTTGTGGCTTCATCTGGAGTTCCGCTAGGTAGTATTCTGGGCCCACTTTTATTTATATTGTTTATAAATGATATAAGTAATTGCTTTCATTCGGCTAGATTTTTACTCTATGCTGATGACTTGAAGGTTTTTTCCAAAATTTCTAGTATAAATGACTCTGTTTTATTACAGCATGACATTAATAATGTTTTTAATTGGAGTAAACTTAACTGTTTGCAATTGAATATTTCTAAATGTTTATCAATTACATTCTCCAAGTCAGGTAGTGCTGGAATTACTTCCTATTCAATTGATGGCTTGCCTCTAAGGACGGTTAATTCAGTTCGTGATCTAGGCGTTATTTTTGATTCAAAGTTCACTTTTGTTGAAAATTTGAATTATATTATACCAAAAGCTTATTCATTACTTGCCTTTATACGTAGAAATAGTTCAGAATTTTCTGACCCTTATACTTTACAACTTTGTATAATTCATTTGTATGGTCTAGATTGGAATATGCGTCGTTTATATGGAATCCTTACTTTTCTATCCAATCCATTAGATTGGAAAGGATTCAAAAATCCTTTACTAGGTTTTCGCTACGTACTTTAAATTTTGATTCGGTCTTGCCTTCTTACGATGCGCGCTGTTTGTTTCTTGGTTTAAAAACTCTTGAAATCAGGCGTAAAATCCCATCTCTGGTTTTTGTTCATGATCTTATATCAGGTAAACTTGACTGTGCACCACTTTTGCAACACGTTTCTTTTAATATTCCTGCAAGGTCGTTGCGTGATTTTAATTTGTTCTACTTACGAATTCATAGAACTCAATATGCGTTAAATGAGCCAATAACCAGGGCTTTATCATTGTATAATTCCTTATTTGCTGATAATATTCACATTGAATTTTATTTGTCAAAAAATTCGTTTAAAAACTCACTATATAATTTTTTTACAACTTAGTTTAATTATAAGTTCTTCTGTTATTTTTTTTTCTAATTATTGCATTTCATTTTTTGTAACTAGCCTGTAAGAAACTTTTGTAATTTCAATGGCTTACCAAATAAACAAATGTGGGTTGCCATCTTTTTTTTGGTCCAAGTTTTTTCAGAAAAAAGTTTATGGTTTGAGATTGCAGCTTGAAATGTGTGTCAAATGATAGACCTTGATGATCTCTAATAAAATATATAATGTTGCCCAACCTTAAACTTTTTTCTAAAAAAGTTTGCCCAAAGAACAGGTGGCAACCCATATTTGGGACGGGATTCGGCAAGGCAACCCTATATATTTTATTATAGATCATCAAGGTCTATCATTTGACACACATTTCAAGCTGAAATCTCAAACTATGAACATTTTTCCGAAAAAACTTGGGTCAAAAAAGAGGTGGCAACCCAAATTTGGTACGGGATTCGGCAAGGCAACCCTATATATTTTATTATAGATTATCAAAGTCTTAAACCAGAAACTTTTTTCCAAAAAAAGTTTGCCCAAAAAACAGGTGGCAACCCACATTTTGGACGGGATTTGACAAGATTACTCGAAATATTTTTTTTAAGGCTCATCAAGATCTATCATTTGACATGCATATCGAGCTGAAATCTTGAACCATAAACATTTTTCTGAAAAATCTTTGCCCAAAAAACAGGTGGCAACCCATGTTTGGAACTGAATTTGGCAAAGCAACCCTATATATTATATTTAGGCTCTACAAGCTCATTTGACATCATTTGTCTGACGATTTCTGGACTCATTTCAGTTGTCGCGGAAACTGTTTGTGTTGACATGTCTACACAAGCCCCATTTCAACTGTCCACACTAGCCCCTTTGTGTTTTTTTATACAAAAACATTTTTTTTTTTAAACTTACGGTAAACTTTATTAAACATATTTTCACTTTAAAAAAGCTAAGAACGATCTTTTCACGATTTAAAATCGAGTTTAATAACAAGAAAAATAATTAAAATTTGTTGCAGCTCCGACGTTTCGAGGATTATTTGTCCTCTTCTTCAGGGCGTCAATTTATTAACTAAACAACATTGAAACAATTTTTTAAACATAGTTACAAGTGATAATACAACAATAATAATAAATACAACATAAATTTTGTTAACATAGTTTTTTATAACAGAGTGAGAAAAGAGAATATCAGTTTTGAAAGAAAATTAAATTAGTTTAAAGCTAGTAGATAGTTTGTGCTGATGTTGTCACAGTCCTCTTTCCTGTTCATCGTTCTGTTAATATTTTTCTGTATATGTAGGCTCTCCATCGTCATTCTGATGTTGCAATTTTGTTCTCTGTCGACTATTGCGACATTGTCGAGGTCGGCCGAATGTCCAGTGTTTTTTTATGTGTTTCTTTGTTAGTTTTTATATCGTTTGCATGTTCTCCAATTCTGATGGCATGCTGAATCCTTACATCAAACGACGCGCTAACGTTTACGAACGCTCACGCTACTGTTATATCTCCTGTACTACACTTCAAAAATATGGTCATAGATGTCACTGCAGGCAAAAAATTATTAGTATTGCGTCTATATTACTGGAATGAACTAGTAGATTCTAATAAAGTTTTGATAGCACCAAAAGAAATAGTGTATTTGTTTAGGTATGCTTTTTTACTTTGGCATCTATTTTTTTCAAATTTTAGAAAAGTGGGGCCACTTCAGCATTAATTTCTTCTTGGCGATTAATATTTCCGAAAACTGACCAATAAAATATATTTTCACTTATCATTCATACTGAGGTTGACAGTTGTTGTGAGCTGTTTCAAATGACAATTTCAGAGATAACAGCCCTTCCGAGATTTTTTTTAAATTTTTGACGATTATCTTACAAAGAAAAAAAATCTAAGATTCTTCATTTTTTTACTTAAATTCCAAAAAATTAAAATTTTGCAACTCTGGTAGCAACTCCAGGAGCATTTTCATTTTTTTCAAATGAGGATATACATACTCGAATATGAATAAATTTTCGAATTTCGAGCGTTTCCGAAGAATTCTTGAGCATGACATTATTTTGAACATGTTTTAAGAAATTTGTATGTTGTGTAAGTTTCCATTTCGTTTTAAAAGTAAGTCTTACGCTGTTTTGCATGAGTACGGTGCGTATGATTTAAAAAAAAAGAAGGGTTGGGTCGCTAAAATAGAATTGGTGGCTTTTTTTCTTTCCTCCTTAACACACAGGTTATAGTAAAAGTAATAAATAAGAATTTGTATTAAACCTCTTTTTTTTGCTAGATATTTAATAAATTTCCCAATGGGGGGCCCGCACACACCTAGAGACGGCGCTGATCAGCACAAACTATCTACTAGCGTTAGACTAATTTAATTTTCTCTCAATTTCAAAACTGATATTCTCTTTTCTCACTCTGTTATAAAAAACTATGTTAACAAAATATATGTTGTATTTATTATTATTGTTGTATTACTTATCACTTGTACCTATGTTTAAAAAATTGTTTCAATGTTGTTTAGTTAATAAAATGACGCCCTGAAGAAGAGGACAAATAATCCTCGAAACGTCGGCGCTTCAAGAAATTTTAATTATTTTTCTTGTTATTAAACTCGATTTTAAATCGTGAAAATTCTAAAAAAACGCGATCTAAAATAAAACAAAATATTTTATTAAAAATAATTTCAATCATTTGAATAAACACTTGCTTAAGTTGTATTACTTATATATTTACACTTTAGCAAAAGAATAATTAATTTTTGAGTATCACTGAAATTGAGAAAAAACAAAAAATTTACTTTTTGCTGCGCAAAACACGTCTGTTCTTTTTACCATGGGACGGTGAACTGTATACAAACGAATTTTTTTATTGGTGATGGAGAATGCAAATGCCTACTTAAAAAAATCAACGGAAAACATCGATTCAAAACGGCGCGAGAATTTCAATTTGTCCACACTAGCCCCCAGTCCACACTAGCCCCCTTCTCCCCTACTGTTATTTTTTAACTAAGATCTCATTTGCTGAATATCACAAGATAGATTGCAATTAATAAATAAATACAAAAAAAAAGGGGGCATGTATATCAACATAAAAAAAAAAAAAATTGATAATTGGACTCTCTAAACCCGTGAAATTTTAAAATTCTCGTTCTCGCATGCATATTTTGTACTTTTATTTTACAACATACTATATGTCACCTTTCAATTTTTTCGATTGATAAATAACTTTGTGCATCTTCGGAATCATTGGGCCAAAATCACCATAGTACGTGAATTTATAACATTTTAATTTTTCGTAGAACAGTTTAATTATGATTTAATCAAAAAATATAAGAAGAAACTGTATGCCTAAAACCAAAAGCTTAAATTCATCGTAGACTGCAATAAATATTCCAGACAAGCAACAGCCAGTAAAAAATTGATAGAGGGAGCGTGCGAGTTGGAAAAACAAATTAAATTTAGATACTCATAACAAAAACAACGACAATGTCTAAAACGAAAAAAAATTTATTTGTTTCCATGAACTTTAAAAGGCTTAATGGATCTTTAAAAAGGATTTTGATATATGGGAAACTTCTTAGCTGTGTGCTAGCTAGTCACAAATAATTTATGGAAATATTCTCGAGAAATGCATACTGATGTACGGACTTTAATGATTACGCTAAGAAAATAACAACCTAAAGTTGTCAAAAGTCACTATAATTTAAAAAACTGCATCAAACGTTATACGAAACGTATTCGTATAAGTGTAAGACTGAACTTCCTGTACCAAGAAAACATTTTTGATGTAGAGTGTGGTTTTTGTTTAAAAATTCAGAGATAACGATTAACCCACAAGTTATAAAATAATATAAAGTAAAAAAAAACTAGTAAAGGTGTTATCTTCGGCCAGGCCAAAACTCACATATATTATGCATTGCATTGTTTGAATAAGTCGAAAATAATGTAAAAAGGTTCAAGAAGGTTGAAAAGTTTTGAAGCAGTTGAAAAAAAAACTGAAAAAGTCTAAAAAATATAGAAACCATTGAAAAAAAAGTGCTGTAAAATTAATGAAAAAGTCGAAAAAATTAAAAAAATGTCAAATAAAGTGGAAAAATATATATAGAATATATTGGGAAAAGTTAAAAGGTTTAAAAAATCAAAAGAATATGGAAAATGTTGAAAAAATAGAATAGAAATGAAAAAGTCGAATTATGCCACGCCCACTTCTCCAATTCCGCCTACTTTGAGATAAACAAATTATATTCGTGATTGACATACGCATACAAAATTTTAGCACAATAGCTTGTATATTGCGTTATATGCCGTAATTAGTCTTAAAATTTAGGACGGTTACACACCCACTGGTACAATCCAGTTCACTTTTTATCCAGAAATAGCTTTCCTTAAACAAACCTCTTATACTAAATTTCAGTATGACTGCTCACATGTTTCGATAGATATGCCACTTAACATGTTTTAATTGCATGGGAGGTGCCACGCCCAGTGGTGCTATTTCGCCCGCTTTTGATGCAGACATACCTTATAGCAAGTAAACCACTTACATCAAATTTCATGCCAATTGCTGCAATAGTTCACTTAAAATAAAGCTTACAATTTTATTTTATTATGGGAGGTGCCACACCTACTTATGCAATCCCATCGAAATCCATTTAATTTTAAAGCTTATAGTAAACTGACATCTATTCACCAAATTTTATGAAGATTACTTCCATGGTACACTATCTATAACATTAAACGTTTTTGGCATATATGGGAAGTGCCATGCCCACCGTCACTATTGTACCAAGTTTATGTTATAATATGCCTTTCCCCAAGTTTATCTGCCATACTAAATTTCATGACGAATACATTTTTAGTTCTCTTATTATAAAGTTTATAAATATTTTGGGCATTGCCACGCCCTTCAAAGAGTTTTTGCAGTGTACTGACGTAGCTTATATTGATGACTGCTTTCATCACTTAAATTTTTATGAAAATCGTATGTGCCAATTTTGAATTATACAAAATCTAAATTTCTAATTGTTAAAAAAAAGTGTCACGCCTACTTTTACAATTCCGCCCACTTTAAGCACAAATCAAGATATATATGATTTGTATTTGTGTACCAAATTTCATCACAATATCTTGCACGGTTTACGTGTTATAGCGTTATAAATGTTAAAATTTAGGGCTGTGCCACGCCCCTTTAAGAGCCTTTGCAAATTCAAAACCTAGCTCAGTCTTAATTTTGTTTAGAACGACTCAGGTGGTAACTCTGATCAATAATGCCATGCCCACTTCTATGCTTTACAAACGGAATGACAAAGTGAAAGGTAGGGTATAAAAATTTGTGAATTTAACTTTTTTACACAACCAAAAATATCATATCCAACCCGATTCAGTTTTCATTTGAGTTAAACATTTTATTGCTTGGTGGATTATTTGACCCACTATGCTTCATAGGGTTAAGTTGCGTTTTTTCAAGATTTTGCTTTTTCTTTTACTGCTGTTTTTGATAATACAGCTGGTGGTCAGCGTGGTTTTGTTCGACATTGGTCGTCGACCAGATGTTGTTGTCCGTTATCTGGCTATTGAACAGACAGACAGAAAGTTTGTTACGCAGGAACCCTTTTTTTTCGTGTCTATTTTTTTTTGTTTTCTTGTCTGGATATTAACGGAATTGCGTAGCGTTAAGCGTGACCCTCAACAACTTGGCCAACATAGCAATTGTTGTTATTGCTATGTTGTAGTAGAATACACCAAGTTTACTGTTATGCGAAGTATCCATTTAAAAGCGCATTTAACGTCGATTAACGCATACGGTCAGATGCGGTGACGGGAATAGCAGCAGCAACTGCGCGACGACTGCACAGGTGTGTAAGGTATATTAACGAGAAAAAACAACATAATAAGCAACTGTTGATATTTTAGATATGAATTGTAGTTGTTGTAATTGCCCTTGTTATTGGTGGAAACAGAAATAAGGAATTGCAAATGTAATACAGTAAAAAGTAATGGATGTAGGTATGTATTTGCGACTTTATTATTGTTTCTTGTCTTGTATGAAACGATAAAAAGCTGGAAATGTCTAAAAAGTTATATGAGGTTGAATATGTCGAATAAGTTTATGAAGACGGAAAAGTTGAAAGAACTTTGTTCCCGTAAAGTGTAAGTTATCTAACTCGCTTTTTGGCTACATTTTTTAAAATTTTTGTTGACAAAATACCTTCGAATTTACATGTAAGTTGTATTACTAATTCTTGTGACTTGACTTAGTTTTGACAAATAATAGCAATGTTGTTGTAAGAAATGTTATCCATGCTCTTTCTACGATTGATTCCTATCATCCACATCTGAGTATTGTGTATCAATCTGACATTGAAAATTTAACTAATGCATGTCCTTCCATTAGTGTTTACGAATTCAATTTTTAAAAAGCTGACTTCTTGAAATCGATTGAGAATTTAAGAAATAAACTAGAAGAATTATTTATTTATTTTAATAATAATAGGGGAGAAGGGGGAGGCTTCGACACCCTAGCAAAAAACTAATATTTTCTTCGAAATGCAATTAAGCATGTTGTTTTGAATACACATAAGTTGAACATCAATATGTGTGCTACGTTTATAAATTACCAAAAATGCATTATTTTTGTTATTTTTGGAATTGTGCCACCCACCTTAAGGGAGGCTTCGTCAGTTCAAAGGGAGGCTTCGACACTGGAATATTTTTATGTTTTAATGATATATTTGATTGAGAATGTAGAGTTAAGTAGATTCTATGTATACATAGGCAAAGGTTTTCCAAATTTTGAAAAAAAAAAACAGCAACTGTTTCCTTGGAAAATGCCAGTGTTCTTGCAATACTAGTATTTTTGGGTTTCTTGGCTTCTGCATATTGTCTTTAATGCCATTTTGCTCAGAATATTTTATTTCTCTTTATAAACCTTAGACATCTTGATAACTGAAGTAATTCGACGATTTAACCGATTTAACGAATTGTATGATTTGACACTATGTCGAAGCCTCCCATTTGCATTTGACGAATCCTCCCTTTCCGACTTATTTCAAAATTTTACATTTTCCTTTGGTTTATTTTACAAATTTTAAATGCTGTACTAACAGTTAGAATGTGTTTAAGTATCTAAACAAAAGAAACGAAAAGTTTAATATGACGTTAACCGAATTTCACATAAAAACTAACAGATATTACATCAAAACGTTGTAAATACATAAAATCACGTCTAGCCACGCCCACGAGTCGAGTTGCAATGAGACATTTTTTGATAGGAGGGTACCTTTAGAAGCAACATATTTTCCATTGCACGCCCGAGTTAGTGTCAGAAGAAATGAGAAAATTCGGCAATGTCACATACACGGAGGTACGTTAATAATTCCTCGTACCCTTGGTATACAAAGAATTTGAAGAAAATTCGTAATGGCCATAATAGGGCATGGAACAAATACGTTTGTAGCCAGGACCGAACTGGCCTTGTTGCTTATCAGCGACTTAAAGATATGTCAGCTTTAGTTTATTCTGAATATTTGAATAAAATTAGGCTGAATATTCTATATGACCCCAAGAATTTTTGGGGTTTTATTAATTCTAAAAAAAAATCTGACTGGTTTCCATCTGAGTTTAAAATAGTGGATGGGCTCACTAGTGACCCCCAAATTATAGCCGGGTTGTTTGCTAATTTGTTTAATGAATCGTTTTCTACGGATTGATTTAGCCCTGAAATCAACTATTTTGAATGTATGGATAACGACCCTCTAGTTTCGGTTAATGAGATATCTTTCTCACCTGACCTCATAGAGAAATATATCCCATCTGTTGATGATGACTTCAATTCCGGCCCTGATAGTATTCCTGCGACAGTTTTATTTAACTGTAGCTCTGTGCTGAGTTAGCCCCTCAGTTTTTTATTTAATAGATCAATTAGAGAAATCTATTTTCCTAAAATGCATACATATGAAGTCATAACAACTCGTCAGCATGGTTTTGTTAATGGCAGATCTACAGTTTCTAACCTCCTTGATTTCATTTATTTTGCATTAAGCTCTTTTGACTCTAGTGGGCAAGTTGACTGCATCTATGTGACTTCAGTAAAGCATTTGACAAATTACCACATAATTTGATTTTGTTTAAGTGGAGCTTGATATTTGATGAGAAGAGCGAATAAAAAACATCTTCGTGTTATGTTGTTGTAGCCTGGAGTCTTATTTTGTGATTCATATTTTTAAAAAGATGTGATGCATATTTTTGGAAGGATTCACCATTTCAAATTGAGCATACATTGGTGATTATAAAAAACCCCTCTTTTTGTATGCGGAGTCATGACTAAAATTATATGTATACTAAAACTAAATTTACACTTGAAACTATTGTTCTCATATCTACTATTGAGTGTTCTCACTACACAACTTTTAAAAAATTCTAACTGCTTATTTTAAGAATCCTCGAATGAATTTTTATAGGTAAAATGCCTCTACCGTGGCATGTCCCAAATAACAAAATTCAAGAAAAATTGCAAATAAATTTTTTCTGTGTGAATATCTGGTAAAAATATATTTGGGACTTGAGATTTAGTATTAGGCTATAAAATTATGAGGAAAAAAAAGATTTCAATGAACACATTTGATTGTAGGACATATAAAGTTGTCCCATGGTTTATTGTAAAGATTGATTTTTCCTAAATAAGGCTCACAAAAATTGTAAGACTGTGCTTGGAGGGAGAAGCTATCTGAAATGTTTTACATGATTCGGTAAAAAACAACCTGGCAACTGAGACTGACAACTGAGAAAACAATTTATTTTTGTCAAATGCATATTCTAATCTGTCAAAGTCTAGAAAAATAAATGAACAAATTAGATAGCTTTTATCGTGATATATGAGGGATTTAGAATAATAATGGAGTAAGGATATGTACCTCATCGAAATATCTACAGTGCCTCACAAAAGTATTCGGAATTTGAAATTTTTTGAAAGAATCTTAAAATTTTGTTATAGCGAATGATTTTTTTTTGAAAAATCAAACTAAGTAATTGTAACTGTGTACATCTAGTTGTATATGTTACCGGTATCGGTTTTTAGGATAAACTAGGTTTTCCTAACACGTATCGGATAAACTAGTTTAGCCTAGGACGAACAAGTTTGTCCTGATAAAAAAATTTACCATTTCAGGACAAACTAGTTTGGCCTAGGATTAACTAGTTTTTTCTAAATCAAATGTTTTGAGAATAATTATGTACTGTTTGACCCACTTTCACAGGGAGTGGGGGTTACGGGGGTAGTTCACAAGGGGTACTCTGAACATAATTCCGTTGGATTTAGCTGGTGGTCACCCCTTGAACAATTTTTATGATATGTCCAACACCTAGTTTGCTAGCCACAGTAATTTTACATAAGAGTAGGGGTAAGTGGGCGGCCTGCGGCCGCAGCTCAGAACTTAAAACTCCCAAAAATCCAACACCGGCTTCGCGGAGGCCTTCGGCCGCGGATCAGTCTAGGAATTAGCCGTCGGCGACTCCTTTAAAAAAATTATGGAGCGTTAAAATTTCTGGTAAAATTTTATGACTCAGGCCGCCCGCAGTGCTTTTACATTAAAATTAAATTGCATTTTTTTAGGCCTTCAATTAAACTAGTTTGGACTAGGAAGAACTAGTTTATCCTAAGAACTAGTTTGGACGGTAACATATACAATACATATCAAAATTTAAAAACGAGTGCCAGATACTCTTTCCTTTGTTTTGACTCGTCGCATGCTGCACTCTTGCACTCTGACAGAGACTCCATTTCTTTGTAAAATGGGTTTTGCAGATAAAAGCATAATTAACAAAATGTTATTTTTATTAATTAATTTTAGTTGGGGGGACATCATGTGAAAACTATTTAAACAATTAAATTGTTATTATTTTTTATTTGTTGACAGAATAAATTTTTTTAATTTAATGCAAAAGCTAACGTTATAGACTATTAAATAAAAAAAATCCGACATTGATCGGATCATTAGAACTGGAGATAATAGACTTCAACTATGAGTCCAGCCAATTATCAAAAATTCATATGTGGATCAATGATGGCAATTGGGTTTTGTGAAAATGTACTGAATCGAGACTTCAAATGTACTTTTTAGAGCCCGAATGTACTCTTTTGTCTTGATCACCTAATTTTCCTAAAATGCACGATATTGTTCTAAAATTTACTATCAAAAAAAAAAAGGTCCTCACTTTTCTCATCTCAAAAACCCTAGCAAAATTAGATATATTTCACATTAAATTAATTACAAAATCTACTTATTGCGCGACTATTTTCATTTACCAAAAAAACGTAATTAATATAATAGGGTAATTATATTATATAAAGGTAATTACTATAAATCTACTCATTGCGGTTATTTTCATTTACTAAAAAACAAAAAAAAGGTAAATATTATAAATTGTCGAAATGTACCGAAAATGTACTGAAATTGTTCTAAAAATTTGGCGAATGTACTGAAAATGCCCCAAATGTACCGAATGTACTGAAAACTTGTCGAAAGTACTGACAACGATTTTTCAGGTCGCAATTGTATCGAAAAAAGTACAAATATACCGATAATGCCATCACTGATGTGGATATTTTCGAAAAATATTTTTTTCAGCAAAATCAAAAAACATGGGTCAACTGAATTTGTTAGAAGATGCAGGAAAAAAATTTTCATTTCACTTGGAGAAGTCGAGGTTTTTTTTTCCTGAACGACCGATATGTACAGCTGTGTTCACGAAAATAGTAGTGTCTTTGGGTTCTGGTTGTTTTACTATCAAATTAAATGATGAGTACAATTTTCATTTAAAGTTTTGAAAAAATAGTAATCTAAGTATATTCATTTCCGAGAATATTTACAATTTCTTTTCTTATAAACTTTTATTTATTTTAAAGGTATGGCTTAATCAAAATAAAATTCAAAAATCATGCTGTCCACGAAAATAGTAGTGGTTACTAAAATTAAAAAAAAGCGACACAACTTAATTTAAACTACATACATGTTACATGTTATACATGTTTGTTTGGGTCTAATATTTCGTGATAAACGCTTTATTTTTTATTACGACTTTGCATCGACGTGGAATAGAGTCAATAAGGTCCTTACAACGCTTTACAGGATTTCAGCCCAAGTCCCTTTAAACATTTGTCAAAGCTGTGTTCTATTTGATGGCTTTGCTGTTGTTACGATTCGTTTGATATCTCCTCACAAATTTTCCATCCGATTAAGGTCCGGAGACTGACCAGGCCATGGCATCACGTCGATTTTTTAAGATACAAACATTCTTAAACTAGTTTACTAGTGTGTTTAGGATCGTTATCCTGTTGAATCGTCCATTTTAAATACACTTCCCGACTTGCATTTGATAGCATTACATCCTTCAATAAATTAACGTACACTGCTTTGTCTATAATACCTTTGATCAAATGGATAGGACCAACGCCAGTCTAGCAAAAGTAAGCCCATACTATAATGGTCAGTCCACCATGTTTAACCGTCTTGGTAGTGTATTTGAGGTGGTATTCTGTGTTTGGTGGACGACGAACATACTGTCTGGAGCCTGTTCCACCAAAAAAAAAATACTTTGCTCTCATCTGACCATAATTCGTTGCGCCACTTTTCGGCATTCCATTTCATATAATCTTTCGCAAATTGTATTCTTGCAACGACGTGCTTCTTCGTCTAAAGGTATACCTTCCTGGAACTTCTTGTATTCAAATTATTTTCCCTTAGTCGACGTCGAATTGCCACAGCACTGATCGACAGATTTGGCTGAGTTTTTATCATCATGAGGACGCCGAGGGCTTAGTCTTGCAATATCGTGCACTTCGTCTATCGTCTAATAACGAAATCTGGCGGTTACCACCACGATTTTTAGATTTTTTACAATAGGTAATAGCATTAAATATCAGGGGCAGTGCATCCAACCATATTTTCAGTTTCCTTGAAGGTCTTACCCTAATTCTTTAGCCTAATTATTGATTCTATCATTTCGATTCAGTAATTCCTTCCTCTACCCACTAAAAAAGGAAGAGTACATCGATTGCAATAAATTCATATAAGCAAATTATTGAGTTTCTAGAATTTTTAATTTTTTTCAACTAATTACGTTAAGCACTATTATTTTAATGAACAGCAGGATTTTGGTGCAAATATTTAAATGACACACAAACAAGACAACACGAAACAAAACTAACGGGATTTTTTTGCTTTTCTGTTCTTTTTTTCAGTCCTACGAAAATTTTACTAAGGAGTTCAATTTGTAAGGCAAAATATTTTAGAAAAGGGATTTAAAGGTCATGTCCTGCAACACTACTATTTTCATGAACACAACTGTAGCTTTAAATTATAAAAATGAATTTATAAGCAAAAACTTAATGAAATTCAGTGTACAAAAGTATTCGGAGCTTCGAACAATATCTTAAAGAGTAGATCAAATAGAAATCCAAAATAGTGGAACCCTGATTTTGTAAGAAAATGGGCAGGAAATCAAAGAAAAAAAAAACACTTTCGAAGAAAGAAAAATTATTTTTAATTTCCGTGAGAAAGTAAGAACCCTTAAAGAGATTGCTGGCAGCGTTAGAAGAAATATTTCGACTATCAACAGCATTTTAGAAAGAAACACGTTTCAAAATTCTCAACGCTCCGATAGGCCAGCGTAAGTAAGTATTCGAGGCAAGGCGGCTATCATACGAAAAATTAAAAATCACCCACGTTCTTGAGCAGTGGAAATAAATAAATGCTGAAACAGTTCGCAGGACACTCGGATGTGGCGGTTATAATCAAAGAACTCCACGTGTCAAGCCACGTCGAAGCGAGATGATTTTTTACAATTATCCACATTTAAATCTTGCTGCATATCTTATAAAATAACTAAAATACATAATCATAAACGGGAATTCGAATTTAGTAATATGCCAGGAAGAAGGCTAGATGGGTTCGCCACAAACCAAGTCTAACATTCAGATTTGTTTAGTGTGTACAACCCAATTTTCGGGGGTTATCACTATTTCAATTTTCAATTTCAATTTATTTTGATTATTAGTGCTATAAGACTTAGTCTTTTGATGCACAATTAATGTGATTACATGTAAAAATGGAAATTTATGTATGTACTTAAGCTAAAACTAATACTTATACTAATACAAACATTATCATAAAATTTTTTAGAATCATGACATGGTTTTAAACTGATTTAGTACTTCATTCCTAAATTTGCTCTGATTAGTTGTTTGTCTAAGTTGTGCTGGTAAATTGTTCCATACTCTAATGGTATCGATGAAAAAGAACCTTGTTGAATTTAAAAAATTATATTTTGGACTAATTAAATTCAAATACCTACTTGATTTGCTAAATTGCAGTTTGTTATACAAATAAGCTGGAAAACAATTTAAATCAAGATTATGTAGAAACATACTCTAGTTATCATAATTTTAAAAAAAAATGGAGACTCGCCCGTTATCTAGGTTTAACAGCTCCGGACTTCATCCTATGGGGTTATCTGAAAATAAAGGTTTTCGAGAATAATCCACAATCGCTTACAGAGCTTAGAAGGAACGTTAAGTATCATATTTTTTGGCCTTGGAGCTACAAACGTCAAAAAAGTGATGGAAAGGAAAAGTTGAAGTGTTTGTGAAATCCAAAATGGCAGTCACTTAAGGGATATTATTTTCATTTTTGTAACAAAATTAACAAAATTGCAAATTTATATAAATTCAAAGTCCCCTCAATATTTTTAGGCCACCACTGCCACGCTTATTTCAATTGTTAAGGTATCAAGGTTGATATCCACAGCTCGCCTGCTACAACTAAGATTGCAATCAGTTATTTTTTTTTCGCACGCTTTTTACGTGAATGCAGTTTGTCTGTCTCCAAGATTTTCAACCAAGTGATTGCGGTGCTTTGCCTCAAATTCTACACCAGCTGCTGTAAATTTAGCATGCTAAGCGCCTTAAAGTATGCTCCAAGAACACACAAAACAAACCCAACATCTCGAAGATGAAGCCAAAACTTCTCTTGGAACAAATACAACAAAAGCTGAGAAGCTTTAAGTTAATGAAACTGTTTTTTTTGTATAGGTGCTCTACTACCGCTTAGCTATGTGGTTTGGGTCAAATTCTTGTTCTAACACAAGATGACAATGCTGCTGTAACAACACAGTGGAAATATTTTATATACAGATTCGCTTTGATAATATTTTAACATACGAATTCTATAGCTAAGGTTTGCATGTAATCTGCGCTGCAATGCAGGTGAACACTTGTCCGCGCATAAGATGGAAATTTCGAAAATTGAAAAATTTAAAAAATTTACAAAAAATAGAAAACTTAAAAACTTTAATTGTCTTATTGAATAGTGTCGAACCACCCAGAAGCCTTGGTGAAGTTGAGGATGCTGGTGAGTTCCAACTCAGCTTGTTCCTCAAGACCAACAAGGAACACAGAACCAAAATATTTGGTTTGTCTCCTCATTTGCATTTGCAAAGCGTCTCATGAACATAGTGATTCCCTGCAGTGTTCTACACACCCAGACTTCCCGATTTTGCGTTCAGTGCTTTGATCGCTGCCTGGCTGTCCACACTTATGGTAATGATGGAGGGAGTAAGCTCCCTGTTCCATGTCATGGCATAGATTTCAGCTTGAATAACGCTGCAATAGTTGGGTAGTCTAAGAGACATCTCCACACCCATATTATCCGAGTACACACCCGCTCCTGCACCGAACTCCATCTTGGATCCATCTTTGACGATGGTTAGCTCCTTTCCTTCCAGAACGGTGCCTGAGTTCCAAACTTCTCTTGTTGGAAAGTTGATGTTGTAGGCAGTGTCAAAGTCAAGTATTGGTACTTGCCGCTGCATATCTTGCAAAATAGACCCGTGACCCTCAGAGTTTTGAAGCTTGTTGCTTTCTTTGAACCTAAGAATCCTTTTTGCCGCCATATTATTATAGGTCAATAAGAAGAAGATGCATTATAATATAATATTTCGAAGTTTTTGAAAAATGTTATTTTTGTAGAAAATTTTTGGAAAATTCAAAAAATAAAAAAGTGAAAGTTTTGACATCTATCTCTTTAATAATACGAGTAGCTGCTGAGCCAAATTGGCTGATCTCTTAATAGTCATACAACTAAAGCCTTCAAAACGGTATACTAAGCAAAGTTATTTAAGATTATGCAACCAAATATCACACCAATATTAGGAATAATTCATACAATGAACAAAAATCGGTTGAATTTCGAAAAGAATCCAGTCATCTGCTATACAAGCAAAAGCTTCTATGCTGGGAGAACTAAGTACCATTGTCCATGCGCTGCAGTGCACTGGTCATCGTGTCCAGCTGAGACCACTGTCAGGAGTAGGGGTTCAATAATGTGCCCAATTATTGACAGCAGAAATGATACTGTGATCTTAGTAAGCAATATGTTAAGAAGCAATCGAAAAGTTCCCTATAAATTGGTTTCAAAAACAACGTTGCTTTATTAAATTTTTTTGCCTACTGTGCACTCTGGTCCACTCTTCATGTTGATACTGTGGCCGGGCTGTGTCGTTTTTGTCCGTCGCGTTGTGCTTCTTCATGCAACACTTCATTAGCGACATTTAAGAAAAAAAAAAAACATAAACTCTTAAATATTTTAAAATCCTTGTGACTTCGCTTGAACCTTTGCTGCTGCTTTTCGCACATTTAAGTTCTTTACAACGACGAGTGATGCTGCTTGCTACTTTCCTTGAGGGTAGCAATGTAGTAATCTAAAATAATTACAAGCAATGCCTGGCGCTTGATATTGTCAACGTGCACTGCAACAACAACAACAACAGAATTGCAACATACATATTTAAAGTTTAATCCTGTTAAAATAAAGTCAATCAGTCAATTAAGCAGCAATTATTAGAGCGCGAAAAAAGTAAAGATACTGAGTGAGTACAGTAAGTATGAGGAGGTCTGCATTAGTCCTTCTTTACGTTTAGTTTGTACTTGAGGATTTCTTTCGATATCCCGTGCAAATTGTTGTGTCTAAGAACGTCACAGCACAGCACAGCGATACTACGTGGGAGCAATATGAAGAAAACTTATTATAAATAGGTACAGCCAAAGAAAAAAAACCGCTTTAAGTCTTCTTTTCGGTATCAAACTATTGGGCGGTAAAATTCCTTAATTACTCGAAATACTTGTTATGCTTTGAATTGAAATTTCTTTGTTAGCTAATTTAAAATAAATATTTTTTAAAAAAAATTACTGAGGTAAAAAATTTAATGAATTCAATTGAAAATTTCAAAAATCTTTTTTTTTGCATCAGCATTAAATCTGTACCATTTGTTGCGAGTTAAATTTTTAAAACCTTTTTTTTTTTGCTGTGAAGATTGTCAGATGAAAAAAAGAAGAATACTTCGGACAACTATTGGAGCTAGATTCAGAATATGAAGAGACGGAAGCTGTAGTGTTTGATGGTAATGGTAGCGACGACAAATATATACCTAATGGATTTAATGTCGACATTGATGGGGAAGTGGATGACGAACGGGTAGAAGTAGAATCACCCGACGAATCTGATACAGATGTTGAATACAATGACCAAGAATCTTCGTTATTTGATGATTATTTTATGAGCAAAGATGGAACAAAATGTTACAAGAATCCAATACCGTTGCATCGGCAAGATGATCACAATATTATACGTAACTCTCTCTTCATGGATCATTTGTAGATACTCCAATAAGAGAGCAGTGTAATGTTAAACGTGAATATACTATGCATTTAGTTTTAAGGTAAGAATTCATATGCTGAATCCTTACAATAAATCACTCATTTTATATGCACGAGGTAGTCCAACGTAAAGTTAACAGGATGCCTACAAAAATGCACCATTGTAAAAAAAAACTTATAGCTTCTGTTATGGGGAAGAAGGCCGGTTCGGGACCCATTGAAAAGACTAACAAGCAGTCGGCGGGGGGGTTCGTTGGCTCTTGCTGTCACCCAAACTTGGACACCTTACATTTTTTTTATTGTAGAGTCCCTGAGTGCCACTTCACCGAAACAAAAAAAAAATATTAACTAAATCAAATGACAAACTAAAGAAAAACAAACTGCCAATGATTGAAAGAAAGAAAGATAAGGAAATTATAATGAATTTTTACGGAGCATCTATTTTTACCTGTATTTTTATCTCAAAGATGCATATCTGAGATATGTGGGTCGATACCCTCCCATCCTAATGATTCTCTTTGATGCACGACAATAGTATAAAGAATCCCATTTCTTCACAACTTCACTCCACATACCCCATTACTCAAGGAATTTTACTTTAGAAACTCATGATTCAATTAATGTAATAATTCAGGATTTATTCAAAAATAATTTCATTGAAAATGATTATGAAAATAATTATGATGAACTTATAATTATATATCTATCAACAAGGCATATTAATTTAAATAGTAATAGAACATATTTGGTAATTTATAATAAGAAAAAAATAGTTCTATGATTAAACATATTTATAAAAAAAAATCTGATATTAGTTTTTCTAAGGATAAAAATTAGCGATCTCACGAGGGTTAAAGAAGTATTTATATGCTAACGAAAAGATTCATAAATTATCCGCGCAACTTTAGTACAATAGTTTTAATGTAGAACATATAAAAACGTTCATGTAGTCATTGACCTCCAAAGTTGCAGTACATAAGAAACAAAAATTATACGATCTCTATTCATTACAATGCCGATTAAATAATCAAAACAAACGATAGAAAAATGTCAAATTGGTAGTGAGCGAATGCTCCGATTTTTGAGTTTTAAGCTCTCACTTATCCGAACCCAAGCTTACTTTAGTGGAGATTAAGATCAAAAGAAATAACAAAAACAAAACCCACGGTTTCTCCAGAACATGGTGTCAGGCCTTTCACGATGCTGCTGGCTTGCTGTTATTGTTGCTATAGAGATTTGATTAATGCATGCTTAACATAGGTTTAGGCTAAGGTTATAGAAATTATAAATTTAACACTTATATAATTTTTAATATAAATAGATGAAATTCTAACCAATTTAGTAACTTATTTTTATGAAATTTTGAAGGTTAATTTAGATTAACGTTTAATTAGTAATTATAGTATTTTTCTTTATGTTTTCTCATTTTTGACAAATGAAGTTAAACTTTCTTGATGAAGTCGCGATTTTTCACTTGATTTTAAACTTCAAAATTTCTGTTTTATAGAATTAAAATTTCACTATATTTTACGATTTTTACCGACTTGAAAATTGAATTATTTGGCGTGGCTTCGCCAAGCACTACAAAAAAAAACTAATCCGATGTATGTCCGTCCGACTAAAATATGCGACTCATATGCTGGAACTGAAGTTACGCTTACAAAGCTGTTGATCCGCAAATTTCTGTATGCTTTGCTGAATTTGCTCTTTGATGATCAGAAATGATCATATGGCCAGAATGAGAATCAAATTGTGTTTTTTTTTTTAGATAATATAAATTTAAAGCTCGCAATTTTGTACGTAGACCATTTGCTGAGTTTTAACTTTATTAAATAATTTTATGCACGAACCTGAGCAAAGGAAACTAAATAATATCCAGTTTTTTTTTTTCAGTGGTTTTTGAAAAAGAATCTTACCTCAATTAGAGGATTCGTGCATTTGAAGTAATCTGAATAAATTCAGAAAATTAATTGCCAAATCTTAATTAAAAGATATTTCTTTAAAAATGTTTCCTCAATTTTTCCAGTCTTATGGGCAGAAAAAGTTAAGCTTTGCACTATTTCGAATATTACGTTGCGTACATTCGTACTTATTTTAATATTTATTTAAAGTTACGATTTTAAAACTTTTAACTTTTTAACACTTGGTATGACTTTATCTGCTGGAGGAGGCTATTGAAAAGACCTGTATACGTAAAAACAGCTCAGTTCAGAATTAATTAGGTATGTTGGTACTTCCGAATTTTCTAAAGTTTCGAGAAACTATTAAATAAAAATTCCAAGCTACCAACTGCTGATTTTGCTTTCGAGAATAGCTCATACAAACAAAATTTATCATCCACATATGTATGTCAAAGATTAAAATCTTAATAAGGTGACCATCCGTAATATTTTTTAAAAAGAGGAAATTTTAGACTAAATTCATAAAAATACATAATTGGACAATTTGTTCGTTACAGCATATGCTGATATCAATAAGTGGAATAACAAAAATCCAAATAAAAAGCCAATTCAATTGGAACCACTAACAGAAGATGAGTTGAATTCTTTTCTGGGAATTTTACTAGCTAATCAAATCACTGTGGAGGCAAAATGCTTTGCCACCTTACCGTGCAACAATGTCGCAAAATAGATTCCGTAATATATTGAATTATATTCGTTTTAATTGAAATACTTAAAGAGCCGCTCGTCGCACCTTGAGGACAAAGATAAGACTGCACCAATCACAAACCTTTTTAATCTCGTAAACTCAAACCTCAGAAAAAATTTTAAACCATATGAGTCCTAACACAGTGGATGTTTGGATTCCGAGGACGTAGGATATTTACCAGATATATGTATGCTCTCCAAGCCGGCCAAGTGTGGGATAAAAATTTGTTGGGCTTGTGATTCTAAAACGTACTATCCCCTCAATGGCCAAATTTATACAGGAAAAACTGGATATGCCAGAGACGTTAACCAAGGTGAATAAGTGTTAAAAAAGTTATTAGCATCTTAAAAAGGAACAGTGCGAAATATAACAACTGATAAATTTTTGCCTCTTTGTCACTGGCTAACGAATTACTCAGTTGGAAGATGACAATTGTTGGCACTTTGAAAAAGAACATGCATTATTTACTTGAAGTTTTTAACACTTATCCTGTATTCAAAAAACTAACACTCACTGTATTAGTGGGTCAATTTTGCCCAATGCCATTTACTCATATATTTATTTAATCAGTGAAATTTTGACAGCTTATTCTTACAATTGTAAGAATTTTACAAATGAAATTAACACAAGGAGAGCATTTTAGTGAATATTTTGAGCCATTTGAGCGAATTGGGCGCATGAAGCAACGCCCTCCTTTAGAGCTTCCCACCGAAGATGTCCTTTCATGGACACGCGGATTCTGAACTTCCTGTAGAATTAACTTTGCTGCTGGACCTCTAGGTAAGGTCGATCGGCAAGATAGCTCTGACTGGATAAGAGACAGACATACCAAGTACTTCTAAAAATATAAGTCGCTGGAAATTTTTACCTTTGTTCCAGTCAGTGTTTACGGAAGTATGTATGTTAGAGCGGTTCAAAATAAAAACTTTTTGATATTTTCACGATGTGTCAGTGGATTACAATAGCCCTATATGTCTGGACAAAACAACCCATAAGGATTTTCAACAATTTTGAAAACTGGATTGCCGCCGCCTGTTTTAAGTTAACTACCCATTTTCCAAAATATTGATTTAAAAAATGGTGCAAGCTGAAGAGGTTATCATATTTTGCAACAAAGTGGGTATGCATTTCGAATTATTATCGATCGAGGAATTCGAATCCGTGATCAATTTTTCTTCTTCTTTTTTTTCTTATAATAAAATTGGAAATTACCCGGAAAAAAATTAAAGAATGCCGATTTTCTACTTTCAAGTTGCAAAATCTTGATATTTTACCGCCGATCTAGTGGTATATTATTTTTAGTGTACTTTATTTGCTTAAGAGAAAACCGTAAACCGCATATCAATATCTTCTTTCAAAACCAAGATATCTGCATTTTTCTAAATTAATAGACCTGAAATTTTTCAATTCGGCGTTAACATATATACATATTAAGCTGATTCAAAATTTTTTTTGTTCTTAACAGCTATTATCGATCAAGGAACTTGAATCCGTAATTAGTTTCAGATTCAACTATTCTATAGTTGAATCTAGGATTTTCAAAAATCTCAAATTATGCCAGATATGTTAATTTAGAAAAATGTAGATATCTTGGTTTTGAAATGAGATAATAATTTGCGGTTTACGGCATTATTTTAAGCAAATAAAATTACATTAAATATATTGTACAACGGGAACGGTGGTAAAATAATATGGGCCAATTTTACAACTTGAAAGCAGAAAATCGGTATTTTTTGTTTTTTTCCGGCCAGTTTTAAATTTTTTTATAGAAAAAAAAGAAGAAGAACAACAACTTATTACGGATTCAAGTTCCTTGGTCGATAATAGCTGTTAAGAACAAAACAAAATTATGAATCAGCTTAATATGTATATATAACAACGCCGAATCGAAAAATTTCAGGTCCTTTTTACGTTCGTATTTTTCCTGGAAAAACTATTGGATCGATTTTCGTCAAAAAGGTACTACTTATTCAATAGAGAATGAATGTGGCTTTCAGAAAGTATATAATTTTTAAAGGTATATTTGTCCACTTACTTACCAGACCACTCGAAAGTCAAAATATCTTAACTCTTTCTTCCCCATTTTCATGCTGGAATATTTTAAAGGTGGGTGGAGGTAAAGCTCTAAATTTTTTGGGCACGTTGCGGGCAACCTTCTTCTTTCCAACAAAAATAAAATAAAAAAGATAGGTCACTTTGGCCACCCACGCGAACACCAAACCTGTTGGGACCCCTATCTCCCAATGGTCGTCAACGGTAAAAATCAAATTCGAAGTTATTTATTTGGAACAAAAGTAAAGTTGTTTACCTTTTTGATCTTTACATTGAACCTTCATTTAGGGGCCGTCCATTAATTACATGAAGTATTTTTTTAGTGAAAATTCGGACCCCCCCCCACTCCCCTTGGTGAAATGTCAATGTACTTTTGAACTAAAAAATTTGTAAAATAGTGGATTTCAAAGCTTTTATAATATTCTTTCAGATTATTATAAATTTTAAAATAAATCCTAGATTATATAATCAATTTTTTTGTCGCTAATTCTGACTGACACGCAGGCATATTAAATATCATATATTTCCTGATCCCGGGATTCTTCGATTTGAAACATGCGCCGTACAAGTGTCAAATATCATTCGGGGAATTTCATCCTTGCGCGTTCAGTCAGTCGTGATATCTGCAACCCATAAGAAGCTAAACAAAACTGGGACGTGTGATATCGTCCAGATATTTCCTATACGCTATTAGTTAGTATAAAATTGACACTACAAAATTTATCACAGAGAAATAGAACATAATCTATTTTTTGGTCCGATATGACACAGAAGCTAAATCGCACGTCCCAGTTGTGTTTAGCTTCTAAATCGATGTTATTGTGTTCAACACTAATTGTCGACATGCCATACAAACCTAATTAATATGATACAATCTTTTACATGCTATAATAATGTACATAAATTCTGTGCATTAAAAACTTGACGTGAAGTTTTTCTTAACCCCCTCCTCCCCTTGGTGAGATTTTGCCGGACCCCCTCCCCCCTGTTTTGACTCACGTAATTAATAGACGGCCCTTCTCATGAATTTAAGTAAATAAATAAAATTTCATGCGTAATATAATACTTTTCATTTCTGAAAACAGCCGCATACATTTTTACAGTTGACGACCATTGGGACATATAGGGTCCACGATTTTTCACACTTTTGCAGGTAAAATAATTTTTTTTTCGCAACACTTTTGCTTAGTAATTGGGGGTCGCTGAACACGAATCGTCGGATTTTAAAATTTCCCCGTGACTCAGGAGCGGACGTCAAAGGGTTAATTTAGAAAAATGCAGATATCTTGGTTTTGAAAGAAGATATTGATATGCGGTTTACGGTTTTCTCTTAAGCAAATAAAGGTACATTAAAAATAATGTACCACTAGATCGGCGGTAAAATATTATATCAAGATTTTGCAACTTGAAAGTAGAAAATCGGCATTTTTTAATTTTGTCCGGGTAATTTTCAATTTTTTCATAAGAAAAAAAGAAGAAGAAGAAAAACTGATCACGGATTCGAATTTCTCGATCGATAATAGTTCGAAAAGCATACCAACTTTCTTGCAAAATTTGATAACCTCTTTAGCTTGCAACATTTTTTAAATCAATATTTTCGAACAGGCGGCGGCAATCCAGTTTCAAAATTGTTGAAAATCCTTCTGCGTTGTTTTGTCCAGACATATAGGGCTATTGTAGTCCACTGACACATCGTGCAAAAATCAAAAAATTTTTACTTTGAACCGCTCTAATGTATGTATATGGTTCATTCTTATAATAAACGCACACTTTGTCTTTATTGACATTTTTGAGCATTTTTGGAAACGAAATATCTCAGAAATTATAGGAGATAGGATAAAAAAACATTTAATCATTTTTGTTAAGAAATACTCTAGCTTTATAAAAAAATTTAAATAAATTTGTTCAAACACTAATTTTTTTAATTAAAAAAATTTTTCTCAAAATATTTTCATTATATTTCAATTAGAGTGCATGTGCTTTCATATAGAAATTCCCGCCATAAATTTGGTAACTACAAATTTTTTACTGATGACACGCACAAAGTTTTTTTAACACGAAATTCGACATAAAATTTTTTTTTTGTTTAATTTTTTGTTTTTGTTTTTGTAAAGTTATTTGCAATCAATTCTTAGAATGTATTTATATTCAAAACGAAATTCTCGACATAACTTTGGAAAATATCATACAATTCATACAATTAGACTGATGCGCGTCTTCATGAAAAACTCATATTTTCAAAAGCTATGGAGAGAATTTTGATTTGAATGCAGATTCATTCTTAGGATTGATTGAAAATAACATTACAAAAAAAAAAAACAAAAAAAAATTTTATGTCGAATTTTATGTTGAAAAAATCGTAGTTTCCAAAGTTAGGGCAGAAATTTCGATATGAAAGCACATGCATTCTTACGATTGATTGAGGAATAACATATGAAAAAATCAAAAAAAACAAAAGGTGTTATAGAGAAAATATTTTGAGAAAAATTTTTTTAATTAAAAAAATTAATGTTAACACAAATTAATTTAAATTTTTTTAATTTTTTTTATAAAGTTATAGTAATTCTAAACAAAAATGATTAAATGATTTTTCATCCTATCTCCTATAGTTTTTCAGATATTTGGTTTCAAAAATGTTCAAAAACGTCAAAAAATACAAAGTGTGGCGTTAATAAAAGAATGACCGATATAAAACAAAGTTGTAGGCTGATATATTCAATAAATTATACAACAGAGTTGCGACCAAATTTGGTTCTCTTTTGCAAGAATAGTGGCTGAGAAGCTGATCAAGCGTATCAACACGAGATTTAGTATGATAATATGTAGAAATCAATTATATCTGGTTTCTTTTTTCATATATGCATCTGCTAGATTGTAGTTTTCTTTTCCGTAGTTAAAATTCCAACTCAGGTGTATTTAAAAAATTTTAGGAGATAATATTTGGGTTCTTCAAGTCTTCCACTAAGTCTAAATACTACGCGGTATCCTTGTCAGTGATGGCATTTGGGTTTTGCGAAAATGTACTGAATCGAGACCTGAAATGTACTTTTTACAGGTCGAATGTACTTTTTTGGCGTGAACATCCAATTTTACTAAAATGTACGAATTTTTTGTAAAAAAAGGTTCTCATTTTTGACATCTCAAAAACCCTAGGAAAATGAGATATATGAGACGTTCTTTTACATTCCGAACACTTTCTGACCGACACATCTTGGAATCGCTCCAAACTTTTTTTACATATTCTAGGCATTAGGAATAGATTTGTTATCGAATATATCGAAAGATATCGAGTTGCGAAGGTAAAAGGTTTTACGTTTTTTGGTGTTTTACGCTCATATTCAAAAAGTTATGTCTCCGGGAAATTTTAACGAAAAAATTTATATCGTTTAAAAACTAAAGAGATCAGCTTTCTTGTACATTTTTTTTCTTGGGCATTAAATGAAAAATTAATATTTTTCATAACAAATCAATTGTTTAAAGTTATTTTTTAGAGTGAATACCATTCTATAAAAAAACTAAAAAAAATACCACTAAATTCCTCGTCAAATTTCCTTTAAATACAAATTTTTTCAGAGTGGTCGTCAAATACGGACTTTCCCAAATAAATTAATTCTTCCACGCACCTCTGAAAATACTGGGCGCCGCTGCACTGTTGTCCCGTATCGAGTTTTGGTTCAAATATTGCTGGAGACCGCAAATCTTATCGGAAATGAACAATTGTTTTTTGAAATAAAAGCTAACCAAAATGCCAATAAATGGTAGGAGCTCGAATTCCGAAAAAAGCTAAACTTTTTATTATTTTAAGTTAAATGCCGAAAAAATTTATTTTTTTTAATATTTTTTTTTTTGTTCAAAAATTGGTAGACAGCGCAAATCTTGTCAGAAATTAGTAAGTTTTTCTTTTAATTAAAGCTGAATCATTGTTGTATTGTCCAAAAGTGGAACAGGGGTGGCCAACCCAAATTATCTTGCGCGCCACTTTGGAAATGTGTCATAATTCCGCGGGCCACATATAAAATTGTATATCCCATATTAGATTTAGATATACATATTTACATATTTACTATAGAAATTTTTTTGGAGTGAAAAACTGAAACATGAGTTATTTTTGTGTTTGTTATACTTCTTATAAATGAAATAAAAAAATTAAATTATTTAATTCTTATTTTGCTAGTGTGATACTTGTTTCTCCACTCTTTTACTTAACTTTTGCAAATCGATCTCAACTTGGGTATTTGCACATTGTAATTGGTGTTGCAGGTTAGCATCAGTGTTTTGCGCTTAACTTTGGTGTATGGTCAATTGAAATGTTATGAATGCCAAAAAAAGAAACAAATAGGATGACAGCCAATTGAAAATCGATTTACTCTCACGTTCTCAAAATGGCTTCAATCCAAAAATCAAAGTGAATTTTTTCTCATAATTTCGACAGTTAATTTTTGAATATAGAGAAGCACAAATATGTAATGTACATTAGGGGTATGACTTTTAACAATATTTCGAAAATAAAATTTTACATGGCCAAACTTGTTGCGAAATGATACAAATAGCCGAAATGTAACAATAGTTTTTTTTAATTACAAAAAGAACTCCCTTATAAATCAAAAAAATACTTTGCAGGCAAATTTTAAATATTTCCCTTATAAAAAACAAGAAGACGTTTCTGTACGAATATAACTTTTTGCTTTGTTTTGTTTTCAATTTCTTTTACTCGTATTCTGTACCTAACTACAATTATATACCTAAGTACGTAATGTTTTGTAAAAAAAAGTGAAAATATAGTTTTAAAAAATGTTAAGGTATGGAAAAATAGTCTCACCCATTTTGAAAAAAGTAAAACTAAAAGACGAGAAATCGGTAATATTGAAAAATATTTATGTGTAAAATTCCAAAGCAGACAGTTATAATAAGCAGCTATAATGCATTGGCGAATATTGGAAAAAAAATAAAAAAAGAGTTCATATTCAACAAAGGCAGCAGTGACAATTAAAGGACTTAAGGAAATTTTTGAAAAATTTCAGCTTTGGAACTCAATGTGATACAACAAATGTTATTAGTGGAAGAAAAAATGGAGTTGTAAAGTTGCTGCAAGATCTTTTTAAATCAAAAGCTTTGTCCCCACTGCAATATGTTGGTTGTCAGGATCACGTTTAAATTTAATTTTTAAACATGTTATGAATGAGTTACTTGTCGGAAAATCAACATCACCAAATATTTCATATGATATCTTTTCGGTACCTTAAACAGAACTTCATTCAAAACGATGAAAAATTGAAAATTAAATGCATCAAGTGGCGTGATGATATGCACTATTTATATGAGCTTGGACAAATTTTTAAGTTTTATGAAAAAAATAAAAGATTTCCCTATATAAAGTCGCTGGAATTCTAAGGCTATTCTTGCGATTTTAACGTTCATATGTACTCATCCCCGAACACAGGATAATACTTTTGCCGGTATCCGGTAAACTTACGGTATCCATCGACACAAATTGCTATATGTACTTATAATTTGGTGGCAACCCATGTTTGAGACGGAATTCAACATGGCAACCATATAAATTATAGTTTGGCTTTTCGAGCTCTATCATTTGGCATATATTTCTGTACAAGCTGTAATCTTATACACTCTTTATTAAAGAAAAAATTGGGCAGAAGTCGGATTTTTTTTTGGCCAGCGGGATGGGCTTTGGCAAGGCAACCCTGGTTGGTTAGTTTCACCAAAATGCATTACTTTTTTTCCGGTACATTTAAACCTGTAATCTTATACACTCGACTTTTCTACAGCGGGCATTTGGGCTTTGAACTTGATTATTCTATCTGCAATCTTTCGGTCCCTTTGCCTTTACTCCAATCAATTCTACGAACTCTTCTGTCCAGACTTTTTTATACAAGTACTATTGTCAAATCCAACTCATCACGCCACCAACCAAAAAGGGCAGAACATCGTCTGCCGGGACAGCTAGCGTACTATAGATTAGAAATACCTCTATATATATTTATTAGCTGTTACCGCGGCTATGCCCGCGCACTACCTGTTGTATAATATCGCTTACATTATACACAGTTTTTTGCTGGATACAATTGGGTTCACAATTCAGGTTCGCACTTTTTTAAAATTTCGTAAAATGCTGAGGCCACTAAAAATCAAATCCTTACCTCGCGGGCAAGTGTAGCCAAAACAATAATATATAACTCATAACCAATTCCATTTAGTGCATTGCTGTTCAAAAGCTTGCAATATTATAAGATATCACCTTCCTATAACTTTCTAAGAGTAATTTTTGCTGAAGTACAAACATTTTTAACTGTTGCTCTGGCCTCTTAATATTTTTGTATTTTTTAATAAAGTTTTTTTTTTAACACTATGGATCCCTGTGGTCTATGTGAGGCTATAGCTGCCACCAAAACCTAATAAAGTTTTTCTTGTTGCTGCTTACGACAATATCCTCTAGGGTATAATTACACAAGGCTTCTTGCGGCAGGCAAACCTTGCATTGTAATACATTACATCTGATTTCGTTGCCTTTCAGCTGTCTGTCTTTCTGTTTCTTCATTTATCGCAGAAAAACTTATTTATTTATGTTATCATTAAATATTTTAACATTTGTAATTTTTCATTTTATGATGTTTTAAATTTAATTTAATATAAATACATACATAGTTGAAGAGCCCAAACAGTTCGATGTCCCTCATTGCCTCACAACACCTTCTACAAACTGGTTTATGGAAGTATAAAAGTATGTAGGCCGATAGCCTTTGTAGCTAGTGCCTTTTTTTAGTAATATCATTATTTATAATAATATTTTTTGTGAAAGTATATAAGCACACATATTCATACAAATTATAAATTTTAATAGCTGCGTTTTATTCGCCATCCTCTGCTAGACATCTTTAGCTAGCAACGATAATTGTATAGGAAAACAAAAACAGAATCGTAGACTTAGCGACTAAAATTATAGTTGCTAAGTATACAAGCAAGTTTCTTAAATGCCAGTGCTACCCAGTGAATTTGTGTTTTGTCTATTGTGATTTTATATTTTGTCAATTATGAAGTTTGAAATTAAAAAAAAATATTGAATTTTACGGAAAAAAAATTTGAATTTTACGGAAAAAAATTTGAATTTAACGGAAAACATTAATTTTCTTTTTCTTTTTTTAAATTCAATTCAATTAATTTTTCAATGCAGTAAAAACACATTTGTGTAAACACCAGGATAACCTGGCAAGGCACAACTATTTCCCCAGGACACAATGCCAACCAATTAATTTTTCAAAACAGCAAAAACACAAATAAATGACATATCTGACGTAGCCAGTGGTACCCAGTCAGCTCTAAGGCAACTTAGCAACTTGTCGTTTTATTCGTACATAGATAGCGACTTGGCCAATAAAACGCACCTAATATAAGGACGCTGCTTTTATTTTAAACTCCACTGTAACTACAAAAGCAGAAAACTCTACTACTAAAAATAATATAGATTGGAATGCCTTTGGTCACGAATGTTAAAATTGAAAGACAAGTCTGAGAAAAACGAAGGCTAAGAAGAAAATGGCAACAGGAACGAACTCTAGCTAGTAAAACTGATACTTTTGAGTAAAAAGTACAGGAAGCAATGTAGTTTTATTCGAAAACTGTTTCCAAAAGGAACAAAAACGTCATCTCTTTGGAAATCAAACCGTAGTTTAAAACTTCTATTGAGCCAGAGCCAACTATTAGAGACCCCATAATTCACTGGGCTCGAAGCAATGGAGATAAAGCTAATGTTTAGGCAGAGCATTTAAGTTTGGTGTTCCAACAAGATTTCGCTATTGGTGGTCTATGTCTATTGGTACATGGATAACTCCAAGCGAGGTTGCAAGTTTTATCAGAAATAAATTAGCGAGTATAAAATCTCCTGAACTTGATCGTATTACACCCATAATTCTTAAAGAGCTACATTTTCAAGTATTTAAGCATTTATTACCATGCTATTTAATGTTTTAATGGAGCATTTCCTTCTGATTGGAAATGGTTCAAAAGCCTGGTAAAAACACTACCTTAGCATCTTCATATAGACCCATTAGTTTGCTTTATTGTTTTCAAAACTCTTTGAAAAACTGCTGTTAAAAAAATTTAAGCCATATTCACAATTTTGGTTATTTATCAGTTATTAAATATTGATAATCAACCATATTCAAAAGAACAAAATCTTATCCCTTCTCATCTATTCGGTTTTAGGGAAAAATATGGAACTATTGAACAAGTAAACCATATAACTAATAAAAGAAGGAAGAATTCGAGCACGGCAAGTAATGCTCTACTGTGTTCCTCGATGTTCAAATGGCATTTGATAGAGTATGGATTGACGGGCTTATTTATAAAATTATGTTGCTTTTACCTCTAAGTGTTCACGAGGTACTAGAGTCATATTTGGTAAATTGGTTTTTCAGAGTTAAACATAAAACCTCTGCTACATCTGATTTTCCAATTAGAGCATGAGTAGCGGAAAACAGTGTCATAGGCCCCTTCCTAAATATTTTATTCATGTCTTATTCTCACAAATAATCATACTGTTACGAAATTTCCTGTCCCTTTGACAATAATTTCGATCTCTTATACTTCTCTGAGTTCGATCACTGGATTGTGTAACAATCAAGAAAAACGCAATCTTTATTTAATTATAAAATGGTTTATTTAAATCACAAACGTTAGTTTTTACACAGTACAATTGCTTATTTCCCTTTACATTCAAATTGTATACACAAACGTTTTTACTTATATAGCTTAATAATCACTTTATTACTTAAAATCCACTGTATCACTTTAGTACTTAAATTCAAATGTTCAACTGTCTCACTTAAGATCCACTGTGTTCAACTGTTCAATATCAACTGTGTGTCTGCTGCTCATATGACAGCCTTTTATACCAAAGTCACCACTTTCTAGAACCATCTGCCATTGTCTAGAATGTCGTTTCCGGTACCTTCTATATAGCGATTATCGACGTTGATAATGTCGTGCCATCGCCATTATCCAGAATGTCCTTTCCAGTCGATAAGTTGTGTTCAACACAACAAAAGCAGCTGGTAAATCAGCTTATAACATAAATCAAATATTAGATGAGGTGTCTGTACTGGGACCTATCTCGTTTTGGGCACTCTAATAAAAAAAAAAATCCGAACTCGCCAAACCTCCTCGGAGCAGCGCGGTTTTTGGGTGCTAGACCGGGATCTAATCTATCTCGGCTACTACTATACCTCAAAATTATCCTCGGGGCAGTAGTTCTCCCCGACGTGATAGACCGGAACCTAGATCGTTTCAGCTACCACAACACATTCGTTATCGATGTACTAGTTACCTCCATGGACCTAGCCAGAGATATTAAAAGACTTAAAAATATGTTTCAAAATATTTTGTTAATATCTGGCAAAAAGCAATGTAGAGACATTTTTCGAAATTAAATTCCTGAAAGAATCAGAAAAATTTGGTGAAGTTTTGCACAGATTCTGTAAAATAATGAAACATTCTTACGATATTTAGTAATATGAATGCGGAATTCAACAGAAGTTAGAAATTATTGGCTGCTTAAGTGAATAATTTTTCAACTTTGCTCTATATTTTTACCATTTTCAAATCCTATTAAAATCTAAATTCGTATTTTCTTTCAAATCATGAAAATTGCTAAGTTGTATTATGAAATTGAAATTGGATAGTTAATCTCAAATCTTTAGTTGACTAAACACTGAGTAGTCGGCTTATTTCTTAATTTACCATTAAAGAAAATGAATTTCTTTTCCAAAGAGGAAAAGGGGAATGTATTACCTACTGTTAGAGCAATGCTTTCAGAAATAGATGGAGCAGAAGCAAGTGTTTTTGTTGTTTCTGAAAACGCAAGAGTTCATGTGTTTTCGGAATTTTTAAGACACATAATTTTCGAAAAACAAAACAAATTAGAAATAAATCAAATTGATGTGGAAATCGATAAGTATATAGGTAGCTCTGTAGCGCCCGATACATCTGTATTAAATTATTGAAAAAATTCCAATGAATTCAAATCGTTGCAAACTTTGGTGCCAATTATATTGGCTATAGCTGTGAGATCGGCATCAGGAAATATTTTAAGTGATAGACAAAAAAATGTGCATCCGAAACTTAACACTATATGTTAGTTTCGAGCCATCCTTTGAACAAAAAATTTTCTTGGCTTTTTCCCAAATGCTTGTTACGTGTTAGTGTCGTGTTCAAAAATTAGGCCCGTTCCCATTTCCAGTATGAATGCCACTCTTTATGCCAAGCGTGCTTATTTCAGTTCACTGGAGTAACCCATTGATCTAAATCATTATTAAGATGTCGATTGTATAGCACATAAATCAATTAATAAAAGATCGAAGAAACATTATCGTATGAGCGTCTCTACTAAATGAGGAAAAATTACTTGACCATCGCATGCAGTCGATGATTCCGTTTCGTCTGAGACATAGACTTTTCTTGTTAATTTTATAGATAGTACCCATTAAGTCTCTACTGCTACGATACTGAAATGCATGAATTTTTTCTGGTAATATTTTTCTCTGCATTTCTTGCAAAAGTCAATTTGTAAAATTAAAATAAACTCAGTTTAAACCCATACTGAAAACCTGTTTACCCATTAACTACTATGCGCAAGTAAATAAAGAGCTGTTAAAAAAATGGCAAAAATTAGAAAATCATAAATTTGCGAGGGTAAAAAACACGGACGCATTTTTACAGATGTTACACATTGACAAGCAGCAGCGGGCACGACTTACATCCGCTTCACAACATCGGTGTGATGGAAAAAAAATTGTATAAAAAATTAATATGTTCCTTTTGACACAAAATAAATACCAGCAAGGGTAGAGTATCTCAAAGAAAAAAAAAAAAAAAATAAGAAGCGGAAAAATATAAAAAAAAAGTTGAACAAAATGGCGAAATGCAAGTAGACGTCGTACAAACGCGAAAACTACTTTATTTTTCATATTTGCATTACAGATATGGACACTCATTTCATTAATACGATGGTAAAAGTCAGAACAAGCAAAGTTGTTCAGCAAAGCTGAAGTGAAACTTTATTGCTCTACATAAGGGTCATATGAACACGAGTGAAGTTTTGTGGTATTAACTACAGCTTTTGCAGGTTTTATTGACAACTTCTGGTCACATACGGACTAAATGCTTTTATGACCACTTAGGAGACTGGCAGATTTAACATATACAGATGTAGCGATACTCCTACATGTTGAAGGTAAAACAGGAGATAAAACAATTCCCTTCGCTCACGATAGGTTGACAAGGGAACTATCTAAGGACTTCCCTGAAAAAAACTTACATTTTGTTTTTCAGTTATAAAAAAAAACCCAATAAATTTGTTGGTCTTTTTTTCTTTTTTTGTTAGTTATGGCTAGTGTTAAGGACATAAATAACTAAAAACTAATTACCTTTTTTTTTTTTCTTAAGGCCCTTCATTAAATTTTGCACAGTTGTTTCATCGACAGTATAGTTCGATCTTTCCACTTAAGTCTTAAAAATTTTTGCTCTTTCGAAGATCTCTTTTCATTAGATTCCACTATCTCTCAATCGGGCGAAGCTCTGAGCAGTTGGACGAATTTGCTATTTTTGGTACAAAATTGATATCGTAGCGTTAGAGTAATGATAGATTGCTAAATCAGGCTACAACATCACGGTACCCTCATAGGCACGAATAAATTGTAGAAGACGTTTTCCGAGGCACTCGTCTAAATAAACTTTGGAATTGATTGTGAATTACGTAACAAAGAAGCTGCTTCTGAGGCCACAGGTACATATGACTTGCCAAACCATGGATATATTGCTTTGGAAATTTCGAAATTTTTTTCTCTTTGAATTTACTAGGCACATGCCTTTTTTCGGTTACGTATAATATTCGTACACAGGTAGCTGCTTAAAATCTGCTTCAACGTCGTCCATAACGGAACAATCAAATTTAGTCAGTTACTTTTGACTACTTTCTGGCTCGCATCTGAGCCATCAAACGCTTTTCATCAGAACGGTCTGGTACTTTTTGAACTCTATATGTCATCAACTTATTTTTCTCCTTTATCCTTTGAACAGAAGATTTGATGTACCTGCTCTAGCCGCCATATCTCACACTGAGGTGTTGAGATTTTGTCTGAAAAGACGCTTCTCCTTCGCCGCTATCGTTGGGATAGAAATTTCTGGTTTTCTGGCTTAACATTTTTTTCTGGAAACAGATAGATCCTTCATATATTTAGAAATAACCGTAAAGACAGTTTTATCTGATGTACGTACCAACTATTTTTGCTATAGCTGAATATTTTAAGTCTGGATTTTGCAGGTATGTGGACAAAGTCAGTTCGCGTACTTTTTCTTACTTGCTAGACATCTTAGTCGTTAGAAGTGCTATCTTCAAGTGTTATACATCATATCAAACGTCACTTTATATAGAACAAATATTGTGTCCTGTTAGACTAACGTGACCATATGATCCGCTTTTCGCGGAGCAAGTCCGCGATTTTGAATTTCTGCTCCGCGCGTTCCGCGTTTTCATTGAAAATAATAAGTCTCATTTTGCTAGGGTTTTCGGTGAGTTAGAACCTTTTTTTTAGAATATACAAAAAATAATACAAATAACTGGAGATCAAATCAATTTCAAACCATACAGTCGGAGTGACTTCAAATTGCGGAATTGGTTGCCGATTAAATATGTTGTTTTTCAAAGTAATTAAGGGAACACATCATCCCCCGATTTGAGTGAAAATCATTTTTTACGAAGTTATGCCCATTTAAAATTTTAGTGTCAGAGCTTGAAAAACCGCTGAAAATTTTTTCAAAATAGTTTCATTTTCATCCAAATCAAAATAATTAATTTTTGTCTTTTGATTCTAATAGAATTTCTGATTCTCTGTCAGAATCTTTAAGAAATTTTGAAAATTTTTAGAAATTGGCGGAGTTATAGCGCTTTTTATGAAAAAATAACAAGGTTGATTTTCTCAAAAACCACAATTTTTGTATGCTTAATATTTTACTGTAGATTTGTATTAATATGAGAGAGAAATTACATGAGTTCAATGCTTATTAAAACATATTTGAGGTCAGGAGATTTTTTTTTCCAAAATCGAAATGTCAATTTTTTCTTTTTCATCATTGCCAAGACACTCTACGGTACTATTTTCGAAGCAAATAACAGAAGCAGTAGAGTTCGCAAACTATCGATGGCACTATCGATAAAATACACTGTTTCAGTGTAATAGTCATTTATTCAACCGCGTTTGATTTAATTTTATATAAAAAAACCACGGCTCTGTTGTTGCAATTGTTGTTGTTTACGACGCTGTGGTTGTAGTTGTCCATAAATATATAGTTTTCGAAAAAATTGTCTGAATTAAATTTTTTACATTCCGATACATTTTTTGAAAAAAAAAAACGGTTTTCATAAAAAAATGTCAAAATTTTACAAAAATAGTCATATCGCGAAATATATGTGTCGATTTTAGGACCTATTAAATTGCCTTTCATATGGTGCCCCAATTTTGGAAATCTATTCAGGGGTTCCCTGATTAAACTCCCTGGTTAAACTCTTTTTATAAAAGTTGCGCAACTTAAATGACAATACGTCAGAAGCTAGATTCGAAAACTCTTTTTTTTGCAAGTTTATTTTTTATTCTTATGGCGCTACTTTCCTTAAAAAAATAAAAAAAAATTTGGAAATTTTCGCTAACGTAAACTTGTTCTACTATACTATCGATATAATCAATGTTTAGCGAACAAACTATCGTCCACTATCGATGGTCGCGACTATCGATAGTTTGCGAACTCTAAAAAGCAGCATTCCAAATTACTTTCTGCAAATAGTGCTTGCATTCTGCATACTTTTGTCTTACCGTTATTTTCGTAATAACTTTTTATCATGGGAAAGATATACAAACATTGAACGCATATTTAATTTTTTTTTTTTTTTATTTTTTATTAAATATTAAAAAAGTAATATTTAATTTTTTCGCTAACAAAGTCAAGCAAACAAAACATTCAAAGCCCACAGAAGTACATTCAGCGAAAAAACTCTATAAAAATTAATTATTTTGATTTGGATGAAAATGCGACTATTTTGAAAAAATTTTCAGCGGTTTTTCAAGCTCTGACATTAAAACTTTAAATGGGCATAACTTCATAAAAAATTTTGATCAAATGATTTGTTCCCTTAATGACTTTGAAAAACAACATATTTCAGCAACCAATTCCGCAATTTGAAGTCACTCCGACTGTATGGTTTGAAATGGATTTGGTTTGGAAATAGTCAATATATGATTTTCCTTAAAATAAATGGAAATATCTGATTTGCTACTGTTTTCGTGATTTGAAAGTGAGGACCTTTTTTTTAGTACATATGTACATACAATTTTTTGCAGTTAAAACAAGAGAATCTTAAAAAAAGTTTCATCAACTTTTTCCTGTTCCGCGTTTTGGTCAAAAATATCTCTCACAGCTTATTTGATACAGTGCATACTTTTAACTTCAATGCTCTGTAACTTGGAAACTAAGTGGAATATGAAAAAAATTTTGATACCATTGGAAAGAACAAAAATTGTGGTTTAAAAAAAATGTTTATTTATTGTAAAAAAATATTACCTGGAATTTTTATTATAGAAAATCGAAATAAACTACTAAATTTCATGTCACAGCTTATTTGATACAGACATGTATAAATTGAAAAAACAATGTTCAAAATAATGATTTTGTAATTTTAAATATGTAGTGTGGTAGCCTCTTTGGTCAACTACAGCTTAAAGATGGTTTGGCATCGAAGCTGCAAATTTTTTATTGGTATCTGACGAATTATAGCGCCACTCAATTTTAAGTGCCTTTTTAGGTCGTTTTTGTTTGAAATGTTGTGTATTCGGATATTTTTTTTCCAAAATCGCCCATAAATTTACAAGCACATTTTGGTCAGGTGCCTATGCTGGCGGTGCCATCAAATAAGGGCAATTGTATATTGACCAGAATTGAACTATAACCGCTTTGTATTTTGGGTTTTTATCTTAGCAAAACCGATTATTTGATGTACGTACCTAAAGTTACACGAGACTTTGCAAAAGTAAGAGAAAAACATTTTTTGATATTTAAAGGAAGATGACTTTGCATGCTCCAGCTTATCACCTCATTTAGGTCATTCTGCAATAAAACATTATCATTGATGCTACACAGAAAAAACAAGATTAGTAAATCAAAGGATTGCAATTCTATGATTAAAATTTGTGGAATTCAACAATTCATTTCTTTGGATCAAAGAAAAAATTTTCAAAATCAAAAACCTTTGTTCATTGGATTTGCAAATTCAAATTATCTGATTTTACAACAAAATATTTTAGCGTAATCAGCAAAATGTTTCACTGATATTGCAAATAAAAAACTTCCATTGTCTTATCAGGGAAGCTCCTGGTTCAAACCCCGGCGACTGTACTGTATTTGTATAAATTGAAAATATCTTGAAAACTGCCTTTTATGTTAATAATAAAAAACGAGTCCGTTATTTTTTAATATAAAAGGCAGTTTTTAAGATATTTTCAATATATTTATAGTTCTCTACTTGTTTTTTTGTTTTTTAAATTAAAAAATAAAAAAATTATGTGTCGCCGGGGTTTGAACCAGGAGTTTCCCTGATTAGACAATGGTTGTTACATGCGAAGTTTAACAACATGATTTTAGTATATCTGACTGTTAATAAGTACCAAACAAATAAGAAAATAGAGGAAATAGAGGAAAAAAAAAATAGAGGAAAGTAAAAAATCAAAATAGAAAAATTTTTTGTGCGAATATATTCTAAGTTTCAACAAAAACTTTAGGAAAATTAACAAATGTTTTTTTGAAATCCACTAATTTATTTTTAAGCTTCAACAAAAACTTTAGGAAAATCAACTAATGTTTTTTTGAAATCAACTAATTTATTTTAAGTTTCAACAAATAAATCATCTTTTGTTATATTAGAGAAACTGTTTCTCTGACTGAAAATCATACACAACATTCGTTGAAATCGGACCCGAAATTGTTTGATATCAGCGAATCTTTTTTTTCTGAGTAGATACTTTTTACAAAATAGCTATAAGTCATCTACATAAAGTAGAAATCTAGCAGAATGAAAGCAGTGCACAATATCATTTATAGACAATAGAAACAATAAGGGCCTTAAAATGCTACCTTTAGGTACACTAGAAGCTGCCTCAGACTTGTATGATTTAACTCTGTTTATTTCAACAAAACACACTCTAGAACCAGATATGATTGTATCCAGCTTAAAAATGTTGAATAGCAACCCATTTTGTCGAGCTTAGCAATTAAAGATCTGTGAGTGACCTTATCAAAAGCCTTAGTAAAATCGGCATAAATTGCATCAACTTGATGGCGTTGTTCAAAAGTTGAAACGCAATAACTAAATGATTTTTTATTATGTTAGTAATGCTGAATATGTTACAAAGTTGGAAAATGGTGATTACATCTAAAAATATTGATAATGTCGATAAATATTTATGAGTTGACACTTGTTGCAAACTACAGAAAAAATTAGATAAGCAAAATGTTGAATAAGCTCAAAAATTTCGAACGAGTTAAATATACGAGAATCGAAACAATATTTTAAAAGTTTGTCGGATTCGAGTAATATATTCATATGTATCATATCATATGTCATATGTATATACTCATATGGTCTTTTTACGACTCAAACGACTTGGGAATTGACAATATTTTAGAGATCCGTAATGACAAAGATGCCAAAAATATCTGCAGTGTGTAGAGTATGGTAAAAGCACAAGCACAAAATAAAAAAGTCATTAAAAACGATAAAATGAAGGCGAAAAAAATTAATTGACATAGCAAATAGTATAATGAATATTTGCTTTGTATTTATATTGAAGTAAAAAAATATTAGATTGCGCATTGGCGCCCTAGCAATAAAAAATTCGTATACTCGCGAAATAATCAGCAAATTAAACTTTCAACATTTTTTAAGAGCAACATAATTAAAATGAAAAATCACAAGAAAAAAAGGAAAAAAATTAATCAGAAATCAACATTATCACAGACATAACACAGTTGAATTCTGTAGGGAGGTTGAGCTGTGCGTTGTGGGCGGTTGAAGTAGCAAAAACCGTTTGCGCTGTTGCATGCACCTCGTTGCCAAGCTATCTAGCCAAGCACATTCAGGGATGCTGATTAAGTTTGAATAAGATAGGACAATTTTTTAAGATCAGTTTTTCAAATGCAGAAATCCTTAGTTTCAAAAGTCTTTGTCGAAAAAAATAAAAATGTTGAAAAAGTCGAAAAAAAGCATGGAAAAATTGAAAGAATTATGAAAAATTTTGAATTATTGGAAATGTGTTGAAAAAGGCGAATAACGAAAATTTTTAAAATTTTGAAAATGTCGAATAGCTTTGAAAGAGGTCAAGAAATGGTGTTCGTTTTCACCTATCGAAATATGTTAAACTAGTCGAAAAATATTCATCTTTTGCATTTGTCTCTTCACTAAGGCCTCCGCAAACCTACTCTCGAATTCACGTATTTCTTATTCTTGTGATCTTTCCACAATGATTTAAGACGGCCAAAAAGGAAGATGAATAAGTTCAAGAAATTTTGCAAATATTCACAAATCGAAAAATGTTGAATAAAGTCCAAAAAACTTTCGAAGAATGTTGAGAAAGTTGAAAAATACTGAAAAAGTTGAACAATTTTGAAAAATTTGAAACAAGGTGAAGTCTAAAAAAGCTTATAGTTTAAAAACCTTTGAAAACTTTGTAGTTTGTCCTGAGAGGGATCGTGGGCGCTATATCTCTTTGACGACCAAGTGACACATATGTCCCGAATACAAAAATATTCTTCAATCATTTTTATTATTTTACAAAAGCAAGCAGGAATGTCTAAGATACAAAGGAACACGGGATCCCCACAGACGTCAAAGGAGTTTTTTCAACTGTGACTCAGCTACCGGCTATATCTTTAAATTTGCGCCAAATAAAAGGGTGTGGAACTGTTTGAGCTAATCGAAAAAATCTACCAAACATGAGAATATGAAATGGTTATATTTTTACAAATTGAATTTCGACGGAATATTCTTCATTAAATGAATGGACATAGTGTAATGATTATTCTAATAAATTTTCGGTTAGGTTAGGTTAGGTTAGGTTAGGTTAGGTTAGGTTAGGTTAGGTTAGGTTAGGTTAGGTTAGGTTAGGTTAGGTTAGGTTAAGTTAGGTTAGGTTAGGTTAGGTTAGGTTAGCACGAGAGATGACAATTGTTATCATAACTTAGGCCTAGTGCTTCATCGAGGCTGCCTCGTTCTACGAGGCGAGAGCGAGGCGAGAACGAGGCGAGGTGGAAAAATAAATTTGCCTCGCTCGACCGAGTCGAGGCGAGACACACAGGCATCTCGCCTCGCCTCGCCTCGGTAAAAAGCGAGGTTTTATAAAAATGAAAAAAATTATACATGTATCAGGCCTGCTAGCAAACATTCAACTAGCAAACCCCAACACGCGTTGCTACGCCTCAAGAAATGAAATAACATATGTGCTTTTTTTTGGGTGGATTGAATAATATATGATGATTGGTGAGATATGATCAATTTAATTCTTTTCTTATATGGGACGGCGTGGCATTGCCCATTTTTTCCAAATCAAACTAAACTATGAACCTTTTACAAACTATGACAATTATATGTATCAAATCTTATCCATCTACGTCATATAGTTGCTGAGATATAAAAAAAAAGTTTTATTCACCTGTGTCAAGTAGTTGATGACACTGGTCAACAGTGGTTTTGTTGGACTGGATGTCTCTGCGGATTTCTATAATTTCAGGTACTCAGATTACGAATATATTCATGAAAGTACTGAATTGGCTCTAGTTTTTAAGATATTGATGTATTTTTCTATAAATATATGAAATAAAGTCGGGTTAGTTACACTCTATGTAACTCAGGAACGGCTGGACCGATTTTAATGGTCTCAAATTTTTTGGATTTGTTTCCGCCCCGAGAATGACATTGGCTACAAAAATTTTATTTAGGGTAAATAATAAACTTTTTTAAAATTAAGATCTTTGATTTTTTGGATTTGTCTTCGCCCCAAAAATTATAAAAGCTATAAAAATTTTATTAAGGGTGCATATTTAGGGTGGCCTTAATACAAAAATAATTTTAAAATAGCATTTTCGCAAAGACCACGTGATCGATTCGCATAGAATTTACACCGCGTGTCTTTTATATCAAAAAGCATAGCTTAAGCTATAAAACTTTTTCTTAAGGTACATATTTAGGGTGGTCCTCATACAAAACTATTTTTAAAATAACATTTTCACAAGGACCACATATTCGAATAACATGAAATTTACACCACGCGTCTTTTAAAGCAAGAAGCATAGCTTAGGTTGGTCATTTACCCACCCGCGGTCACGAGCTATGAAACATGCTATCATTCGTCCCGCCGCGTAGTTGCTGATTTCTATGCGCTGGTTCGTTTGAAAAATGAAATATGCAAGAGACCCAGCAGGAATTAAACGTGCAAAACAAAACAAATGTGCGCAAATGAGTTGCGCGATGTCAGTTGTAAAAATTTCAGGTCAAAGACATTATTTCTGCAATTTTTTACGCATGTATTATTGACTTGTAAAAAAATGAGAGACTAAAAAAACTGCTCTTGTGTGCATCATTCTTGTAAAAAGAACTCATATTCATTGGAAAAAAGTTTTAATTCTCGGAAAAGTACCTTTTGTTTTTATTGATGAATTTTGAGCTTAATAATTTTTTGTGTAGCCATGCAATGCTTCCGCAGTTTATTTATTTATTTACATCAGTGATGCATGAATTTCTACTGGGTAGTGTTTTCTTTATGTGGAAAAGACAAAACACATTTATACTCATGGGGCGAAGACAAATCCAACAAATTAAAGATCATTCATTTTAAAAAAGTTTTGTATAAGGGCCACCCTAAATATTTACCTAAATAAAATTTTTGTAGCCAATGTCTACACTACCTACTACCAATGTATTGACTACTTTTTTTTATATCTCAGCAACTATATGACGTAGATGGATAAGATTTGGTACATACAATTGTCATAGTTTGTAAAAGGTTCGTAGTTTAGATTGATTTGGAAAAAATGGGCAATGCCACGCCGTCCCATATAAGAAAAGAATTAAATTGATCGTATCTCACCAATCATCATATATTATTTAATCCACCCAAAAAAAAAAAAACACATATGTTATTTCATTTCTTGAGGCGTAGCAACGCTTGTCGGGCTGTGCTAGTTGAATGTACATATGCAGGCTTGATATTTACATGTATAATTTTTTTCATTTTTATAAAATCCTCGCTTTTTACCGAGGCGAGGAGAGGTTTCGACGAGGCGTGGCGAGACGAGGCGAGGCGAGATATGTGATGGCAAGTTCTCGGCCGAGAACGAGGCGAGACTCAAATTTATAAAACGAGGCGAGAGCGAGAACAACTCGAATCTCGCCTCGCCTCGTTCTCGGTGAAGCACTACTTAGGCCGCAGTTGGGCCCAATGTATACCCTGTTTATAACTTCGTTTTCAACCTATGCAAACCATTTCGAAAATTTTATAAACTTCAAAAAGGATTTTGGACACTTTTGAGCGATGTTTTCAAGAGAGTCGAAGAAGTGGAATCCGAATAATATCTTATAACGCCTATTTGTTAGCGCTGAGCATTCACAAAGATAATGAAAGACACGATTCTTCGACGTCAGTATCTTTACAGCTTCTACAAAGATCCCTTACGTTGAGGCATGCTTGCCTTTAATTTAGTGTTCTGTACACAGAAAAAACAAGATTGGTAAAATCAAAGAATTGCAATTCTATGATAAAAATTTGTGGAATTCAACAATTCATTTCTTTGAATCAAAGAAAAAATTTGCAAAATCAAAAACCTTTGTTCTTTGGATTTGCAAATTCAAATTATCTGATTTTACCTCAAAATATTTTAGCGTAATCAGCAAAATGTTTCACTGATATTGCAAATAAAAAACTTCCATTGTCTACTCACGGCTGCTCCTGGTTCAAACCCCGGCGACGACATAATTATTTTCTTATTTTTTTTAGTTTTTTAATTTAAAGGTATTTAAAAATCAAAAAGAAGTAGAGAACTGTATTTGTATAAATTGAAAATATCTTGACAACTGCCTTTTATGTTAATAATAAAAAACGAGTCCGTTATTTTTTAATATAAAAGGCAGTTTTTGTTTTTTAAATTAAAAAATAAAAAAATTATGTCGTCGCCTGGGTTTGAACCAGGAGTTTCCCTGATTAGACAATGGTTGTTACATGCGCAGTTTAACAACATGATTTTAGTATGTCTTAAAAATGATTTCGGTGGCTGAGATGGATAAGATGAGCATCTTTGAACAGTTGCTGGCGCAAAACACAGGTTCAATTCTCTGATCGGGTGACAGGTAAAAAAATTTAATTTTTCCCCTGAAGTTTTGAAAACGTATTACAATTAAAATAAGAATGACTGACAATAAGTACCAAACAAATAAGAAAATAGAGGAAATAGAGGTAACAAAAAGAAATAGAGTAAAGTAAAAAATCAAAATAGAAAAATTTTTTGTGCGAATATATTCTAAGTTCCAACAAAAACTTTAGGAAAATTAACAAATGTTTTTTTGAAATCAACTAATTTATTTTAAGTTTCAACATCTTTTGTTCATCATCTTTTGTTATATTAGAGAACCTATTTCTCTGACTGAAAATCATACACAACATTCGTTGAAATCGGACCCGAAATTGTTTGATATCAGCGAATCTTTTTTTTCTGTGTAATAACACCGTGACAAAGATTCTCAGGATTTGTTTGTCTAATGTCCGAATCTATCCGGTCCGGTCCGGTCTATGGTTTGTTATACGTATTGTGGACAACGCAATACTTCACTCCACTAAGCGTCAGAGTACTTTTAGCAAAAACGTATCTTGTACCCACCTTACTTTACGGATGTGAGAATTTGCCTATTGAGACCATTCTTGCAAACAAAAATTTAATGTTGTATTTAATAATATCGCAAGATATGTTTTTAGACTGCGACGCAGAGACCATGTTTCACAACACGTAAACAAATTGTATGGTATGACTTTCGAAAGTATACTTAAATTTCGGACACTTGTTTTTTTGCATAAAGTTATACTATCTGTTTGAAAGGATAAATTTTTCAAGATCAAGTTGCGCTAAAATATTAGTCCCTATACGTCATTCATGTCTGACATCTGAACGGCAAATTTTTATTTTTTCAATACGTCTTTGGAACGCGCTCCATTCGCGTTTAAAAGATTTAAACAACGCTGCGCAATTTAAAAATCAACTCACTCAGTACCTTTCATTGTTGCAATATTAGTTTAAGATTATTTTATTTTGTTATATTAAAGTAAAACATGTGTATGAACTTTAATGTTTAGTCGCAATTTTTAAATTTAGCTTTACTTTATATTATATTTGTTAATTCAATGTAGCCGCAGATAATTATGTACATATTTATAAAGCTAGCACAGTTACTTAAGATTTTTATCTTGTTGTGCTAGTTGGTTCAACCTCTTATAAATAAATAAATGAGTTCACTTTTAGTGTTCTATTAGCATCTCATATTGAGGCCAGATTGACCTCGACGTACAACATGTCATGTTAGACCATCTTATATTAGCCCAATTTATACATTTTGAATCAATTTTCGCCCTAATAAAGGCTAGTGGTTTCATAACACTGGTCAACAGTGGTTTTGTTGCCCTGGATGTTACTGCGGATTTCTATAGTTTAAGGTACCCAGTTTACGAATATATTCATAAAAATACTGAATTGGCTCTAGTTTTTAAGATATTGATGGATTTATCTATATATAAATGAAGCAAAGTCAGGTTAGTTACACTCTGTATAACTCAAGAGCCGATGGACCGATTTTGATGATCTCTAATTTTTTGGATTTTTCTCCGCTCCGAGAATGACATAGAATATATTAATTTTATCTAAAGTGTATATTTAGGGTGGTCCTTATACAAACATATTTTTAAAATAGCATTTTCACAAAACCACATGATCGATTCACACCAAATTTACACCACGTAGCTTATATATCAAGTGGCATAGCTTACGCTATAAAATTTTTATTTGAAGTGCAAATTTAGGGTGGTTCTCAAACAAAAATATTTTTAAAACAAAATTTTCATAAATACCACGCAATCGATTCACATGAAACTTACACTGCTTACTTTTCTATGTTATATAACCTAAAATATCACGAAATACCATGATTTTCAAACTTATTCCAGAAAACTGGAACCATTACAAGATATTCAGAACCAGAGATTTGACCAAATTTTGCCGACCTGTTACAAATTTGAACTCCGATTTCTCTTCATGGCAGTGGACCGTTCCAACATGTCACAAATTGAAAATAATAGCAAATGTTCAACTCCAGCTCTTCCTATGGTGCAAAAGGGATATTAGAAAAAAATATGTGAGATGTTGAAAAAATAAAATAAAAATTGAATATCACAACATCGTGTGAATTCTTAGTCAAAAACTAAATTTTTAATATAATGTACTAATTATTCATGTAACATAAAAAAACTGACGTACAAAAAAAAATGGACTCCCTTAAGGCCCATAGTGAAACATAAAATTTCTCGAAATCTAAAATCATATATTATAGTTTTCGGATATTTCTGGCTTAGTTACATCCCAATAGAACATTCTCATGCAGTGAGTTCATTGTATCACATTTCAGAAGTTCATGTTCGTCAAAGAGATATCAAATAAATCAACTAAACGAAATTCATAAGTGAAAATTAACAAAAACTTCAAAACTTTCAAAAATTGAAAAATTTCAAAAATTTACAAAAAATAGAAAACATAAGACCAAATCCATCTCAAACCATTCACTCGGAGTGACTTCAAATTGCGGAATTGGTTGCCGACTAAATATGATGTTTTTCAAAGTAATTAAGGGAACATACCATCCCCCGATTTGATTGAAAATTATTTTTTACGAATTTATGCCCATTTAAGGTTTTAGTGTCAGAGCTTGAAAGACCGCTGAAAATTGTTTCAAAATAGTCGCATTTTCATCCAAATCAAAATAATTAATTTTTATCATAGGAAATATATAAGAACATTGTAAGCACATATAGCTTTTTCGCTGACAAAGTCAAGCTAACAAAACATTCAAAAGAAGAAATAGTGAAATAGCTATATTTGCGTACAATGTTTTTATATAGTATTTCCTATGATAAAATGTTCCTATTATAAAATGCAGAATGCAAGCAAGATTTGCAAAAAGTAATTTGGAATGTTGCTGTTGTTATTTGCTTTGAAAATAGTACCGTAGGGTGGCTTGGCAATGATGAAACAAAAAAATCGACATTTTCATTTTCGGGGAAAAAATCTCCTGACCTCAAATGTATTTTAACAAGCATTAAACTCATGTCATTTCTCTCTCATATTAATAAAAATCAACAGTACAATTTTAAGCGTAAAAAACATTGGGGTTTTTGAGAAAATCAGCCTTGTTTTTTTTCATAAAAAGCGTATAATCCCGCCAATTTTCAACAACTTTCAAATTTTCTTAAAGATTCTGACAGAGAATCAGAAGACAAAAATTAATTATTTTGATTTGGATGAAAATGCGACTATTTTGAACCAATTTTCAGCGGTTTTTCAAGCTCTGACACTAAAACTTTAAATGGGCATAACTTCGTAAAAAATAATTTTCAATCAAATCGGGGGACGGTATATCCCCTTAATTACTTTGAAAAACAACATATTTAATCGGCAACCAATTCCGCAATTTGAAGTCACTCCGAGTGCATGGTTTGAAGATTTCAAAATTTTGAAAAAATTATAAAAATTTGAAAAGGTATCGAAAAATTAACAAAAATTTCAAAAATATAAAAATTGTCAAAAATTGAAAAATTTTAAAAACTTTGAAAAAAGCCGAAGATTTCAAATTTTTGAAATTCTACAAGTAGTCCATTGAAATGTTACAAAATTTTGGCTGAACCTTGCATTTTGGGAAGGACAAGATTTTTTTTTTGTTTTGTAGGAGGGATCAGCGTGAGTATAAAACTCGGTTTTCGGGGTTGAAAACCCCCCCATTTGGCCGCCATTTTGAAAAAGGGTTGCAAATAGTTTTTCCGCAATATCTTGAGAGCTGTAAGTCTCACAAAATTTTTTTTTGACTTTTTTTGTAGAAAATTGAACTCTCTACAATTTCATAGAAATACTTTTTACCGTAACCTTGAAAACGAAAAAGTTATAATAAAAAAAAGACTGACATTTTCGTGTAAAATATCATTTAAGGGCTAGAACTTTTTATTTATTGATTTTATTAAAAAAACACTTTAGATGGTTTTTATAGACCATTTCATTACGAACGATTTCCGATACTAACTTTTACAATATTTTAATTTGGAGAGGTTTTATGATCTTGCAAAGGAATCAAACCATGAGGTAACCTGTAATAAATAATTAGGCTATTGACTATGTACTTCAACAAGGAACTAATTCGTTAAAGGTATTTTATTATCTTATATGTTCAATTGAATCCTAAAAATGATATAGCCAAAAGTGCTACTAAATTCTGGCTTGGACTTTTGATAACGGGTCGAATTTGTTCATTTTTTATATTTTTAATTATAACTCAAAAACCATACATTTTTTATAGAAACATATTAAAGATTTATTGTAGGGAATTAAATTTCCTATCAAAATGATTTTTTATATTGGGGAAAAAATTAGTTTTTCAACAAAATAATTTAAAAAAACTATTGAAAAAACAAGTAAAATTTCACGTTTTTTAATTTTTTCAAATTTTTGAGTACAACTTTTTTTTGAGTGTATTTAGGGAATTTTTTTTGTCTCCAAAAAGAAAGGTGACGTAGTTTCCGTCAAATTGAAGGCTCACAAAAGTATTTTGGATAAAAATTGACTGGAATACAGTTGTGCTAAGTTACCTACTTTTGTATGATTTTAGTAACACAGGACGACAAAAATAAAAAAATCCAAAACCAGACACCAGACTTATTATATCCGAAGGACTTTGATGCGCGGAATCCGAATCCGAGCTCAGAATTTTTCCTATACATCAGGTTTTTGAGATATTCTAACCTAAAAGTGCAAAAAACACAGTTTTTGGCTATATTTGAGCTTATTTTGCATCGCGAATAATTTTTTTTTCAAACTGGTTGTGCCATCTGAAAGTATTACTCTTTTTTTAAATTATGTCGATATCCGAAATATCGTAACTTGAAATTTATTACATAAGCTTACATACAGATCTGCATTGATTCTAGTATAGCAGGATGCATAGAAAATTTTATTTTATGATATTTCGGTGATTAAAAGAGATATCAACAAAATTTAAAAAGGATTTTGAAGGATAAGAGTAATACTTTCAGATGCCGTAACTAGTTTTGTAAAAACAATTTCAATTTAAATCAACTACATAGTTAACCAATTTATTCTCATAGCAATAATTTATTTCAGTGTTCTCTTCTATATGACATGGCGCAAGGAATGAGAATGGTCTTTATCTGAAACGCTTTCTTCTGCTGACCAGCGTTGCCGTTTTAGCCTTTTTGAGGCTAGATTTAGCCTTTTTAAATTCCTTTTAGCCTCGAAAATTTCATCTAGCCACTAGCCTTTTTTTCAGCTTTTTCTAAAAATTCATATAGCCTTTTTTTATTTTTTGGTCTTTTTTTTTCAAATGGAGTTCCGAAACCCCAAAGTCTTAAAAATGTACCACTTTTACGCAACTTTCGCGTTCACAAATTATCAAACACTATTTTTGGCAGTTTGCCATCACTACACGATTATGTAGAAAAGAGTTTTTCCTATTACAGAGTGTGTTCTCCTACATTGGTTTCATAGTTGTCAAAATACAATACAAAACGTAAACGAACGAATTTAGTTGAACAATTTTCGTTTCCACAACGGATTACGATAACATTTTCTATAGTAAAATTTTCCGTAGAATTCGAATATCGTAATGGTTTTTTTCGATTGACCCCAATTTTCCATATAAATGGTAAAATTGAAAAAACTACATTGTTGACAGCACATACTTCACATAAATGCTTGTAAAAACTTTACTTGTCAGCCAATCAAATTTAAATTATTGTATGTTCTAGAACAGGGGTTCTTAAACTTATGTAGTCTGAGGACCCGTTATCGAGCTAAATTTTTTTTGCGGACCCCACACCAACCCTAGACATTTGACGTCGTTTTAAAGCTTAATTTTGGGCTCAATAATGACAAAGACACTCAGGCTTGCCAACCGTTTGGTTTTCATCCGGACAGTCTAGTTTTTGAGAGCGTGTCAAACTCAACCAAGCATAAAATGTCCGGTTATCTGACGAGGTCAAGGAACGAATTAATTTTTTTTTGGCGTTAATTTTTTCGGTTTTTAAAGGTATTTTCAACACTATGTCCGGTTTCCTAAGGTCTTAAAGTTGACAAGCCTACAGACACTACTTACTCGTTTATAAGGGCAAACATTTTTTATTAGGATTTTCATGTAATTAAAACACAAAATGAATAAAAATTGTGGAAATGTAAAGGAATTAAAAAAGTTACAAGTCAAAGTATGTATGTAAATTAAATTCAGACAAATATTTCTTGGTCAAAACAAAGCTAAGAAAATAAATTGTTTTTTTTCAAATCTTTTTTAATAAAGAATATAATAATAACAAAGCTTATAATAAAAATTATTTTTTTGGTAACTTTATGTTATTTTATAAGCGAAATTTGTTATATTTTCTTCTGTGGAAGTTTTTTTTAATCAGATGGATGATGTTGTTTTCTTGAAACCAAATCCACAATGTCGGGCTCTATATTCTTAAGTTTTATCCACAGGTTTGCTTCTACATTAAACTTGCTTCTATATTATGATTTTATGTATAATAGTACCAAAAAAGCCTTTTCACACAAATACGTTGTACAAAACGGAAACAAGTTTTGGAGGGCCTTATTTGCAACTGCAGGGTAATCGGATTTTAAGAGTAACTAAAAGTTAGTTAGCTTAATTTTATTGAACTTTAGTTTCAAAGACGTATCGCAAGAGATATCCACGCGCATATCTTGCTCTAATGTCGATAATTGCTTAGCATTACTAGGTCTGTACCAGCCGGATTTTGTGGTAAAAAACGAAAAGTGTCAAATTGCGATTTTGAGAGAGTAAAAGCTGAAATTTCTCTGACTAGCCTCACCACCACAATTTTCGGCTCGAACGCAAAAATAGGTAAAAAATGAAGACTGTCAAAAATTTGCGCGTATTTTTGTAAACAAACAATGGCAGGGTTCAGGAAGTAAAAGCTGCGTCGTAGTTGCATAAACGTTTGGTTAATACTTTCTGAATGCAAGCCAGGTGAAATCTTTTTTTCCTTGTCAACATCGCCAGTCACCCATTCAACCTCGCCACTCTGCAACGACACATCCAATGCTGATGATCTGGATGCTGCTGCATTTTCCTTTAATTCATTAAACTCTTCCTTGCCCATCTGAAATTCAATCATTGATTTTATATCTATCATAAGTATCGTAATTTATCTGAAACGTTTACCTCCTTTGGTGTCTTTTCACTTGATGAAAAATTGTTGATATTCATTTTAATTTTAATTTTTTCAATAAACCAATATGTAAACACAGCCGTTTGAAATGCGGGGTTCAGAAGACTGAATGTAGCCTGATAGTTCCTTATCTGTTTAGTCATAAGTTATGACTCATAACCTTCTGAATACAAGCTAAATAAAATACTTTCGAGACTATTTATAAAATCTTCTGCACCGCAAAAAATTTTTCATTTCGCATGGGTTTTTTAAGGAATTTACGTTAAATTTAACAGTGAGTAAGGAAAAATTTTTTTGTTCAAACAAAAATTTATTTTCGATGGAATTGTACAAAATAGTGAAAAATGGGTTAATTTTTATCTAGCTACATTTTCAATTTCTTATTTTAAAACTGTGCGCATCGAAAAACAACATTTTAGAAATAATTATCTGATCATACAATCATTCAACTTTACGATTCCTTTTCAATCAAAAATCGCTCATCTATTTAATTGAATAAATGAGCATTTACCAAAAAATGTTGTGGTTTCAAGCTTTTTGTTATGTTGCTCCTTCTCAACACAACCTTTCAACAAGTGAAAAAAAAATGAAGTACTGAAAAATATTTTATAAGGCAAGAATTGGACAGATACAATTGAGACATGAAATTTTCTTTTCCTCGCTTGTCAAAAGTGAATTTCTAGTCTCGTTGCCTACGATTTTGACATTCTTCAATTTTTACCTACAAGAAATTTATTGTGGTAAAAAATGAAACTCTTTCTTGGAAGGGAAGTGATCAGCTGTTTCCTTACTCTAATTTTTTCTCTCTAAAACACCACATTTTTTCCGGATGGTACACTTTTTGTGGTAAAACTTTATAAATATTTATAAATATTTACCTATTTTTTCCGGCTCGTACAGACCTACTAACATCTGTGTTAAATGGATCCCTGATCCCATCGTTAACAGAAGCAGGACAGGGAAAATACTTTTGGAAGCTGATTTTTAGAGCCATTAAATGTTCGACAAAAAGCAGCCGATTTTCATTATTGAGTTCTCTATAAAGAAATTCTATAAAATCGCTGAGTGTTTGAAAAGACTCATACACACACTTTTGAATGCGTTTTGACCATAATTACATTTTTTTTTGTAGTCGCTTCAGCTTCACATAAATTTAAAGTTGAAAATAAAAACTTTAAATTTATATGAAGCTGCACCTTGTAGATTCAAACTGAAATTTACAAAAATTGATGATGTTGTAAAAGAGTGGAAAGAGTGGCAAAAGTTAGGTGATGGGCATCCCGGGTTTGAATAAAATTAAATGCACACTTTGTTTTTTTAAAAATAATTTTTAATAAATGAGTTATTTGAATAGAGCGAAAAGTTCGATGATGTAAAATTATTTGATGTCAAAATTGTGTCGCGGACCCCTGGAATGGCTTCGCGGACCCCTGGGGGGTTTCAGAATCTCTGTTCTAGAAGAAAGTCAGGCAAAAGTTTTAACGTATAAAATGTGCCAAAAGTATCTGCAATATGTCTGTTGTGACCGAAAATAGTTACAACTTTTTCTCATTTTTTTAAGCAAATTTGAGATTTGAAGCCCTATATCTAAAATTAATTATAAAGGTGACAAAAAGTTAGCCTTCCTACCTTATAGAGAATTTCAATACAAAAACTTTAAAATCTATTAAGGAATTCCCAACTTATACTGATTTTTAGAGAAGCTATATTCGCAATATTTATTTTTGAAATATTCTTTTTTTAAATTAAAAACCACGAATGAAAAAGTTGTTCAAAAAATGGCGGCTTAGGCCAAAATAGGGTCAGTATGGGCAGGCCCGGATTTAGAAATCTGCCGCCCTTAGGCCAGTCAGAAACTTCCGCCTCTCTTTAAAATTTTTTTATCCCATTTCGAACATTATCACAAATCTAACTATTCCTTATTTGACTAACAAATGGACTGATTGGGAAAGCTTCAGAATTGTGCTTGATGAAAGAATTGAATTAGCAGTTCCATTTCAATCCCAAGAACAGTTAGATTTCGAGGTGGAAAAGCTGATTAATGATATCCAGTATTCAGCGTGGCAAAATACACCTGAAGTTAATAGAAGACTGAAAGGTAACAATTATCCTAAATAAATATTAGAACTAATTTCTGAAAAAAGAAAAGAAAGGAAGAAATGGCATCAAACCAGAGCCCTACAAGACAAAACCAGACTTAATAATTTAACGTCTCAACTGAGAAATAAAGTTAAACAACTTAAAAACGATACCATAAGTGAGTTTCTCCGTGAGCTTACAAACGTCTCCAGTACTGAATATTCACTCTGGAAGTCTACCAAAAGGCTGAAGAGGCCAATCATGCAAACGCCTCCAATTAAAAACATGGATGACAGCTGCGCTAGAAATAACGAAAATAAAGCATCCAGATTTGCTGAACATCTTGTAAAGATTTTTAAACCAAATACGGTGGATGACAATATTTATTTACCAAACATTACTGAACAAGAAGCTATGGAAATACCTTTTGTTACTCCAGCTGAAGTCAAAAAAGAAATTAAAAACATTGACCCGAAAAAAGCTCCTGGTTTTGACTTGATGACTGGCCAAATAATTAAAGAACTACCAAGGAAAGCATTGGTTAAAATATCTAATCTTATTAATGCATCATTCAGACTACAATATGTACCATTATTGTGGAAAATGGCTAAAGTTATTATGATACCAAAACCTTAAAGCCACCCCATGAAACCACATCATACCGACCAATTTCACTGTTGCCGATGATGTCCAAATTGTTTGAAAAACTTCTATTGAAAAGACTTAAACCAATCATCGAAGAGAAACATTTTATCCCGGATCATCAATTTAGCTTCCGGAACCAACACTCTACGATTGATCAGGTTCATAGAATTACTAATACCATAGCAAAATCATTAGAAGAAAAGAAAGTATGCTCAGCAATATTCCTTGATGTAGCGCAAGCTTTCGATAAAGTTTGGCATGAGGGATTGAACCATAAGCTCAAAATGATCTTTCCTGTACAATACTCAAAAATCCTTTAATCATATATATCAGAACGTTACTTCAGAGTCTAACAAAACGACGCTTATTCTGATCTGAAGAAAATCCAAGCAGGTGTGCCTCAAGGTAGTGTAATGGGCCCAGTTCTCTATCTCCTACACACTAGTGATTTACCCGCATAAAATGACAATTTTGTTGCTACATTTGCTGATGATACTGCAATTTTGGCTATTGGCGACAATAATACTGAGTCAACAGAAAAGCTGGACAGCTAGGTGGTGCATCAAGCTTAATGATACTAAATCAGTGCATATCGACTTTACGAATAAACGTATAGAGCACAAGCCAGTATATATAAATCAAAAAATAGTTCCGTACGAGAATACAACAAAATATCTTGGCATAACCCTTGATGCTAAGCTCAGGTGGAAGCCACATGTCAAAAAAAAAACAAGAAGAACTAAAACTAAAATACAGAAAAATGTACTCGTTGTTGGGATGCCTTGTCAATATATAATAAGCTACTCGTGTATCAACAAGTCGTTAAAAGAATCTGGACTTATGGTATTCAGCTCTGGGACAGTACCAGTCAAAGCAACAGATTAATTATTCACCGATTTCAAAATAAAGTACTTCGCGGTATTTTTAATGCATCCTGGTACATTCGTTATGACAATTTACACAGGGATCTCAATGTGGAAACTGTCGACAATGTCATCAAAGAGTATGCTCAAAGTTATGAACAACGACTTCAACAACATATGAACATTGAGGCTCTCCAGCTCCTTGAGAATGATGGTCTAACCAAAAGATTAAACCTTTTGAACTTGTGTAAAAGAGTATTTAGCTATAAATAAAATAATAAGTACACACTAAAATAGTGACCGAAATAGATAATTGTTAGAATCGAAATGAATATCATAGGAAAAGTATTTTGTAATTTAAAACAGTATTAAATTAAGCTAAAATCAAATAGTTTATTAGTATTAAGTTACTAGATTGCTATAAGATAAATTCATCAATGGGTGTTTTATAAAAAATAAAAAAATAAAAATTTCGAACCAACTCAGGGGGCGTCCAAAACTTTTTTTTTAAGGCCCACCCTACTCTACATACATATACATTAGAGCGGTTCAAAATAAAAACTTTTTGATATTTTCACGATGCGTCAGTGGATTACAATAGCCCTATATGTCTGGACAAAACAACCCATAAGGATTTTCAACAATTTTGAAAACTGGATTGCCGCCGCCTGTTTTAAGTTAACTACCCATTTTCGAAAATATTGATTTAAAAAATGGTGCAAGCTAAAGAGGTTATCATATTTTGCAACAAAGTGCATTTCGAATTATTATCGATCGAGGAATTCGAATCCGTTATCAATTTTTCTTCTTCTTCTTTTTTTCTTATAAAAAAATTGGAAATTACCCGGACAAATATTAAAAAATGCCGATTTTCTACTTTCAAGTTGCAAAATCTTGATATTTTACCTCCAATCTAGTGGTACATTATTTTTAATGTACCCTTATTTGCTTAAGAGAAAACCGTAAACCGCATATCAATATCTTCTTTAAAAACCAAGATATCTGCATTTTTCTAAATTAATAGACCTGAAATTCTTCGATTCGACGTTGACTTATATACATATTAAGCTGATTCAAAATGTTTTTTTGTTTTAAACAGCTATTATCGATCGAGGAACTTGAATCCGTGATTAGTTTTTCTTCTTCTTTTTTTTGTTTTAAAAAAATTTAAAATTGATCGGAAAAAAGTACCGATTTTCTGCTTTCAAGTTTCAAAATCGGCCCATATTATTTTACAACCGATCCCGTTGTACAATATTTGTAATGTATTTTTATTTGCTCAAAATAATGGCGCAAACCAAACACCATTATCTCATTTCAAAACCAAGATATCTACATTTTTCTAAATTAACATATCTGGCATAATTTGAAATTTTTGAAAATCCTAGAAAAATCTATAGAATAGTTGAATTGTGCCAGGTACATTGCCAACTAATTTTCTTTACCGTTATTCTTATGAAGTGAAGACATTCATTATTTCGTTAAGGAGTAGATCGTGCAACTAATTAGGGACAGTGACAAAATTTAACATTTGTTAATTCAATAAATTAAAAAGAGGTTTGTTATAAGTATATTGTTTATGGTTACTTGTGATTATAGAAGTTCTTTTTGGTAGTTTAAAATGAGTAGAAAAAAACCTTGTGACGTCAGTACACGAAAAATCATAACACAGATGCATCAAGACGGAAGCGCGTTTCGACAAATCGCAGCTGCCTCAAAAGTTTCCAAAACCATTTTTGGCAATGCGCTACACTATTTAAAAAATAATTCGACTATAGGAAAGGTACAACGCAAACAAAGAAGCCGCATAACAACTGCTCGAGGAGATGCTCTTATTGTCCGGGAGTCTAAAAAAATCTGCATAAGTCCGCAACCGAAGTTTGGATGGCTATTTATGGCGAAAATAAAGCAGCACTATCCGTAGATATAATTAAAAGACGTTTGCATGAAGTTGGACTTTTTGGACGGATCTCTCAGAAGCAGCCCCTATTATTTAAACGCAACCGCAAGAATAGACTTGAGTTTGCCAAAAGTATCGTCACTGGAATGCAAAGGAATAGAAATGCGTTGTTTTTAGACTAAACTAAAATAAATAGACTGTCACCCGTTTGGAAAAAATATATCCGCCACCCTAAGTCAAAGGATTTTGACCCAAAGTACACCCTATCTACACTAAAGAATGGGCGAGGATGCATTATGCTTTGGGGTGCTATGTCATGGTGTGGCGTTGGCTTACTTCGAAAAATTGAGGGTATTATTGACAAATTCCAATAAATTGGAATCCTAAAGGAAGTAATGCTGCCATAATCGGATGAAAATATGTCCGTAACTTGGATATTTAAGCAAGACAATGATCCGAAGCACACTGCCCGGCAGCTTAATCAATAGTTTACTGGTAAACAACTTACTGTATTGGACTGCCCATCTTGCAGTCCTGATCATAATCCAATTGAGACCTTATGGCAAGTGATAAAAATCAAAGTGAGCTTGCTCAAGACAAGCAACTTTGATAAGCTGTACGTCGAAACTAAGAAATTCTGGGAAACAGTTCCAAGCAGTGTTTGTGAGAATTTATTGGAGTCAATGTCTCGCAGATGTCAAGCAGTAACTGATAGCAATGGCTTTGCTACAAAATATTGATAAAACTTCAGAAAAAATATAAAAGACAACATTAAATAGGTATAAACACATTGTGTGTCCCTAATTATATGCACGACTCCTTTGATTATGTATTTAAGTTTTTTACATAATTTTAAAAAATGTGGTAAATAATAGAAAATTAATGGTTTTTTAAGAAAGGTAATGAGTTATTCAAGCTAATTCTAAACAAATTTCATTGTTTTTTTATAAACAAAATACCAATATTACTAAAAGTTTCAATGCTTATTAGTGTCCCTAATTAGTTGCATGGAGCTGTATATACATATGTCAACGTCGAATCGAAGAATTTCAGGTCTATTAATTTAGAAAAATGCAGATATCTTGGTTTTGAAAGAAGTTATTGATATGCGGTTTACGGTTTTCTCTTAAGCAAATAAAGGTACACTAAAAATAATGTACCACTAGATCGGCGGTAAAATATTATATCAAGATTTTGCAACTTGAAAGTAGAAAATCGGCATTTTTTAATTTTTGTCCGGGCAATTTCCAATTTTTTTCTAAGAAAAAAATTCGAATTTCTCGATTGATAATAAATCGAAAAATATACCCACTTTTTTGCAGAATATGATAACCTCTTTAGCTTGCACCATTTTTTAAATCAATATTTTCGAAAATGGGTAGTTAACTTAAAACAGGCGGCGGCAATCCAGTTTTCAAAATTGACGAAAATCCTTATGGGTTGTTTTGTCCAGACATATAGGGCTATTGTAATCCACTAACACATCGTGAAAAAATCAAAAAGTTTTTATTTTGAACCGCTTTAATATACATATATGTAATATTCGTAACATTTACTATCTGAATCTAATTTTTTTTCGTTATTTTAAGCGAACTATGAGTTTACATAATAAAAAAACACATGTTTATAAAAATTTTATTCTAGCTTGTTTTTTCTAGCTTGAAAAATTTAATCTAGCCCTTTTTAGCCTTTTTTTAAGGGGGTCTAGCTTTTTTTTCAAAATAATTGTGGCAACACTGCTGCTGACCTTGTCTGTTGCTACACTTTTCAAAGAATACTCAAAAAAACAAACTTCATCCCTGCCATTCAACTTTTCTATCACAACTTTTCTTTTTCTTCGACGGATTTCTATCTCTCTTTGCTTTAACCTACAGCACTTTGTCTGGGCGCAGTTGTTGAATATCATTTTTTATTTCAAAGTAATAATTAAAACTGCTGTTACAATAATTTTAATTTAATCGTTTTTTGTGTATCCGTCATTTTTGTCTCCTTCATTTCTAGTTATTTGCTGTGTCATCTGAATGGTTTTTTGTTTTAATTATTTCTCAAATATTGCTTTGGAAAAAGATATGAAGCTCTTGACATATTAATTGAAAAAACAAAAAAAAAGTCCAGGATTCTAAAGTATTTATTTATTTAGTATTATGTCTTTGGAATGAATTTCCTTACAGATTAGAACACAATTGTTGGATAAAATAACCTTATATAAACTTAAATATAATAATTTAAATTTAGTGTAACAATCTTAAAAGTACAGATTCTAAAGTATTTTTCGGCATACAAAAATCAATTGTGCTATTTTTATACAATTTATTTAAAGCAATAAGAGTTCTATTAATGGGCTCATTAATGGCATAGTTAGACCTATGACATTTAATATAAAAATAATATGAAGACCTCAAAGTTCGCGCAGGTGTATTAAATAATATAAATTCGGGGGGATCTGAGCAATCAATATTTCCATTAATAATATCATAAATAAACATCATAATAAGGTATTCCAAAAACGCTTGAAAGACGCTGACAGAATTATTAAAGTATTGAAAGCCGCAGACTAGCAAGACCTACTTTTATACGTGTCATAACATAAACTTAAGTAATCTGTAACTCCAAGGAGTAACTTCCAAGGAATCTGAATACCATTGTCTCCTAAACAAACAGGTTTTGCCTGGCTTTTCTTTTCGAACTTGCCAGCTATAAAATTAATATAATTTTATTATATTCAACAACGGTTGCTCAGAGAGATTACTGGGAGAAGCGATTATATCAATATCAAGTACATACATCTGTACATACATACTCTAGCAGCTGGACAGATTAGTAATAGATATTGTCTTCCGTGCGAAATGCATGATCAAATCTGGTGTTTATTTATCACAGTTCATTTCTCTAATTTCTTTCTGCTGATAGTGCTGCATTTTTTTTTTGTTAAATTAAAACGGCTGTGCTTCCTCGAGCACGTTCACTAGGATGTGTCGTCCAGTACGCACAGTATCCCTTCATTGTGATAAGACTTTTGTTTGAAAAATGTGTTTCTGATATTAAAGCTATGTCTATATTATTGGTTCTCAGAAGTGTTTCCAGTTCATTGGCTCTTGGTTGAGTCCATTTGCATTCCATGTTATAACTCGAAGGAATGGATTACTAATTTTTGCTTATCAGTTTTAATTTTTGTGATTTGCGCATATGATAACCCAGATGTGAATGGCATGCTCTTATTAACAGCATCCTGGGTCCCTTATTTTTCATTTTATATATAAATGACATATCTTCTAGCTTTTCTCATGCCAAATTTTTAAGGTCATTCGCTCTAGTTTTGATGTATGTCTTTTACAGAGTGAGTTAAATAGTGCTCTTGATTGGTTTGAACGAAACCGTCTGCATTTAAATATTCGCAAATGCTCTTTTATTTCATTTTCAGAGTTCAATATTGTGGTTCTTTCAACTTACCACATTACTAGGATTTTTCTAAATTCTGTCAAAAAAATTTGTGACCTGAGAGTTTTCTTTGATTGTAATTTTACCTTTAATGATCACTTAAATTTCATTATTTCCAAAGCATACGCCTTACTATCATTTTTAAAAAGGTATAGTTCTGATTTCGATGTCCCGTATACATTAAAAGTATTATTTACTTCGTTTGTGAGGTCCAGATTGGAATATGCGGCTTTCATTTGGAATCCTTACTATGCTGTTAATTCGTTACGTTTAGAACGAATTCAGAAGAAATTTGTTAAATATGCGTTAAGGTCTCTTAATTTTACTGACCCAATGCCCTGTTATAGTGTGCGTTGTCAGCTGATAAATTTGAAGTCTCTTGAAAATAAACGAAAAATTATATCTCTAATGTATGTATATGATCTCATTCGTGGCAATATAGACTGTGTTTCACTCTTAGAAAAAACTGAATTTAATGTGCCCCTTAGGCAATTACGTTTTTCAAATTTCTTTTACGTTAAACATCATAAGACCAATTATGCTTTAAATGAGCCACTTACCATAGCTTTACTTAACATTAATAATTTATGAAAAAGATGTATTTAAGAAAATGTTATGTGATATTATTCTCTAATTAATTTATAAGTAACTCTTTTTATATACTTTTTTGCTAGTCTGTAAGGATTTCTTATCCAAAGACTTAAATAAATGAAATTATTATGTTGAAGAAGCCAGATAAGCCAGCAGAAAAAGTGATATCTTACAGACCGATATCACTCTTACCTTCTATCTACAAGTTGTTTGAGAAGTTATTTATAAAGCGTCTCAAACCACTTATTAACATTTCCGATTTCCAATTTGGGTTCAGAAATGCACACTCAACCACTGATCAAGTCCATCGCGTAACAACTGCGATCGAAAATGCATTTGAGGAAAAGAAATACTGTTTTCCTAGACATTTCTCAAACTTTCGACAGGGTCTAACACCAGGGTCACATCTACAAAATGAGCTTATCTATCACAGAAATATTGTCAACTTCTGGAGTCTTACTTATCAGAACGAAAGTTAAGAGTTCTACATAAAGAAGCGTATTTGAACTTCGACCCAATTTCGGCTGGAATACCGTAGGGAAGCGTTTTTTTGGAACTTTCCCTACCTTTTATATACAGCCGATATTCCTGTAACAAAAAATACATTTATTGGAACATTTGCTGAGGACACGGTTATAATGTCTGCGGGCGATTCTCAACAAAGTTCAGTGAAGAATCCTCAACACGCTCTTGATAAAGTCAACAAATGGACAACAAATTGGAAGATCAAACTCAACTAACTAAGGTCAGCCCATGTTACTTATGCATTGCGGCCTACAAGGAACGATCTACAGATTTTCCTTAATGGGGTGCCGATTCTCCAAGAGAGCTCTGCCAAATATTTAGAACTTTATTTTGATAATAAGCTGAATTGGAAGCATCATGTACGACAGAAAGCTGAGCAAATAAAAATCAAGCAATGACAAATGTACTGGATGATTGGTCACTACTCCAAACTAAACTTAAATTCCAAAGTGCTGCTTTATCAATCTATCACTAAACCGATCTGAACGTATGGTATACAGTTTTGGGGGCGTACAAAGCAATCCAATTGCGATATCATTAAAAGAAGTCAAAACAAAACTTTAAGAACGATCACTTATGTGGAATTACACAATGACCTTGAGGTAAAATGGGTCAGCGACGTGATTCGTAAGGACGCCATCAAACATGAAAAGAGACCTAAGCGCGGAGGCCATCCAAGTCCTGGATATAACACATGAGTTAAGGAGACTGAAGAGAATAAAACCGCATAAATTGACATGAACACTAACTATCCTGTTTTTAGGAGCTGCACAATGGTACAGAAAACCCGCTCTCGCTTTACTTTAAAAAAACATTTAAGGTACAAATCAACAGAAGTATTAATTTAACTAGGTAAAGATTGTACTAAATGTATATGTCTGTGAAGTTGGCTTACCACTCTTTGATTTTTCAAAAAATATAACTTGTGCTGCAATGTGCCCGACTTGTGCTGTGATGTGCCGTATTTAAAAAAATAAATCGTTCGTAGGATTCGACTTTTATAAGCAAAACAATTTTTTAGTGTGAAGTTGGCTTACAACTTTTGATATTTATTAAAAAGTGACCTTGTGCTGTGATGTGCTCGTGATGTGCTGCCATGTGCCGTAAAGGATATAAATTTATTCCTGGAATTTCGACCTTTATGAGCAATAACATTTTTTGCGTGTGAAGTTAGCTTACCACTTTTCTATTTTTCAAACAATTGATGTTGTGCTGTAATTTGCTCGACTTGTGTTCTGGTGTGCCGTATCCCAAAAAAAATAATTCCAAGTATTTAATGAAAAAAATCATTTATAAAAATGTGTGAAGTTGGCTTACCACTTTTCGATTTTCAAAAAAAAAATTGTTGTGCTGTGTTGTGCTCGACCTGTGCTATGATGTGCCGTATTGCAAAAAAAAATATTTCAACTTTTGCTATATGAAATTTGCAAAAAACTATAAATCATACAAAAATGTAAGTGAAGTTGGCTTACCACTTTTCGATTTTCAAAAAAAAAATTGTTGTGCTGTATTGTGCTCGACTTGTGCTATGATGTGCTGTATAGCAAAAAAAAATATTTCAACTTTTGTTATATGAAATTTGCAAAAAACTATAAATCATACAAAAATGTGTAAGTGAAGTTGGCTTACCACTTTTCGATTTTCAAAAAAAAAATTTGTTGTGCTGTATTGTGCTCAACTTGTGCTATGGTGTTCCGTATTTAAAAAAAAAATATTTCAACTTTTGCTATATGAAACTTGCAAAAAACTATAAATCATACAAAAATGTGTATGTGAAGTTGGGCCAACATTTTTCGATTTTAAAAAAAATGTATTGTGCTGTATTGGTGTTTGTGTTCGAAGGGTAAACAATAAACTCACTTTAATTTTGTTGTTTTGTTGCTTCTTTTAAGCCACCAACACAAAATAAAATTATAAGATTTTTTTTTAATCCAAATAAAGCCTAAGCCGCACAGTTACACTATGTGTTAAGTTTTTAAAGAATTTATTCAACAAATATTTTTGTTTCACGGTAAAAAAAAGGGTAAGTGTGCAAAAAATTAGAGCAAACGATACATCATTTTAATGCAAAAAAACTGGACTTTTTAAACTTTGAAATAAGTTATGTGTTAGTTATTATCATTTTTTTCTATAACGGTTTTTTCAAAAAATATATGTCAAAATTTGAGAAAAGTCATCCCAATTCACAACTAAAGATTAAATTTGAAAGATTTCTAAACCAATATTGTAGCTTAATAAATTATCTTTCATACGACACCCATAATTTGGATATAAATCTAGGGCTTTACAACTTATATGGATTTTTACAAAAGCTATATCCGCTGCTTTCAAAGGCTCCGTCTTCGAAACTAGATTTGACCGACGTTTTTTTTATTGCATACTTTTCCCTAGAACTAAAAAATAAATAAGAAAGGTTTGGTTTAATAAAAATTGGGAGCTTGATGCATTAAACTGAATTCCGGCGTACGACGTAAGTACCGCCAACGTAAAATTTTTGCTAAGGAAATCGTATGGGAGAAGGGAGTGCAATTCTCTACTCTCTCTACCGCGACGGTAAAATTAAAACCAAATCTAATTCTACCGTCAACGGTAGCGGCACTTACGCCGGAATTCTGTTTAATACATAAGTAACTAAACTAAAGTGAGTTTTTAGTATATATATATATAGAGAGAGAGTAGAGAATTGCAATTGTGGTAAGCCAACTTCACATACACATTTTTGTATGATTTATAGTTTTTTGCAAATTTCATATAACAAAAGTTGAAATATTTTGTTTTTAAATACGGCACATCATAGCACAAGTCGAGCACAATACAGCACAACAATTTTTTTTTTGAAAATCGAAAAGTGGTAAGCCAACTTCACTTACATTTTTGTATGATTTATAGTTTTTTGCAAATTTCATATAACAAAAGTTGAAATATTTTTTTTTGCAATACGGCACATCATAGCACAGGTCGAGCACAATACAGCACAACAATTTTTTTTTTGAAAATCGAAAAGTGGTAAGCCAACTTCACTTACATTTTTGTATGATTTATAGTTTTTTGCAAATTTCATATAACAAAAGTTGAAATATTTTTTTTTGCAATACGGCACATCATAGCACAGGTCGAGCACAATACAGCACAACAATTTTTTTTTTGAAAATCGAAAAGTGGTAAGCCAACTTCACTTACATTTTTGTATGATTTATAGTTTTTTGCAAATTTCATATAACAAAAGTTGAAATATTTTTTTTTGCAATACGGCACATCATAGCACAGGTCGAGCACAACACAGCACAACAATTTTTTTTTTGAAAATCGAAAAGTGTTAAGCCAACTTCACACATTTTTATAAATGATTTTTTTCATTAAATACTTGGAATTATTTTTTTTGGGATACGGCACACCAGAGCACAAGTCGAGCACATTACAGCACAACATCAATTGTTTGAAAAATAGAAAAGTGGTAAGCTAACTTCACACGCAAAAAATGTTATTGCTCATAAAGGTCGAAATTCCAGGAATAAATTTATATCCTTTACGGCACATGGCAGCACATCACGAGCACATTACAGCACAAGGTCACTTTTTTATAAATATCAAAAGTGGTAAGCCAACTTCACACTAAAAAATTGTTTTGCTTATAAAAATCGAATCCTACGAACGATTTTTTTTTTTAATACGGCACATCACAGCACAAGTCGGGCACATTGCAGCACAAGTAATATTTTTTGAAAAATCAAAGAGTGGTAAGCCAACTTCACAGACATTAAATGTATCCAATAAATAAGAAAGGATGTGTTTTTAAAAAAAAATGTTCGAACATTCTTCGACCTTTGACATTTTTTCGAGATTTTTGTACGATTTCGGTACTGATACTTAATTGTTTTCCCTTACAAACTACTCATAATAAGTACAAGTGAGCAGAAGAATTTATACGAGCGGTACTAAATAAGGCGAGTACAATTATGTATTCGTTACTCATAGTTACTCATAGAAATATTGTATGAATGCAATAATTTATTCAAACCGTGTGCTTACACAACAAACAAGAGAATCTATAAAAAAAAAGGCACAAAGGAACAAATAGAAGATAGGCAGAGGCTGGCACTAATTTTTTCATTTTTACCGCCAAAAAAAATTTTTTTTTAAACAATCTCTACGATTTCCTATTTACGTGCTCATTGAATTCAAATCATGTGTGAAAATAATTTTAAATTTTCGTTTTAGTGTTATTTTGGCAATAAGTTTTGTAGAAAAGACAAAAAAAAATTAAATAGTAATGAATGAATGAATGGATGAATGAATTGAGTAAAAAATGGCGCAAATGTGTGAACAGCAAGAAGCCAATGAAGCAGAGAAAGACAAGTTTTATGAACATTTTTTTTAGGGATGTCAACAAAACGAGTTTGTTCTTTTAACATTTTTTGTTTCCAAAAAGCTTGTGGTTTTACCAAAAATATATGACAATATGTAGGTATGTATAATAGCGCTTGCCTCTTGCAATTTGGTATAGATTTTTTTAAGAAGATAACAAAAATTTGTGAATATCAAAATACAAAGGTGGGATGTGGTTGAAGCATTTTCTTGCTGGGTATCAATTTTCATTGAGTTGGCAATACTGATTTCAAAAACGCTAAAAATTGTGTGATATCTTTCACAGTTTACAAGCTTTTGGAGAAAAACAGTTTCGAAGTCTTATCTCTACTGCTATTGCAAAGCAATCGAATTCATATCTTTTATCCCAAAGGGAATGAAAAGGCGAAAAATGCCTCTTACCTTTCATAAAGTAAACTTCCTTCTGAATTTAAGCACCTCTCCTCACGCTGTAAGCTTTTACAACTAATACAATTATTGTAAAGGATTGCCAAATTTGAAGAAATAAAAATATTTTTTCTTTCAAATATTGCAATAGAAAAAAATGCATAAAAAAAATTGTAAAAAAAGCACCTGAAACTTTGGATTTTACTTAACCATAATTTTAACATATTTTTACATAAAACATATATAAAAAAATTAAGAAAATTCGGGGTTAATTATTTTTTTTTACTGTTTAAGTAAATTTCTCAATTATGTCATTTTAAGCCCTAATTTAAAAAAAAACAACATAATTCACATGTATTATACAAAACCTTAGGCAAACATTTTTTGTAAAGTATAATATATGAACTTTTTGCCAATATGCAATTTTGGTAAATTTCGATACAAAAAATTTAAGAAGAGCATTTCATAGAAGTCAGTATATCTTGTTCCTTCTGAAACTATGGTACATTAGGAAAAACTTGATAAAAAAAAAAAATGGTTTCAAAAAGCAGCTGAAATTTGGTCTTTTAGCTAACCATACTTTCTCACATTCTATATAAACAAATTTCATAAAAGTCAGTATATTTTGTTTCTTAGTTCCATAGTTTCATGGTACATTAGGAAAAACTTGATAAAAAAAAAATGGATTCAAAAAGCAGCTGAAATTTGGTCTTTTAGCTAATCATAATTTCTCACATTCTATATAAAAAAATTTCCGAAATCCGGGAATATTTATTTTCTGTCAGAGTTTGCAAATTTTCCACTTTTATCATTTTTCATTATAATTTTTGAAAAAAACGTACAATTCATGCAAAGGCGGTAAAAGAAAATGAAATTGATTTTTATAAAGTGGAAACAATGTACTTTCCGTCAATATGCTACAGTATTGCATTTTGTTTCAAATAAGTTAACTAGAGCGCCCTATCTAACAATTACTTTTATAAAAAGTTACATAGAACATTTATGGTGTATAAAGTTCAACTTTGAGCCCACTGTGTCACTAAACTCAAAAATAATTAGAAACTTTTATAGTTTTTTTTTTCAGTCCCTAAGTATTTTCTGACGAATGTTTTAAAAAAAATTTCAATCCCTAACACTTTTATTTTTATTTGTGACAGCCTTAATTGAAATTCCTCAGCAATAATTTCTTGTATCAATCGAAGATTTTCGTCAACTTCAATCTTTACCAGGGCCATATTTCTCTCATATGTCGAAAATTTAGGCAGATCTTCTCGTTGCTTGCGATCTACAGAAAAATGATTGGTCTGGAATCTTTGACAGCACTTGAAAACAGTCTGAAGAGTTGGTTCATTCGTTCTATATCCAGTTTGGCATTCACTGAAATGAATTTGTACTAGTGCTTCACCGAGAACCGATAAATATCGTTCTCGTTATCGTTATCGGGACCGAGAACGATAACGAGACGATATTAAAAAAATTTTTTCTCGTAGGACCGAGGCCGAGAACGAAAAAGGTCAGACCGATATCTAGTTCTCGGCAATAATGTAGTGTTTATCGTACGATAAACACTTGATTATCGTCCGATAACCATTTAGACCGTTGAACGCGCATATACCACACACGTTTGCGTAATTTGCACTATATTTTTAATAAGCACATGTATGTGCATACACCGACGTTAATATGAAAACGAACAAAAAAGTTTGTAAAAATATAAAAACAAAATCAAAACAAAATTTGAGGATTCACATCACATTTGACCGTGGTAGCAAATAATACTTCAAATAATTCTTCTTCGACTTCATTTTTAGAGTTGACTAAATGTAAAAACAAGCATGTTTTCTTCTTGTTTTGTTTACTCTTGACAGCGATAGAGCCACTTTTACGGCGTTGAATAATGGGTCTTTCCTTCTCCAATACAAGCAAACCCTTTATTCTTGGTACTTATATCAATTTTAGAAATTCGATCCATGGACCCAATTGTCTGCAGTAAGGACTGCGTAAAGTGTAAGAGGGGTGGAAAAACGGGTAGTGCGCAGGTAAAGCCACTGGTCCAGCTAGTATTAAGTGTATAAATGTAAACGATATTAACCGAGAAATATCGGCGATAACGAGACGAGAACGATACGATAACGATAACGAAACAGGTCAAAAAATTATGGAACGAGAACGAGTACGATACGATAAGCTCCACTACACGGAAAAAACGAAACTCGAAATTATTGTAAATATTAATCAAAATTTAAGAAAAATTAGTAGGTAATTTAGTAATTTAGAAACGGTTCGAGTGTCTATTAAAAATTACTAAGAGTAATATAAAAATTGCATCAAGCAGGCATTAATTTTTCGAATGCAAGTTTTTAATTTTTACAAAGTAGATTTTAAAATTTCTGCAATAATTTACTATATTTTAAAAGGACTATTTTTTAAAAAGTACTTTATAAAGTTTTTATGATGAAATAATAATAACACAAATTTATTTTTAAAATTTTTTGTGTGTTGAACAAAATTGGGACGGCCAGCGAGTTTCCGTTGCCGCTTTCCCGACCCCGTCCCAATTCGGTTCAACACATTACTTCAAAGCCAATTAGTAAGAGTTTGGCAAGCCTTATATAGGGTGTTTTTTTTAGAGGTATAGAACTTTAAAATGGAATAAAACAAAGATGAATTTTTTAAATAGACATGAAAATTACTTTATTCGAAAGATAATCTTCTGGCATTATAATTTAAATATGACTTCTGGCTAGCTCGGACGTAGTCTAAAATGGAGGTCCAATTTTCAAGGTATATCGCGAATTACGCGAGTAATGTTGGCTTCGAAGTATTGAATCGTAGCTGGCTTATCGACGCATACTTTTGGCTTCACATAACCCCCAAAAAAAAAATTAAGGTGTGATATCACAAGATCTAGGCGGCCTTCTTGACTTCATAATTGCAAAAATCATGTGAATTTTGAGTGAAAATAAAGTTGAAATTTTAGTGACTATAATAAATTTGCACAATTTGGACGCGTTGTTCTTTTGTCAACCTGTTCATGATGAAATGGCAAACCAAACTGAATATAAATGACATTAGAGTTGCCAGATTTGACCACAAAATCCCAGTTTTATCTCTATTCGAAAAACAAACCTCTAAAAAAAACACCCTTAATATTTATTTTTTTGCATGAACATGTTGAGAACTCAAACAGAGTACAAATTAAACACAAAAGAGAAATAAAATTCAATATAATAAAAATTAATAATCTTGAAATAATTTTTCTATAACTACTTTTTAAAAATTATAAAGCGGGAATCATATATTACAATATGAAATATATAAAAATTCTAATGTGGCAATTTATTAAAATTTAATAAATTCTTTGTAAAATTTCAAAGTTTTTAGGTGATAATTAAAATGAAGAAAATAATTTTTAATATGCACTTATTAAAAAATGTAAAATGAAAATAACTACAAACTAGAATAGAATTTTTAATAAGGATTTTTTATTTATTACTATAAAAGAGTAATATTTGTTTTCAGATTCTAATTTTTATAATCTCCTATTAATTTTTAATAAAATTTGAGTTGGTGTTTTTTCCGTGTACGAGGACGATACGATAATTTTTGAATTATCGTATCGTTCTCGTCTCGGTGAAGCACTAATTTGTACTGGTTTGGGTTGACTCGAAAGCCGTAAAGAAGTGCCTCCACGTCTTCATTTCGTTCGATCTTTCTGAGACTGAAAACGACATATCGTAAGACAATTGTGAAGCATATACCAGATTTAAATTTTTTAAAAAGATGTAAACTAACTAGTGCTTCACCGAGAACCTATAAATATCGTTCTCGTTATCGGGACCGAGACCGAGAACGAAAAAGGTCTGACCGATATCTCGTTCTCGGCGATAATGTAGTGTTTATCGTACGATAAGCACTTGATAATGTAGTGTTTATCGTACGATAAACACTTGATTATCGTCCGATAACCATTTAGAACGTTGAACGCATATATACCATACATGTTTGCGTCATTTGCACTATAATGAAGTCCAAGAAGTATTATTTGTAGTTTCTGCTTCACGGAAAAAACACCAGCTCAAATTTTATTAAAAATTAATAGGAGATTGTAAAAATTAAAATCTGAAAACAAATATTACTCTTTTATAGTAATAAATGAAAAATCATTATGAAAAATTCTATTCTAGTTTGTAATTATTTTCATTTTACATTTTTTAATAAGTGCATATTAAAAATTATTTTCTTCATTTTATTTATTACCCAAAAACTTTGAAATTTTACAAAGAATTTATTAAATTTCAATAAGTTGCGACATTAGAATTTTTACATATTTCATATTGTAATATATGATTCTCGCTTTATAATTTATAAAAAGTAGTTATAGAAAAATTATTTTAAGATTAGTAATTTTTATTATATTGAATTTTATTTCTCTTTTGCATTTAATTTGTACTCTGCTTGAGTTCTTAACATGTTCATGCAAAAAAATTAATATATTAGGCTTGCCAAACTCTTACTAATAGATTTAGAAGAAATGTACTGAACAGAATTGGGACGGGGTCGAGAAAGTGGCAACGGAAACTCGCTGGCCGTCTCAATTTTGTTCAACAAACTGATGTACAAAATATAAAAAATCAATTTCAGTTATTATTATTTCATCATAAAAACTTTATAATGTACTTTTTAAAAAATAGTACAGCCCTTTTGAAATATAATGAATTCTTGCAGAAATTTTAATATCCACTTTGTAAAAATTAGAAACTTGCATTCGAAAAATTAATGCCTGCTTAGATGCAATTTTTATATTACGCTTAGTAATTTTTAATAGACACTCGAACCGTTCCTAGATTACTAAATTACGTACTAATTTTTCTTAAATTTTGATTGGAGTCAGGGTTTCCACTTTTCAATATAATTTTCTTCAAATCAATACTGTCAAAGAATTTTTTTATGTCAATCGGTATGAAGCCTACTATCAAAAGAGATCTGCACGTCTATTTTGCCTGCAGCACTGCTGCAGATATCTTTCGATTCTGCATGCAGAAAATCTGCACATGTGTTTCCAGCATTAATTTTTTTTTCTGAAATAAGCAAAAAAAAAACCGCAAAAATATAAAAACAAAATCAAAACAAAATTTGGAGATTCACATCACATTCGACCGTGGTAGCAGAAACTGCAAATAATACTTCTTCGACTTCATTTTTAGAGTTAAAACAAGCATGTTTTATTTTTGTTTTGTTTTGTTTACTTTTGACAGCGATAGAGCCACCATTACGGCGTTGGATAATGGGTCTTTCCTTCTCCAATACAAGCAAGCCCTTTATTCTTGGTACTTATACCAATTTTGGAAATTCGATCCATGGACCCAATTGTCTGCAGTAAGGACTGCGTAAAGTGTAAGAGGGGTGGAAAAACGGGTAGTGCGCAGGTAAAGCCACTGGTCCAGCTAGTATTAAGTGTATAAATGTAAACGATATTAACCAGAAATATCGGCAATAACGAGACGAGAACAATACGATTACGATAACGATACAGGTCAAAAAATAGTAGAACGAGAACAAGTACGAGACAATAAGCTTCACTACGAGGACGATACGATAATTTTTGAATTATCGTATCGTTCTCGTCTCGGTGAAGCACTAAAACTAACACTCACCAAGCGAACTTTTGTTAGTCCAATCGCATGTATATATATTAGAGCAATACGAAAAAATCGATTGTTTGAAGAGTTAAGGTCACCTAGTTTTAAACGGTTCCATAACACGTTAGTAAGCTTCTGTAAAATTTAAGCCAATTTTATTAAGAATTACAGATCGCAAGTTTCATCTCACGTGTTTTTGGAAATGTTTATTGTCCTTTGATACTTGTAAAATCCAGCGAAATACAGGGGGCTTTGTAGACGAAAATTCTTTTTTTACAAACTTCACAACATAACATGAAATATCCGAGTTAGAAGCCCCCCATGGCGATAATTTCTGCTCACGGGCCTGGCCAGGAACCATACGCATATTATAATACATCGGTACGATGATACCAAAAGGTAGCAATAATTTATAAAGCAAAAAAACACAGCTGTAGATATCTTAAATTATGTGAGTAGAAATAAAATCTAAATTTGCAAGCATCGTTTGAGCCCCTTTACGCTTTCATCAACTACTTCATGAATGGTTTTTCCCCTTCTAGCACGTGTAAATATTATAATCGGCAGTTAAAAAAACATTGTTTTTTCTTTTTTTTATCCAAAATTCTTAGCTGTTGCTTTTTGTCGCTTCCATTGTTTGTACATTTTTAAGTGATGTTGAAGCTGAACAGTGAAGGTGTTAATTGACCAACCACTGAAATCCTTGAATGAGAGTCGTTTAGAAAAAAAAACCCAGTGGCGCTTCGCCTTTTAAATGCCACGACGCGTCGTGCCGTGTTGTGTCCATTCTTTTGGTTAAACGGTGCCCATAGAATGCTGCTGCTTTAAAATAAAACAGCAATTTTGACCTGAAGCGCCCTTAGATGCCACTTGTTGTTATTGTTGTTGTTTCTGTGGCGCTTTTTTTGTTGTTTTTTCTTTTGTTTTGTTACGTTTTTTTTTTTTTGGTGCGCCATCAAAAAGGCTTATCACCAACAACATCATCATCGTAGCCGTCATCGTCATCACGTCACCCATTAACTACGACAACAAGCGTCATTTAAGCCAATAAATAAAATGCCCAAAAGAAAACAAAAATGGTTCAATTTATTTTTTATTTTTTTGTGTATTAAGAATGGAAAAACGAGCGCCGGCCGTTAAATTGTATTTGTTTTCGTTCACATTTTGCTTAAAATTTACTTAACCCTTGGGCGATAGACTTATATGGGCCAATGTCCAGGAATAAAGACACTACTGGAAAAACTCGTTGAAGGGCGTGCCGTCACGTCGTCATGGCACAATAGTACCGGTGGGCGTGGCACCTCCCATATAAGCAAAAAACGTTTAATGCTACAGATAGTGTGCAATTAGAGTAATCTTCATAAAATTTTGTGTAAAGATGTCAATTATTATAAGCTATAACTTCTACGAGATCTCATCATTGGGCGTGGCACCTCCCATATTAACATAAAGTTGAAAGCGATATTTTAAGAAAACTGTTGAAGCAATTGGCATAAAATTTTATGTAAGTGGCTTACGTGCTATAAGGTATGTCTGCATCAAAAGCGGGCGAAATATCACCACTTTCTTCAATGGTTTCTATATTTTTAGACTTTTTCAGTTTATTCAACAGTTTCAACTCTTTTCAACCTCTTTGAACCTTTTATATTATTTTCGACTTATTAAACCTCTTCAACCTTTTCAACGCATTTTTAATATTTACTTAAAAAGTAAGTGTAATGTAGGGTATGTGAGTTTCAGCCTGGCCGAAGATAACACTTTTACTAGTTCATTTTAATATTTTGAAAAAACCGCATGATTCATTTAAAAGCTATAAAAAAAAATAAATTGATTTTTAAAAGTGGAAACAGTGTACTTTCCGCCAACTAGAGCGCTCTATCATTGTTTCATAGAACATTGTGTGTAAATGTTCGACCAAGTTTAAAATTTGTTGCGAATTAAAATAGTAGGCTTTTTTGGTCCATAAATTTTTATATGCAAATAAAACAAATTTATTTAATTTTTCTCGTCCGACGTTTCGGTGGGTGTTTCCACCTTCTTCAGGGACAACTTTTAATCTAATAAAATATGAGAAAAGTAAGGTTTACACTTTTTGACTACTTAAATATTTTGACAAATGTTGACTTACAAAAATTTTTTGTTTTTTCGTTTAAAATTAACATTACTGGAACTGCACAAACATTTAGATTGAAACATAAATATTGCACAAATCCGTATATGAATATAATTAAAGACGGCACAATTTAATAAATTAACATTTAAAATAAAAATAAAAATTCATAAAAATATCACATCACTACTGCTACTACTGATTGAGAATCAAGTTATAATTTAGACTTAGTTTGTCTTTTTTAGTTTTTTTCCACTCCCTAAGTATTTGCTGACGATTGTTTTCAATCCCTAGCACTTTTATTTTCTTCCTATTTATGGCCACAATATTCCACTGTGCTTTGGTGTTTTCTATGAAAAACCGAATGAACGCCTTTTACAAACTAAGGGTGGTCCAACCAAATACTAATTTTGTTCATATTATATGTGTTTCGTTGATTATAATGAAATGTTTTCTAAGGTATGTATACTTTTTTGTGTTTTAAAAATGAATTAATGTTTTTGTTACTAAATCTATAAGTGATATCAATAACTGCTCAATAAATTTGTTTCGTTGTTTGTAATTAATCAAGTGACTCAAATTTTATTCACATTGCTCTTTCTGATTTTACAAAACTAGCATTTCGAGCGGGGCGTTTATACTTGTTTGTGCCACTGTAACTAATATAGCTTTGGGAATTTGGTTTTACTACCGCCAATGACGCTAATCTATGATATCTGCCTTTTAGTTACTACTCTGTGTTCTGTCTGTCTGTTTTTTTTTGTGTTTATACAACGAATGTTTTTTTTTTAAAGACAACATCAGCCATAGAGTAAATTGTTGTCGATGATGAAGATTAATCATTTTTAATTTTTTGTTTGCTTGAACACAAAAATCATCACTTACCTGTATGTAGTCGTGTATGTTGCTGCACGTGCGACAGTTGCTTAAATCTACGATCACAATATGAACATTTGTAGGGTTTTTCGCCGGTATGGACCCTTATGTGCTGGACCAGCTGATGATTGCTAGAGAAACTCTTCAAGCATTGCTGGCATTGGTGCGGCTTTGATTCAGCACCCATGCTGCCGGGACCGCCCGGACCGCCGCCGAGTTGGACACGAGGTATTTGTTGTATTTGTTGCATAGCGCTTTTGTGCATAAACAACTAAAATTTATTACACAAACACAGCCAAGGCAGCAAGTTATTTGCATGAAAAAAATCAAAGAAAAAAGAAGCGGTCATAATTAATGCAATACTTAGTGGTTTATTATTTTGCAGTTTTAATAATAATAATTTAGGTGATAATTGGACTTACAGGCAGTTAGCAGCGATCAATATTTATGTAAAGTTTTACAAATCGAAATAATAATACATATGTTATACATATAACAAAGGAACGACAACAACTCTGGAATGTAGACACTTGGTTGGTTCTTATTTGGATTTTTTGCGAAAATCAAATGCGACGCCCACCAATCGGTTCGAAACAGGATAAAAAAATTTACAAAATTTATTTAAATTTTTTTCTTTAACCCATACTTACCCTATTTCAAAGAGAAATTTTATTTGAACGAAAATCAAATGCGTAGCCCCCAATCGGTTCGAAACAATATAAATAAATTTAAAAAACTTAAAAATTTATTTAAAATTTGTTTCTTTACCCCTTACTGACTCTATTTCAATGTGAAATTTGACTTAAGCGAACAAATGCGATGCCCTCCCAATCGGTTCGGAACAGGACAAACGAATTTAACAAATTTATTTAAAATTTTTATCTTTAACCCTTACTAACTCTATTTTAATGTGAAACTTTGCCTAAGTCACCAGTTTTAGCTATTGAAGCATATCATAAAATATTTATGAGTACAAACAAAGTAACACTTGTGAAAGTGTTTTAAATTAAATAAATGTCCGGATAGTCCAGTAAATAAGCCGGAAAATGTGGAAAAGTGTCAAACGAGCTCCGATTTAAAAAATTTTTATTGGTACGTGTTCCTTAGACCTCCTAGAATATTCGTCCTAACCTAATCTTTGCCTCATAAGCATAAATGAATTAATGGGGGTGGATTTACGCCCCCAAACCACCCCAAAAATTAGCCGTCGCGTAAAAAAAAAATTTAAAAAATTAGCATTTTGCTTTGGAAATGTGCTCTATTAGGTTTTTTGGGTCGCTGATCACGAATCCGACGTCCAAATGGGGGTGGTTCCACCTCCAACCCCCCCAAACCACTCCAAAACGTAGCTGTTGCGTAAAAATTAAAAACATTAGCATTTTGCTTTGGAAATGTGCTCTAGTAGGCTTTTCGGGTCGCTGATCACGAATCCGACGTCCAAATGGAGGAGACAGGGGTCAAAATTGGGAAAAATACGGACTTTTATGTCACTTGTTTTTTGTGAAATACATTAGGACATCGATTCTTAAACTGTGGTCCGCGGACCCCTGGGGGTCCGCGAAGCCATTCCAGGGGTCCGCGAAACAATTTTGATATCAATAATTTTACATCATCAAACTTTTCGCTTTATTTAAATAACTCATTTATTAAAAATTCTACAAGGACATGGCTTTTTGAATGATTGCACATATTTTTTAGAAAAAAACTCTGCATTTACTTTTGTTCAAATAGTTAGATGCCCACTCCACTCTTCCCACTGTTTGACAACATCATCAATTTTTGTAAATTTTAATTTGAGCCTACAAGGTGCAGCTTCAAATAAATTTAAAGTTGAAGTTAAGAGCTAAACACATTTGGGACGTGCGATATCGTCCATATTTTTCTTATACGTTAATAGTGCGTACAAAATTGACACCAGAAAATTTATCTCTGAGAAATAGAACAAAATCTTCTTCTTCTTCTTTTCCCTGTTCTGATTCTTGCAACGACTGGATCAGGGATCCCTTCGACTTTAGTATTGCTAAGCAATTCTCGATATTAGAGCAAGATATACTCGTTGCTATCCCTTGCTATTGAAACTAAAGTTCAATAAAATTGAACTAACTAACTTTTAGTTACTCCTAAAATCCGATTACTCTGCACTTGCAAATAAGGGCATCCATAACTTGATGCCGTTTTGTACGAAGTAAGGAGTGCATTGAAAAATAAATATATCTCAATAACCACAGATTCAATTTTCAAAAAGATTATATTTTTTTAATGCAAATTTAATTCAAATGCAGAAAATAATATTAAAAAAAAAATATTAATTTTGAAGCGTAAAATTTTTTACTTTCTCTGGGACACCTCTTATTAGTGCTTTGATGGTATTTTTTTGGATTTTTTGGCCTGACGCGCTCCACTTGCGTCTAAAATGAGTTGTGTCCTTACATGTCCCTTTTGTTGCCTTTAATTGCCTCTTCACTAGAACCTAACATCTCTCGATTGGCAGGAGTTGGTGGATTGGGTGGGTTCGCTTCTCTAGGAACAAAAGTAATGTTATTTTACTGGTACCACTCAAGAGCCGCTTTACTGTAGCATTCCATGATGAAGATTTCGATGTTCATTGTGCCTCTGGTCACGAAATTTTGGCTTCTTTTACCACAACTGTAAATTGCTCACCAAACAAGAAATTTTCTGGGAAATTTTTTATTTATCTTGTGTTTTAAATTTTTGGGGACATGTCCACTAGCGTTGGCAAAATAAAATTCTTGGTCAGGAAACTGAAAAATGTCGGAAAGGACGAACGTTTCGACATCCATAATGCCACATTCGAATTTGAACACAAAATCTTTTCTCAGTTTTTGAGCTCGTATTATTGCTTCGAAATTGTTTTCCGCATTCCGATCTGGCACTTTCTGAACTTTGTAGGTCTTCAGCCTAGCCTCCCCTTTCATTTTTCACACAAATGATACAGAGAAATCTGCTAGCTGAGCGATTTTTTTTACTGAAAGGTTTGAAGTTTTCTTCAGCATGGTTACGACCTTCTTTGAGTTATTACGGTCAGCACAACCTTTTTTCCAGAGCGTTTCCTGCTTTTTATTCATGCTAACGTCTGTTTTAAAAATTTTCATTACCCAAGATACCGAATTTATGTTAACTTTAGCATCCCTTGCAATCCTCTTGAAAGTATATTGCAGGTTATTTAAAAAAAATTTTAATTTTTTTTCACGCATTTCTATTTTGCTGCTCATGTCTTCGCAAAGTAATAGATGAGAATGCAAAGTGATATGAAATAGTATTTGACATGATTTTCTAAGCTAACCTGATCAAAATAATTAAATTTTTTTTTATGAAATAAGTTATAAGCAAAAACGTTTGCACATATTTCTTATGACGCACTTCTTATTTGTGTGAACAGGCTTTTAGGTACTATTATATATAACATCAAATTTTAGAAACCAGCTTAATGTAGAAGCAGACCTGAGAATAAAACTTCCGAATATAGAGCCCGACATTGTGGATTTGGTTTCAAGAAAACAACATCATCCATCTCATTAAGTAAAAACTTTTACAGAAGAAAATATAACAAATTTCGCTTATAAAATGACCAATAATCTCCAAAAAAATAATTTTCATTTTGAGCTTTATTATTATTATATTATTTATTAAAAAAGATAAAAAAAAAAAACAAATTATTTTCTAGGCTTTATTTTGACCAAGAAATATTTGTCTGAGTTTAATGTACATATTTTGACTTGGAACTTTTTAAATTCTTTTACATTGCCCCAATTTTTATTCATTTTGTATTTTTATTACATGAAAATCCTAATAAAAAATGTTTGCCTCTATAAATGCGCACGAATGGTTAAAATGAAGAGAGAGATATATGGTATAAGTATCAATATTTATTCTAAAGTAGTGTCTGCATGCTTTTGAACTTCTGGATCTTCAAAAACTGGACATACATAACATACATAGTGTTGAAAAGACCTTTAAAATAAGACCGGAAAAATTAAAGCAAAATAAAAATTCTTTGTTCCTTGACCTCGTCAGATAACCGGACATTTTATGTCTGGTTGAGTTTGACATCGGTTGGCAAGCCTGAGTGTCTTTGTCATTATTGAGTCAGAAATTAAGCTTAGAACGACGTCAAATGTCTAGAGTTGGGAAGGGGTCCGCACAAAGGAATTTAACTCGATAAGGGGTCCGCGGACTACATAAGTTTAAGAACCCCTGCATTAGGTTATTAAAAAAAAACAGTTTCCATAAACAATCACTTTTTATTTTAACTACACGGTTGAAAAAATAAGTATAAATTTTTATATGAATATCAGTTTAAGAGTCGTTTTATATGAATTTAGGTATAAATTTAATAACATTTCAACATATAAATCTAGCTATGCGGACAGTTATTTATGTTAAATTTTGTCTAATAAAACATCAACATTCTGTGGCCGAGCTAGCAAATGAATGGGGTCGCACTTAAATTATTTTAGAAATGAAGCAGGTTCAAATCTCAGTCCATTCAAGTTGTGTTATTCAAATCATTTTATAAATAGAAATTGTAAATAAAATTAAATTTAAAAGAAGTATCTGTTCCAGGACTTGAACCCGTGTGTGCTGCGTCCCAGTCAAAGGTTCCTTGGGAAAAACATAGGCAAAACTGGAAAAACATAGGCAAAACGCTCGCATTGGAGGCATTTCAAAAGTTGCAGTGATAAATTTGTTTTTTCACTTTTTGTAATTTGGACACATCCACTATGTCAAAAAACAATTTTGCAACCATTTGACCGAAGAGCCTTTGCAGAACAGCCATCTGAAGTTGAGCTTCTAATGATTTTTTTTTTGTTAGAGAAAAGTATCATTATCAATGCTTTGTGTAGATGTCAGTAGAATCGACATTTAAGCATGGAATTATACCATTTTTATGGGTAGAATAAAAATATTCCCATAGTTGATTTGCTTATAAAATTTTATTTCAGTTGTACTTATTTACGCGGATATGGGTAAATAAAGTTAGGTATAATTTTTTGAGATTTTTTAAAAAAAAAAACTTTTTTATGGACTAGAACTTTTGAGGATCCACATGGATCCACTAAATTTCCTCGGTACTGCATAATAGAATCAATTACCTAAATGATGGTGCCAAAGTCAGCTGCAGCTGTTTGCAGAAACTTCAGATTTATCAATTTTAAGATGTCGACTTCAGTAAGTATATTTATGAAAAAATTTTTAAAAAAATATCGGTTATAACTAATCTTTTTGGCTTACTTGCTGCCATGATGACATCTAAACATTCGATCAATACAAATATGAATAGATTAATACAAATATGAATACAGTGGATCTCGCTTAAGTGCCTCCCCGCATAAGTACATATCCCGTTAAAGTACACTGAAAAAAAAGACCGTACTAAATTTGAAGAACTGCCTTCCTCCGATTTAGTGTAAAAATTTTCCTTAATCTAAGTTATTTTTCCTCATATTGATGAAAATATCGTCTCATTTAGTAATTGAGTCCTTTGAAATGAGTTCATGTTTCATTAAAGCAAGTCAACGCTCTTCCTCAAATATAGAGTTTGTGGTTTTAGTAAAACTTTCCTTTGAAATAGTAAATTTTTCTTTGGGAAGAATTTTTGAGGACAACTTGTTCCTCATTTGAGTAAAAACTTCCTCAATCTAATGGAATGTTTTGTTTAAGGAAAATCGTACTCAGTTTTAGTTAGTTTCTTCAAAAAATTTACTATAACGTAGGAAAATTTTCCTTAATAAATGAGTGGCAACACTCGCTGCTTTACTCGCTGAAATTAATATCTATTCTTCTCGTAAGTATTCTGTTTTTGCCTATATATTTATAGTTCTCTACTTGTTTTTTAAATAAAAAAATAAAAAAATTAAAAAAAAAAAATTATGTCGTCACCGGGATTTGAACCGAAGCTTTCCTGATCAGACAATGGTTGTTACATGCGCAGTTTAACAACATCATTTTAGTATGTCTTAAAAATGCTGTCGGTGGCTGAGTTGGGTAAGATGAGCATCTTTGAACAGTGGCATGGCGCTGAGAACACAGGTTCAATTCTCTGATCGGGGTGACAGGTAAAAAAAAATTTAAGTTCTTCTTTGAAGTTTTAAAAACGTATTACAATTAAAATAAGAATGACTGACAATAAGTAACCAACACCATCAAATAGGAAAATAGAGGAAATAGAAAATTAACAAATTTTTTTTGAAATCAACGAATTTATTTTAAGTAAATTTCTTTCATTTAAGGATACCTTCATCATTAGAAAAAGTAAAATTTTCCTCAGTTTTATAACCTTGTCCACCCAATGAGTAAACTTTTCCTTATTTCAAAGCAGCAACATTTACTTGTAGTAAGGAATCCAATTTACTTATTTTGAGGAACCCATGGCTTTAGCTCGTATTGAAGGACATTTTTTCTTTACATTTAGGCATTTTTCCTTAAACGGAGTAAGTTTTTTTTTTCGGTGTACCCACTTTTTTTGGGACTCTATGTTTTCACACCAAATCTCATGGCTTAAGTACCCCAACTTGTTTTGTCTCAATTATGATTTTACCCAAGTTTTTCCCCTTATAAGTGCGTTTTATTAAAAAGGAAAAAAAAATTCAAAACATAGCAACGTACCGTAAACGATAATTTGCACACATCAGCATGTATAGCCAGAGAGCTCGCTGTAGAAAAGTCGAGTGTATAAGATTACAGGATAAGATATACGATAAAGAAAGAAATGCATTTTGGTGAAATTAACAAACTAGGGTTGCCTTACCAAAGCCCGTCCCGATGCCCGAAAATGCCCGATTTTTAGCCAATTTTGTTTTTTTAATTAAAACTATACAATAATACACCTCAAAATGTAAACCAAATGATAGAACTCGGAGAACTCCTGTCTCAAACATGGGTTTTCACCGGATTTTTAGGTCAATTTTCATTAATGAAGATAACAGCTTGAAATGTGTGCCTTGTCGAATCCTGTCCCAAACATGGGTTGCCACTCATTTAAAGAAAATTGGCTCTAAAAATGGGTGGCAATCCATGTTTAAGACAAGATTCGACAAAGCAACCCTATGTATTATATTTAGACCTCTTCAAGTTCGATCAATTGGCATAGATTTCGAGCTATAATATTATATAGTTTTAATTAAAACAAAATTGGGCAAAATTCGGTCATTTTCGGGCATTGAGGCGAGCTTTGGCAACGCAACCCTAGAATGCCACCAAATGCATTACTATCTTTCCGGTATATCTTATCCTGTAATCATATACACTCGTCTTTTCTACATACCAAAAGTTTTATACATATACAGAAGCGATAATTTTTCATTGCCTCGAGACACTTAAGCGAGACTCGTTTAAGTGCCTAACCCGCTTATAGTATGTACCTCAAAAAGTTGACATTTTGGTTTGAATATTAAATTACTCTAGTTTTTTCTTATGATTTCAGTTATTACTTGCTGGACTACTATAGGCACCAAGGCATAGCGCCAAAGTGTTTTTTTGTATAGAAGGCGCCACCTTCCGTTGTCCAAAAAATTTAAAACTATGCTCTAAGCCTTTTTGATATCAAAGCAAATATAGACTGTTAATTTGACCTCAGTCGGCTCAGTAGCTTCCAAGTCTATACATAACAAACATACATGCATTCATTTTTATGCATATATTTTTATTGAAAAAATTACCAATCGTCTAAGGAATTAAAAAATAATTTTTTTTATCAAAATCCATGCAGTAGTTTTAGCGTGATGCAGTAACGTAGTTATCATTTTATTTGTATAGATTTCGCTAAAATATACCCTCTTTGAACTCCTTTTTAAAACTTGTTAGGCGTCAATTTTCAAAATGCTGACACACGTGTTTACTTATTTTTGACTAGTTTCAAGAATCTGTTAACAGAACTTTGATATTTTAGTTCAGTTTAACACAGCGTAATTCTTCAAAAGTCTTAACTTCCGGCTTTCTTCTATCAGATAATTTTCTGAAGATTTTTAAAGATAATACCCAAAGTACAAGTATCTACCACTAACAATATAGAAGTTATCGCTTAAAATAGCCAATGCGCGCGTTTTGCCTATATTTTTCCCAACGTGGAACGTTTGACTGGGACATAGCACGTTCTAACAACCGACATAAACAGGGCCGGATTAAGAGATTTTGAGGCCTGGGACTATACCATTAATGAGGCCCCCATATCATTGAGTCAAAAAATAACCCGAGTAACCACGAGTAACTCAAATAAAACCAAGTAACCCTAAGTAACCCAAGGAACCCTCAGCCCTCTAGAGGAGAATTCTAATGCTACAGGTTACTTTAGTAAGTAACGGAATCGACCCAGCTGGCGCAATTTTTTTAATATATAATATGCAAACCAAAGTAACCGAATCGACCCACTCGTGAATTTTTTTAAAAATAAATATGCAAACCAAAGTAACCGAATCGACCCAGCTCGTGAATTATTTTAATAATTAAATACGCATACTTAAGTTACCGAATCGACCCAGCTTGAGCAGTTTTTTCATAAATAAATATGCAATCCAAAGTAACCGAATCGACCCAGCTCGTGCAGTTTTTTTATCTTGTATGTTCAATCGTATAAAGTAACTGAAGCAACCCAGCTCAAGGAATTCAATTGATTTTTGAATATGCAACCGTAAGTAACCGAATCGACCAAACTCTTCTCAATTTTTTGGCTACAGATAAACCAAAGTAAGTAACCGGTGTAGCATTATGTGAACTTGTAAAAAAACATGTGTGCAGTTCACACTTTTATTAAAATGATAACAGTTGACGGGATCAGCCAGGCTTTGGTTAATCAGTGAATTTAAAAAAATAACAATTCTTTCCAGGCTTATATCTCATTTTTTGTCTGGTCGATCTCAAAGCTGATAGTCTTAGTCCACTTGAGTACTTTAATTTGATATATCATTTACTGCTGTAACTATTCTTGATGCAGCAGAATCAAACTTTTTTTTTTGTTAATAAATGCAAATTTAATTCAGTTCAATGTTTTTAGATTTATTATTTGGAGTGTAAATATGTAAATTATTTGGATTTCTAACTAATGAAAGTCCCACATATAACTGACCATGTGCAAAGCAAGGCTTTTCCAAATTTAGTCCAATTACATTCAAAGATTGTTCTTGTGATTTATTTATTGTGATATCGAAAGGACCCTTAATAAAAGTTTTATAGCTAAGCTATGTCTCTTAATATAAAAAACACATGGTGTAAATTCCATGTGAATCGATTAAGTGGTTTTTGTGAAAATGATATTTTAAAAATATTTTTGTGTGAGGGGCATCCTAAATAAAAATGTGGTAGCCTAAGCTATGTCTCATTATATAAAAGCTATGTGGTGTAAATTCGGTTTGAATCGATTAACCGGTTCTCATGAAAATGATATTTTTAAAATATTTTTTATGAGGGCCACCCTGAATATGAACCCTAAATAAAAAGCTATGCCTATGCCTCTTAATATAGAAGATACGTCGTCTAAATTTCATGCGAATCAATTCAGTGGACTTTCTCAAAATGCTATTTTAGAAATATGTTTGTATGAAGGCCACCCTAAATATGCACCCTAAATAAAAACTTTATAGCCTATGACATCCGCCTAATCGATATTAACATACTATAAAAATTTCAGCAAAATCCATAAAAGACAGACAAAAACTGAATTTTATAGTAGATTTAAGTCTTACTCAATCGTAGTTTAGTTGTCAAAAGGTTTTTTTTTGGTCTATAGAATTTCGTTTATTTGTTTTTGTTCTTTCATTGCATTTACGTCTACGCAATATTATTCTCAGTATTCCCTGTCCCAATTAAAAGGAAAAGTGTTTTTTTTTTTAATTTATTTTTTATTTTTATTTGAATTAAATTTATTTATCTTATTGATCTTATCGGTCCGAGGTCCCCTGGAAGTCGAGGTCCAGGGCTGCAGCCCCCCTAAGCCTCCCCCCCTAGATCCGGGCCTGGACATAAATATACATTTTTTTCAATATCGTTAAAATTACATATAAACTTTTCAGTATAAAAAAAGTTTTATAACATAAAATTTTATAACTTTGAACTTTCTTTTCTATACGGATTTCTTATGGATTTATATGAATAGCTAAGAGTTACTAATTTTATACTGATATTTTCAACCGTGTACTCAGAATCAGAATCATTTTCAAGAATCGGTACGTGTAACAGTAGTTCTTGATTTTGTTCATTCTCAGTTTCACTGTGATTTGATTCATCCAGTAGGTCAGTCGAGTAGGAGTTTATATTAAGAAGCAAGGGTGAAATAGACAAACAAACAAATACTTATGTATATTCAAAATTTTCCCGCGGTCGGGAACTAGGTCACTAGTGACCGAAATCACTTTACTTTAAATCGGATCAGCTGCCCTTTTGAAAAAATTCTTAAATTAAAATTTGGCGTGATTAGAGGCGGTAGGGGTGGAATCACCCCCATTTGGACGTCGGATTCGTGATCAGCGACCCAAAAACCTAATAGAGCACATTTCCAAAGCAAAATGCAAACCTTTTGGGGTTGTTTGGGGGGCGCAAAACCACCCCCATAAATTCATTTATGTTTATAAGGCAAAAGTTAGACCGGACGAATGTTCTAGGAGGTCTAAGGAACACGTACCAATAAAAAAGTTTAGAATCGCTGCTTGTTTGACACTTTTCCACATTTAACAGTATTTTCCGACTTATTTACTGGACTAGGACAGTTCTCAATCTCTTTAAGTCATAAAAATTAATTAAAATAAATAAATAAATATGTACTTTATAAAAAGACACCAGTTTTTTCATTATTTTTGTATATAATACGCTTAGAAAATAAAAACTTAGTAACAAATAACATCTACATATATCGGTCATTCTTTTATTAAACGCACACTTTGTATTTTTTGAAGTTTTTGAACATTTTTTGAAACCAAATATCTCAGAAACTATAGGAGACAGGATGAAGAACCATTTAATCATTTTTGTTTAGAAATACAATAACTTAATAAAAAAAATTAAAAAACTTTTAATAAATATGTTTAAACATTAATTTTTTTAATTAAAAAATTTTTCTCAAAATATTTTCAATGTAACACCTTCAATACAATAACACCTCAATCAATCGTAAGAATACCTGTGCTTTCATATCGAAATTCCCGCCATTACTTTGGAAACTACGATATTTTTACTGATGCCGCGCATCATGTTTTTTCAACATAAAATTCGGCATAAAATTTATTTTTTGATTTTTTTTGTAATGTTATTTTCAATCAATCCTAAGAATGAATCTGCATTTAAATGAAAATTCTCTCCATAGCTTTGGAAAATATGAGTTTTTCATTAAGGCGCGCAGTTTTATTGCTGGATATTGATACTACAATAATGCGAAATTTCAGCCAATTCGTTGGCATAATTTTTTTCAGGTGGCGTTTTCGTGTATTTTACCCCATATATAAAGCTCAATGTACCATGTGTCTGTATATGTTGCTAAGGGGCTCCTAAACCGTTCAACCGATCGCCGAAAGATTTGGCACATATGTTTCTTATAGTTCGGGGAAGGTTCGTAGCATAGTTTGGTTTAGATAAAATGGGCCATGCCACGCCTCCCCATATAAAAGAAAAATAAAATTCATCATATCTTATCAACTATTTGATGCAGATGAATGAAACTTGGTACATATATAAAAAGTAGACAAAATAAGATTCAATCAAAAAGTGGGTGGTGCCACGCCTCCATGAGAAAAACTTAACTTTTTTACATCTCAGCGACTATTTGACGCACATGAATAATTTGAAATTGTAAGAATGAGAAGGCAGTGTTGTGCATTCGCTCCGCAAATAAATGGTTTTTTAATAGAAAAATTACTCTAAAAAATTCAGTGTTTGGCCAAATGACTACGTGAACTTTTAAAGAATTAAAGAATTAAAAAATACGTGTAAAAAAGGCCAGAGAGTTTCTAGATTGTGTTATTGGATTAATACGTTGCAGCAAATCATAAACATACATATTTATGTGCATATTTATATGTGCTCTTTTTACAAACTTACAACAAATAAAATAAAACAAAGTATTATGTCTGTCTCAAACACCGAAAATGTTCGTACTCGTTCAGGTAGTGCTCGCTCTCCGCAAACGCTTACAGTGTAAATAAAATAAAACAAAGTATTATGTCTGTCTCAAACACCGAAAATGTTCGTACTCGTTCAGGTAGTGCTCGCTCTCCGCAAACGCTTTAAGCGCGCTGCTACTCATGAGTAGCAGAGCTAATTTTCTTGTATGCGTATACAACAAGAGAGAAACAGAAAGTATTATTGCTTTGCCGACCCCTGGCTTACACTTACCGAACTTTGGGTGAAGCAAAGAAATATATATTAGAAGAACAACATTCCGGCAAATGTCGATAATTGGATCGTACTTCTACGTGGTTGACGAGAGATTTACGGCAAAGAAGCAAAGAAGTATATATTAGAAGAACAACATTCCGGCAAATGTCGATAATTGGATCGTACTTCTACGTGGTTGACGAGAGATTTACGGTCTTAGAATCAGGAGGAATGTGATTTTGGAATTTGTTGCGCATTGGGGATTTTAACAATGACGTACAATTCCCTCTGCTCTGCCATTTTGTATTTTATTAGGATTTTCTATTTTATTTATTTTAATTTATATGAAGTTTTTTGAATAGATTCCGCCATTTTTTATTTACATTTTATAAATAAATTAATTAATTATTTTACATTTGAGCTGAATTTGAGAAAATTAATTTTTATTGCTACCAAGCAACCAGCAAATCCAGAAGCAGGATTTTTATTTTGACTTCTCCAAAAGAACAAATTTGCAACCGATCCCGCGTAATTTGCGTTGTTGTTGCCTTTTGTGTTAAGAAAAATTCAGTGGAAAAAATCCTAGCAAAATGCGTGCAATTGTTGTTGTTTTTTTGTAGCTTACAACCGATCCCGTTATTTGTATTGTTGTTGCTTTTTGTCAGCCGAAAAATTCAGATGAAAATTGCCACATATTATATTCCTGTTGGTTGCTTGTATGTGTTTTATATTTTGCTATTTTTCGCAACCAAAATTTTTTGCCAAGGGGGCCATTAATCTAACGAAATTAATTACTTATATTTTCATATTTTCTTGTTTTACTTGAAACAAATCATTAGTTAACACAAGTTAATACCTAAATAAATTAAATAAGAATAGATTAATCACTAGCACTGTTTCTGCATTTAAAAAAACACGAAAATCAAATTTTGAAATACAAAAAAATTAAACTTCTTTAAAATTAACAAAGAAACTAAGTCAAAATGTCAAAATACACTGTCACTATAACCGTGTTACTTTAATTTGAGCTTAAGCCTTTGCAAATTCAAAAATATTTATGTTGGGGGCTTCAGCCTCCTTGACCCCTTGATCAACTACATGCATTTTTCAGTTCAAACTGAAAAATAAAAATAATATTCATCTTGTTTGATTTGCTGAGCGCCTGCTTCAAACAAAAATTCTTTTGTCTTACAGCTTGAATTGAAATTATTTTACAAATATTTACAAATATATTTTCAATTTCTATATTTTCAACATACAGTAGGTAACGGATATAAGCTCAATTCATATAAGAAAGGAACGCTTATAAGAAACATTTTCGAAAGCACCGCGTTTTTTCCCAATGTTTTGAGGTAAAAAACAATCTATATAAGAAACTTCTTATAAGAAAAAAACGCATAAAAGAAAGCTTTTTCCAAGCACCAATATGAAAAATCTTAAGAAAAAAATATAAGAGATTTTTTCAAATCGTAATTTTCGTTCTTTGGTCAAAATTGAAAATACGCGCCTTCTTTATGTCATCATTCTTCGATCAAAATTGAACGAACAAGTGTAATGATTGCAGTTGCTGAACGCACTTATTACTCACTGCTGAGATTTGTGTGACTCGGATATAAGAAATAAAGTTTCTTATATCAGTAGTACGTATATAGGAAATTTTTTTCTTATATACGTGGTACTTCTATAAGAAAAAACTGATATAAGAATGAAATTTCCGGGATTTTTTGACTGTCTTATATCCGTTACCTACTGTATTCATGAAAAGAACAATAAAGGTTACATTAATTTGTCCTATCAAAATTTGACAGCTAAATCTGGTTCCGTAGCTGTCAAAAAAATGTTCTACTCAATTTATTTGTTTACATTTTGCATTGGATTTTGACAACTACGGAGCCAGATTTAGCTGTCAAATTTTGATAGGACAAATTGATGTAACCTTTATTGTTCTTTTCATGAATATGTTGAAAATATAGAAATTGAAGAATATTTTGATATTTGTAAAATAATTTCAATTCAAGCTGTAAGACAAAAGAATTTTTGTTTGAAGCAGGCGCTCAGCAAATCAAACAAGATGAATATTATTTTTATTTTTCAGTTTGAACTGGAAAATGCATGTCGTTGATCAAGGGGTCAAGGAGGCTGAAACCCTCAACATAAATATTTTTGAATTTGCAAAGGCTTAAGCTCAAATTAAAGTAACACGGTTATAGTGACAGTGTATTTTGACATTTTGACTTAGTTTCTTTGTTAATTTTAAAGAAGTTTAATTTTTTTGTATTTCAAAATTTGATTTTCGTGTTTTTTTAAATGCCGAAACAGTGCTAGTGATTAATCTATTCTTATTTAATTTATTTAGGTATTAACTTGTGTTAACTAATGATTTGTTTCAAGTAAAACAAGCAAATATGTAAAATATAAGTAATTAATTTCGTTAGATTAAAACCCCCTTGGCAAAAAACTTTGGTTGCGACAAATAGCAAAATGTGAAACACATACAAGCAAACAACAGGAATATAATATGTGGCAATTTTCATCTGAATTTTTCGGCTGAAAAAAAGCAACAACAAAACAAATAACGGGATCGGTTGTAAGCTACAAAAAAACAACAACAATTGCACGCATTTTGCTAGGATTTTTTCCACTGAATTTTTCTGAATACAAAAGGCAACAACAACGCAAATTACGCGGGATCGGTTGCAAATTTGTTCTTTTGGAGAAGTCAAAATAAATATCCTGCTTCTGGATTTGCTGGTTGCTTGGAAAATAATTAATTAATTTATTTATAAAATGTAAATAAAAAATGGCGGAATCTATTCAAAAAACTTCATATAAATTAAAATAAATAAAATAGAAAATCCTAATAAAATACAAAATGGCAGAGCAGAGGGAATTGTACGTCATTGTTAAAATCCCCAATGCGCAACAAAATCCAAAATCACATTTCTCCTGATTCTAAGACCGTAAATCTCTCGTCAACCACGTAGAAGTACGATCCAATTATCGACATTTGCCGGAATGTTGTTCTTCTAATATAGATTTCTTTGCTTCATTGCCGTAAATCTCTCGTCAACCACGTAGAAGTACGATCCAATTATCGACATTTGCCGGAATGTTGTTCTTCTAATATATACTTCTTTGTACGATCCAATTATCGACATTTGCCGGAATGTTGTTCTTCTAATATATACAGTTTGTCAACAAAATCTTTTCAAAATCCATAAAAATATTGTTTTTTAATTTTAAGAACAAATAAAAACGAAATGACTGCCATTTTTAAATAATTTTTTTTATTATATTATTGCGTTTCCAAAACTTTAAACTATGGCATAAGAAAACTAACAATATTTTCCAAAAATAACAGAAAACAATTTGAAACAAAAAAAACAACTTTTCATATGTTGTCAAACAATTCTTTTCAATGTAATATTTTATTTAAAAAAAAGGTGAATAGCGACTCTTCAGTATTTCGTATGTTTTCCTTCAGCACGAATTACGGCTTGCAATCTATTCCGCATGGACCCAATAAGCTTTTTTAAGTCGTATTCTTGAGGTATCTTTTCCCATTCTTCATTTATGTATTTTATAAGATCCCTTTTAGACTTTGGACATCTTTTGCCCACCTTCTTCTTCAAAAACGCCCACAAATTTTCAATCGGATTCATATCCGGACTTTGTGCAGGAGTATCAATAGTTTTGGTGCAATTATACGCCAACCAAGACATGCACAAATATGATTTATGCTTGGGATCGTTATCTTGGTAGAGCTTAAACTTTAATTTTTCAGGATTGTTTGGGTGAACAAACCCGAATTTTCGCACACTCCTTTTGAGGTTGTTTTTTAAAATATCCAGGTATAAAACTTTATCCATTATTTCATCAATAATTCTTATTTCTCCAACACCTTTACTTGAAATACATCCCCACACCATAACAGATATTTTACCAAATTTCACGGTTGGAATGATATTTTTGTTTTCGAGGGCTGCAAGTGACTTTCTCCAAACTCTGTTGGGACCGTCGTGGTAGTACAGCATTATTTTGCTCTCATCGCAAAAAACAACATCATCCCAGTATTCCATGGGCAAAGAAATGTGTTGTGTAGCAAAAGATAACCTTTTGATAATATTTTGATTGGAAAGCAGCGGTTTTTTTCTAGCAACTCTGGACGAATACTTGTTTTTTAAAATCACTTTTCTAACAGTTTCATGAGAAACTTCAACACCACATGTTTTTTTCACATCTGCAGCTAAAATTCTAGTACTGGTAAAGGGATTTTGGCTGACATTTTTCATTATATCACGTTCATTTCTCATAGTAAGCTTTTTAGGCCTGCCTGTGGAGTGCTTCAACTCAAGTCTTCCTTCATGTTCTGCGCGTCGTATAATATTGTAAACTGTTCTCAATTCCAATGAAAACATTTCCGCTAGTTCCTTAGCTGATTTACCCTTGCGGTAGTTGTAGTAAACTAGCTGTATTAAGTTTTCGCTTACTCTCTTTCCAGGCATTTTAAAAAAACTATTTTTTTCACATAAATTTCACCAAGGATCCTATATTCTGATAGATGTCGCGCTGCTAAACTCTACTAAAAATCAATAGACTGAAAAAACTGATTTTCTATTTAATAATTGTGACGTTTGCTACACTTTTGTCATGGGGTTCCCCTTTTTGAAAAGAATTATTTGACAGAATGCAGGAGTTGTTTTCTCTCGTTTTTCGTTTTCTTTTGCTTTTGTTCGTTGAAAACTCAGCTTTTTTCGCTTGTTATGGTTGAACAGCTTTGCAATACTTACAGTACGAAAAAAAAATTTATTTTTATCGCTTTTGTTGGGTTTTTGTTCTAGTTTTAAAAGTAATATATAAAGTTTTTCTAATTTTGAAAACATTTTGTTGACAAACTGTATTTCTTTGCTTCACCCAAAGTTCGGTAAGTGTAAGCGTTTGCGGAGAGCGAGCACTACCTGAACGAGTACGAACATTTTCGGTGTTTGAGACAGACATAATACTTTGTTTTATTTTATTTGTTGTAAGTTTGTAAAAAGAGCACATATAAATATGCACATAAATATGTATGTTTATGATTTGCTGCAACGTATTAATCAAATAACACAATCTAGAAACTCTCTGGCCTTTTTTACACGTATTTTTTAATTCTTTAATTCTTTAAAAGTTCAGTTAGTCATTTGGCCAAATGTTGTTCTTCTAATATATATTTCTTTGCCTTTACCTTGGATTTGATGGCACCAGATTAGTTCGTATGTATGAAAGCTTGACGAAACATGATCATGCGATATTTCAGAAAGCAAGCATAATGCGCCGAAAAAAGAGTTTGCATTCTGTCTTTACGAGAAATGGAAAAGTGTTTGTCAGGCTGTCAGATGCAACGCAACCGATTTGTGTGGAGGATGTTGTTACTCTGGAGAGAATATACACAACTAGAATTGTAGTACAAGACGTCGGCGGGGATGTTGCAGTTCCAGTTAATGTATGTTGATGTTGGATCAGCTGTTGTTCAATCTTTTTCAGTACTTCTTATTTTCTCTATGATATTTGTTTTTTTTTTCTAGCTTCCTCTTCTAATGACTCGATTTGAGCATTAGTTGTTTATAAGTTTTTAGTTTGTTTTTTAATTTTTTGTGATTTTCTTTTTATTACTTCTGGTTGTAAACTGAGTATGCAATTTTTTTTTATTTGCGAAGCTTTCTCATACTACCATATCATGATAAAATTAAAAATTATTGTGAATTTTATTACTTTAATTACATTAATTAATTATGTTAGGGCTTTATATTTTTCCTCCTATTGTATAGGTATTAAGTTTTCAGGATTTTGTGTTGATTTTCTTAAAATTAAAATTTTTTAATGCACTACGCAAGTCCTGACAATATAAGATGCGTTCTCAACGTTCTGTGTCGCTCGTTTAATGGTTTCAGAATATGTCATTTAAACGCATGTAGTGTTAAATCAAAATATACAATGTTGTATCAGATATTCAGTGCATCGGAAGTTGATGCTATTATGATTTCGGAATCTTGGCTAAAAGATAAAATTTTATCTAAACTAGTTGATATCCCTGGTTATAATTTGTACAGAAATGATCGTTTAAATAGAATTGGTGGTGGGATTTGCATTTATGTAAATAAATTTATAAAATCTAAAATCATTTATTGATCTAAACATCAAAGCATTGAGTTTATATGCGTTGAGGTTAAAAGTAATAATTCTAGTTTTCTTTTAATTGCTGTTTATTGCCCTCCCACTAATTTTCAAACAGAAAACATAGTTGAGCTGGAAGAAATTTTGAATAGACTACATATGAAACTATTCTAATAGGTGGAGACTTTAATGTAAATATTCTCAAAGATACAAGTATGTCTAGATTGTTCAATTATTTTTGCAATAAAAACTGTCTAGCAATAGTGAATTCTATAATGCCAACTTGTTTTCAATCGAATGCTAACCCATCGCTAATAGATATGTTTCTAATAAGTGCAAATAAGCAAGTTCTCTGTTTTGATCAAATTACACCCACATCAGATTTTTCACATGACTTTATTTTTTGCGCTTTACCTGTTATTATCAATGTCGACAGAACTGTTACTTTTAGATCATTTCGGTATATTCACTACCAAGAGCTCTATAATGCTTGCTCTGACATAGGCTGGTCTACAATTTATAACCTAGTAGAAGTTGATGAAAAAGTGTTTCTCCTAAATTATTTTATCAAGCAATTACATATATGATCAATATGTTCCATCCGTGACGAAGCGTGTTATGGCAAAAACGTGTCCTTGGTTTACCAATACAATAAAAGTCCATATATGTGAAAGAGAATGCTTTTCAGACGATTTAAAAAAAATCCATCCGAATATAATAGGAAACAGTATCTTACATCTAAAAATAGGGTGATTGCTCTAATTCGTAAAGCAAAGCGTAATTTTTTGTGTGACAAACTGAGCCCAAATTAGATTCCAAAAGGCTTTGGAATAATCTCAAAGAAATGGGTTAAGAGCAAGTCTGACCTTGACTGTTCATTTAAACCAGAAGAATTTGCGCAATACATTATACCTCCTCATTCCAATAACCTATTACCCATTAATATATTAAATGATTCAGATGATAATAATGAGTTTGCGTTTAGTTGCGCTAGTCTGCGTGATTTAGTGGATTCTATTAAAGCTATTAAATCAATGGCTATAGGTTCCGACAATATTTGTCCAAGATTCTTAAAGCTGATCCTTCCAGTTATACTTCCATATGAGTTACATATCATCAATTCTTGTATAACTCAGAGTCAGTTCCCCATTATTTGGAAATCAGCTCGGATTGTGCCCTTGCCCAAAAAGTCGAATCCAACTTGTCCGTCCGACTATAGGCCTGTAAGTATTCTGCCATATATGTCAAAAATTCTTGAAAAAAATTTGTTTATTCAAATGCAACTTTATCACGTAATAATTTGCTTTGTAAATGGCAGTCTGGTTTTTGTGAAAAACACAGCTGTGAATCGTCTGTCATTAAAGTGACTTCAGATGTGAGATTGGCTTTAGATAATGAAAATCTCTGTATTTTGGTTATGCTTGACTTTTCCAAAGCACTTGATTGCGTTGGTCATGCAATTCTCTTGGAAAAACTTCAAAATAGTTTTAGCTTTTCCAGATCATCGATACGACTAATTTATAATTATTTACGTGACAGGATGCTCACCATAGTAACACTTCAAGGTTCTTCTAATCCTTTAATAGCTAATTGCGGTGTACCACAGGGCTCCGTTCTTGGGACCCTTTTGCTTTCGATTTTTATTGATGATCTGCCAAGTATAGTAACAAATTGTAGCACACATATGTATGCTGATGATGTGCTAATTTATTTCTCTCGACCTATAGGACTAATTGAGGACTGTGTTGCAAGAATTAATGAAGATTTAAATAGTATTCATGAGTGGTCAGTTAATAATAAACTTAAGCTTAATCCATCAAAATGTTGAAGTATCGTTTGCTCTAAACAAGCAGTGGTCTCAAATGATTTTCCAAAACTCTTTCTTGATGGTAATGTGCTTCAATATGTTGATTGCATCAAGTATTTAGGGTATGAAATTATTTGCTCTTTAAATTGCTGTGACTACTGAAAGTATTAGGCGAATATACTATGGACTAAGAAGACTCAGGATATCAGCTTATTAATTGCCCTGTAGTATGAAAATGCACCTCGTTAAAAGTTTATTACTGCCTTTTTTATTTTTAACTGCTCAGTTTATCCATGTATGGATTCAGTTTGCAAGCGTAAAATGAATGTAGCATTCAATGACTGCATACGATTTATGTATGGTATACCACGGTTTGTTAGTGTTACTCATTTTAAGAGCTCGGTAGTGGGCTTAGATCTTGACCAATACTATGCTTATAGGAATATAATCAAACTGCATAATATTATCTATAACAATTGCCCGGGTTACTTGTTTGAATTTTTACGTTTCGCGCAGTCTCGTAGGGGTACAAAGATAATCATACCGCGACACAGTTTTTCAGTTATGGAACGCTCTTTTTTTGTTACTGCAATTCGCTTCCACACGAACTGCAAATTATAGGATCGTCAACACAATTTCGGAAAAAGCTTTTTGATTACCTAAAAAATACAAGTACATGAACAGTTTTACATTAGGATACTTAACATTAGATTACTGAAAAAACTTTTATTAATTTGTCTATACATTTGTATTAAGAATATATAGTATAATTTTTTTTTTCCCGTAATATATTTATAATTAAACATTATTTAATTGAACTTGCAACAAGCGAGAAAGTGACAAAAGATAACAAATGTAATATACGCACTCTGCACACCTCATGGGCAGTGCCTCAGTAGCTCAAGTGTCAGAGCGGCCGTCGCAAAATATGCAATTGCAATGCATGAACGGTCAGGGGTTCGAGTCCATGTACAGAATTAACCAAACTGGTTTGATGAGGCTATTGGTAATAGCCGAAACATGTCACCAATTACCAGGTTAAAATTGTTCCATTTGTTGTCTTTGTCATGTTTGTTGAAAAATAGCATTGATCAATAAGTAAAAATTTACAATATTGGTCTTTGCTTAATGACTGCAAGTTCAATTAAATAATGTTTAATTATAAAATAATCAGTTCGTAATATATATATGCTTACTTTATAAGATAAACTATCTTGAAGCATTTTGTAAAAATGATATAATAATAATAAATGAAATGAAATGAAAATAATAAGATTTGGTACATATGTTTATGTTCTTAGCATAGTTTGGTTTGGAAAAGTGGGCAATGTCCTTCCATATTAGAGAAAAATTAAATTCATCATATCTCATAAGCTATGTGACGCAGATAATTGAAACTTGGTGCGTATGTATAAAAGAGAAGCGAAAGTAAGATTTAATGAAAAAATGGGTGGTGCCACGCCTCCGTATGAGAAAAAAATCAACTTTTTTACAGCTTTGCAACTATTTGACACATATGAATGAGATTTGTTACATATGTTTATTATAGTTTGTACAATTTTCTTAGCATAGTTTGGTTTGGAAAAGTGGGCAATGCCACGCCCTCCCATATAAGAGAACCATTAAATTCATCATATCTCATAAACTATGTGATGCAGATAAATGAAGCTAGGTGTGTATGTATAAAGGAGAGACGAAAGTAAGATTTAATGAAAAAATGGGATGTGCCACGCCTCCATATGAGAAAAAAAATAGCTTTTTTTACATTTCTGCAACTATTGGACGCAGATGAATGAGATTTGGTATATATTTTTGTCATAGTTTGGTTTGGAAAAGTGGGCAATGCCACGGCGTCCCATATAAGAGAACAATTAAGTTCGTCATATCTCATAAACTATGTAACGCAGATAAATGAAACAAGGAGATTATATATTAAAAAGATAGGCAAAAGTAAGATTTAATGAAAAAATGGGTAATTCCACGCCTCCAAAATGAGAAAATTTATATCTCTGCAACTTTTTGACGCAGGTGAATGAGACTCTGTACATTCATATATAGAAGACAAGGACTATAACCAAATTAAACTCATTCAAAGGTGCTGATTTCACGCATTCCAATGATTTCCACCAAATCAGTTGTTCATTTATGCACCAAATAGAAAAATCAAAAACATTTTTATAAAAATATATCCACTTGCATTAAGATTAAATTTCAATAAAAAAACCTTTTCTTATTTAATCCAACTTAAAAAAAAAACACTACATTTTATTTGTTGAGGCGTAGCAACGCGCGCCGGGATTTGCTACTATTAAATAAAAGGCAATTAATTGGGCTTTCTTAATACCGTAAAAAAATTTCAAATTATTAATACAATTTCTAGAGAAAATAACAGTTATTTGAAAAAAATGGTAAAAATTTTTTAAAAAAAGCCACTTCGCAAAATGTATGGATTTAATTTCAAACATTTATGCAGCAATTTTATAGACTGTAAAATTACCTGCCATGTGACACCAAAATATTTATAATAAATAAAGAAATTCTCAACTTATAATATATTGATTTTTAGAAAAGCTATATCCGCAACTTTCCATGACTATATCTCGGAAACTAGATGCGAGCGACATTTATTTTTGATACATATATTCTTTTTTAAAAGTTAAAAACCACGTTAGAAAAAGTGGTTTCAAAAAATCGCGGCTTAGGCCAAATTTCACATTGAAATAGTTTCAGTATGGGTCAAAGATAAAAATTCCTAAAACTTTTTCATCATATTTCGAACCAATTGAGGGGCGTCCCCATATTTTTTTTTGTTAAGGACCACCCTAATGTACATACATAAGTTGAAAAGTTTGAAAAATATTGAAAGCATTAAAAAAAGTTGAAATTATCGCAAAAGTAGATATTGTAAAAAGTCAAAACATATTGAAAAAGTTGAAAATAAAACACTAGCGTCACGTCAACGTATGCGTTGCTTTTACGGTAATTCACTCTATCATAGAACTTTTTTTACATACTCGCCAATAAAGCGATGTGTTTACACATCAAAAAAACAGTTGAAGTTGTTATTTTTTTTCTGTTGAATGTTGAATAATGTTTTACAACCTTTTAAAAACATTTTAAATTTTTTTTCGCTATGATTTTACATTTTGCTGACGGTATGTTTTTTTTTTTTTTAATTTTATATGACATAGTAAACAGAAATTTGATTGTTTAACGTAGAAGTTTGAGTCGTCATTGCGTGTACGAAAAAAAAATTTTGTTTATGTTCCCATTATTGTTTTTGTCATTTGTTTTTTTTTTTTACATTTAGCATAATTTACAAATTTTTGGGTAGTAAACATGGAACATCGAAAATTAAAAAAAAAATTACATACATACATTACGGTCTTACGGAAACAAGAAAGCAAGCATCAATATATGTATACATACATATGTATGTATGTATGTATGTATGTTCATATGAAGGCGCTTTATTTAAATTAAGCTTACAAACAGTTTGCACCAAGTACGAGAAAAATGTGTTCTAACGGCGCAAATTATATTTAATGCGTCCCATGGCTAAGCTACAGGCTGTGCCATAACGTACATATTATGTACACGTATGTAGGCTAAAGTGGGGTACCTGTGACACTGCGGCCCATTTGACCAATTTCAGTGTGAAGACAGCTTAAGAGCCAAAAAGTTTAAATGCAGAATGAACTCAAATTTGACTTAAAAAAACGTAATGAATTTTGTTTGACAGTTTTTCTTCAACTCTTTTCGGAGAAAGGCTTTTTTTCTATTTTCGCGGTCACTGTTGTAATTTTTGACATCCAGTACGTAAGTGTTTTATGAATTATATATAACTACTTTTAAAAATCTAGAAACAAAATATGTTAACACTTTTTACATCCCACACAGAGGGTATATTCAATTTGTCATTCCGTTTGTAACAGGCGTAGCAGGTAAAGAAACGTTTATATATTATTGATCAGCGTCATGACCTGAGTCGATGTAGCTATTTCCGTCTGTCTGTCTGTATGTCTCTATGTCTGTCTGTGTGTCTATGTGTCTGTGGATCTGTGTGTCTGTCTGTTGAAATAACGTTTACGAGAAAAATAAGTAATCTAATTCAATGAAATTTGGCATATAGATCACACTTTCTTACAAGGGCAAAATCGGGTCACGACCACGCCTACCGCCTATACTCTATGTAAATATACCTGAGACTATTTTGAAAAAATTTTCTGCAATTTTGATGAAACTTGATGATTTGTTGAACATGTGAACAAAATTAAGATTGGAATGGATTTAAAATTTGCAAAGACTCTTATAGGGGAGTGAAACAACCCTAAATTTTAACATTTATAACGCCATAGCTCGTTAACCCTGCAAGATATTGTGATGAAATTTGGTACACGGATACAAATCATATAAATCTTGAATTGCGCTTAAAGTGGGCGGGATTGGAAAAGAGGGCGGAGCACTTTTTAACAGTTAAAATTTTGATTTCGTATACAGTAGACGTCTAATATAACGAAATAATTAATGTATGGGTCAGTCGTAATATCGTTAAATTCGTTATATCGAAGTGTTTTTTTATTCAAGAAACTGGCTTTTATTTACGCCATATTTATTTGTGATCACTTATACTGGTATTCTTTTCTTACCTTCTTCAATTATATTAACTTTATCACTTAACGGCCCTTGAGTTGAAGCGGCATGAATTAAATAGCATTCGTAATATAGAATAATGAAATTTTTCGTAATTTAGAGACATCAATGAAAATATTTCAATTTGAAAAACTGTTCATTAAAATGGAATTTCGTCATATCGTTATACGTTATATTGGACGTCCACTGTAATTCAAAATTACCACCGATTTTCATAAAAATTTTAGGGATGATAATACCACTGGGAGCAATCATCCATACAAACTTCGTGCGTATACTGGAAAATTTCGTTGAAGGACATGGCATAGCCCACAATATTTATAAACGTTATAATTAGAGAACAAACAACGTAATCGTTATGAAATTTAGTACGGCGGATAATCTTGCTAAAGGGTATCTTATTACGAAAATCTGGCACAATAGTACCGATTGGAGTGGCACCTCCCATATAAGCAAAAAATGTTTAATGTTATAGATAGTGTGCAATTAGAGTAATCTTCATAAAATTTGGTGTAAACCATAGATGCCAATTATTATAAGCTCTAGAAGTTCTACGAGATATCATGAGTGGGCGTGGCACCTCCCATATTAACATAAAGTTGAAAGCGATATTTTAAGAGAACTGTTGCAGCAATTGGCATTAAATTTGATGTAAGTGGTTTACTTGTTATAATATAAGCACTAAAAGCGGACTATTTTGCTATTTCGCACCACTGGGCGTGGCACCTCCCATACAATTTGAATCCACTAAGGGACCGTTCAAATATTACGTAACGAAATTTTTAAAGATATTTGACCCCCCCCCCTCCCTCTCCTTAAACGTTACGGTATCACCCAAGTGACCATATTTACCTAAGAGTAAAAATTATGTTGCGCAATGTACTGGAAAGTCATTTTAGCGAATTTTGTTATGTTTTAGCCGCGTTTGCGATAATCTATTACATATATAAATTTCAATTTTTGTCTGTCTGTCCGTCTGTCTTTAGTGGACGCGGAAACTATCCTACCGATTTTGATGAAATTTTTAAAGTACGTTAGTATTGATCAGGCGTGCATATTTAGGGTGGCCCTCATACCAAAATGTTTTTAAAGTAGCGTTTTCAGAAAGACCACTTAATTGAGTCACATGGATTTTACACCACGTAGTTTTTATATTAAGGGGCATAGTTTAGGCTACAAAACTTTTACTTAAGTTAAATATTTAGGGTGGCCCTCATACAAAAAAAAAATTTAAAATACCATTTTCACGAAGTCCGGTTTACCGATTCAGACCGAATTCATACTAAGTAGCTTTAATATTATGAGGCATAGCTAAGGCTACGAAACTTTTATTTAGGGTGGTCCTCACACAAAAATATTTTTAAAATAACATTTTCCACTTAATAGATTTACATGGAATTTACACGACGTGTCTTTTATGTTAAGAGGCATAGACTACGCTATAAAACTTTTATTAAGGGTGCATATTTAGGGTGGGCCTCATAAAAATAACTTTTATTAAGGGTGCATATTTAGGGTGGGCCTCATAAAAATATTTTAAAATATCATTTTCACGAAGACCGGTTAATCGATTCACACCGAATTTACACCACGTAGCTTTTATATTATGAGGCATAGCTTAGGCTACAAAACTTTTATTTTGGGTGGCCCTCACACAAAAATATTTTTAAGATAACATTTTCACAAAGACCACTTATAAATTCACATGTAATTTACACGACGTGTCTTTTATGTGATGAGGAATAGCTTTGGCTGTAAAACTTTCATTAAGGGTGCATATTTGGGGTGGCTCTCATACAAATATATTTTTAAAATATAATAAAGTCCGGTTAATCCATTCACACCAAATTTACACCATGTAGCTTTCATATTAAAAGGCATAGCTAAAGCCGAAATTATTTTTAGGGTGGCACTCATAAAGAAATATTTAAAAAAAATATTTTCACAAAACCATTTAATCGATTCACATGAAATGTTTAGATGCATAGCGTAAGCTATAAAACTTTTATTTGGGTTGCATATCTAGGGTGGCCTTCATACAAAAATATTTTTTAAAAAGCATTTTCACTATGAATTTTACACCACGTTTCTTTTATATTCAGGGGCTAATTCAAATAGTTATATCTCCGGTAAATTTTAACGGAAAAATTATTTTTTATATCGTTTTAAAGCTAAAGAGATCAGCTTTCTTGTACAATTTTTTCCTTAGGCATTAAATGAAAAATTAATATTTTTTTATAACAAATCAATTGTTTAAATTTATTTTTTAGAGTGAATACCATTCTATAAAAAACTAAAAAAAAATATCACTGAATTCCTCGTCGAATTTCCTTTAAAAACTAATTTTTTCAGAGTGGTCGCCAAATATGGACTTTCCCAAATAAATTAATTCTTCCTATCACCTCTGAAAATACTGCGCGCTGCTGCACTGTTGTTCCGAATCGAGTTTTAGTTCAAATATTGCTGGAGACCGCAAATCTTGTCGGATATGAACAATAGTTTTTTGAAATAAAAGCTAACCAAAATGCCAATAAATGGTAGGAGCCCAAATTCCGAAAAAAGCTAATTTTTTTTATTATTTTAAGTTAAATGCCGAAAAAATTTATTTTTTTAAGTATTTTTTTTCGTTCAAAAATGGCTAGACAGCGCAAATCTTGTCACAAATTAACAATTTTTTCTCTTAATTAAAGCTTATCAAAATTCCAACAAATCTCCAGAGCCAGAATTTGTAAATAAAAATATTCTTTTTCGAAAAAAGCCAAACAAACATTATTTTTAAATATTTTTTGTTTCAAAAATTGCTTGAGACTGGAAACTTTATCGGAAACGAACAATTTTTGTTTTAGCTGAAAGCTAATTTAAATGCCATTAAATCGCCGTACCCCAATTTGGAAAACAAATGTTTCGTTTTTTGTTCGATTTGTTGGCATTTAAATTAGCTTTCAGTTAAAAACAAAAATTGTTCGTTTCCGATAAAATTTCCGGTCTCAAGCAATTTTTGAAACAAATAATATTTAAAAATAATGTTTGTTTGGCTTTTTCCAAAAAACAATATTTTTGTTTCAAAATTCGGGCTCTAGAGATTGGTTGGAATTTTGATAAGCTTTAATTAATAAGAAAAAATTGTTAATTTCTGACAAGATTTGCGCTGTCTAGCCATTTTTAAACAAAAAAAAATATACTTAAAAAATAAATTTTTTCGGCATTTAACTTAAAATAATAAAAAATTTTAGCTTTTTTCGGAATTCGGGCTCCTCGGGCATTTCCACAGGAAATAACCTTTTAGCAGGCCTCGTTTTCGATTTTTTTATTTTTTTGAGCACATCCTTCAGACATGGTTTTTTTTGAAGCTAAGACTGTCTTGAATCAATATTCAAGGTCGAACAATTAAAATTCAGATAGTTATTTTTTTATATTGCATTTAAAGTAAGAAATATGCGTAACTTTTTAAACACGTTCGCTTCAAGCAAGATCCAGATCGGAAAAAATTGTCAGCCAAGTCTGACAATGCACGATTATTATTCAGCGTCCGAAAAATTCAAGAACATAATCCGCAAAATCGTGCGTGATCATTTACTTGTCTTATGACCATTTTAAGGTAAACTCTTTTTCCGATAATTTTAATAAAAATACGTTCCATGGAAAATTGTGAATAAGACATTAAAAATTAAAATTTTTTTATTTTGATTTTTTTGTGGGATTTGTGTTCAAAAATAATTTTAAAGCCCATAAAACAAAAATATAAAAATTACTTTTCAAAAAAATTTTTTAAATATTTTGTTAATTTTTTTTTTTCATGATAAACGGTGAATAACACAATAAATATAAAAGTTTTTTTATTTATTGTTCTTTGTAAGCTTTTTAGTCGAAAATACCTCAAAAATCCATAAGACAAAATTATAATTTAAATTATTTATCACTTATTTTAAGGCCTAAAAGAATTTTTTTTTAATATTTTCAATTCTTTTCCATGGAAAATGATGAATAACATAACATATAAATACATTTTTTTATTATTTTTTTTTTCTCTTTGTGGACTTTGTAGTCAAAAATACTTTTTAAAACATAAAAAAAAATTTATTTGTGTTTTTGGAACAATGTAAAATTTAATATGTATTTTACAGAGCTTTTGTGTTCAGTTGTTTTATTGCAAAAAAACAACAAAAAATTACAATCGCAAAATGCATTAAAGGAACAAAAAATGGGCAACGAGCTGCTTATACTAGTTTCCATGATGCTACGTCATTTTATCAGTAAGCTTTGTTAGCCGACGTTTAATAGTCTGCAAGCACACTATATTTTATTTTCTGCATTGACCAGTTAAGAATCATAGCGAAAACAAAAACATAGTACACACACACATTCTTTCCTCCTTCACATGCAATTTCTTTTGTAGCTTTTTTGATATTACACATTTCTTGAAATATTTTTTTCACTAGTTTTCAGGTCGACAAAAGGCCTAAAGAATTTTTTTTTTTGTAATATTTTTAATTCTATTCCATGGAAAATGATGAATCACATTACATATATAAAAATTTTTTTATTTTTTTTTCTCTTTGTGGACTTTGTATTCAAAAATTTTTTTAAAGCTCACAAAAGATAATAAAAAAGATTTTTTTTACTAGGTTTTAGGTCGACAAAAAAAATTGTTTATTTTTGTGTCGATTTTTTTCCATGACAAATGGTGAAAAAATAACCCAAAAACATTTGCACATTTGCAAAATTAAGTTACTTCATCGTGTTCAGCGACTCAAAATACATAAGAAACAATTATCATAGCATATTTTAAAAGTAAATGTACATTTCACTTGATCCTAGAGGCATCGAAAACTGAATACGGTTCGCTTTATGATTTTATTAAAATTATCGGCAAAAGTGTTTACCTTAAAATGGCCATAAAACAAGTAAATGATTAGGCGCGATTTTGCGTATCATGTTTTTGGATTCTCTGGATACTGAATAATAACTGTGCATTGTCAGATCTACTTGACAATTTTTTCCGATCTTGATCTTGCTTGAAGCGAACCGTGTTTAAATAGTTACACATATTTCTTACTTTAAACGCAATTTAATAAAATAGCTATCTGAATTTTAATTTTTCGACCTTGACTATTGATTGAATATTGGACACCCTGTCCTATACTCGTTCATCGACGTTGCGAAACTAAAACTCCACAGAAGAAACAGACGATTTCGCCAGGCAGACGAATACTTTTACCATAAACCAATCAACAAATACTAACTGATTAAATCTTGAGAGATGTGGTATCACTATGGACCATAGTGCCTATGTGGTGCTTCTAATCCACCACTATAACCTAACCTAACCTTGATTAGCTTTTTCGAAGTTTGATCGCGAATAGTCAATGTTGGAAAAACGGTAACACTGGACTTTAGTCCATCAGTTTTTTTGGGATATATACTGCCCTCAGAAGCGGATAGGTTGTATCATAAAAAAAATGCGTTTCGAGACAATTGATGTTTTGTTTATATCAATTTGTTGAAATACATGTAAAATTGAGATAGAGGAAATTCTCTTCGGAGAATTTGTATAGGTTTGAACTTAGATACCTGTATTCAGCGTAATTCATTAGATACGTAATATCTTAAGCTATCCGATGTCATAAGAATCACGAATATGAATTTTTTTGAAATACATACGCCCTTTTTGCATACACAAAACAAAAAATACCATTACATATCTCGAAAGGCGTTTTTTTTTATTCGCTTCTGACGGCTTTTAAAATTGATAAGTGGTAACTGGCGTCGAAAGTTGATAATTAAGTCATAGATACTTATAACTTATTTTTGTTTATGAATGCTCTGCATTAGGGATGTTCAACTTCGTTGTCCAAACGTCGACAGCGAGTTATTTTTAATCACATGAGTTTCGCGCTAGTATGTGTATAAATGTATGTAGAAATTCAAACGTAAACAAAACATTACCCAGTAGAAATTTGTGCATAACTGATGTAAATAAATATATGTATATAAATGAGGCGTCCAGTGGCAAAACCAGATAAGTCGCTTTTTCATACTTTTGGAAAAATAATGAAAAACGTTTATCTGCATCTTCTTTTCTTTTAAAATTTAAAACGTATTTCCTACATAATAGCTCATAAAATTTATTACTCAAAACACATCAGACGTTTCGAGCTTCATCTGCCTAAATTTTTGATAAAACAATTTTGGACTTGGCGGGTTATGATCCATTAAACATGAACTTGGCTAGTTTTGACATAGTATTTAAAAAAATTTTGTTCGAAGAAAAGTGGACTTGACCTGTTTTGATATCAATGTACTGGTCGGTTTTTAAAGCAAGTTCATGCACTTGTCCGGTTTTGAAATCTATGCATCAAAAATAAATTTAAAAAATGTAGTATTTCTGTCAAAATTTATTTTTTAATCTAAAAACATTGCAGAAACATTGGTCTAGATTTTGATATATGAAAATATCTCAAAATTTGATTTTTTGGACTTGGCCAGTAACTGGACGCCTCAATTGTTGACATAAAAAAAATTTATGAAACTCAAAATTCATCAAAAAAAATATAAAGTACTTTTCCAAGGAATAGAAATTTTTTTCAACAATGATGCACACAAGAGCAATTTTTTTTAGAAATAATGTTCTTAACCTGCAAAATTGTCTTTTTTTTGCACGTTCGATTCCGACTGGGTCTCTTGCAATAAAAAATTATTTGGTAAACTAACCAACACAAATAAGATCAGCAACTGCACGGCGCACAGTGGAATTTTGTGGCCATAAATAGGAAGAAAATTAAAGCTCTAGGGATTGAAAAATTTATTAAGACAATCGTCAGAAAATACTTAGGGAATGAAAAAAAAAACTGTAAAAAATTTAAATTTGTATTGAGTTTAGTGACACAGTGGGCTCAAAGTTGAACTTTGTACACAGAAAGTATGGTTAACTAAAAACTAAACTTTCACCTGCTTTTTCGTTTTTATCAAATTTTTTCTAATGTAGTCTTAGAAGGAACAAAATATATTGACTTTTATGAAATGTTCTAATTAATTTATTTGTATAGGAATTTACCAAAATTTCATATTGGCAAAAAGTTCATAGATTATACTTTTCAAAAAATGTCTGCTTAAGGTTTTGTATTATTTGAACTATGCTGATTTTTTTAAAAATAGGGCTTAAAAAGTCATAATTGAGAAAATTAGAAACAATACATATCCCCGGATTTTCTTAGTTTTTTTATATATTATGGTATGTAATAAAGTTAAGTAAAATCCAAAGTTCCAGCTGGTTTTTTATACAATTATTTTTAATGAATTTTTTCTATTGCAATATTTGAAGGAAAAAATAGTTTTAGTTCTTCAAATTTTGCAATCCGTTACAATAATTGCATTAGTTGTAAAAGCTTACAGCGTGGGGTGCTTAAATTCAGAAGGGAGTTTCTTTCATGGAAGGGGAGCAGGTAAGGGGTATTTTTCGCCTTTTACGCTCCTTGGGATAAAAGATATGAATTCGACTGCTACACAATAGCAGAAGAGATAAGCCTTCAAAACTATTTTTTCTCCAATAACTTGTAAACTGTGAAAGATACCACACAATTTTTAGCATTTTTGAAATCAGCATTGCTAATTCAATGGAAATTGCTACCCATTCTGAAGAAAATGATTCAGCTACATCCCACCTTTGTATGGGAGGTAGGCGCGTCCGTGGACTGGTCTTTTTCACATGCATAAATTTTTGTTGTTTTAACCAAAAAAACGTTTTTGCTAGATTTCAAGGCTCAACCACATGCCACCTTTCCGATTATTTTCAGATTCTCGAATTAATGTGGGTTTTACCTTATAAACATCTGTTCCCAGTTTCAAGACTCTAGCGCTATTTTATTTATGGCCACCGTTTTTGGTTTTTCTCTAATATCTTGAAAAATATTGCAAAAATTGTAACATTTTTGAAATCAGCATTGTTAAGTTAATGGAAATTTTGAAAAAAAGGTCCGATTAATCTCATGACAAAAAGTTTTTTTAAACGATGTCCAGGGACATTTTTTCCCGAAAATTGTCATATTCGAACTAAATGAAACTAATTGCAGACACCGTTTTTAATAACATTAGATTGCTCAGTTATTAGACATCGCATACAAAATATTCGTAATACATATTCGTTTTTTATATCGCTAAGAAAGTATTTTTTTTTTACTGCGCAATATCATGCAGCTTTGTCAGCCTATCAGTAAGAAAAGAAACTTTATTACTTCTCACCATAAAGACACTCAAAAAGTAGATTAATTGTGTCTAAATTATAATTTTTTATTGACTCAAAATAAACATTGATAAGGCATTTGTATATAGTGCATACATCTTTTTAGAAAACTTATAAAAACTGATAAAAATTGTTATAAAGAGTTCTTTAAATTTGTTTACTTTTTTTTTCGTATTGTTTATATTTTTGCAACAAAATTGCTAATTTATAAAAAAACTTTTTTCTGTTATCAGTTTTTTTTTGTGAGCTACAATGTGCAATGATTTTTTATTGATTTTTTTTTATATTTTTGCACAGAGAAAAAAAAATTGTTTATATTTTCGTAAACGGCCATAAACGAAGAAAAAAAGTAGAAGTAAGCTCACCCTCTAAAAACACCCTTTACATAATTAAAGTGATATTTTAAAATTGCAGCAAGTAGAGTTTTTAAGCGTTTTCCGCTACCTTGATCTAATTGGTATTCAAATTAAAAATGTAAATAAAAAACAGATAAGGTAAATAGAGTTTTTAAGTATTCTATTATTGACTTCTATCTATTTTAATACGAGTACAGCATTTGTTTATATTTTCTCTTGCAGTCTTAGTTGCAGTTGTCATTAGAATTTCATGTTTACAATTCATTTTTTTTACCATTTTTTACGTTTGCTACAATTATTTACACTACATTACTTATATAGTACAAAAAAAAAATATATGTATATATTTATACCCTACACAGAGGGTATATTCACTTTGTCATTCCGTTTGTAACGCATAGGAGGGGGCGTGGAAGGCATAGAAAAGTGTATATATTATTGATCAGCGTCACCACGATCAACCTTTTTGAACCTTTTACATTATTTTCAACTTATTCAACCTCTTCAACCTTTTCAACGTATTTATAACATTTAAATTGAAAGTTCTTTCAATGCAGTGTAGGGTATGTGAGTTTTGGCCTGGTCGAAGAAAACACCTTTACTAGTTTATTTTATTTTTATATGGAGGTATCTATGCTAAAGTGCATTGACGGAAAACAAATTTCAATTTTCTAAACATTTCTTGACGCATTCAAAATTTTTGACCCTAACAATAGCCGTGTTTTTTCTTGACACGGTTAGCCGCTTAAAAAAAATTTTTGTATGAGAAATTAGTCGGCTATATGTAAGTATCGCCGACTAAATTAACTGTCATTCATACAAAATTTTTTTTTTAGTGGGTAACAGCAACAAAAAAAACACGACTATTATTAGGGTGGAAAATTTTGTAAACTTCGAGACAGGGCTAGTATTACATAACTGAAAAAAATATTTGAACCGTTCAGCACTTTCCCACTTTTCTACTTGTTCGATATTTTTCGATTTTTTCAATATTTTTTTAACATATTTTTATCGATGTCAAATACCTCTGGGCCCGATCAATCATTTTCATTAGATGGTATCTCATTTAAGAGGGGATGAAAATACAAACTGTCTTAAGTATTATGAATTAACCCTCGATTTATCGCAACATTTTCAAAGTTATCATATTAAGCTTAGACCTATCTATTGTAGATGACAATGTCTTATTTGAATTTTTTGCGAAAATCAAATGCGAAGGCCCCCAATCAGTTCGAAACAGAATTAAAAAATTTATTTAAAATTTTTATCATTAGCCCATATTTACCCAATTTTGAAGTGAAATTTGACTTACATAAGTGAAAATCAAATGCAAGGCCCCCCCAAAATGTTCATATTGAATTAAAGGCAATTAAGTGGGCTTCCTTCATACCGTAAAAAAAATTAGAAATTATTAATACAATTTTAGAGAAAATAACGGTTATTTGAAAAAAATGTTAAAAAATTTTTAAAAACAGTCATATCACAAAATATATGGAACTAATTTCAAACTTTTATGCGCCAATTTTATAGACTTTAAAATCATATGACATCATAATATTTAAATTTATAAAGGAATTCCTAACTTATTCTGATTTTTATAAAAGCTACATATATCCGCAACTTTCCATGACATTATTTCGGAAACTAGATGCGAGTGACATTTATTTTTGATATTTTCTTTTCTAAAATTAAAAACTATGTAAGAAAAAGTGGTTAAAAAAAGGCGGCTTAGGCCAAACTTCTCATTGAAATAGGGTCAGTATGGGTTGAAGATAAAAATTTTAAAAAATTCCTAAAACTTTTTTATCCTTTTTCGAACCAATTGAGGGGCGTTCTCCAACTTTTTGTTTTTAAGGACCACCCTTAAGTTTGAGGATAACGCATTTAAAGTTTCCAATAAATTTATTTTTATATGGAAATAAATAAATGTGGTGCTACATAATCTCTTTTCACAAAGCAAAGTTCATTACAGTATATGAAATGCTTGTTATTTCTGAATAATTAACTCAAACAAAGTTTTTTTCGAGTTATGACGGTCTTCCAGCAAACGAGTGATGTGTATGTGTGTACAATTTAATTAAATAGTAGATCATAGAATAACACATTAAAAGTTTCTGATAATTAGGCAATTCTGGCAATATCTTCGGCCAGGCCGAAACTCACTGCATAGGAAGTGCCTTTTAAATAAATGTTAAAAAGACATTGACGAAGTTGAATAAGACGAAAAAAAAAATGTAAAATCTTAAAAGGCTGAAAGAGGTTAAAAAGTGTTGAAACAGTAGAAAAAGACTGAATAATTCTAGAAAATATGGAAACCAATAAAGAAAGTTGAAAGGAATTGAAAAAGTTGAAACAATATTTAAAATGTTGAGAGCAGTTAAAAAACTCAAAAAAGTTGAAGAGGTTGAAAATAAAGAAATGACGAATAAAATTGAAAGAAGTTGCAAAACTGAAAAAAATATGAGAAATGCATAAAGTTTAAAAATTTCGAAAAAGTGGAAAATGTACCATATATGGGAAATGCTGAAAAATGTTGAAAGCGGTTGAAATTCTCAAAAAAGTTGAGAAATGTTGAGACTATACAAAATTGCTGAAAAAGTTATAAAAATAAAGAATATAATGAAGAAGGTTTAATGAGGTTGAAACAGACGAAGAAATACCTACAGTCTGTCAAGTAATTGTTGGCAAAATAAATAATGCAATACAATTTTCACTTTAATATTGAATTAAAATAAGAAATACATATAATTTTTGAAAATTTTTTTTTTTATTCTAATCTTTTACTCATTCCTCATTAGAAAACAACAAAATAATTATTTGTTAAAAACAAAAACAAAAGTTTATGGAACATATGTAAATGAAAACAATAGCCATATCATGGTGTCAAATAATTGTTGGCAAAATGCAAGGAACATATGAATAAACTAAAAAACTAATAAGAAAAAGTTCAATAATTGCTATTTCCACCACGAATACCAATCACGGCTTGTAGTTTTCTTGGAATAGGCGCAATAAGTTTTTGTAAATCATGTCCTTCCGGTATTTTTTTGTCCACTCCTCCTTAATAACTCTTATTTGAGCGTTTTTATTTGTTGGAACCCTTTTTGGACCTTTTTTTTAAGTGTGTCCATTTAATTTCAATTGGGTTCATCATATCGGGGCCTTGGGCTAATATGCTTATCACTTTACTGCAATTATACAGCACCCAGGACCTGCAGAAGAGTGATTTGGGCTTAGGATCAATGTCCTGAAACGATTTTTATCTTAACTTTTCGGCCTTTTGAGTGTCAGTAAAGCCGAAATTCTGAGCACTTTTTTTCAATTCGTTTTAAAGGGTGCTTGAGCATTACTCCTTCGTTATAATATCTTTAAAAACTCTCAATTCACCAACGCCTTCTTATGATACAAGTATGTATCACCATACCATTACGAGCAACTTCCTACACTTTACATTGGGTATGTTTTAAAAATTCAATTTTAAACTGTGAAGAATAAAAGAAACAAATTTTATTTATTTTTGTAAGAAAAGTACTTATAACAAAGGCTGACAAATTTTTAAACCAGAGACCAGACCTATCGTACCCGAAGGACTTTGTTGCGCTGAACCCGAATCTGAGCTCAGAATTTCTCCTATTCGTCAGATTTTCGAAATATTCCAACCTAAAAGTGCAAAAAACACGGTTTTAGGCTATATTTCAAATTATTTTACATCGCGAATAAAATTGGTTTTCCAAAACTGGTTGCGAAATTTGAAAGTATTACTCTTACCCTTCAAAACCCATTTTAAATTTTGTCGATTTATGTAAATCTGTATTTAGGCCTATGTAATAAATTTGAAGTTTTGATATTTCGGAGACAAAAAAAGTTACCGATATAATCTAAAAAAGGTTTTGAAGGGTAAGAGTAATACTTTCAGATGCCGTAACCAATTTTGGAAAAAAAATTTATTCGCAATGTAAAATAAGCTTACATATAGCCAAAACCCGTATTTTTTGCTCTTTTAGGTAAGAATATCTCAAAAACCTGACGTATAGGAGAAATTCTGAGCTCGAATTTGGGTTCAGCGCATCAAAGTCCTTCGGGTACGATGGGTCTGGTCTCTGGTTTAAAAATTTGTCGGCCTGTGTTATAAGTACTTTTCTTACAAAAATAAATAAAATTTGTTTCTTTGATTTTTCACAGTTTTACATTGAATTTTTAAAACAATTTGTTATATCACATTCCTTCCCTGTGGCGTGGAGAGTATCCTTGAACTTTGGCGAACGGGAAAAAAAGTGTTTAAGGGTACATATTGGTACTAATATGATACGGTTCCTATGTATTTGCTATGTTTAACACCTGTGCAGTCGCCATTTTGTTTTTTTTTTGTATCTAAAAAAATTTGAAATTGCGTGCATAATATTGGATAACATTTTCAGCAAATAAAAGCTTTAAGAAAATAACAGCTAGTATGTTTTAAAAATTAAAATGTTATGCGACCTTAATTTTTAATACAAAAACGAGTAGCGCGACCTCTAAAAACTTTTTTTTCCTCTGCAAAAAATAGGATCCTCATTTCAAACCATAAGGAACCTTTGGCTTCGAGAAGGCGGTTGAAAACTAAAAAAAGGAATTTCTGGACCACCCTAATGTATATTGATATCAATAGGTTGAAATCTGTTAAAAATTTGAACAATATTTACAAAGTCGATATGGGTGTTTCCACAGAAAGTTCCACCGTAACCGAAAAATTAAAAGTTATTAATAAAACGTTAGATGGATTGGCTTTTGGTTGATCAGAGTAAAGTTTCTGACTGCTTTCCACCTGGGGATTGCCAGAGCGATCTCTGAGCCAACCATTAGCAAGTTGATACACAGCCTCCCCGCTGGCTCCATCTGGGTAGCTATCTCCGCATCCGCTGAGATAGTGAGCGAATGTGTGCAGCGCGTCCTCCCTGGAAGTAAAATGGGTTGTGCGCAGGGTTTGGTACCCGCCACGTAAAAAAAAAGAATCCAATGAAAACTAAAAAAGCCTCGGATAAAGAACCCCTCAACGTTGACGACCACTGCAAACGAAAAAAGGACTATGATTTAAGGATATGCACCTGGAATATCCGAACCCTCAATAGGGAAGGTGCCTCTATCGAATTGGCGGATGCCCTCAAAAATTTAAGGCTGATATCACCGCCATCCAGGAAATAAGATGGATAGGACAAGGTTGCTCTCACCAAACAAGTTGCGATATCTACTACAGCTGCCATGCGGAGAGGCGCGAATTAGGATGCGGATTCGTTGTAAGCAAGAGACTTCGCCACCATATCTCCAGGTTTACACCTGTGAACGAAAGGTTGGCTACGATCCGCGTCAAAGCTCGATTCTTTAACATCAGCTTGATTTGCGCGCACGCCCCGACGGAGGAAAAGGACGATGTTGTCAAAGATGCCTTCTACGCGAGACTCGAGGAAGTATATGACCGCTGCCCGGCCCACGATGTTAAGATTGTACTCGGGGACTTCAACGGAAAGGTCGGAAGAGAAGGTATATTTGGCCCCACTGTCGGTCAGTTCAGCCTCCATGAGACCACCTCAAACAATGGTCTACGGCTGATTGACTTCGCCGCGGCGCGAAACATGGTAGTAAGTAGCACCAGATTTCAACACCTCGACATCCACAAGGCCACTTGGCTGTCCCCTGATCAGAAAACACAAAACCAAATCGATCATGTTGTGATCGACGGAAGGCATGCTTCCAGCGTGCTAGACGTTCGTACGTTCCGTGGAGTCAATATTGACTCCGATCACTATCTTGTTGCAGCCAAGATACGCATGCGGCTGTGCAATGCAAAGGATGTACGCTCTGGTATGCAACGAAAGCTGGACGTCGCTAAACTGCAATCACATCGAACGGCCGAAGCCTATTCCGCTCACCTCTCAGAACTGCTCCTTCAACCTGACTCTCTACCCGATGATGCCGGTGGACTTTGGGCGCATATTTCCCGCTCCATGCGCTCTGCCGCTGAGGAAGTAATTGGTTTCCGACGCCCACCTCAGCGAAATCAATGGTATGACCAGGAGTGTCGCGAAGCTACTGCAGTGAAAAACGCCGCATACAAAAGAACACTGCAGTCAGCCGCAACGCGAGCCGTACGCGAAAACTACCGGGAAAAGAGAAAGGAAGAGAGGCGCCTTTTCAGACGCAAGAAACGAAAGCAGGAAAGGCGTGAGCGTGAGAAACTCGAAGTGTTACGAGGCAGGAATAATGCTCGAAAATTTTACCAACAAGTCAAGCGTCTGACCCAAGGTTTCAAGCCCGGAGCATCTACCTGTAAAGATGAACACGGAAATCTGGTTACGGATACGCAAGGTACACTGAGATTATGGAGGGAACACTTTTCGAAGCTGCTTGCTGGCGATGACTCCACCAATCCCGCCTTTGGAGAAATTAACCCGATGCCACCAATCAACGACGATGGTGTGGACGTACCACCACCTAGCCATGACGCGGTACGAGTTGTGATACAGCGACTTAAGAACAACAAAGCGGCCGGTGCTGACGGCCTGCCTGCTGAATTGTTCAAGACCGGTGGCGATGAGCTGATAGGGTGTATGCATCAACTCATCTGCAAAATATGGCTAGCAGAAAGCATACCCGACGATTGGAATCTCAGTGTCCTTTGTCCTATACTGAAGAAAGGTGACCCTACAATTTGCACAAACTACCGGGGAATCAGTCTTCTCGCCATCTCATACAAGGTCCTGTCGACCGTACTGTGTGAAAGACTTAAGCCGTTCGCCAACACACTGATTGGGCCTTATCAGTGCGGCTTTAGACCTGGTAAGTCCACCATAGATCAGATCTTCACACTACGTCAAATCCTGGAAAAAACCCACGAAAAACAGATCGATACCCTTCATCTTTTTATCGATTTTAAGGCTGCTTTCGATAGCCCGATACGGGATTGCCTGTATGCCACCATGTCTGAGTTCGGTATACCTGCGAAGCTAGTGCGGCTTTGCAGAATGACGTTGAGCAACACATCCAGATCCGTCAGGGTAGGAACGGACCTCTCCGAACCATTTGATACCGAACGAGGTTTCAGACAAGGCGATCCACTATCCTGCAACCTCTTCAACTTTTTAATAGAAGGGGTGTTGCGAAAAGCCAGTGTACATCGTAATGGCACTATTTTCTACAAAAATGTCCAGCTCCTTGCATATGCCGATGATATTGATATCATTGGACGTTGTAAGCGAGATGTTACTGCTGCGTTTTCTGCTATCGAAAAAGAATCAGCGAAGGTGGGTTTGGCGGTGAACGAGTGCAAAACAAAGTATATGCTGTCCACAAGCAAGGAGACGCGGCGCATTGGATCCAACATTGCTGCGAACAGCTATACTTTCGAAGTTGTCAAGGAATTCACCTATCTTGGCACCGCCGTGAACACTTAAAACGATATCAGCTTGGAGATAAAGCGAAGACTCACTCTTGCTAATAGGTGTTACTACGGTCTCAGTAAGCAATTGAGTAGTAGAGACCTCTCTCGCCCGACAAAACTGACACTCTACAAGACGCTCATCTTACCCGTGCTACTCTACGGTGCAGAAGCATGGGTTGTGTCGCAGACCGATGCAGCCACACTTGGGGTGTTTGAGAGAAAAATTCTTCGCAAAATCTTCGGTCCTGTTCGCGTCGGCGACGACTACCGTATTCGAATGAACCATGAACGAGCTCTACGATGACATCGACATAGTCAAGCGCATCACTATCCAACGTCTGCGCTGGCTGGGACATGTTGTGCGTATGGACGAAGAAGCTCCGGCGAAAAAGGTGTTTGATGCGGAAGCCGCTGGGCGACGACGGAGAGGAAGACCATGCCTCCGATGGAAAGACCAAGCCGAAGAAACCCTATCCACGCTTGGTGTGACTGATTGGAGAAGGCGCGCGCGAAGCAGAGGCGCCTGGAGAGAGCTTTTGAGGTCGGCCGTAACCCGGTAACGGGTTGTTATGGCCACCCAAGTAAGTAAGTAAGTAATAAAACGTTATTATCTAATATTATCTAAAAAAAATATTCACATTTTATTAATTTAAACAATTTACACCTGAATTCATTCAACACGGTAAGCAAACCGACTGCAAAATTGCACAAGTGCAAATCTTCCTCCCACAACAACTAGCTAAACAAAATGCAAAGACATCAAACCAATCTCTATGAACTGCAAGTTTTTAGTTTGTCTTAGTTCATATTCTAATATCCCGTGCGCAATCAAAAAACATAAGTCGTTCTCATTTCGTGATTAATAACTGCCGCATGTGTGCCAAAATTTTGGTTTAAACAGAGTTTCATGCATATAATTAAAGTAAGAAACAACGATGGCAAAAACATAAAATTTGCAATTTTTAGAGCTGTTTGAAGTAGGTCATGTGCGCAATCGTAAGTGCTAAGCTTTTGTAATCTAGGCAGTTGCAGAACGGTTAGACTCCTTCTTAAATGCCAGAACACAACATAATCGCTTAATTTTTTTTGGCAAAGTTGTGAAGAGGGCCAGTGCACAATCTAGTTTTTTTTCAATAGTAGGTGGTGCCACGTCTCTAACAGGAAAATACGATGCAACGGCTAATCTAATAAACCGATTCTACAATAATAAAAATAGGTTTGCAGATAGATATCAGCATAAAAAGAATATTAGAGAATCTATGTAAGTCCTTTAAGTAGGCGTGGTACCGCCCATAATGGAAAAAACGCAGCCATGACTGAGTCTCTACACCAATCTTTATCAAATTTGGTGTTGGCAAGAACTGATTTCTAAGAAAAGAAATTTGTTTTTAGTGGGGCGATGTCACGTCCCTTACTGGAAAAAAAACGTTTTAACAGTAAAAAGAAAAGTTTCATATTCTTTTAAGAAAAATATTTAATTAAATTTAAATGAATTAAAAGTGATCTCACCAATTTAATTCGACAATGATAAATATTAAATTTGTTTTTTAATTGCTACACTGAAGGAAAAGAAATTTTATTCTTTTAAACAGACGGCTGGTTAATTTATTTTTAGTTGATTTTTTGCGTTTGAATATTTTTAACAAGGAAATTTATAAATTTAACATTAAACAACTACAAAGCTGGTAAACATTGAGTTTTTTTTATAGAAATGTATCTAAATTTTCTGTCGTATAAATATGTATATACAATTCTGAAAGCAAAAAAGTAATAACGAATCATAAAAGTTTATTTAGATTTTATTCTAATGAAAATGTTGCATATTTTACGGCATATATGTATATTGAATCAAGTTTAAATGATGTTTCATGATTCGTTATTACTTTTTTGCTTTCAGAATTGTATATATGGGTCATTCTACCTCGTTTTATATTCAAAATTTAGATTTCTCAAAATCAATTTTTTTTCGATACTTTGTCTAAAAACATTCAAAACATGACCAATTCCATCTCAAACCATGCAGTCGGAGTGACTTCAAATTGCGGAATTGGTTGCCGATTAAATATGTTGTTTTTCAAAGTAATTTAGAAAATTTACCGTTCCCCGATTTGATTGAAAATTATTTTTTACGAAGTTATGCCCATATAAAGTTTTAGTGTCAGAGCTTGAAAAATCGTAGAAAATTGTTTCAAAATAGTCGCATTTTCATCCAAATCAAAATAATAAACTTTTGTCTTTTGATTCTAATAGAACTTCTGATTCTCTGTCAGAATTTTTAAGAAATTTTGAAAATTGTTGAAAATTGGCGGAGTTATAGCGCTTTTTATGAAAAAAAAACAAGGCTGATTTTCTCAAAAACCAATGTTTTTATATATTTCCAATGATAAAATGTTATTACGAAAATTACGGCAAAAAAAAGTATGCAGAATGGAAGCAGGACTTGCAGAAAGTAATTTGGAATGTTGTTGTTGTTATTTGCTTTGAATAAAGTACCGTAGAGTGGCTTGGCAATGAGGAAAAAAAAGTGACATTTTCATTTTGGGGAATAAAATCTCCTGATCTCAAATCTGGGTTAACAGGCATTAAACTCATGTCATTTCTTTATCATACTAATACAGATCCACAGTAAAAAAATATCGGGGTTTTTCAGAAAATCAGCCTTGTTTTTTTTCATAAAAAGCGCTATAACTCCGCCAATTTTCAACATTTCTTAAAGATTCTGACATAGAAGAAGTTATATTAGAATCAAAAGACAAAAATTAATTATGTGGATTTGGATGAAAATGCGACTATTTTAAAACAATTTTCAACGATTTTTCAAGCTCTGACACTAAAACCTTAAATGGGCATAGCTTCGTAAAAAATAATTTTCAATCAAATCGAGGAATATATTTCCTTAATTACTTTGAAAAACAACATATTTAATCGGCAACCAATTCCGCAATTTGAAGTCACTCCGACTGCATGGTTTGAGATGGATTTGGTCACTTGTTTTTGGAAAAAGTACTTGCGGACTTATTTTCAAAAATATGAATTTTTGAAAATCACAAAATTTAAAAATTCATGAATTTTCGAACACTTGTATTTCAAAATCTATTTTCTAATTGTTGTATTGAAAATTTTCTTTTCTTAAGTTAAAAGTAAATATTTTGCAATTTAAAAATTAAAATCGAAAATTTTCGTCTTTTACTATGTTTAATTTTATTGATTTTTTCCAGAGAGAAAATAAAATCCACACAATCATTTTGCAATTTAGTTTAGAGTGGGCAGAGTCGTTGTTCTCTAGATATGAATTTTCTATATCGCTACGCGCAAAAATTAACTTACAAAATCTTAAAAAGAAATCAATGCAACGCAGTAACACAAATGAAAAACGGTAAGCTCACCGCTTACAGTTGAATTGACTCGTTTTTATAATTTTTTAGTTAATTTTTGCGCGTGGCGACATAGAAAAATTCATATCTAGAGAACCACGACTCTGGCCCCTCTAAACTAAATTGAAAAATGATTGCTAAGATTTTATTTTCTCTCTGAAAAAAAAAATCAATAAAATTAAACATACCAAAAGAAGAAAATTTTCGATTTTAATTTTTAAACTGCAAAATTTTTGCTTATAAATTAATAGAAAAAATTTTCAATACAACAATTAGAAAGTAGACGTTAAATGCTAACTTCAAATTAAAAAGAAACAAAAGAAGAGAGTGGCAAAAACGTAGATCACCGGAATCAAAGCACCTACTAACAGCCCTAAAATCAGCTTTAAGGTTAGCTCTACAAAAAGAAAAAGGTCTACATTACTACCTAGAGAACGTTTCTCCAAACTAGTCATCAAACTATTCGTTATAGAAAGCAGCGAAAAAAATTAAATCTCCTATACAATCTGAGTCACTTATTCGTCTACCCCTAGGCAATTGGGCTGGATCAGATTCTGAAAAGGGAACTGCCTTTGCTGAACATCTATACTCAGTATTTAATCCAAATCCACCAAAAAACAGCTGCCAACTTCAATCAATTAACAGTGATAATATCATTCCGTCTTTTTTAACTACACCAGTAGAAATTCATGACATGATTAAGAAAGAGTTTAATTCTTAGAAATCTGCAGGATATGATCTTATCACACTTATAATCCAATTGCCAAGCACAGCAGTCAGCTTTATAACAACAATTTTCAACGCAATAAACTCACTAGGGTATTTTCCAAGTTCATGGAAGATTGTTCAAATTATTATGATACCTAAACCGGGTAAAGATCTTACACAAGTATCCTCTTACAGGCCCATTAGCCTCATTTCAATCTTTTCCAAACTTTTTGAAAAACTGATGTTAAAAAAATTGTAAAAATGTAATCCCTTCACATCAATTTGGCTTCCGAGAAAAACACAGTGCGATTGAGCAGGTACACAGAATAGTAACTGTCTTAAAATTAGCACTCGAAAATATACAGTATTGTACGGCAATCTTTCTAGATATCGCTCAAGCGTTCGACAAGGTTGGGCATGAAGGCCTTATATTTAACATTAAAAAATTACTTCCTGCTAACATGCATATGAGCCTAGAATCCTATTTAACAAACAGGTACTTTAGAGTCAAGTTTAAGAATTTCATATCTCGCGACTACATCATCCGAGCAGGAGTACCTCAAGGCAGCGCACTCGGACCACTTTTGTACCTTATATATACAGCAGACCTGCCCACCGATGCAAACCTCACAACATCAACGTTCGCTGACGACACTGCAATCCTTAGCACAGACGCTTGTCCAAAAAAGGCTGTTCAAACCTTGAGCTTCACCTCTGCAAAATAGAACAGTGGTTGTCCAACTGGCGCATACGAGTAAACTAGAGCAAATCTTGCCACATAACCTTTACACTTCGGAAAGAAACCTGCCCACCGACCCGTCTTAACAATTTACAAATTCCAGAAGCAAACTCAGTTAAGTACCTAGGGTTACACTTGGACGAACGCCTGACAAGGAGAACGCACATAGAATCCAAGAAAACTCAAATTAAACTAAAAGCATTAAGTTTACATTGGCTACTGCACAAAAATTCTAAGCTCAGCCTAGAAAATAAAATCCTCATCTATAAGGCAATTATTAAACCAATCTGGTCTACGGAATCCTACTTTGGGGTTCTGCTAGTTCAACACTAAACCGTGTTTAAAAACTTTGTAACACCCCCAAATTTTCAATTTATGGTCAAAAAACCGATTTTGGTGAAACAATTTCTAACTCATCAGTTTTTCAACCGTTTTCAAATTTTAAAACGGCTTTGAAAAGTCAAATGTCAATACTTTCAAAATATATACGCTGGTTCTTCAGTATAACAAAACTTATTCTTGAGAAAAGCAATATGAAATGATACTGAAATCGATCACATAAGGTAAACGTCTGCAGCAAGTACTTAGAACAAGAATTTTATTTCGTACTGGAGATCGAACTTTCTTCTCTAGAGAAAGCTATATAACTTCGACAATTTCTAATCGATTTTAATAAAAAAAACACTTTTTTCATCCGAAATCAATGGCACTTTAAGAAAATAAAAATTTCAATGTTTCTGTTTTTGCAAATTGTGGCCAAAACAATAGCGTTGAAGTTGGAAATATTAGAAAAAAAGAAAAAAATTTTAAATGTTCACAAAAAAATCACTTAATACTTTTGTTAAACTGAAAAACCAGTGCATACATTTTGAAATTATGACATTTGGCTTTCCAAATCCGTTTTTAAATTTGAAATCGGTTGAAAAATTGCTGAGTTAGAAATTGTTGAGTGCGAAAAGTCACCAAAAAACGGTTTTTTGACCATAAATTGAAAATTTGGGGGTGTTACAAAATTTTCAAACACTGTTTCGTGTTGTACTCGACCAGACCTGCAACTTGCACTAGGTCATTTGAAAAGTATATTAATTTTTTTTATTTTTGTAGCACCGTGTTATTTGTCTATGTTGATAAATTATTGTTTTGCGAGTCTGTATGTTTACATAGGTCATGTGGGCAGAGTGCTAGTGGCAAAGCGGTAGTGTTTATCACATGGGTCCGTCATTTTATTCAGTTTCCAGGAGTTTCGAAAAACAGAAAAGTCATGCTACTTTTGGTCGGCCATTCACATCACACACAAAAAACCTGATTTTTATTCTTAGAAAACAAATTTATAATTATAAGTTTTTATGTGTTGCACTTTGTATACCGCATTATCCCCACCCGAGGGGCAAAGCGGTAGAAACATACTTTTTTTTTGAATCGCAATAATAAACATCTTCTCTTGAGAAAATAATGAGCCTAATAACCTTAATAGATTCAATATGTATTTACAGAGCTTTTATGTTCATATGTTTAGATCGAACTAATAACCTACATGTTTAATTGTGCGAAAAAAAATTTTTTTTTGTGAAAACTTGGTTCACCCGTTAGATATACCACTTTGCTTCGCCTTCCCCTATATACCCTTTCGATAGACCATATGAAGGTCAACTTTTCACTCTTTATCTGAGTAGAAGAATTTATTTAAAATTGTATATTGTCCTGTGTTCTATGAATATAGTGCAATTTCGGTGCATTAGGGTGGTCCTTAATTGAACAATTTGCGAAAATCAAATGCGACGCCTTCCAATCGGCTCGAAACAGGATAAAACAATTTCGTAAATTTATTTAAATTTTTTTCTTTAACCCTTACTTACCCTATTTCAAAGTGAAATTTGACTTTAGCGAAAATCAAATGCGACGCCCCACCCCAATCGGTTCAAAACAAAATAAAAAAACTTAAAATATTTATTTAAAATTTCTGCCTTTAACCTTACTGACCCTATTTCAATGTGAAATTTTGCCTAAGTCGCCACTTTTAATTACACAGGCCGACAAAAATTAAAAAAAAGTCCAAAACTAGAGTCTAGACCTATCATATCCGAAGGACTTTGATGCGCTGAATCCGAATCCGATATTTCAGAGACAAAAAAAGTTATCGATATAATTTAAAAAAAGGTTTTGAAGGGTAGGAGTAATACTTTTAGATGCCGTAACCAGTTTTGGAAAAAAAAAATTATTCGCGATGTAAAATAAGCTCAAATATAGCCAAAAACCGTGTTTTTTGCACTTTTAGGTTAGAATATCTCGAAAACCTCACGTATAGGATAAATTCTGAGCTCGGATTCGGATTCAGCGCATCAAAGTCCTTCGGGTATGATAGGTCTGGTCTCTGGTTTAAAAATTTGTCGGCCTAATTTATTGACGCATATCATAAAATATTTACGAATATGTATGTACAAACAAAGTAACACATGTGGAAATGTTTTAAATCAAATAAATTCCTTATTAGCAGACAGACCTCAATCTCTTTAAGTCATATGATCTTTTATATAATAATCAATTTAAATAAATAAATATGCATTTATAAAAACCTATCAATTTGTTCATTATTTTTGTATATAATACGCTTAGAAAAGACAAAATTAGTAACAAGTTGAATATTGAATTAAAGGCAATTAATTAGGCTTTCTTAGGTGGAACTATTTCCAAACTTTTGTGCACTAATATTATAGACATTAAAATTACCTGCCACATGACATCGAAATATTTAAAATCTATAAAGGAATTCCCAACTTATACTGATTTTTAGAAAAGCTATATCCGCAACTTTCCATGACTATGTATCGGAAACTAGATGCGAGCGACATTTATTTTTGATATATCCTTTTTTAAAATTGAAAACCACGTAAGAAAAATTTGTTCAAAAAAATGGCAACTTATTCCAAACTTCACATTGAAATATGATCAGTAAAGGTTAAAGATAAAAATTTGAAAAAACTCCTAATTTTTTTTATTTTATTTTGAACCAATTGAGGGGGCATACTTATATTTTTCCCACAAGAACCCGTAACTAAAAGTCGTGTCTAAAGCCAAATTTCACATTGAAGTAAAAATTTGAAAAACTTACAAAATTTTTTTTTTCTCTTTTGATGGGGCGTCCCCAACTTTTTTTTTAAAGACCACCCTTATGTATATACTCTTTCGATAGACCACATGAAGGTCAACTTTTCTCTCTTCATCTGAGTGGTAGCAATTTTGGGGCACTTGCGCATACTCAATGATCTTTTAACAAAAATTTTAACTACACACTGCTGTTCAGAATGACGCAGCTGATTGAAAAAAAAAAAAATTCGACCCACCCTAATGCTTATACATATCGGCCATTCTTTTAATAAACGCATACTTTGTTTTTTTGACGTTTTTGATCATTTTTTGAAACGAAATATCTCAAAAACTATAGGAGATAGGACAAAAAATCATTTAATCATTTTTGTTAAGAAATACTCTAACCTTTTAAAAAAAATTAAAAAGATTCAAATAAATTTGTTGAAACACTAATTTTTTTTAATTAAAAAAATTTTTCTCAAAGTATTTTCAATATAACACCTTTTGTTTTTTGATATTTTGATTTTTATATGTTGTTCCTCAATCAATTTATGTGCTTTCATATCGAAATTCCCGCCATAACTTTGAAAACTACGAATTTTTTACTGATAACGCGCACTATGTTTTTTCAACATAATATTCGGCATACATTTTTTCTCGTTTTTTTTTTTTTTGTTGTAATACTATTTTCAATTAATCCTAAGAATTTATCTACATTCAAATCGAAATTCCCGCCATAGCTTTGGAAAATATGAGTTTTTTATGAAGGCGCGCATCAGTCCAATTGTATGAATTGTATGATATTTTCCAAAGTTATGATTGGAATTTCGATTTGAATGCAAATACATTCTTAGGATTGATTGAAATTAACATTAAAAAAAAAAACAAAAAATAAAACAAAATAATATTTATGCCGAATTTTATGTTGAAAAAACAAAATAATTTGAGAAAAATTTTTTAATTAAAAAAATTAGTGTTTCAACAAATTTATTTCAATTTTTCTTAACAAAAATGATTAAATGATTTTTGTCCTATCTCGTATAGTTTTTGAGATATTTCGTTTCAAAAAAATGCTCAAAAACGTCAATAACAACAAAGTTTGAGTTTATTAAAAGAATGACCGATATGTCAAAAAATCAAAAAATGTTGAAAATCGTTGAAAAAGTTGAAATGTTGGGAAATGAAGACGATAGAATGACGATATCTACGATTTTAAGACCAAGTCGATTGAAAAAAGAAAATTCGACCCACCCTAATATCTGTATGCCTATGTCAAAATAAGTCAAAAAATGTTGAAAAGCATTGAAAAAATTGAGAAATTTAAAAAATTTGTTAACAAAGTTGAAAAATTTTCTGAAATTCGGTAAATGTTGAAAAATTTGATATGTTCAAAAATCCGAAAAAAAATGTTGAAACGTCATGAATGAATGAGTGATATGAAATGTTAAAAAATTCATAAATTACCAAAAAAGTTGTTTTAAGTTTAATATGTAATACTATCGTTAAGCCGACTCAATTATTGATTTTCCCCGTTCGGGATGTTCAAACATCAAAAATTTATTGCAAATAATTCAGTCAAAAAAATTAAGCTTACCAGATACTAATAAGTCGTACAAGCTTGTGCGTTGAAACACATTTTCTTTAGCACACTGAAAAGTTTTACAACCAATAAGTTGTGACATAACATTAGCATTTTTTGTTCAACTCAGAACAAGTTGTCAAATTTTGAATTCTTAAGAAAATTAACACTTTTGTACTTTGAAAACTAAGCAGGGTATCAAAAAATATATTTTAGTTATGTATTTTCATCAAAACTTATGTTAACGAGATCAATTTTAGTTTTAAGCGTTTCACAAATTTTACTGTTAGGTTGTTACCCTGGTCACCTTAATGTTGAAATTTTTTTTTTTTTTTTGACTGGTAGTTTTGTTGGATTGAGCCTGAGGCACGAGATTCATTTTAATACACTTGGCCTCTTTTAAATTTTTCTCTTGTTGTGATTTCTTGTTATTTAATTTTTGTAAAATATTGGTTTTTTATTGCTATTTTAGTTTGATATTTTGTATTACAACAACAATAACTAAACATAATATTTTTTCAAATTAATTTAACTATATTTTTAGCGAGAGGATTTTGAATGCAAACTATTTTTTTTTTTTAAATTTTGTTGTTTCTAAAATTTAAAAAATTTGCGCTTAAAATACACAATTGCTGAAAAAATGACACAATAATAAATCCGTGACGTAATAGCAGCCTCAAAGGAGTAACAAACTATGATCGAAAAAAAGCGCAATTCAAAATATGTAAATAAAATGAAAATAAACGAAAAAATAAAAAAACCGCACACTCTTTAATGTACTCCAATTAATAAACGAAAAAATCGCGATACGGGATTTTTATTAAAAAGAACGCGTGCTAAGTTCGAAACAAACCATGACGAACCGAACTGATTGATCGTTTGAAGAGAGAGTTTGCATCGACGCCAAAATTGTGCAACGGTTTATTTTGTGCAGAGAATTTGAGTTTGGAATAGCAAGTGCTATAGAACATATGAGGAGAAGCTCGTGCAATTGCAGGGTTGCCACGTTTTGGTTTTCTTTAATAAAAATAATTATTTTTATACCTTACACAGAGGGTATATTCACTTTGTCATTCCTTTTGTAAAGCATAGAAGAGGGCGTGGCAGGTATAGAAAAGTAAATATAGTCTGAATCAGCGTCACACAAAAAAAAAAGATTCGATGATATCAAACAATTTCGGGTCCGATTTCAACGAATGTTTTGTATGATTTTCAGTCAAAGAAACAGTTTCTCTGATATAACAAAAGATGATTTGTTGAAATTTAAAATAAATTAGTTGATTTCAAAAAAGCATTTGTTAATTTTCTTACAGTTTTTGTTGAAACTTAAAATAGATTCGTTGGTTTCAAAAAAACTTTTGTTAATTTTCCTAAAGTATTTGTTGAAACTTAGTATAAATTCGCAAAAAACATTTTTCTTTTTTTTTACTTTCCTCTATTTCTTTTTTTTCCTCTATTTTCTCTCTATTTTCTTATTTGTTGGTTCTTATTGTCAGTCATTCTTATTTTAATTGTAATATGTTTTTAAAACTTCAAAGGAGAAATTAAATTTTTTTTACCTGTCACCCGATCAGAGAATTGAACCTGTGTTCTGCGCCATGCCACTGTTGAAAGATGCTCATCTTACCCAACTCAGCCACCGACATCATTTTTAAGATATACAAAAACCATGTTGTTAAACTGCGCATGTAACAACCATTGTCTAATCAGAGAAGCTCCTGGCTCAAACCCCGGCGACTACATAATTTTTTTTTTTTTAATTTTTTTATGTTTTAATTTAAAAAACAAAAAAACAAGTAGAGAACTATAAATATATTGAAAATATCTTGAAAACTGCCTTTTATATTAAAAAATAGCGGAATCGTTTTTTATTATTAACATAAAAGGCAGTTTTCAAGATATTTTCAATTTATACAAATACAGTTCTCTACTTCTTTTTGTTTTTTAAATACCTTTAAATTAAAAAAATAAAAAAAAAAAAACTATGTCGTTGCCGGGGTTTGAACCAGGAGCTTCCCTGATTAGGCAATGGAAGTTTTTTATTTGCAATATCAGTGAAACATTTTGCTGATTACGCTAAAATATTTTGTTGTAAGATCAGATAATTTGAATTTGCAAATGCATAGAACAAAGGGTTTTGATTTTGCAAATTTTTTCTTTGATTCAAAGAAAATGACAAATTTTAATCATAGAATTGCAATCCTTTGATTTTACCAATCTTGTTTTTTCTGTGCACCACCTGAATCGATATTTGTAGATATGTCCGTCTGTCTGTCTGTTTGTCTGTCTGTTGAAATCACGTTTATGGGAATACTAAGTGTAGAGTCGTGCAATTTCTATACATTTTATGTACGAAACCAGAGTAGAGCACCCTATAATGTGACGTACTTAAGCAATTGTCAAAGTAGTTTTAGGAATGAAATGTAAAGAGAAAATGAATAAAGCCAGTAGTTATTGTACCACTAGAAACACGAAGACATTATAGTGGCGAAGAGGTTATAAAGTATAATAAAAAAAGTCCTCGATTTAAAAAAAAAAATACTGTGTCGTAGGAAACACATTTTTATTTTGCAAAATTTTAAAAACAAAATTTTGTAATGGGGAATCTCAAAGATCCTAATACCAGCATGAAATCTGGTGATGACAGCATAATTACAGCAGCAGCAGCTACTTCTGCCGGCATAAGGGAATTTCGTTCATGTGTCGACAACTGGCGAGAGTTGCTGGATACACATTTTGTAGAAACGTCTTGCGTTGAGGACAAAATTCAGACATCGGTGTTGTTAAAAGCAGTTGGTTTAGAAGCTTATGGACTGTTACGCGATTTGTGTGACCCAGAGCTGCCAGCTGTGAAGAACATGCTGATTTGTGTAAGCTGTTGGAACAACACTTTCACTTCTAGTTATTATTTTCGCGTATCATCGCATGGTACGCCCGCGTAAAAAAATTGGCGAAATCGATCTATAACTGGCTTCGAGGGAAGAATTTTCGAGCGGCTGCGTGAAGAGGAGGAGACTTTAACTCTGAAAGATGCGGTCAGAAAAGCTAGAATGACAGAGGCAAAAATTCACACACAGCGTGGCGAAAGTGAGGTTAATTTAATCTCAAGAAAAATTCTACAAAGTTTTACGAAAAAACGCGACAACGAGCATTCGGTATTCAACAACAACAACAAGTATCGGAGCAGCTAATATCGAAGTAGTAGGTGAGTTTTTTGCAACGATAAATGTTCGTGGACAATCGCATATTTTACGATTGATCGTCAGTAACACGTGCAGTCCACCTATTTCAGGGCGTGATTTCATGAAAATTTTCGGTATTGGTCTTTCACAAGTGAATTCATTTGTAGAATATCGCGATATTATCGCAAAAATTAGAACGAAATTTAATAAAGTTTTTCAAGAGGAATTAGGTACTTACAACGTTAATGAGGTGAAGCTTAATTTGATAGGAGATGTCAATCCAATTTTTTGTAAGCCTAGACCTGTTCCTCTAGCATGGAGATCTAAAGTAGAGACTCAGTTACGTGATTTAGTGAGTAAAGGAGTTTTGGTGCAGGTAAATAATTCCGATTGGGCCACACCATTAGTACCAGTGGTCAAACCGACTGGCGATTTACGTATTTTCGGGGGCTAAAAATCAACGATAAATAAATAAGTATTTAGTTGATGTTAAGTACCAGTGATGGCATTTTCGGTACATTTATACTTTTCGGTGCACTTGCGTCCTGAAAAGCCGTCGTCAGTTCATTTAACAAGTTTTCAATACATTCGGTACATTTGCGGCATTTTTAGTACATTCGGCGAATTTTCTGCACATTTTCAGTACATTTGAACAATTTATAATAATTACCTGTTTTCGGTTTAATTAAATGATATATAATATCATATCATATGATATATATAAGATATATAATAGTAATATTATTCAAAATTTATTCCAAATTTTGCGCATAAGATGGCGCCATTATACCAATTATTGAGAAAAGACGTTAGCTTCAGATGAACAAAAACTTGTCAAGAAACTTATGATTTATTGAGGCAGGACGTGACTCTGACCAAGTGTTGACGTATTTTAATACAAAAATTTCAAATGGCATTCAAAAACCAATTGTGTTTATTTCGCGCGCACAACACGGTCTGAGGTCTGACCCGGAGATCCGATTAAGGGGGTGAGTGAAATTCTAAAAAACTTAAGCTTGTGCACTTCTTTTTCAACTGCTATTAGCTGGACTATTTTTAAGTTTTTAGTTGACTGACTTTTTTAAAAAGAAGTAAAATTATTTATTTATTTATTTCTGAAAGACGGACCAATGAAAAATGTGTTAATACCCATAAATTTTTTGCATGCTAAGAAAGCTTAATTTGCTCAGCATATTTACCACCTTTTTAATCGCAAAACTAAAAAATTAATTCAATTAATTTTTATGAAAAAAATATATCGGACGTTTCATGTCAAGCGGATCACCTAAATGGTCAAAAATTGGCTTGACCGATCCAGACGTCCGAGGTCTTAAAATGTTCGTCTCATGAAAGGCTTCTAAAAGCCGAGCCTACCCGTTCAGAAATTCAAAATGGCGGAGCCAATATGGCGGCCGGAAGCTTGAAAAAAATCGAGTGTTCTGCAACAAAAGCTTGTAAAAATAAAAATTCACAACGGATCGGGTCGTTTCTTGAATCAAATTGTAGCTCCTAAAAAGCTTTCGTGGTAGGTTGACAGAATTCAAAATGGCGGATCCAATATGGTGGTCAAATATTCATTATGGTGGCCAAATTTTTGAAAGTCAACCGACTTGCACAAAATTTGGTATACGGGGGTCTTTAGGGTCACTGATCACGAATCCGTGGTCAGATTTGACAAAAGCAACAATCAAAATCAGTTATACGGGGGTTTTAGGGTCGCCGATTACGAATCTGAGGCTATATTTCAAAAATTTTCAAATTCAAAATGGTGGATTCAATATGGCGGACGTATTGTTTAAAAATCAACCGATTAGCACAAAACTTGATATACGGGGGTTTCTGGGGTCGCTGAATACGAATCCAAGGTCAGAAATTTAAAATTCAAGACGGCGGACATAATCCGCTGTCTTGAATCTTAAATTTCTGATCTTGGATTCGTATTCAGCGACCCCAGAAACCCCCGTATACTAAATTTTGTGCCACTCGGTTGATTTTCAAAAATTTGCCACCATATTGAATATTTGACCCTCATATTGGATCCGTCATCTTGGATTCTGTCAACCTACCACAAAAACTTTTTACGAGCTTTAATTTGAGCCAAGAAACGACCCGATCCGTTGTGAATTTTTATTCTTACAAGCTTTTATTGCTGGACAATCCATTTTTTTCCGGCTTCTGGTCGCCACATTGGATCCGCCATTTTAATTTCTGAACGGGCTACTCGGCTTTTAGAAGCCTTTCATGAGACGAAAATTTTAAGACCTCGTACGTCTTGATCGGTCAAGTCAATTTTTGGCCATTTAGGTGATCCGCTTGACATGAAACGTCCCATATGTATTGTTCTTTCCTATTTTGTGCGTTGAGAAGGAAGCTTCGTATTTCTATGTATTTTTTTAATCTAAAAATAAATATGTAACTGTTTGATATTAAACCCGGAGGGATTGACTTTTAACCCGGAAATCATACTCAAAACCCTGAGTCTTCGGGCGAAACCCTGAGTGTTGGCAACCTTACAACCAGACCAAGCAGAAGAAAGCTTTAGCTATAGTGTTTTGCGTCACCAAACTCAAACACTATTTATTAGGTAACCATTTTGTTTTGCAAACTGACCATAAGCCACTTCTTGCTGTTTTTGGTGAACACAAAGGCTTGCCAGTAATGGCCGCTGCACGAATGCAGCGATGGGCGTTCATTCTGTCTGGGTTAAACCCTGCATTACACTCGCCTTTTTCGTAACGCCATCACTAACGTGGGTGTAATCCACCCATACTTTAAAATGATCATATATCTAAAATTTGTTCCTGAAATCATTAAATTTTATTTTTATAAGTAAAAACACTTATTTTACTATGTTATTCAAAAGTTTATTTTTTAATTTAGATAATTTCAGTTGAAAAAAAAAATTATAATATACATATCATTGTATTTTTCACATAAAAAATAAAATAAAAAGTAAGGGTTTCATATAAAATTATGGCAAAATTCCATTTAATACTCGTACGTCGTGAAAGTAGTCAATTATTAAAGCTGAACTGACGAGTAAAAATAAACTATTTAATATTTTTTTCACTTTTGGTGCAAATTTTTCAAGTAAAATCGATTCAAAGTCCTCGCACTATTAAACATGAAAAATTCAATAATTTAAGTTAATTAGTATTTTTTAACTAAAATGATCTTAATTAAAAAATAAACTTTTGAGTTACATAGTAAATAAATGTTGCTACTTATAAAAATAAGATTTTATAATTAAACATTGTTTAATCGGATTTACAGTCATTCAGCAAAGACCAATATTGTAAATTTTTACTTTATTGATCAATGCTATTTTTTTACAACAAACATGACAAAGATAACAAATGGAAAAATTTTTAACCTGGTAATTGGTGACATGTTTCGGCTATTACCAATAGCCTCATCAGACCAGTGTGGTTAATTCTGTACATGGACTCGAACCCCTGACCGTTCATGCATTGCAATTGCATATTTTTTTTGCGACCGCCGCTCTAACACTTGAGCTACTGAGGAACTGACCTTGAACTGTACAAAGTGCGTATATCACATTTGTTATTATTTCTTTGTCACTTTCTCGCTTGTTGTCACAGCCGGCAAGAATCTTGTCTTGCAACGTGCTATGATCTATTTTTAGAAATTTGTAGTGATGCCAGCTACATAGTTTCTGAAATTGCCGTGTCCTCCGTATAAATTAAGAAATTTTTGATATTTAGCGACTGATTATTTTGTAATTAATCGCCAATTTCAGAAACTATGTAGCTGGCAACACTACAAATTTCTAAAAATAGATCATAGCACGTTGCAAGACAAGATTCTTGTCGGCTGTGACAACAAGCGAGAAAATGACAAAGAAATAATAACAAATGTGATATACGCACTTTGTACAGTTCAAGGTCAGTTCCTCAGTAGTTCAAGTGTTAGAGCGGCCGTCGCAAAAAAAAAATATGGAATTGCAATGCATGAACGGTCAGGGGTTCGAGTCCATGTACAGAATTAACCAAACTGGTCTGATGAGGCTATTGGTAATAGCCGAAACATGTCACCAATTACCAGGTTAAAAATTTTTCCATTTGTTATCTTTGTCATGTTTGTTGTAAAAAAATAGCATTGATCAATAAAGTAAAAACTTACAATATTGGTCTTTGCTGAATGACTGTAAGTCCGATTAAATAATCAGTCGCTAAATATCAAAAATTTCTTAATAAGATTTTATGATTTAAGGCCCTAATTTCATAAATTTGCTTATTTTAAAGTATGGGTGGATTACACCCACGTCAGGAATTGCGTTACAAATGGCGTCTTTTGACGTCTATTGAGGGTTGAATCTTGAAACAATAACGCCAACTTGGCCTGCTCTCTTTTTTAGTTGAATATTCTTTTGTAACCAAAAACTTTTTATACTGCGTAAATATTTTTTACTAAAAACACAATTTCATCTAAAAAACGTATACTGACGTGGGTGTAGTACATCCAAAATAAGTGTCACGAGATTATACTTGTGGGTGTAAAACACCCAGACACTTTTTTAAATGAGGAGTGTTTACACTTTAATCAGCTAAATACTTCTGAAACTTATTTTAAAATATATGGAAATACGTAGATTTAGAATAAATTTGGGGTACAGGTTCATTGCACTTGGGTATCATAAAAAATTAGCCTAATTTTTGAACTTGTGGGTGGATTCCACCCTGCGATTGTAATCCAGGGTTAATTACAGTATTCGTTATATTAAGGGTAAATCAAACTCTACCGATTTTTTATCGTGGTTGCCACTACATAAAGTTGTGAGCGGGGAGCAGGGCTTTGATTATGTCAATTTCATTGAAGCTGACAAACAACTCAATTTAAATTTTAAACATATAGCGAAGGCGACCAGGACAGATCCCATTTTATCCAAAGTTATAGATGCAGTTCATAAGGGGACTTTAGACAGTCTGAAAGGCGAAGAGCCTAGCCCGTTTCGCATTAAAAAAATGGAGTTGTCTGTTGAATACGATTGCATATTGTGGGGTTATAGAGTAGTTATACCTGTTAAGCTTCGCGAAAGGATTTTGAAAGAATTACATCGTTCGCATTTCGGCGTAGTGAAAACCAAAGTTTTGGCTCGTTCATTTATTTGGTGGCCTAAGTTAGACCAATGCATCGATCAGCTGATTTCAAATTATGTTCAATGCAAACAAGCCCAGTCTAGTCCCGAGAAAAGCATTCTGATTCCTTGGGCTCCCACTGAGACGGTTTGGTCTCGTATACATGTGGATTTTGCTGGACCGATTAATAATTTTTATTCTTTTATAGTAATCGACTCATTTTCAAAATGGGCAGAAGTGTTTAAAACTAAAAATATTACAACAAGTTTCACAATACATCGATTGCGAGAAATTTTCTCAAGATTCGGGTTAGTGGATACGTTAGTGAGCGATAATGGACATTAATTCACTTCGAGCGAATTTCAGCAATTTTTGTCAGGGAATCATATTTTGACGACTCCGGGTCACCCAGCCACTAACGGTCAAGCCGAAAATTTCAATAAAACATTCAAAAAATCAATTTATACAAAATTAAATTGCTGTCTGAATAATCTAAGTCAGATTTTAGATAACTTTTTGTTCGATTACCGGTGTACTAAGCGTTGTAGCACCGGGGAATCTCCAGCAAAGTTGTTGCTGGGTAGAGAATTAAAAACTCGTTTGAGTATTAAAAATCGAAATTTTGGCGACAATCTAAGCGTTGTCGAAGCTCCAGTTGAAAACAATAACACGCAGTTGGCGGTTACGCTATAATTGCCAGAGATCAAAGTTCCACAAGCGCCGGTGTCCATGTCTGTGAATTGGGAGGCGCCTGTTGTTGCGGAAGCTGAGAAAACTCGAAGCTTGTGTGTTTTGCATCGTATTAATACCAAAGAATGATATTATATGTCAATAAGTTATTAAAAGTCACTTTGAATTATTTGAACTTAAGGAAGCAATGAATTTCTATTTGTAAGCCACTGTATTTTAATTTTATTAAACTGTTATCTTGTATAAGGTTCTCAAACTTTTGTGGGGAGTTGTAGTGTCGTGTACGAAACAAGAGCATAGCACCCTATAATGTGACGTACTTAACACTTATCCTGTATTCAAAAAAACTAACACTCACTGTATTAGTGGGTCAATTTTGCTCAATGCAATTTACTCATATACATATTTATTTAATCAGTGCAATTTTAACAGGTTATTCTTACAATTGTATGAATTTTACAAATGAAATTAGCACAAGGAGAGCATTTTAGTGAATATTTTGAGCCATTTGACCGAATGAAGCATGAAGCAACGCACTCCTTTAGAGCTTCCAATCGAATATGTCCTTTCATGGACACGCGGATTCTGAACTTCCTGCAGAACTAACTTTGCTGCTGGACCTCTAGGAAGGGTCGATCGGCAAGATAACTCTGACTGGATAAGAGACAGACATACCAAGTACTTCTAAAAATATAAGTCGCTGGAAATGTTTACCTTTGTTCCAGTCAGTGTTTACGGATGTCTGTATGTATGTATATAAAACAAAGTTGTAGGCTGATATATCATATACATTGAACAACAGAATTTCGGCCATATTTTGGTTCTCTTTGGCAAGAATAGTGGCTGAGAATCTGATCAAGTGTGTCAACACCAGATTTAGTATGATTATATGTAGAAATCAATTATTTCTGGTTTCTTATTACATATATATGCATCTGCTAGATTCTTACCTACCAAAGGTAGTTTTCTTTTCCGTAGTTAAATTTCCAACTCGTGTATTTAAAAAATTATAGGAGGTAACATTTCGGCTCTTCAAGCCTTCCACAAAGTCTAAGTACTACGCGGTATCCTTGTTTGAATACTCTTTGACAGTTTTGGTCTCTATTCGTATAAGCCTATAGCGGCCAAGTATAACTACTTTTTGAATCACAAAGAATCCAAGTTTTCATTCTATACTTCCCAGGTTTTGAATACACTACTTGAATGGGCATCGACCTCGATTTGCTGATATTTGCTCATCATTAGTAACATTCTCACCTGGGCTTTACATTTTTCTGAGTTGCTTTCCCATTTAACATAAACATCTCTGATTGGTACTTATTTATCAAGAGCTCGTCGTGCGTTTCTATCACTCGTCATATCGAAGCGCAGATCTCGTGATATATTCTCAAATCTGCGAGGGCTCATAACATCTGAAGATGGGCTTACATTTCTTATCATCTCAGACGCTCTCCAAACTTTTTACGTCAATGATATTCCCCTGCCAATAGAATACAATAGGCCGGCCAACTATGTGTGCAATATGTTCGAAGTCGCAATCCCCGTTTCGCATGTAGCGATACACAGTGTGACCAATGTTACAAAGAATTCCCAAACAACGGTAAAAGTAAAATTTCGATAAGGGTAACTTTACACGCAGTGTCAACTGTGTTGTGACTCTATATAACGTAGAAAAATTGTATTGGGCAATTTTGACCCATGTTGACGATGAACGTAATTTTTTTATACTGACCAAACTAAACGTGCTAGAAACTATTTTCTTTTAAGTTTTTGCTAATATAGTCAAAAGAATAAAAGTCATAAAAGCTTATACTTGTACATGGTACGGGGCCGGTAATATTTAGTTGAAACACGTCGTTGGGCAATTTTGACCCATGTATACAGGATAAGGGTTAAGCAAATGTCAAAGTAGTTTTAGGAATGAAATGTAAAGAGGAAATGAATAAAGCCAGTCGTTATTGTACCACTGAACTAGAAACACGAAGACATTATACTAAGCAAGCTATTTCAATGAAATTCGGCACACAAGTCACACCTTCTTACAAGCTGCTACCATATAAAAATGGGTGAAATCTGATCACGACTAACTCCACCGGCTCTCAGTGGATGGGTTTGTATGAAACGGCGGTCATATTATATATATATTACTAAAGTAATAATTACGCTAGACTCTTGAAATTTGGTACATATGTTTGTAAGGTGAAAACAACAAAAATTTGTGAATATGGAAAAAATCGATTCACGGACACGCCTACCTCCCATACAAAAATGGGATGTGGTTGAGACCTTTTCAGTCTTCTCTCCACTGTTGATAGTGCCGGTTACTAATTATGTCGCTGCGATCTCGTTGTTCACTTTGCAATAGATCTTACTTACTTACTTGGGTGGCCATAACAACCCGTTACCGGGTTACGGCCGACCTCAAAAGCTCTTTCCAGGCGCCTCTGCTTCGCGCGCGCCTAGGGTTTCCTCGGCTTGGTCTTTCCATCGGAGGCATGGTCTTCCTCTCCATCGTCGCCCAGCGGCTTCCGCATCAAACACCTTTTTCGCCGGAGCTTCTTCGTCCATACGTACAACATGTCCCAGCCAGCGCAGACGTTGGATAGTGATGCGCTTGACTATGTCTCGTACAGTTCATGGTTCATTCGAATACGGTAGTCGTCGCCGACGCGAACAGGACCGAAGATTTTGCGAAGAATTTTTCTCTCAAGCACCCCAAGTGTGGCTGCATCGGTCTGCGACACAACCTATGCTTCTGCACCGTAGAGTAGCACGGGTAAGATGAGCGTCTTGTAGAGTGTCAGTTTTGTCGGGCGAGAGAGGTCTCTACTACTCAATTGCTTACTGAGACCGTAGTAACACCTATTAGCAAGAGTGAGTCTTCGCTTTATCTCCAAGCTGATATCGTTTTGAGTGTTCACGGCGGTGCCAAGATAGGTGAATTCCTTGACAACTTCGAAAGTATAGCTGTTCGCAGCAATGTTGGATCCAATGCGCCGCGTCTCCCTGCTTGTGGACAGCATATACTTTGTTTTGCCCTCGTTCACCGTCAAACCCACCTTCGCTGATTCTTTTTCGATAGCAGAAAACGCAGCAGTAACATCTCGCTTACAACGTCCAATGATATCAATATCATCGGCATATGCAAGGAGCTGGACACTTTTGTAGAAAATAGTGCCATTACGATGTACACTGGCTTTTCGCAACACCCCTTCTATCAAAAAGTTGAAGAGGTTGCAGGATAGTGGATCGCCTTGTCTGAAACCTCGTTCGGTATCAAATGGTTCGGAGAGGTCCGTTCCTACCCTGACGGAGCTGGAAGTGTTGCTCAACGTCATTCTGCAAAGCCGCACTAGCTTCGCAGGTATACCGAACTCAGACATGGTGGCATACAGGCAATCCCGTATCGGGCTATCGAAAGCAGCCTTAAAATCGATAAAAAGATGAAGGGTATCGATCTGTTTTTCGTGGGTTTTTTCCAGGATTTGACGTAGTGTGAAGATCTGATCTATGGTGGACTTACCAGGTCTAAAGCCGCACTGATAAGGCCCAATCAGTGTGTTGGCGAACGGCTTAAGTCTTTCACACAGTACGGTCGACAGGACCTTGTATGAGATGGCAAGAAGACTGATTCCCCGGTAGTTTGCGCAAATTGTAGGGTCACCTTTCTTCAGTATGGGACAAAGGACACTGAGATTCCAATCGTCGGGTATGTTTTCTGCTAGCCATATTTTGCAGATGAGTTGATGCATACACCCTATCAGCTCATCGCCACCGGTCTTGAACAATTCAGCAGGCAGGCCGTCAGCACCGGCCGCTTTGTTGTTCTTAAGTCGCTGTACCACAACTCGTACCGCGTCATGGCTAGGTGGTGGTACGTCCACACCATCGTCGTTGACGCTTGACTTGTTGGTAAAATTTTCGAGCATCATTCCTGCCTCGTAACACTTCGAGTTTCTCACGCTCACGCCTTTCCTGCTCTCGTTTCTTGCGTCTGAAAAGGCGCCTCTCTTCCTTTCTCTTTTCCCGGTAGTTTTCGCGTACGGCTCGCGTTGCGGCTGACTGCAGTGTTCTTTTGTATGCGGCGTTTTTCACTGCAGTAGCTTCGCGACACTCCTGGTCATACCATTGATTTCGCGGAGGTGGGCGTCGGAAACCAATTACTTCCTCAGCGGCAGAGCGCATGGAGCGGGAAATATGCGCCCAAAGTCCACCGGCATCATCGGGTAGAGAGTCAGGTTGAAGGAGCAGTTCTGAGAGGTGAGCGGAATAGGCATCGGCCGTCCGATATGATTGCAGCTTAGCGACATCCAGCTTTCGTTGCATACCAGAGCGTACATCCTTTGCATTGCACAGCCGCATGCGTATCTTGGCTGCAACAAGATAGTGATCGGAGTCAATATTGACTCCACGGAACGTACAAACGTCTAGCACGCTGGAAGCATGCCTTCCTTCGATCACAACATGATCGATTTGGTTTTGTGTGACAGCCAAGTGGCCTTGTGGATATCGAAGTGTTGAAATCTGGTGCTACTTGTTACCATGTTTCGCGCCGCGGCGAAGTCAATCAGCCGTAGACCGTTGTTTGAGGTGGTCTCATGGAGGCTGAACTGACCGACAGTGGGGCCAAATATACCTTCTCTTCCGACCTTTCCGTTGAAGTCCCCGAGTACAATCTTAACATCGTGGGCCGGGCAGCGGTCATATACTTCCTCGAGTCTCGCGTAGAAGGCATCTTTGACAACATCGTCCTTTTCCTCCGTCGGGGCGTGCGCGCAAATCAAGCTGATGTTAAAGAATCGAGCTTTGACGCGGATCGTAGCCAACCTTTCGTTCACAGGTGAAAACCTGGAGATATGGTGGCGAAGTCTCTTGCTTACAACGAATCCGCATCCTAATTCGCGCCTCTCCGCATGACAGCTGTAGTAGATATCGCAACTTGTTTGGTGAGAGCAACCTTGTCCTATCCATCTTATTTCCTGGATGGCGGTGATATCAGCCTTAATTTTTTTGAGGCATCCGCCAATTCGATAGAGGCACCTTCCCTATTGAGGGTCCGGATATTCCAGGTGCATATCCTTAAATCATAGTCCTTTTTTCGTTTGCAGTGGTCGTCAACGTTGAGGGGTTCTTTATCCGAGGCTTTTTTAGTTTTCATTGGATTCTTTTTTTTTACGTGGCGGGTACCAAACCCTGCGCACAACCCATTTTACTTCCAGGGAGGACGCGCTGCACACATTCGCTCACTATCTCAGCGGATGCGGAGATAGCTACCCAGATGGAGCCAGCGGGGAGGCTGTGTGTCAACTTGCTAATGGTTGGCTCAGAGATCGCTCTGGCAATCCCCAGGTGGAAAGCAGTCAGAAACTTTACTCTGATCAACCAAAAGCCAATCCATCCTTGCAATAGATCTACTGCAAAAAAATTTTCTTTGCCCTGCAATATCTGCAATGCTCGATTTCACAATTCTTGTGTTAACGTTGACTATAATTTGTTTTACTTTCTAAGTAAATATCCGAATTTTGTTTATAATTGTGATCAGTGTGTAAATAATTTAACAAATATTAATGCCACTGTTTCACAACTAGTATACGATGTGAAAGAACTCAAATCTATAATCGGTCGATCGTCTCTCTTTGCAAACTCTAATAATAAAAATAAGAGTACTTTGGTCTCATCAAATAAATCAAACACTGCCTTAAGAGCTTCACTTATGTTGCAGAGTTCATCGACCTCTACTTCAAATGTGCAGTCGTTAAATTCACCTAGTTTAATTGATGTACAAACTGATGTGAATTTTTCTAATTCTGTTAATGATGCTACTATCTCTCATTCCTCTGTGAGCGTGGGTGCTGCCGTTGATGCTGCTGTTTCTCATTCCTCTCTGAGTGTTGATAATGCTGTTGTTGTTGTTCTTGTACCACGACCTTCAACGAAAGATGTTATTGTTAATTCTGCTGAGAATGGAGTTGATAAAAGTGCTCTTACACCTGGGGCCTTACTCTGTATTGCGATTCGAAAGGCAATGCGATTCGAAAGACAGATGCGATTCGAAAATAAATTGGCACTTTGTAAGTCGTTCGCATAAGTGGCAACGTTGCCAACAATTTTTCTCTTAAATTTTGGTTGAAGCTTGGCATCACTTCCGTAAAAAAAAAATGTCAAAAAAATGTAAACAAAATAAAATAGAAATATATTTGAACTTAATATAATGGATTCGATCGCGTTGTGGCTTGAAAATAATACAAGCGAAGAAAGGATTGAGTGAAAAAATATTTGAGACCGTTCTAATGTGATGGGGCGCAACTATAAGAAGAAGTAAGGAAAAAAAAAAAAAACATTTGTATACTGTATACGATAACGAGTAGTCGAAAAATTCAAATGCGAATGCGAATTGTGGAGTATTTATTTTATTTTATTTATTTGAAAATAATATGGTTGTACAATTAGAACTAAGACATGTTAATGAGGACATTAATAATGATAATAAAATAAATTACATAATTCAATATATGGTTAAATTAAGTTCAAATTACATATGATGCTTATAATTATAAAATCCATTTACCTAATATATAAACTATTTACTGCCAATTTAAAGTGCTTCGCATTTCGAATATTTTTAATTTGGGGTGGTAATGAGCTCCAAAGCTTGACAACACTGACAAAGAACATACGAGAAAATGTCAAATAATTAAATTTAGGTACTAGGATATTGCACGTTCTGGTTGATTGGAAAAACCATAATTTAGAAAACAAATAATGAGGGCAACGGGTATTAATGAGCTTATGAAATTAAATTACGAGTACAATTCGTTCGAATGCGATTGAAATTCTTTTCGCACTCGCATTGCAGAGTAAGGCCCCTGTTTCATCGTTCTCTTCCAGTGATTCAAATATTGTTTCTCATTTAGTTTAGAAAGATAACACCCAATGGAGTAAAGTAATAAATAAAAAACGTAAGGAACGTGTATTTGTTGTTGGCCAAAATGTAAATACTGAGCTTGCAGTAGTTGATCGAAAGAGATGGGTCCATCTCTCTTCGTTTAAGCCTTCTGTATCCGAAGATGATATATTGGAATATGTTGTTAAACACACAAACATTGCAAAAGCTAACATTTCTTGTAATAAATTAATCAAAAAAGATTTCCAGTATGAAGCACTAAATCGTGTGAATTTTAAACTTGGAGTACCTGCTTCATTTTATAAAATGATAATAAATCCGGCTCTGTGGCCTGTTACTGTAAGAGTCACAGATTTTCAGTTTTTTCCAGAAGGCAGTCCAAAAGAAAATCACGTAGTGAAACCAGTGATGGCATTTGGGGTTTGTGAAAATGTACTGAATCAAGGCTTCAAATGTACATTTTAGATCCCGAATGTACTTTTTTGTCTTGAACACCCAATTTTCCTAAAATGCACAAAATTGTTCTAAAATATACTATCAAAAAAAAAAAAAAGGTCCTCACTTCTCAAAAGCCCCAGCAAAAATAGATATATTTCACATTAAATTAATTACAAAATCTACACATTGGGCGATTATTTTCATTAACTAAAAAAAACGTAATTAATATAATAGGGTAATTATATTATATATAGGTAATTACTATAAATCTACTCATTCTGGTTATTTTCATTTACTAAAAATCCAAAAAAAAAGGTAAATATTATAAATTGTCCAAATGTACCGAAAATGTGCTAAAAATTTGGTGAATCTACTGAAAATGCCCCAAATGTACCGAATGTACTGAAAACTTGTCGAATGTACTGACAAAGATTTTTCAGGACGCAAATGTACCGAAAAAAGTACAAATGTACCGAAAATGCTATCACTGAGTGAAACCCATTTTTAATGTGGATAAGAATACATTAAAAATTAACTACCATAATGTTTCTGGACTCCGAACTAAATCTAATTCAATTTTTGCTGGCACCTCAAAATGTGATTACGATATTTTTATTCTTACTGAAACTTGGCTCAACGAAAAATTTTACAGTGAAGAGTTCTTTGATCCTTATCTTTATAACATACATATATCGAAAAGATCGTGACATCAAAGCTACTGGATGTCTTCGTGGTGGAGGGGTTGTGATAGCTGTTAATCGGAGCTTAATTTCATCAACTGTTGTGTTGGTAAATGCTGCTGTACTTCTGGATCAGTTATGTGTGGTTTAATTTAACTTAACATTTTATTTAAATACTGTTCGCACAAATTATACTGCCAATGCTGCTATATTTAGGACCTTAAAATTGTTTAGTAATATTTCTGAAGTTTGTTATCTAGATTTTACTTTGCCCAAAAATAGGTTGAGTCTAATGTTAAATAATATTTTTTAACTTTTTTAGAGAATTGTATTAACTTTTATTGTTCTAGTCCGTAAGAATTTCTGTTCATAGACTAAATTACTTAAATAAATAAAAGAATAAATAAATAAAAAATAGGTATCAATTCCCTTTAACTTGGAAATGCTGAATTCAAAAAAACTACCAATTTTGCGATATCTTTTATAGTTTTCAAATTATTAGAGAAAAACCAAAACAGATAACCATTAACAGTTCTAATAGCGCTAGAGTCTTGAAATTTTGTACAGACGTTTTTTGGGTTAAAACAATAAAAACTTATGAATGTGCAAAAAAAATCGGTTCACGGGCACGCCTACATCCCATACAAAGTTGAGATGTGGTTGACACCTTTTTTCAAAATGGGTATCAATTCCAATTAACTTGGAAATGCTGATTTGAAAAAAATTTTAATTTATAAAAGATAGTTTTCAAGTTATTAGAGAAAAACCAAACAAAGATGGCTATTAACAGTTCTAATAGGGCTAGAGTCTTGAAATTTGGCACAGACGTTTTTTGGGTTAAAACAACAAAAACTTGTGAATATGAAAAAAATCGGTTAACGCACACGCCTACCTCCCATACAAAGGTTGGATGTGGTAGAGACTTTATTTCTTAATTGGTATCGATTTCCATAAATTTGGCAATGCTAATTTCAAAAATGTTACAAATTTGCGATATCTTTTACAGTTTACAAGTAATTGGAGAAAACCAGTTTCAATAGTTTATCTTTTAGTTTTTTGAAAGCATTGGAGCTTAAATATTTTACCCAAGGTGGATAAAAAAGAGAATCAATAGACCTTACCTGTTCCCCTCTACTTAAGGGAACTTATTTTCAATTTCAAGCATTTTCCTTCACACTGTGAGCTTTTACAATTGATAAAATTATTGTTAAGCGATATAAAAGACCAAATAAAGACCAAATCCATCTCAAACCATGCAGTCGGAGTGAAAATGTTGCCGATTAAATATGTTGTTTTTCAAAGTAATTAAGGAAATATACCGTTCCCCGATTTGATTGAAAATTATTTTTTACGAAGTTATGCCCATTTAAAGTTTTAGTGTCAGAGCTTGAAAAATCGTTGAAAATTGTTTCAAAATAATCGCATTTTCATCCAAATCAACATAATTAACTTTTGTCTTTTGATTCTAATATAACTTCTGCTTATATGTCAGAATGTTTAAGAAATGTTGAAAATTGGCGGAGTTATAGCGCTTTTTATGAAAAAAAAAACAAGGCTGATTTTCTGAAAAACCCCGATATTTTTTTCGCTTAAAGTTTTACTGTGGATCTGTATAAATATGATAAAGAAATGACATGAGTTTAATGCTTGTTAACCCAGATTTGAGATCAGTAAATTTTTTTCCCCAAAATGAAAATGTCAATTTTTTTTTCATCATTGCCATCATTGTACTTTATTCGAAGCAAATAACAACAACAACATTCCAATTTACTTTCTGCAAATCCTGCTTGCATTCTGCATACTTTTTTTACCGTTTTTGTAATAACATTTTATCATAACATCAAAATCACAATAAAAAAGTCCAACTCTAAATACCGAAAACAAAATGGAAACTGAGCTGGACTACTTAAATCTAACTGTAAATTGATTTTGAAGAGTGTTCCACTACTTTTGGATTTCTTTTTGATCTACTATTTAAGATATTGTTCGAAATTCCGAATACTTTTGTGCACTGAATATTATAATTTTAAGCTACATATACGAAAAATTTTTGATAATAAATAAAACTAGATATACACAGCTACAATTACTTAGTTTGATTTAAAAAAAAAAAAAACTCATTCGCTATAAAAAAATTTTAAGATTCTTTCAAAAAAATTCAAATTCCGAATACTTATGTGAGGCACTGTATAAAAAAATTTTCGAAATTCGGGGATATACTTTTTTGTTTTTTTCTGTCAAAGTTTGCCAATTTTCTCAATTATGACTTTTTAATTCCTAATTTAAAAAAAATCAGCATAGTTCACACATAGAATACAAAAGCTTAAACAAACATTTTTTAAAAAATATGATCTATGAATTTTCTGCCAATATGCAATACAGTAGAACCTCACAAGAGTTAAGACGCGGAAAGTTAAATATATGGAGAAGTTAAGTGGATTTCAATCACCAAACGTTTCTCTAAAAAGTCTTAACTTTTTTGAGTCATTTTGTTTTTAGCTTAGGTTTCTTTTTCTAACAAAAATTTGACTTATTGTATGTCAAAACCCCCAAAACTTTTTGGGGATTATGACCATTGGGGTTATGTCATGGCATGGGGTTCAGCCTGGCCGAAAATACCACCTTTACTAGTTTTCATTTAAATTTTCCTTAATATTTATTTCGCTAGAAATTCTATAAAATTTTTATAGTGCATAAAAATTTGTGATAGTCGGCAACCCAGATTATTTTGCAAGCTCGTGTGAAGAAGATGCGTCAAACGTGTTGTAGTTCGAGCGCTGCTGCAAGTGCAAAAATGCAGTTGCACCGAAAGTTAAACTCTAAAGCAGTGTGCAGAAGAGAGTAGTAGAGGTAGTGACGGCTTGCTCACGCTAGAGTTTTAATTTTTCTTTTATTTATTTTATAAGTATTTGTTCAAAACTATTTATTTGTCATTAATAAGACAGCATGAAAGCTGTTTTAGTTTTTATTTTTTTAGAACGTAGAGCTAAAGTAGACCAGAATTGAATCCTAAGATAAATATGTAAATAAACTAAATTAAAATAAATAAAAAATAGACTAAAAGGATCTGAAATTAAAAAATATCGAAAAAAACCTTCCACTTTTGTGATGTTACTCGACACAAGCGCTATATTATAAAAAAGTGGTGTGGTATGGGTATTTCCACAGAAAGGTCCACAGTTACGGAACAATTAAAAGTTTAAAAAAACGTTATTATCTGATATTATCTAAAAAAACATTCAAATTTTATTAATTTAAGCAATTTACACATGAATTCATTCACACGGTGGGCAAAGCTGTCTGCAAAATTGCACAAATGCAGTTTCTCTTTTTTTGTAATTTTGAATTGTATTTTGTCTAAAATGTTTAAATCTTTAAGAGAGATGATACATGACGTAAAATCTCTCTCCCAACAACAATTAGCTAAACAAATTGCAAAGACATCAAACCAATATGAACTGCAAATTTTTTATTAGCTCAGGGCCTCATTTACCCACAGGCTATTTAGGCTTAAGCCTAGGGCGCAAGCTATTATGCTAAAATTTTGTATGCGAATATAATTTTTTGATCACAAAGTAGGCGGAAGTGGAGAAGTGGGCGTGGCATATTTCGTCTTTCTAATTTTTATATTATTTTTTTCATCATTTCCATATTCTTTTGACTTTTTCAACCTTATAGCTTTTATTTATTTTCCATATATATTTTTTTTAAGCCTCATTCAACTTTATTCGACATTTTTTTAATTTTTTCGACATATTTTCGACTATTTCCATTTCTTTCACCTTTTTTCAATGGTTTCCATATTTTTTAGAGCTTTTCAGTTTTTTTTTTCTGATTCGACACTTTTCAACCTTCTTGAACCTTTTTACATTATTTTCGACTTATTTAACCGCTTCAACATTTTTTTAGCATTTATTTAAAAAGTACTTTCAATGCAGTGTAGGGTATGTGAGTTTCGGCCTGGCCGAAGATAACACCTTTACTAGTTTCTATTCTTATACTTTCTTTTAATTACCCTTTTTTTAACTAAAGTGGATACAAATTTAACACATACAGTGGCACAAATATGTTTAAATACCCCCCTCAAAATGCTAGTTTTGTAAAATCTGGAAAAACAACGTGAATAAAATTTGTGTCACATGATTAACTGCCAACAATGAATCAAATTTATTGAGCAGTTATTGGTATCACTTAAACATTTATGTTCTATGTTCTATGGGATTCATTCTGGCGACTGAGTTGGTGAATGTAGTTGGTAGGGCACAGTATATATAAACCACTCCTTAACAACGCCCGTGGAATGTTTCGGGTCATTGTGTTGCTGGATGCACAACCCTGTAGGAGGACCCAGCATGGTTGCTGATGCCTTGACATTGCTACGTAGGATATTCAAGTACCTAGAACGATCACTTATAGTGTCCATAAATACTTAATTTCCAGCCCCAGCCAAAAAAGATCCAAGGAGTAAGTCCTCAACCTTTTTTCCCACCATAAAGTACGGCAACGCACCGTAATGGCATGGGGTTGCATGTCAACAGCTGGGGTTAGAAATTCAGTATTCACAGACACAATCTCAAGGCATCAGCAACCAAGCTGGGTCCTCCTACAGGGTGGTGCATCCAGCAACACAATGACCCGAAACATTCCACGGGCGTTGTTAAGGAGTGGCTTATATATACTGTGCCCTACCAACTACATTCACCAACTCAGTCGCCAGACTGAATCCCATAGAACATCTATGGGATGAATTGGGCCGCAGAGTTCAAAAAATAAGAATTAAAAATAAGCAGGACCTCAAAAACGCGTTTACTGAAGAACACCAAGACGTTGGTGTTTTCTATGAAAAACCGATTGAACGCCACTTTACAAACTAAGGGTGGCCCAAAAAAATACTATTTTTGTTCATATTATATGTGTTTCGTAGGTTATAATGAAATGTTTTCTAAAGTATGTATACTTTTTTGTGCTTTAAAAATGAATTCTACTAGTATTTGTTACTAAATGTTTAAGTGATATCAATAACTGCTCAATAAATTTGATTCATTGTTGGTAATTAATCATGTGACACAAATTTTATTCACATTGTTCTTCCAGATTTTACAAAACTAGCATTTCGAGGGGGTTATTTAGACTTTTTTGTTCCACTGTATAATATTGCGGGTCAGTTCAATTGATTCGAAATCTCTGGGTTTCTTTATTTTTCTAACATAGCAATTCTGCCATCAGGAGCGAAAAGAGCGTTCCTCAGAAAATCGGCTTTCGAGATAATTGATATTTTGTTTATGTCAATTTGTTGAAATATGTATATGTAAAATTGGGATAGAGGACATTTTGTTATGAAATTTTTTATAGGATTCAACGAAGATAGTGGCATTCCGTATAGTTGATTAGATGCATAATTTCTCAAGCTATCCGATGCCATAAGAATCACGAATATGAATTTTTTTGAGATACGCCCATTTCACTTCTGAGAGCAGAATTGTCAATTTGATCTTCGGTTATGCATATTTTCGTGACATCTTTTAACACTTTAAGCGCCGAATCTAACGAATTGTTTTGGTTTGAAATCAGATACACCAACACTTTCGATGCATTTACATATTTACTTTGTTGCTGGAGACCAGATATTACATTTCGGAGGTGTAGACTATCTATTCCTTTAACTGTCTATTTTCCTCATTAAGAGTTTCGATTACAGATACCGTATTAGAATGCCTGCTCTTTATAGCGATAGTCTCATTATAAAGAAAACTCCATTGTAATTATCTGCTCGCACGGTTGAGCGACTGCTTTATTCACTGTTATGTGTTGATCTGCGGTGTTAGTTGCTCACAATTCAATTGAAGTTGTTGCAGTTCGCAATTAGCTACAGCAGGTAGTTTGACATATTGCTCGGTCAATTCAGTGAGCGAAAGAGCAGCAGTTGCAGTTGCATTCTCGTGCTACTGCTGTATTTGAGCTAATAATGGTTGAGTGGAATTGCTGATGAAGGGGTTATTGATGGGGACTTAAGAGACGTTGAAGACATACATACATATGCTCACTCTTATGCTCAAAAATGTTTTTCATTTGAACTTTGTATTGTGAGTGTACATATATTTAATGCCACTCTCCTTAATTTTAATACAAGTGCAATAAGAACATTCGTTGCAATTTGCACACTTTATTAATGATTGATTACGATCGACAACACATACGGCATATTTAGTGAGTCTTTTGGATAAAAAGAAAGAGAACTTATAACTTTCTTAGTAATAAAACTAGAGCAATTAGTGAGTTTCATTAAGTAAATAATTCATATACACACCCGCTCAAAATATATATAGTTGAAAATTCAACTCAACGAAAAAACTTTTTATTCAAAGTAGGCATTTAAGAAAACACAAATGCATATATCTTCGTAGCCTTTATATATGTATGAGCCGCTGAAGGCAACAGTGGTATATGCAGGGCCGTATTACCGCATACGCCACCGACGCCATGGCGTATGGGCGGCAAGGCCACGGGGGCGGCAAAATTTTGAAAAAAGTTTTTTTTTTTTAAATCCAAAAATTAACACCAAGTATGAAGTGAAGTATAAAAGTCTATATGAATATTTTCTTTAGAATTTTTAGATGGTTCATATTGCAGAAGCAATGGATAAAAACAGATGCAACAGATAAAAACTCAGGTCACGATAAAACAAGTTTCAGTTCTCATGTTGATAAAACTTTCGATCGCTTGTGAAGCGTATATGTAACTCATGTCTAAAGTTAGCAGACAATTGCATATCGCGAATCTGTAGAACGGTAACCCGCTAAAATTTTGTGTTTTGGTTTGATAATTGGCGGCAGTGAACATCAGCCATCGGTTGGCACGAAAAGTCTGGACATTCAAATTTGAATTTGCAAAACGTACGAACTGATTATAAAAAAATTAATATTCTCTCCTTTTTTTTAATAAATTGTGTATGCATTTCGTAAGGGTTTGATCAGAATTTACGTTTTATTTATGATAAGGCGTAAAAATACAGCGTTTGTAGTCGCGGCGATTTATCGCCAAACTGACGATTTTTTATCTTTAACCGAATCGACCTAGCTGGTGCAGTTTTTATTGATTTTTCAACATCAAATATTGCTTATTCAAAGTTGAAAGAGACGGTTCGCTCCGAAAAATTGTACCAGTTGGGTCGATTCGGTTACTTTCGTTTGCAGTTTCAAAGTTAAAAAAAATAGCTTCAGCTGGGTTGCTTTGGTTACTTGCGATTGTATTCTCAAAGATCAAAAAAATGCACGAGCTGGGTCGATTCGATTACTTAGGATTGCATATTCTGAAAACAAAAAATTGCACGAGCTGGGTCGTTTCGGTTACTTTCGTTTGCAGTTTGAAAGTTCAAAAAAATAGCTTAAAGTTACTGAGGTTACTGGTTACTTGGGGTTCACTTGAATGGCATATAACTAATATATTCCTAAGGTTGCTTTTGTTGTCAGGCGTTTGTACTACTAAAATTTATTTATAATTTTTTAATTTTGGGGGCGGCATTTGAAGTCAGGAGATTTTTTCCCCCAAAATGAAAATGTAAATTTTTTTTTCATCATTACCAAGCCACTCTACGGTTTTATTTTCAAAGCAAATAACAACAACAACATTCCAAATTACTTTCTGCAAGTCCTGCTTGCATTTTGGCAATGATGAAAAAAAAAATTGACATTTTCATTTTGGGGAAAAAAATCTCCTGGCTTCAAATGTGGGTTAACATTTCATTTTTTTTTATCATATTAATACAAATCCACAATAAAATTTTAAGTGAAAAAAATATTGGGGTTTTTGAGAAAATCAGACTTCTTTTTTTTCAGAAAAAGCGCTATAACTCCGCCAATTTTCAAACTTTCTTAAAGATTCTGACAGAGAATCAGAAGTTCTATTAGAATCAAAAGACAAAAGTTAATTATTATGATTTGGATGAAAATGCGACTATTTTGAAACAATTTTCAACGATTTTGCAAGCTCTGACACTAAAACTTCGCAAAAAATAATTTTCAATCAAATCGATGAACGGTATAATTCCTTAATTACTTTGAAAAACAACATATATAATCGGCAACCAATTCCGCAATTTGAGATCACTCCGACTGCATGGTTTGAGATGGATTTGGTCTATACACTAAAAACTAAAATAGCTTTAACATTTCAAATTTTCATTTAAATAGACGTACACGACGCTAAGGAATTAAATTTTTAAGGTAGGCTTTCTGAAGAGTAAAAATCTATAAAAAAGACATTTTTTTCAACTCTTTTTGAGTTCGGACAAGCCTTAATGGTGAAATCTTCGGATCTGAATGCTGCTCCGAAATCTATGATGAACTTTTGAATATTTCATATATGATATGACTTGTAATAGACATTTTTACAGGTACTTCTTTACAGGGGCGGACGAAGGTCAATTTAAGATGCAGGCAAAAGCTAATTTGGCACCCCCACCCTATGTTGTAAGTTAGTTAAAGAAACTGACAAGTATCTAGAAAATGAGTACCCGTGTTGATAGATTTGAAAACAAATTATGTATTTCAAACAATTAAGAAAAATTTTACTTGAATAACACTAGTTTACAAAATGATTTTTTTTATGTTCTTTTGATGAAAGGTTATTTTTCTTATGTACTTTTTTCAACTGAATTCGAAAATGAAAATAAAAATATTTTGAATGGTAGGTATACTTTTCGATATATTGTGGTCTTTTCATTTTTTCGACCTGCTTTTACTTTAAAACCCATATCTTAAGCTAGAAATGTCCAATTTAATCGTTCTTGTAGCTTAGATGGCAGCATCGGCAGTTCTTTTTACATTTCTTGTTTATTGATATCACAATCTTCTGTAGATGTCGGCAGTTTTTTTAAAGTTGAACCTGACCACAAAGGAATAATGCTTGGATATCATATAAAAAAATATAAAATTATCACTATGACTTTTCATTTGCTGAAATCTGTCGTCAAGTGATACGATAGCTACATCCAGGACTGAATAGAAGAAATTGACTTCAAAAGATTTCTTTCCTCTTCCTTCCTTCTTCTTTGTTCATTTGACTGTTCGCTATCAAATTGCATTTGATTCTCCATGGGTGCATATCCGTTTCTATCTCAAAACAGAATTCGCATCAATCTGTTCATCAAGTTCATCAGTGATAACGCTATTCAAACCCTATTTTGATCTTAAATTTTTCCAGAAGCATCTCACCGTCTCTATTAGTTTCATAGCTGTTTCCAAACTGATAGTTATTTTCTGAAGGTGCTTACTTACAAGGTTGACTTGAAACAAAATTCAATGCCTAAAGTAGTGTTGGCCATTTACCCTCCCGCGGTCACATTGCCCGTTGCGGGCCATCATTCGGCTCGCCGTGCAGTTGCTGATTTCTATGCGCTGATTCGCATGAAAATTGAATATGCGAGAAACCCAGTCGGAATCAAACGTACAAAAACCAAACAAATGCAAACAAAAACATTATTTATGCGAAAGGAAATTTGTTAAGCATGTATTATTGAAATATTGTTTAATTGTTGCAAAAAAAATGAAATTTCATGGAAAAATTGTCACCGATATTGCGTCTGGCATCATCACAAAATATTAAACCAGATATTGAAAGTCTTATTTTAAGTAAACTCTGTTAATATGTTTGTATAACATACATATGTATACATAATATGTATAAGATTTATAAAATGTTTTCTTTTTGTTGTTAAATAAAACTACAATTATTTTATATGCCAACATTTATCTTTATTTATTAACATCAATGATTCACGAATTTCTACTGGGTCATTTTTTCTATACGTGGAAAAGACAACACATTTATTTAAATTTTTTTTTTCGCTGGAATTTCTTCACACATTTGTACACATACTAGCGCGAAATGTTTGTTGTAAACGTCAGCGCGCTGTCGACTTTTGGGCACCGCAGCTGGCCATCCCTAGCCTAAAGTATACAATTGAGTGTGTTTCTTTGTAGGCTATCCGAATGTGGCGTACACAACAATACAAACTATAGCTTGTGAAACTCATGGAGAGAAGTATCCATTAGAGACGCCATTCTTAACCGCGAGAACGTTTCAACAGTTTGTATTTCAGATACAAGTTAAAGCTTACAAGGCGCTCGCGCTTGGTGCGTTCGTTTGGCTCAGTTTGGATCTCTCGTTTGACGCTCACGGCACCCTTGTTTGGCTCTCTTGGCGCCCTCGTTTGGCGCTCTCGACGCACTACGTTCGTATGCGGAGCAGGCGGTCGCCTGTTTCACCTTTGCCTTAATCCGGCCCTGCTTCTTTACAGGAGAAAGTGAAACGCTCTGCTTTCAGCTTTTTGAAAAACTGATAGAAAAACTTATAGAATATTACTATTTATACCATCCATATTAATATATTCCTTCTTTATTTTCCTTGAAATCAGTTGAAAGAAAGCATACAATTTTTATTACCCCAAGTATAATTTGAAATTACCTTCCTTAGGTAATCGAATTCTTAAAGTTTTTTCCTGTTAAAGAAAGCATAATATTCTTATTGCCCCTGATATGAACTACGTTGGCACTCATTACATGTCGAGTTTTTAAATTTATTTCACCTGTGGAATTATGGCCTATATAAAAAACAAGCCTAAAACAAAACTCTTTTAACTTTATTTTTTACCTGCTGTGTAAATCATTATTAGAATATTTTCACTTATTGCCTAATAAAAAATGTGAACTTCAGGAATATATTCGTGGCACCCTATAAATTGAGGTTGCCATAACAAGAAAAAAAAGTTTACAATGTTAATATTATTTGTGTGTTTACAATAAAAAAAATAATCCAAATATTCCAATCCGTTCAGTTATTTTGAACTACATATAAAATCAAAAATGCCAGAACACGCACAATGCAAGTTCAACTGCAAGAGCATGAAAAAAGTCACAGGTTTCTTGATAAAAATCGTTATTTTCTCATTTTCCCGATATGTATTTCCCGACAATAAAAATGTTTGCATTGTGTTTAGAATTGTTTAAAAAATATAGTTTTTGTAGTCGGAACTTAAACTTTTGCGAAATTTTTTTTGCAAGTTCATTCGAATTTGAAAAAACGGGTAAAAATAGTGTTTCCGAAAAGTACAGTCACCTCCTACATTAAAAGAAATATCAATTTTTTTTTAAGTGTAAGTTGATAGCACAAGAACCCTTATGTCATATATGTAAAAATAATTACATTTCTTTCATAACTTGCAGAAAAATTTGAACTCACCTTGAACTAAAAAGAAAATAAAAATGAAAAACTCGAAAAAAACCATCAACTTTGACCTGCTCTATAAAGCCAACAATTTCTCCAAATAAGTTAAAATTTTACATTCGCGAGTTTAGAGCAATTGTTTATCATAGTGCATCATTAAATTTGCGAATTTCCACCACATCCTTAAAACTAGTTTGGCCGTTAACATATGTATGTATACACGGTACGCTTGAAGCAAGATCAAGATCGATAAAATTGTCAAATATGTACATAATCCGCGAAATCGGATCTTACTTGTTTTATGGCCATTTTAAGGTTAGCACTTTGGTAAAAATTGTTAACCAAATCTGACAATGCACAATTATTATTTAGTGTTCGTGGGTTCCAAAAACATGATCCGTAAAATCGTGCCTGGTCATTTACTGGTTTTATGGCCATTTAAGGTAAACGCTTTTACCGATAATTTTAATAAAATTATGAAGCGAACCGTGTAGTTTTTGATGCTTTTAAGATCAAGTGAAACTTTAAAACATACTATGATAACTGGTTTTTATGTAGTTTGAGTCGCTGAACACGATGAAGTTACTTATTTTTGCAAATATGTAAACGCTTTTGTGTTATTCACCATTATTTATGGAAAAAACCGATCCAAAAAATATTTTTTTTTGTCGACCGAAAAAGTAGTGAAAAATAAAATTTTTTTTACTATCTTTTGTAGGCTTAAAAAATATTTTTGTCTACAAAGCCCACGAAGAAAACAAAAATAAAAACATTTTTATATATGCTATGTTATTCATCATTTTCCATGGAAAAAAATTGAAAATTTCTAAAAAAAAATTTTTTTGGACCTTAAAACTGGTGAAAAATATTTTAAATTATAACTTTGTTTATGGATTTTTGAGGTATTTTCGACTAAAGACCTCACCACGCACAATAAATAAAAAACTTTTATGTTTGTTGTGTTATTCACCGATTTTGATGAAAAAAAACTAATGAAAAATATTTTTATGTATTTTTGTTTTATGGGTTTTAAAAGTATTTTTGATTACAAAGTCCACAAAGAAAAGCAGAATAAAAAAATTTAAATTTTTAATAACTTATTCACAATTTTTCCTAGAACGAATTTTTATCAATATTATCGGTAAAAGCGTTTACCTTAAAATAGCCATAAATCGAGAAAGTGATTAGGTACGATTTTGCGGATCATGTTTTTGGAATCTCAGAACACTAAATAATTATTGTGCATTATTAGATTTTGTTGACAATTTTACCGATTTTGATCTTGAAACGAACCATGTCGGCCAAAGTGAAACCTTTAATGGCCATAAAACGAGTAAATGAGCAGACCCGACTTCACGGATTATGTATTTGGAATCTCAAGACACTATATAATAATTGTGCATTGTCAGATTTGGTTGACAATTTTATCGATCTTGATCTTGCTTCAAGCGCACCGTGTATATGTCACCGGCCAAACTAGTTCTTAGGATAAAAGTATGCAATTTAATTTTAATTTAAGAGCACTGTAAAGAGCGAAGTCAGTGTTGTACATATTATAGACTGAACCGCGAAGCCGCTGTGTGACATATTACCCTCACTTACGACTTGGCAAGTATACAATGAAGATGCCAAATTTTTTTGTCTGACTTTGCTGCTGTCGTTAACTTCACTAGCCACAGTGCTCTTGCATTAAAATTTCATTGCACATCTTTAGGCTTAACGGAACTAGTTTGGCCTAAAAACTAGTTTGGCCGGTAACATATACATATATAAAAAAAGTAGAAATTCACTAAGAATTACCATAAGTTACGAAATTTGAGATCAATGAATATAGTATTCATGCTCAATATTTAATGCTCAAAAAAATAGGTAGGGTAAAGTGGGGCACATTTAACTTTGCTAATTTCAGTGTTAAGACCAGTGTTGCCACAATTATTTTGAAAAAAAGCTAGACCCCCTTTAAAAAAAGGCTAAAAAGGGCTAGATTAAATTTTTCAAGCTAGAAGAAACAAGCTAGAATGAAATTTTTATAAACATGTGTGTTTTTTATTATGTAAACTCATAGTTCGCTTAAAATAACGGAAAAAAATTTGATTCAGATAGTAAATGTTACGAATATTACATATGTATATAAATATGTATGTACAGTAGGGTGGTCCTTAAAAAAAAATTGGGACGCCCCCTTAATTGGTTTGAAATGGGACAAAAAAGTCTTGGGATTTTCTTCAAATTTGTATCTACACTCAGAAAAAAAATCAGGTAAATCTAACCAAAAATTTACCAAAACTCAGGTTAAAATTTTCTAACCTGATGCTACAGGTTGTCATTCATGAAATCTGGTTACCTAGTGTAGAGTTAACTATTTTCAGGTTATAAATACTATAGAGCAATGTTATTATAACAAGAACATGTTGTGGCAACATGATGTTAGTGATAACCTGGTCGTAAGGTAGACTTAACCTGGATCCAAATTTTTATATAGCAGGTTAAAATAACATCTTTAACAGGTAGTTCACTTGAGAACTACAATTAAAAATTGATTTTTATAAATATTTACTTTAAAAATCTTTATTGAAGAAATTCATATATTTCTTATATATTTTTTAATCTTACTGCTTCTTATTATTACATAATAAATGCACATGTTAAGGAGGATAACATATTTCACTGTATTTTAAGAAAAAAGGTAAACATATTTTTCAGCAACAATGTATGATTGCAAATGTGAATCATAAGAAGAAAGTTTATGTTGAAAGCAAATAAAATTAACCTTATTTTCGATGTCAATTACAATATTTTCAATTTCAAACAATAAAACACTACTTTTTCTTACAGCTACGTAATATCCTTCTCTATATTGAATGCCCCTGAATGTAGCCTTCGAATAATATGCTTAAGTCTAAAGTCGTTTTCTAATTTGTAAATGGCGTTATGTGGTTTTAAGTGTTTTGGATTTTGCGTCCAAAATTGTCCGTAAAATTGTTGAGTTTGGAATACTCCTTCAACAGCCTTTGTCCTCGCACTGATTCTGAAAACAGTATGTTTAATGGCTTATTTTGTGCTGCAGTAATATTAACTTTTTTGTTCCATAGATATAGTTTTTCCCGGAAACGTATTCTCGCGCCAAGTATAGACAAAGGAAAAATTTCAAAGTTTCCTCATCAATTCCGCACTCTAATTAAAAAGCTGATTCACACATTTATTGACATAAACCAACGTTTCTGCCGCAAAATATCAAAAAGATGCAAATTTAGGAGCACCTCTCTGTTTAAATGCGGCAACGCAATATATTATATTACCTGTCAACTTTTGAAAGATTTCCTCTCCAAAATTCAATTCTTTAAGAATTATGTCCTTTAATCGTCAATTTTGAACTTTTATATTAAAAATAACAATAATATAAGTGGATATGTATTTTTTATTAATTTATTTGAATAAATAAATTTTTTGACAAAACGTATGTCAAAGGCAAGTTTGATAAATTTGTAAATTTTGTTTTGTTTCCATAGAAAACTTTTTAGGTTAGCATGTTACCTGACGCAGGTTAGAACATTTTCGTCTGAGTGTATATCCCATACTGACCTTATTTCAATGTGAAGTTTGGCCTAAGCCGCCATTTTTTTGAACCACTTTTTCTTTTGTGGTTTTTAATTTTAAAAAAGAATATATCAAAAATAAATATCGCTCGCATCTAGTTTAATGGAAAGTTGCGGATATAGCTTTTCTAAAAATCAGTATAAGTTGGGAATTCCTTAATAGATTTTAAAGTTTTTGTATTGAAATTCTCTATAAGGTAGGAAGGCTAACTTTTTGTCACCTACACGGTTAGAAATCTTGGATTAGATTTTAATACAAGAGAAATATTACAACGGTTTTTAATACAACTTTGATTAAATTTAATACTTTTCAACAGATTACAAAAATAGTAAAGCCGTTGGGTCCTGGGTGTTTTACTATCAAATTAAATGATGAGTACAATTTTCATTCAAAGTTTTGAAAAAATAGTAATGTACCTATATTCATTTCCGAGAATATTTACAGTTTCTTTTGTTATAAACTTTTATTTATTTTAACGCAATGGCTTAATCAAAATAAAATTCAAAAATAAGGCTGTTCTCAAAAATAGTAGTGGTTACTAAAATTAAAAAAAAACGACACAACTTAATTTAAACTACATATTACATGTTATACATGTTTCTTTGGGTCTAATATTTCGTGATAAACGCTTTTTTCTTCATTACGACTTTGCATCGCCGTGGAATAGAGTCAATAAGGTCCTTACAACGCTTCACAGGAATTTCAACCCAAGTCCCTTTAAACATTTGTCAAAGCTGTGTTCTACTTGATGGCTTTGCTGTTGTTACGATTCGTTTGATATCTCCTCACCAATTTTCTATCCGATTAAGGTCCGGAGACTGAGCTGGCCACGGCATCACGTCGATTGTTTAAGATACAAACATTCATAAGCTAGTTTACTAGTGTGTTTGGGATCGTTATCCTGTTGAATCCTCAATTTTAAAGGCATTTCCCGACTGGCATACGGTAGCATTACATCCTTCAATAAATTAACGTTGACTGCTTTTTCTATAATACCTTTGATCAAGTGGATAGGGCCAACGCCAGTCTATCAAAAGTAAGCCCATACTATAATGGTTTGTTCACCATGTTTAACCGTCTTGGTAGTATATTTGGGGTGGTATTCTGTGTTTGATTGACAAGGAACATACTGCCTGGAGCCTGTTCCACATCTGACTGTAATACGTTGCGCCACTCATCGGCATTCCATTTCATACAATCTTTTGCAAATTGTATTCTTGCGATGACGTGCTTCTTCGTCTAAAGTTATACCTTCCTGGAACTTCTTGTATTCAAATTATTTTCCATTAGTCGACGACGAATTGTCACAGCACTGATTTGGCTGATTTTTAATCATTTTTGAGGACACTGCGGCGCTCCGAGGGCTTAGTCTTGCAATATCGTACACTTCGTCTGTCGTCTAATCAGGCCCGTACCTACCCGACTTTGCTTGGGGGGCCACAAAAAATTTTACTTTATATAACGTTTTTTTTTGAAAAATTTTGGATGGAGTTACAAGCGATCAAAGTTCACAAAAAGCTACTTTTTTGGTCTTTTTTAAAAGTCACTAAATTTCAATTACTCCGTTTGAACACAAAAATATTATTTTACAAATATTTGAATGTAATTTTGTCCAAGTCGGACAAAATCTGTGAGTGCTATTCTAAAATCAATGAAAATGGGTAATTTCCATATTTTCATGCATTCCCGCATATAGGCCATTGACTATGTAATTAAATAAGGAACTAATTCGTAAAAGATATTTTATGGTCTTATATGTTCAATTGTTCCCTATAAAAGATGAATCCAACAGTGCTGTTAAACTTAGGCTTGAACTTTTGAGACGGTGCATATTTGCTTTTTTTTTATTTTTTTAATTATATATGTATGTATATACATATGTATATTTTTTTTGTGGATATCTCGAAAACGATTTTTAAGAAGAAAAAAAATGATTAGTATTTTTGGAATATACGCCCCAAAATACATAGAAAAAAGTATTTGAGAAATAAGATTATTTTTTGTGTAAACTATATGAATATCTAGTGTGCTTAATGCGTATTTTAATATTTTCGGGCAAAACATATTGCGAAATTTTTCCGTCGCCACAAAGTACAACAACATTATGAAGGCCATTCCATTTTGAAATACGTGCTTCTAAATCCATCTTTGAAAACTATATCCATATTATGAATACTTTGCCTCAAATGGTTGGCGAACGATTTGATGGTGATGACGTAGCAATAGCAGTCGGTTTGTCACACGTGATGGTATCGTTGGAATATGTCTTCACATTAGTGTTTATGAAGGATTTATTGCAATCGATTGAACCAGTAACGAAAGCGATTCAAGGCCGAACAATGGGATACAAAGATGCTATGCCACTCATTAGAGCTGTTTTTACAATGATTGAAAAAATGAGATCACAAAATAGTTTCGATCAATACTATTTTCAAACGATAGATCTGTTGGAACAATTAAAGCCCACAGAATCAGCTCACGCCTCAAATCGTCCAATTTGGAATAGGCAGCAGTCAAAAATGCTGAAAGAGTCAGTTGTTGAAGAAACACTGGGTGAACGAAGCGAATCGATCATCATGCTGAAATCAACATTCTACGAAGCAATCGATATCGTATTAATTGAAATGACCAATCGCTTTGTTACAAACAACGGCATTCTCACAGCTATCGATACAGCTGATGAAATGGATTTGGAAAAGCTGCATCCATTGGGCGATTTGGGCATCCAGTTACCAAGTGAAATTGAGCTCAAAATTGCCAAAGAATATATAGATAGAATTCGTTCGGAGAATGATCAATTAAACAAATTTAAAAAGCCGGAACAAAAAAAAATTAAGACGGTGGTGCTGACTTAGCTGTATAAGGTGCGTCAAGTAATGGAAAAAGTGTACAATCTTTTTGCAACCATCGAAATTTCCCCGGCTGGAACGGAAGTATGCGAATCGTCATTTTCGGCATTAACACGAATTATACGGCCACAACGAATAGGCATGTTGACTGATAGGCTGAATAATTTATCGTTCCTGGCTTTCGAGCACAAACGTTTTTAGTCTATAGATATAGACATGGTTTTAAAAAGATTCAATGCCCTGAAAGATCGCAGAGTACAGCTATTTAAAATTGTTATTGTTTAGAAAAAAATAAACTTTAAACCTAAGTAGTATAAACTATAAATATAATTTTCTAATTGCTTTTGTTTTTGAAGTTTTCCTAAAAAACGCTTGAAGAGCAAATGAAACGCTAGGGGCAAATGAAGCGCTAGGGGGGGAAATGAAGCGCTAGGGGGGCTAATGACGCGCTAGGGGGAGATAAGCCCCCTAGCCCTTATGGTAGGTACGGGCCTGCGTCTAATAACGAAATCTGGCGGTTACCACAACGATTTTTAGGTTTCTTACAATAGGTAATAGCTTTAAATATCAGGGGCAGTGCATCCAACCATATTTTTGGTTTCCTTGAAGGTCTTGCCCTGATTCTTTAGTCTAATTATTAATTCTATCATTTCGATTCAGTAATTCCTTCCTCTACCCACTAAAAAAAGGAAGAGTACATCGATTGCAATAAATTCATATAAGCAAATTATTGAATTACTTAATTACACTTACTTATGGCGGATTTCTAGAATTTTTAATTTTTTTCAACTAATTACGTAAAGCACTACTATTTTAATGAACAGCACATTTTTGGTGCAAAAATGTAAATGCATCACAAACAAGAAAACACGAATCAAAAGTAACGGGCTTTTTTACTTTTCTGTTCTTTTTATTTAGTCCTACGAAAATTTTACTAAGGAATTCAATTTTTAAGGCTAAATATTTTAGAAAAGAGATTTAAAAGTCATGTCCTGCAACACTACTATTTTTATGAACACAACTGTAGGTATTATATTTGATTTTTAAACCATCATATATTATATTTGAATACTTCAATATTGAACTTTCATTTTACGTTGTTGTCAATATAGATAAACTTTTAGCCAACCAATAAATAACACGTCGTTGGCTGTTGTCGTTAAGCTGCGCGTGCAACCATTGTATAAAAAGGGAACCCGGTTCGAATTCCATTCGAAATGAAAATTTTTTTTTTAAATCTTAATAAAAACGAGTATTAAATTTTAATACAAAAAAGTATTAAAAACGAATTTAATTATTTAGGCAGTATAAAATTTTAATACAATTCTGGTGTAGTCATATGAGGAATTCTTTAAAAATTCGAAAATTTAAAATTGAGGGCACACATCTGAAACCACTTTTAATCTATAGTTTGGACGTTTCTAAACAAACTGACCTAAATGACACCCAAAATTTGAGGGGGGAACACCCCATTTGGCGCTTCACCATTTGCCCCTTCACCGACTAGTATAATTGAAAACTTAATTCCTCTTAAAGTTGTTAACATAAAATTATAAAATTTAGTACACATGTTGACAATTGATTGCACTTTCTACTCATGATAAAAAAAAAACTTAATAATTTTATTTTCTTATTTGCTTATAACTTTTAAATAAACAATTGATGATAATTTTGTTTTCCCAATACGCAAAAATAAATTTTTTTTGGTATGAGCCTTGAATAATGAAGATTGAATATATGTATGTAAAAAAATTAAGTGTGCCTTCACTCATTTCTATAAAAAAAAGATTTTATATCAAACGATATGCGACAAAATCCCATGCGCGCCATGTATTTGAACATAAAATACGCAATTGCGTTTGCAAAACAAACCAACAAAAACAAACGCATGGGATTTTGTCGCATATCGTTTGATTAAAAGTGGTTTCAGATGTGTGCCCTCCATTTTAAATTTTCGACGTTTGTGATCGCGTAAAGCCAGAATTTTTAAAGAATTCCTCTTATGTATATGTACATAAGTCAAAAAGTATTAAAATGTAATCCAAAATTTCTAACCGTGTATATAAATAATCAAATTTGCTTAAAAAAAATGAAAAAAAAGCATTTGTTGTAGCTATTTTCGGTCACAACAGACATATTGCAGATACCTTTGGTACATTTTATACCTTTAAATTTTTGTCTGAATTGATTGGCTGACAAGTAAAGTTTTTACAAGCATTTATGCGAAGTATGTGCTGTCAACAATGCATTTTTTTTCAATTTACCATTTATATGGAAAATTGGGGCCAATCGAAAAAAACCATTACGATACTTGGATTCTACGGAAAATTTTACTATAGAAAATGTTATCGTAATCCGTTGTGGAAACGAAAATTGTTCAACTAAATTCGTTCGTTTACATTTTGTATTGTATTTTGACAACTATGAAACCAATGTAGGAGAACACACTTTGTAATAGGAAAAACTCTTTTCTATATAATCGTGTAGTGATGGCAAACTGCCAAAAATAGTGTTTGATAATTTGTGAACGCGAAAGTTGCGTAAAAGTGGTAAATTTTTAAGACTTTGGAGTTTCGGAACTCCATTTGATAAAAAAGACCAAAAAATAAAAAAGGAAAAAGAATGCTGAAAAAAAGGTTAGAGGCTAGATGAAATTTTCGAGGCTAAATAGAATTCAAAAAGGCTAAATCTAGCCTCAAAAAGGCTAAAACGGCAACGCTGGTTAAGACGGCTTAAGAGCCAATAAAATTTAAATGCAGTATGAAGTTTAATTTGACTTAAAAAAACGTAATGAACTTTGACATTTCTTCTTCAACTCTTTCGGAGATAGGCGTTTTTTTCTGTATTCGCGGTTGCGGATGTAATTTTCGACACCCAGTACGTAATTTGTGAATTATATGTGATTGTTTTTGTAAATTGAGTAACAAAATATGATAGCATTACGTTTAAGTAATAACACAATTAGAGTATGCATTGTGAAAAAAAAAAGTTATAATAAAAAAAAATAGGAAAAAGAGTCTCGAACGTGTGGGGCACATTTGAATTCTGCCAAAAGCGTACATCAGCGTCAAATGTACCCCATATTTATGTAATGCATGTTTTTTAAATGGATTTTTCGTTATTTCTTTTGAAATAAATAGTTTTAAAAAAAATTAACTACGTAGATTCCAATTTAACAAATAGTCAAATTTTATAGTCCCATACTTTTTTGAATACAAGCACTTTTCCTCATAATGTCAAATGTGCCCCTTTAAAAAAATGACTTTTTTTTGAAAAAGTTTTAGGAAAATACGGTGATGTAGTTTTTGTTTTAAAACTTTTTCGAGGTTTGATGCCGAATAGTCAATGTTTACAAAACAATAACAATTTTTAAAATCCATTAATAGTTTATGGAAAAATAGGCCTTTAAAAATTAAGTGTCAAATGTAACCCACTTTCCCCTACACCAGAAAGATATACCTACAGAAAAACAAAAGAAAAGATGTGAATTTTTTATTTTTACTTTCAATACTTACACAGAAAAAAAAAATTCGCTGATATCAAACAATTTCGAGCCACTGTTCAAAGGTGCTCACCTCACCTTACCCAACTCAAGGTTCAAACCCCGGCGACGACATAATTTTTTTTTTTTTTAATTTTTTTATTTTTTTAATTTAAAAAACAAGCAGAGAACTATAAATATATTGAAAATATCTTGAAAACTGCCTTTTATATTCAAAAATAACGGACTCGTTTTTTATTATTAACATAAAAGGCAATTTTCAAGATATTTTCAATTTATACAAATACAGTTCTCTACTTCTTTTTGTTTTTTAAATACATTTAAATTAAAAAAATAAAAATAAAATTATGTCGTCACCGGGGTTTGAACCGAAGCTTCCCTGATCAGACAATGAAAGTTTTTTATTTGCAATATCAGTGAAACATTTTGCTGATTACGCTAAAATATTTTGTTGTAAAATCAGATAATTTGAATTTGAAAGTCCAAACAACAAAGGATTTTGATTTTGCAAATTGTTTCTTTGATTCAAAGAAATGAATTGCTGAATTCCACAAATTTTAATCAGGTTTCTGTGGGGACCTGCTTTAAGTCCTGTGAGTGACTGGGCCACCAAAATGCGTTGACTTTATAGTCTTCAAAACATTTTTCACAAACTAAGAGGGTCGTTATCTTGCTGATAGATCCAAAGCAAGGCTATGTTTTCCTTAGAATAGGACAGCATTGCGTTTTTGAGTATTCGGCTGCTGTCATTTTGCTCGTCGTCCGGAATATAGGACCTATCCCATATTAAGGAAAACACTCCCACACCATAATATTTGCACCTCCGTGTGTATGTTTTCTTTTTGTGAATCTGACGTGAAACTGTTTACCTTTAGGCTGTCGCACATTCCTTTCTGAATCATTTGCCAAATAGTTTCATCTCTCCTTAAGATATCACGCCACTTTTTCTCCAGTTCAGGTCATGGCCAGTTTTCGTGATGCCTTGAAAAATTTAGCCTCATGCTCAATCCCGTAGCAAAGGAACTTTTTTTAGCTATGCGCCCAAGTCGGTTAGCCTTTAGGAAACGTCCTCGAATTGTTTGAGCGCTAACCACGTTTTCAATTTTTGCTAAAATTGTCTTTAAAGATTTATATATGCCTTTTTTTGATATTTGCAATATGACGATCATCTGTCGGAGCGGTTTTTGATGGTTAACCACGAGTTTCTTTTAGCAGTTCATTTTTAAGCCTCTAATGCGCAAGAAAACGAAACTCAAAAAATTGCTATGGAACTGATAGAAATAGTCAAGAAAAAAAAGTTTTGTCCTAGCAATTTGCCTAATTTTTTGCTTTAAGGATGGAGGAGGCAAAAGATCCTTTGATGCATATTTTTATCATTGCGCATTTAGCCAATAAAACTTTTGAATTCGAAATTGAATTTTATATCGTTACAACGAACAAAGTTTTTAGTATTATTAAAAAAAAATATAAATTTTTAAATGATAGTTTAATTAATGATAATGACAGTGTAAGCAAAGTATAGCAAACCCAGGTTTTCTCCGAACATGAAAATCTTATTTGAGGCAATTTCAAATGTGTATAATTTTTATTTTCAATTATAACGACACTTCAGCGGCTGAAAGAAGTACCCACACAACATCGTAAAAATTATATGATGAGCCGTTACATATTAACGTATTCAGAATTTTGACCAAGAGAACGAAATTCAGTATGATTCAAATATGCATCATGGCGCACTAGAGGGTTAAATACATTTCTCACGAAATTGTGAGATATATTCAGCAACATGCAAGCTGCATCGAAGAGATTTTCTTTCTTTTTTTCAAGTTTAAAGCCAGTCTGTATTCCTCAACTCAACTAAACTTTTTTGCTGTCAATTCACTGCATTTTAAGATTTAATTAAAGAAAACTCACCGTTCTTCTAAGGAAAAAAAAATTTATAGAACAAAAATTTGAACCAGGTGTAACTATTATTTTGAGCAGGCAAAACTGTTTAAGATGGACCCCATAGTAAAATTCTTTTACTCAAAATGAACCAGAGAATCTAATTTTTCCGGATAGCATACCATAAGCGAACCACCCTGTATATATAATTACAAAAGAAAGTGTTGTAAATTTATTTTTAAAGTAATTTTAACTTTTCTGTTCTTACGCAGAATATCTTCCATTTCTCCTCTCTTCCTGATTTACATAAACTCCCGCAATAAGGAGAAAATCGCGCAATCGGACAACACTGCGTAGTAGCGCAAAAAAAAAACATGTAAATAAATACATAAAAAGAATAAAAAAAAACAGTAAGAAAATGAGTCAAAAGAGAAAAAACTTGTAAGGGCGTTTTCGACATCTGTGAGAAAATCGTTTTTCATGTAATACCATATTTTTAAAACATTGTCTGTATTAAAAAGTAACCACGACTAAAAGTCTAAAGCTGCCCAATTTATTTAATACTAGTGGTACCCGCGGCTTCGAACGCGCACATCCGTTTGTTTTTTTTTTTATAATGAAATTATTCTCTCAACATCTCATTTCATCTTCTCTCTTCAAAGGTAACAAAAAAAAACACAATTTTTTTTTCTCAAACTTATTACAGTGAAATTCCCCACATAACCGGACAGCTCCTATAACCGGACATATTTCGGCGAAACTCACTTTTCATTAACTTTTCCATACAAAATCAATTCCGATAGCCGGACGCTCCAATAACCGGACGTGGACACTATATTCTGTGTCATTTTGATCAAAATATCTCTTTTAAACAGACAGAATTAAATAAGAATTCTATTAAACTTTTACTACTTCTTTTTTTTTACAAATTCTAATTCGTTTTTGTTTTGAAAGCAACGAATTTGGTGGTTCCCCTAATAATGCTAATATACCTACACATTTATGTCAGTAGTGTTGAGTAGAGTTGGACTTTTTCGTTCATTCTGGTTTGCTGGTTTTGATGAATTTTCGAAAATTGATCAAAGTTTATTAACTGAATATAACAATAATGAAGTACAATTTGAAAATCAAAGCGCCACTCCAGAGATAAGCGTAAATTTGTTCAACAAATTCAATAATTTTTTTTTGTTCCTCTCCCATAAGCGGACATCTCCCATAATCGGACAAAGATACTGCGAATTGGGGAATTTCACTGTATTTATTTATTGTAACAACTCGCTTGGAGACTAACAATAAGTATACAGATCTTAAAAAACTAATGGAGACTTGTACTTTTCTGAGCCATTGCTAAAATTTTTTTTTTATTTTCAAATCAAACTCTGCCTTGAGTTGTTGAAGGGGTTGCGATTATACGTTTACATAATGGCTACAGGGGTGGTAAAAAACACAATTGAAAGAAACAATTTTTTTGTAAGGTTTTGCAAAAACTTAGTCCTAAAATAAAGGATATTAACTTAAATAAGAAAAATAAGTTCGCAATAGCCTGCTTTGGCACAAATATGTTGTTTTAAAAAAGAAATTATTAAAATCGGTTCAGTATATTTTGCGCTACAAACCATTTCCATATAAGCAATTTTATAAATAGTATAGACTAGTTTGTACCATGAAATGTTATCGTACCGAATTTTGTAACATTTACTTGAATATGTAGTTTCCTCAATCTACATAGCTTTTTAAATTAGATGAGTGGTTCCACGCCCGATAGTTCAAATTGTCCCACTCTTTGTTCAATAGTTGTTTGGTTCATCAAATGCTCCGCTATTAAATTTGACAGCATTTATCTTAATAGCGTTATCAGTACAGTGCTTCAAAATTGTTGCTTATATAGGAGGTGCCACGCTCTGTTATTTCAATTCTCACTACTTTTTGGAGTGCCGTTCTTTCTAATATACATATGTTATGTTTTTTCGCATATCGTTTTAAATTTTTTGCTATGTATCGGAGGTTCATGCTCTCTTTTCCAAATTAGCACACTTTTTCTTTGGTATTTCTTCAAAATATACTCGGTATAATGCTTAAAAGTCTTTGCGTATATAGGAAGTATTACACCTATTTAATTCAATGTTAAATGGGATATGATGTCAACTTTTTGTAAAAACTTTGACTTACGCTACATTTTGAAAAGAAGCTTATGGCATTATGTTTAAAAATCAGTCGAGTCGAAAAATTTTAACACTGGAGGTACATGACACCTACATTAAACGTTTGATCCTTCTTATATCTTAAACTGTTCATAACTCAAACTTGTAATAGTAAAGAGTATTGGTCAGAATGTTATAATAATGTGGAAGGCAGCGTTGAACTTTTCAAGGTTATTTCCTCCCACTTAACTTTTTAGTTTAGATAAGGCTGATAGTGGAAATATGCGTCAGTCACCAGAATCGTGGTGAGTGAGTGGCCGACGAAAAAAGTTTCGCTCAATAACTCGGAAAGTAAGCCACAAATAGAAAATCTTGTTATGACCAATGTTGTAGAGCAGATGAAAACACGTCGATTTCGTCGACAAATTTCGAAATGACAAAATTTGACCCACTTTTCATAGTTTTAAAATTTTTAATGACCTTCACCATTTGCGAAAAAATAAGGTTTTTATTGAAAGTTTTAAATTAACATTACTCGTTTTAAACTGAAAACCGTAAGCTTTGCTCAAAATTACTTTGTTTGACTCAAAATTACTTTGTTTGACTCAAAATTATAGTATTTATAACTTTAAAATGGTAAAAAGTGGGTCAAATTTTATTATCTGAAGACTTTTCATACATGAAATCGATGTGTTTTCCACTGTCCTACAAGTTTGGTCTTATCATATTTTTCCATATGTGGCTTACTTTCCAAGTTATTGAACGAAACTTATTTCGTCAGCCTCTCAAACATTTTTTATTATCGATATTTCGAAAACCAAACGAGTTATCGATTTTTTTTTTTATTTAACATTTTCAATTTATTTCGAGCTATTCTATTAAAAACCATCGTTAAATTTTGGCGCCATTGAAATCGTAATTCTAATGGTATTATCAAAATCAAATGTTTAAGTTGATAACTCGAAAACTAAACGAGTTATCGATTTTTTTTATTGAACATTTTCAATTTTGACGTGTTTTATCGAAAAAAATTATCCACGGATATCGTAATCGTGCCCTTAAGAGTTTCATTCGCATTCAAAACTATGTGAACTTACCGATTTCGCGCATTTTCAGTATAATGAGGAACAACTAAATAAGTTAACGCTATACCAAATTTCATTAAATTTTTACAGCTGCGTTTTCATGCGTTCGTGACGGATATATCGGCGCAAGAGGTGACACTGATCAAGAATATGTAAGGTTCTCTCAATCTGTCATGCCTACTACTTCTATGCGCTTCAAACGTAGTAACTAAGTGTATAGTTGACCCTATGTGTATACTATACTACACTGTATAGTATAGAAAAAAAAAAAACAGAAAAAAAAGACAACGCCACGCAAAAAAATCCGAATGCATATAAAAATTGAATACTTGTACCAACAATACACACACACACAGCCAAAGCAGCAGCAACAACATCAATAATAAGTACAAACGATGGCCACTGGCTGCCTTGGTATGACCTGGTCCGTTGTTGCTACTACCGTACAGCGTCGTTTAGTTGTTTCGTTGGACATCGGCAACGGTTTTGTCGTTATTTAGTTGTTCGTCGGTGCCTTCGTTGTTTAGTATAGCGGCGGGTTTGGTGCCGAAGAGCGATGGTTGGTTGGTTGGTTGCCTTTACGTTATTGTGAGGTTATTGGACCATGAACAGGGGACGGTTAGTAGAGGGCGAGCACCGAAGGTAACCAACTGCAATTTAGCGCAAAAAAAAAGAAGAAGGGAGCAAAACGACAGTAAAAAATTTTAGAAAAAAAAACAACATTTAGGTAGGACGAATGAAAGGAAAAAGATAGTAACCGACGCAAAGCGCAAAGAAATGTACACAATGAAAAAATATATAAAAATTGAATCAACTAAAAAAAACTTACCAAAATAACACGCTCCGAATGACGCACTGGATTGGCAGGACTCCAAAAACAGAATAAAAAAAAAAAAGAAACGAAAGAGCCCGACAGCAATAGCATAAAATAAGAAAAAAACCAAGAAAAATTAAACATAATAAAGTGAATGAAAATGTACGCACGCCCACATTTGGGCGTGCGAGTGCACGTAAAGTAAGCAAAATGACGTAGAAAGTATCATTTGACTTAAGACATAATGTACTATGCATTTTACTCACAAAAAAAAGAAAAACTTATTTTGAAGTTGTTGTTTGGAATATAATAATTTTAGTATATAAGATATTTTAAAGGAAACATTGTTTTTATGTTAAAAAAATTATGTTTGTTTTTGTATTCTTCAATAGGTACCTATGTATGTAGCGGAAAGTGGGTAGGGTTTTCATACGATTCTATGATTCTATCAGTACATGTGCTGATTTTTACTTATTTTTTTTTAAAATACTGATTTTTCGAGTTTTTTTAGTTCTTAATTATTACCAGTAGCGTACCTAGGAGGCTGTAAAATAATTTTTGTTTTGTAGCATACATATTTAAACTAATCAAATTTTGTGTACTCGTACCTTTTTTTTAAAGTAAATGAAAACACCAAATAGCACTGTGTAGGGGCTCCATGAGGTTTTCGTATGTGAAAAATATGTTATTTTGCTAATAGTACGGGAGCCCAACAGGGGATTTCGGGATTTTCTCGAGCGCAGCAGATTAAGATATGGAGGATACATTGCACCTTGTTGAGTACCTCTACCAAATCTTAGCCCTCTATAAAGTGCCGCGAGTGTAGGGCAGCCGGTCAGAATAGTAAAAAAATCGATAGCTGGATTTACTCGAGCGCGTCAGATTAAGGCATGGTGGGTTAATTACATGCTGTAGAGTGAGCATTTCCTTAATCTGACGATTTGACCGTGACGTAAGGGAGTGGCAGGGTCACCAACTTGCAAAAAAAAAGTCATCTGGATTTTCTCGAGCGCGGTCAAATTTTTTTTTATTTTGAAGGAAATAATTCAAGGATAACGGAAAACATATAATCTACCGATTTCCACAAGCCGAAGTAACAAAAATCGTCATTAAAGTATAGCGCGTGCAGCTAAATTTTTTAGTTTTTAGGAACTTAATATACAAATAATTTAGTTGTTCCTTATTCTTTTTAGCTGTTCATTATTCTTCTTTTTTTTTACGTCACGTATTTCTTAAAAAAAAAAAAGTCCGAAAAATCACACTGAAATACAACACTGTGCCGGAAAATATGGAACGGATGGTCACCTTATGTATTCCAAACTCCGTGCCTATCTCTCTCACACTCACGCACCGTCCCCACCAGTGTTGGCACAGACGGTACTTTAGTACCAAAATTGATACTATTTTCATAGCCAAAATACCACAGAACGGTTTTCCGGAAACCCATCTGTTTTGGTATTATTATTTTCGTTTGCTTCAAAATCTATGTGGAACATAGGAGGAAAGACAAATTCAATATATAGTTATTACCAATTTCGAAATTTATCTTGCCACTATAATATAAGATAATATCCGAAATTTATCAATAACCGATTTTTGGTATAAAATAGGAAGCTTGATTAATAATTTTCATGAGCATCTGTTTCTAAACGTTACAAGGATTGCTAAAGGGCATTTATTCATACCCCATTCTTCAGTGAGTGTCACTTAATTCCAATAAACCAAATCTTCGAAATAGACTGAAGTTTGAAACAGTTTCGGAAATCTTGAAAGCAAACAATTTATTAAAAGCTAGTAAATGTGACTGCTTTAATTGCAAAAACAAATAAATTTAATTAACATGTCAAATTATAATAAGGCAGACACTGATTCAGACTAGATGTATGTATATAAAAAGTATTAAGTTTATTTTTTATACACAATACAATTAAAAAATAATCTGTTCGTTTGTGTTATTTATGTAAACTATTAAAGTAAATGTACTTGTGTTTTCCTTCTATTTCCGATATTTGGTACTATTTTTATGATTTTGGTACTTTTTCTGCCAGGACTTGATACCTTTTCAAATATTTTCAGAAAACCTAAATGGCATCACTGATTGGGATTTTTTAAATTTTTAAGATTTACGAAAAAAATATCATGAAAAAAAAACTTTTTCAAACGGTCAGATTAAGCAAACTCCTCCAAATAATCGTCAGATTATGGGTCAGCACGACTAGGACATCAAGCGGCAAGAGTATGCTAGCTGAACAAAAGTGAATCTCTCGTTTAAAGAAAATAACGGTATAGTTTTACAACAAATACTCTCAAAGCTCGAAAACCAACAAATATTTTTGTTTTCTGTAAGTAAATTTACAGTTTCAGACCCTTAAAGTGAGAGAAGTTGTTTTCTTCAACTTTTAATTTCTGAAAAATTGTGAATTGTGTTGAAGGTAAGCACTATTGAAATTAATATAAATAGTGAAAAATAATTTCATAGTTTTTTATTGACAACAACAACAAAAAGATGTCTTAACAAACTTAAATATTAAATTTAGTTTCCTAACTTTGGGAGAGTAGAAAGTATTAGCATTCACGTGTATTCAACCATTTTATTTTTTTTACTGAAAGTTACTTTTTCACTGCTTCTTCTGAAAGCAATATCTTTTTGCACACTTTTGCACATATGAACATATATATTTTTTTGTTTGTTTTAAGAGTACATTTTTATATGAAAAAATGTGAGTCATACCAGGAATGGGAAAAATCCGCGAAAAACGATAAAAGCTTAAACCTATTTAAGCTATGCCTTTTAATATAAAAGCTAAGTGGTGTGAATTCGGTGTGCATCGATTAAGCGGTCTTCGTAAAAATGATATTTTAAAAATTTATTTGTATGAGGGCCACCCTAAATATGCACCCTTAATAAAAGTCTTATAGCCTAAGCTATGGCTTTTAATATAAAAGACACTTGGTGGAAATTCCATGTGAATCAATTAAGTGGTCTCTGTGAAAATTATATTTTAAATATATTTTTGTATGATGGCCACCTTAAATATGCACCCTAAATAAAAGTTTTATAACCTATGACACCCGCTTGATCGATACTAACATACTGTAAAAATTTCACAAAATTGACCGGATAGTTTTCGCATCCATAAATTGACCAGCACCGGCCCAGGGGGTCGTTTGCGACCACGCCTCCCATATAATTTTTTTTTTCGATCCAACAAAGACAAATACGCAAAAAATAATTTTGTCCAGCTAGCTTGTTCTAGTCACAACACTGTGCGTCTGTATAAAAATCTGACGCGCTAGTTAAATTCCTTTGCAATTTAAATTCGGTAATTTATTTTATTATTTCTTTACTTTATTATTTTATTCTTTCAATTCAAATTTAGATCTAAACTTAAAGTATTCCTACCTAAGGATCTAGAGCTGAGCTGTTGCTTTTGTTGCTGCTACCGTCGCTGTTGTCGTTGTTGTTGTTGTTGTAGCTGTTGCTGTTGTTGTCGCATATAGCATACTTGATGATATCAAGTTGCTTCACTAATCCCATAAAAAGCACGTACGATTTTATTGTGTGGGATAGTGCGGCATCAGCAACTTTAATGTTTGCTGAGCCCAGTGGATGTTAACTCGTTTGAGTAACTAAAAATAGCGTTTTCTTTTTGCATTTTCGAAAAGTGGCCTCGCTCTTGCGTCACATCCGTAACGTCAGTCTAATGAATGGGAGCTTCGTTTGGGATTACTTAACATCCCCATGAAAATCTGACGCGCTCGAGTAAATGTTTTTTTCCCATTTTTAACTTATCCGTACGGCCACCCCCTCCATCCAAATCGGCAGATTAATATACCTCCGTTATCAGAGGCATGCCCCAGCATATACACCATCAATATCTGACGCGCTCGAGTAAGTCCATTTGCATGTTTTTTTACATTTTTGAAAGCCTGTAGTGACTTCCCCCACCGGTGAAGGGTTAAACATTATATAACCTTTTTTTCTTCCTACTATCTAATCTTCCAAATCCAATAGGTCCCCACGACGCTCGAGTAAATCCACATTTAGCATCGTAGGCTCCTCTATTATAAGGTTTAGTAGAATCCGAAAAGTTGTAAATACAAAATTTTGTAATGTGACTTAACCTGTGATTTTTATATTCACTATGAATGAGGTAAAAAAAAAATTTGTACTGATTTCTACTGATTTTTTGTGTTGAATATACTGATTTTGTGTTTCCAAAATCTGTCAACCCTAAAAGTGGGGTACTTTTGACACTTATGTAATTTTTAAAGGCCTATATATCCTCAAAGTATTAATGGATTTTAAAAATTGTTATTGTTTTGTAAACATTGACTATTCGACATCAATCCTCGAAAAAGTTTTAAAACAAAAACTACATCTCCGTATTTTCTTAAAACGTTTTCAAAAAAAAGTCATTTTTGTCAAATGTACCCCGGCACGGAGAAACATGAGGAAAAGTGCTTTTATTTAAAAAAGTATGGGACTATAAAATTTGACTATTTGTTAAATTGGAAACTACGTAGTTAAAATGATTTATTTCAAAAGAAATAAAGAAAAATTCATTTAAAAAACATAACATAAATATGGGCACATTTGACAGATGTACGCTTTTGGCTGGAGTCAAATGTGCCCCACACGTTCAAGAGGCTTTTTTCAATTTTTTTATTATAACTCTTGTATTCTCACATACTTAGATTGTGTTATTACTGAAACGTAATGCTAACATATTTTGTTACTCAATTTACAAGAACAATCACTTATAATTCACAAAACGCTTACGTACTGGGTGGTGGAAATTTCATCAGCGACCGCGAAAACAGAGAAAAACGCTTATCTCCGAATAGAGTTGAAGAAGAACTGTCAAAGTACAATACGTTTTTTTTAAGTCAAATAAGACTCCATTCTGCATTTAAACTTTTTGGCTCTTAAGCCGTCTTCATACTGAAATTAGCAAAGTCAAATGTGCCCCATTGTCAAATGTTCCCCACTTTACCCTATGCTTATAGCGGTTATAAGGTGGGATGTGAGTAAGACCTTTTCTTCAAAATGGGTATCAATTTCCATTGAGTTGGCAATGCTGATTTCAAAATTGTTACAAATTTTGCAATATGTTTTAGAGTTTTCAAGTTATTACAGAATAACCAAAACCGGTGGCCATAAACAGAAGTAATAGCGCTAGAGTCTAGAAACCTATCACAGACGTGTTTTAGGTTAAAACAACAAAAATTTGTGCATTTGAAAAGATCGGTCCAAGAACACGCCTACCTCCCAAAACAAGGGTGGGATGTGGTTGAATCATTTTCTTCAAAGTGTGTATCAATTTCCATTGAGTTGGCAATGCTGATTTCAAAATTGGTAAAAGTATTGTGATATCTTTCACAATTTATAAGTTATTGGAGAAAAACAGTTTCGAACGCTTCAAGGGGGATGAAAAGGCGAAAAAACCACTTACCTGCTCCACTTTCTTGAAGGAAACTTCCTGCTGAATTTAAGCATTTACAATTTAGTAAGGGATTGCAAAATGTGAAGAAATGAAAAATTTTTTTCCTTCAAATATTGCATTAGAAAACAATTCATAAAAAAAAATTGTGAAAAAAAACAGCTGAAACTTTGGATTTTGCTTAACCATACTTTTTTACATAATATACATATAAAAAAACTTAGAAAATCCGGGGATATGTTTTTTTTTGCTGTTGAAATTTGCAAATTTACTCAAATCCGACATTTTAAGCCCTAATTTTAAAAAAATCAGCATAATTCTCATATAGAATACAAAACCTTAAGCAAACAATTTTTAAAAAGTATAATCTATGAACTTTTTGCCAATATGCAATCTTGGTAAATTTCTATATAAATAAATTAATATCAGCATTTCGTAAAAGTCTATATAATTTGTTGCTTCTAAAACTACATGAGGAAAAACTTGATAAAAAAAAATTGTGAAAACTTTGGCTTTTAACTAATCATACTTTTTCACATTATATACATATGGGACGTTCTTTTACAAACCGCACAAAATTCAGGAAAAAAAAACCTCGACTTCTCCAAATGCGATGAAAATTTTGGTTACCGGACATAGCCCCCACGGACATAATCCCCATATCGTAAATGGGGATTATGTCCGCTAATTATTCGGACATATTCCCCATTTTCGGTATGAGGTTATGACCTAAAATTTTTCGGACATAATCCCCATGGGGGTTATGTCCGAAAAATCCCCATGGGGGTAATATCCGAAAAATTTAATTAATGCAAACAGTTTTGGGTCTTATGTATGTCTTTTTTTCCGGTTCTAATCCCCACTTCGTTTTGGGATTATGACAACTTCTAAGGATAGACATAGCCGGTGTTGGATTTTTTTCACTTACCCCCTACTCTTATGTAAAATTACTGTGGCTACCGAACTAGGTGTTGGATATATTATAGACTGAACGGCGGCCAAAGGCCGCCGCGAAGCCGGTGTTGGATTTTTGGGAGTTTTAAATCCTGAGCTGCGGCCGTAGGCCGCCTACTTACCTTAACTTTTATGTAGAATTACTGTAACTAGCGAAGCCGGTGTTGGACATACGGACATAATTTCAATGGTGGCATTATTAAAAAAATCCCCATAATGGTGGTTATGACCGAACTGACCGACTGATGCGGACATAATCCCCATAGCTTTGGGGCTAATGTCCGCTGTTTTATGGGCATTATGTCCGAAAATGTTGCGTTCATAACCCCCATACCGAAAATGGGGATTATGTCCGTGGGGACTATGTCACGGCACCAAAATTTTTATCTTGCATCTTCTAACAAATTCAGAATTCAAATGTACTCATACTTGAAGTCTATTATCTCCAGTTCTACTGATCCGATCAATGTTTATAGTCTATATATATTTAATAGTCTATAGCGTTAGCTTCTGTAATAACTTTTAAAAAAAATAATTTATACTGTCAACAAATGAAAAATAATAACAATTTAAATGTTTAAATAGATTTAATATGATGTTTCCCCAACTATAATTCATTGAAAAAAATAACATTTTATTCCTTATTCTTTTATCTACAAAACCCATTTTACAAAAAAGTGGAGTCTCTGTTAGATCGGCAGTTATTAAATATTTTCGAGCGCAAGTCATGAATTCCAGAACAAATTTAAGTGTGCAGCGTGCGACGAGTCAAAACAAAGAAACGAGTATTTAACACTCGTTATTAAATTTTGATTAGTAGAACTGGAGATAATAGACTTCAAGTATGAGTACATTTGACAAAATCCAGCCAATTATCAAAAATTCATATGTGGATATTTTCGTAAAAAAAATTTTCAGCAAAAAAAAACATGGGTCTAGTAATTTTATGTATATAAAGCTGCAAAAAAAATTTCGGGCGATTCTAAAATACCAATTCCAAAATCTTATGCGGTTTGTAAAAGAACGTCCCATATAAGAAAATTTCCGAAATCCGGAGATATGTATATTTCTTTTCTTTTCATTTTTCATTATAATTTTGAAAAATCCGCACAATTCATATAAAGGCGATAAGAGAAAAATAGATTTATTTTTATAATGTGGAAACAATATATTTTCCTCAAATATGCTACATTATTGCATTTTGTTTCAAACAAGTTAACTTGAGTTCTCTATCCAACAGTTACTTTTATAGAAAGCATCATAGAACATTTTTGGTGTGCAAAGTTCAACCAAAAACTATAAAAGTTTTGAATTTGTTTTGAGTTTAGTGACACCATGGGCTCAAAGTTGAACATTTGTTTTTTATAATATGTGTGTACATTAGGGTGGTTCTTATTTGTGTTTTTTGCGAAAATCAAATGCGACGCCCCCCAAATCGGTTCGAAAGAGGATAAAAACATTTAAAAAATTTAATTAAAATTTTTATCTTTAACCCTTACTCGGCCTATTTCAAAATGAAATTTGACTTAAGTGAGCAATGAAAGTCAAATGTTTTGCAAGTATGAAGCGCAGAATTAATGAAGTCGTAAAATTCAGTGTTGGAAACACAAAATTTTAAATTCTTTTTATCATAAATCTCTAGAGATATTTAAAGATGTTTCAATAAAAAAATAAAAAAAAATTCAACAGTATATATGTATGTATATACAGTGGTGTGCGCAATAATAAGGACACTTACATTAAAATAGTTCAAACACACCTCTGCTTCTGTTTGAATAAATTGAAATAAAATGTTACATTACATTACTTGTTGGGATATCAATGCAATAAAGAACCGTTATCAGAGTAAAAATATTTTTCGTCGTCTCGAAGTTGTTGATCGTATTGTGAAGTGAGCTCAGTTTTAACCTGTGCGAAATAATAAGGACACGAATATAAAGTAAGTTATATTTTTCAAACTTTGTGGTTTTTAAACATTTATAAGCTATAACGGTATCTCATATACAATACCGTTATAACTAATGATCTAAAATTATAATTTGAAAAAATAATCAAGTAATGTAATTTAGTGATTCAGAATTGCGAGAGGTCGACATTGCACCGTCCAGCTTCGTAGAGACATAAAAGACCTTCACGATATCGAATTTTCATAACGAAAAATAGCCAGAACGTTGAATTGCTCCAAGAGAATGGTAGAAAATGAAATAAAATATACTCCACAGAAGGAAGCGAGTGAACGAAAGTCAAAAATATCGCCAATTCTTGAGAGGACTATGTTGAGATTTGTGAGACAGAACACCTTTGCATCTTCTAATGAAGTAAAACTAAAGCTTTCCATGGATGTCAGCACTTCGACTATTCGGGAAAGGCTAATTAATAATAATTTAAAAGCAAAGAGATCCAAAAAATTCAATGAGTAGATACTCTAGATGTGAAATCATGTAATTTAAATCCAAACTGCAAATTGCACCTCATCCTTGCGCCAGTCATTGTTGGTATGAGTTACATACATATGTATGTACATATGTATATGTACATATGTATATGTACATACATACATAAGTGCACACCAGGCAAAATATAATAAATAAAAAAACACTCAATTTTATTTATAAAAACAAAAAAAAAAATATTAAATGAAAAAGAGCCAAGCAAAAAATTTCCTAAGTAAACGCAATTTGTATTCCATTTTGCCGTTCATATTTTTTTCTTTCACTTTGAAACCATTGATCACCAGGACTCTATATGTATGCAGACACACACAAACGTTAACATCATTGTTCGTACAGATTTTGCCGGTTCTTTAACTACAACTCCCCCATAGCCTCATAATTTTTTCCACAGCCATTTTTTTTGTTTGTTTCCCTTAACTTCTTAAACACAACTTTTCGTTTTTTTTTATTTCTTTCTTTAAGCAGTAATTTTTATCGCAGAGTTTCTCAGGCCATCATCATAAATACACACATCCACACACACACACACACATGTTGGACGCCTTGCTAGGCATGACATGTTTTTTACACATGACGGCAACCCGAGCTAATGTCTAACACCTTCCCACCCCGTGCCGACGGCATGTTTATTATCATCAGCACTACCCTGTCCACCACGTTACGCCCATTTCAAAACCGTTCTCATCCGCTGCAAAAAGTTTTTGCAGGGCGTGCAAGTATTCTTCGCATAAGAAGTGAATATCTATGTATGATAATAAAATTGCAGTGTGCTTGTGTTTGTTCCTTTTTTGTAAGTATGGTTGAGAAATTGCATTGACTTCTAATATTTAAAAAATTTTTCTAACGCAAATCATGCAATTTAATTTTATTTTGAAGCAAATTCACTTTCAAAAAATTTAAGCACACAAGTATTCCACCATGCGATTAAATAGTTGGCCAACTCTTGACCAATTTAAAGTTGGCGGTATTGGATGGAATCGCTACTCAGCTTTGAGCCTGTCATTGTTAGTATGAGTTAAATAGGTATGTACATTAGGGTTGTTCTTATTTGGACTTTTTGCAAAAATCAAATGCGACGCCCTTGCAATCGGTTCGAAACAGAATCAACAGATTTAAAAAATTTATTCAATATTTTTATCTTTAACCCTTACTGATTCTATTTCAAAGTGAAATTTGATTTGAGCGGAAATCAAATGCGACGCCCTCCCAATCAGTTCGAAACAAAATACAAAAATTTATTTATTTCAATGAGAAATTTTGCCTAAGACACCAGTTTGTTCATTAATTTTTTCGATTTAATCAACCTTTTTCAACTATTTAAACATTTGTGAACCTCATTCTACCCTGTTCGACTTTTTTCCGAGCTTTTTAATCTCTTTCAACTTTTTCAATACTCTCATATATGTATAATCGACTTTATCAGCATTTTCCACTTGTTTCAACCTTATTCAACTTTTTCCAATATTTCTCATATTTTTTCGACTTTTTCAACCTCTTTCAATTTATTTCGACTTTTCAACATCATTAAACTTTTTTCGAGTTTTCAAACCTCTTTTAGCTGATTCAACATTTTTCAACCTCTTTCAACTTCTTTCAACTTTTTTAACCTTTTCCATATTAATTCGATATTTTCAACTTCTTTCAATTTATTTCAACTTTTCAACCTAATTCATTTTTTTTCGAGTTATTCACCCTTTTTCAACTGTTCTAAATTTTTTCGAGTTATTCAACCTCTTTCAACTGTTTCAATATTTTTCAACCTCTTTCAACTTCTTTCAACTTTTTTCAACATTAATTGAACATAATTTGATCGAATTTTACAGTCATTAGCAGAAACATGTGAAATTTCACAAATCGATCAATGCTTTTTTTTTAACAAACATGGCACAGAGGCATGGAACTAAATTGGTAATTGGTGACATATGTTTCCAATTACCAGGTTAAATTGTTCCATTTGTTGTCTCTGTCATGTTTGTTAAAAAACGCATTGACCGATTTGTAAATGAATATCGGTTTCTGCTAATGACTATAAAAGTCGATCAAACTATGTTCAATTAATTAATAATATCAGTTGACTAAAAACAAAATTTTTTTCAACATTTTCCATATTTTTTCGAATTTTTCAACTTCTTTCAATTTACATAAGCTTTTTCAACCTCATTCAACTTTTTTTGAGTTATTCAACCTCTTTCAATTGTTTCAATATTTTTCAACCTCTTTCAACTTCTTTCATTTTTTTTCAACATTTTCCATATTTTTTTATACTCAAAATCAAAACGAAAAACCGAACTATGGTCGGTCTCATGGTACTATTTTCTTGAAGTACAGCCCAGTCCTTTGCGTGTACACCTAATTCTGTTTTTACACGAAAAATCCGCGTAAAAAACAATTGCGTAAAAAAGATACAGTATCCATATAAAAGTAGGGGATTGGTTCCACATTTGAAAAATCAACAAAAATAATAACATAAAAGTATACAAAATTATCGTCTTTACAGGCGCTGTGACCTATTTTATTTAAGTTGCTTATAAAATAAAAAACAAAAAATGCAATAAAAATATTAATTAATCAAAAAGAAAGTTCATACAACATATAAGAAATCAACAAAAAAAAAACAATTCATTTTAATAAAATAAAAACAGGTAAAACATATTGTAAAGCATTATTTAATCGGTATTATTTTCTGATAAAACACGCATTCTTTTTTGAGAATTTTGAATGTCATTGTCATCACTCAGAATTTCAACTTCATTTTCAAGCTCATGTATTGTTGAATCGCTTTAAATCAAATTCGCGTAAAAACAGAATTAGGTGTATACGCAAAATTAATATTTTTTGTCCAATTTTATCCGAATATGTTTAATATTTTGTTTTTCTTTTCGAAATTTTATTGCAAGATTTTTTTTATGATGTTTGATTGTGTGGATAAACTTAAGCCCTGTGACCACCGATGCTTTAAATTTAAGTATGCGCTCATTCAGGATGTACCTAATTTTTGTAACTTATTTTATGTTCCCTCTAAATTCAATTTTGCAATAACTCTCAAAGTTTCCGTCGATTTAGCAACTGTTTGTCCCTGCTACATGCATGCAGATGATACCCCTAACCTATTAAATTTTTTTTAATAACGTGGTAACGATTACAATACACAACGAAATAGATGCCAACTCACTCGTTGCAGGGTTGACCAGCATTCTTCTAGGGTGCGCTCACTGATCGCTGCTGCGCTATTTGATCGTGACAACTGTAGCTATAGCGAAGTAAAGAATCGGATCCACCACCAGTCAGTAGTCAGTAGACAACAGAAAAGAAAGACAAAAAAAAAGAAAAGAACGTTAATATTTTTGAGTTAAATTTAAATTTTTATTGAAATAAAATAAATGCATATATGTATGTATGTATGTATATATGTATGTATGTATGTATGCATGTCTATACTTTTTATATAAAATTTCTTATATGAAAATGGTTTGTAACGCTTTGGCGCAAAATATACTTAGCCGATTTTAATAATTTATTTTCTAAAACTACATAATTGTACTAAAGAAGGTTATTACATACTAATTTTTTAAATTTTTAAAGTTAAATATCCTTTTTTCTAGAATTAAATTTTTGCAAAACCCCACACAAAAAATTGTCGTTTGATTTTTGATTTGATTTTTCGTTGCTGCTTCTTGAATTCTGTGTTTCTATTGATTTTTTTTCCTGTTTGTATTTAGCTTTGAAGTTCAAAGAACAAACTAATTTTAAATTGCTTTTTTATGTTACTTTTGAAGTAAGATTGAAAAAACCTTTTTTTTAATTTATTCGTACTGTTTCATGGTTTTCTGCGAAATTTCTAAATTTCATGGTCCCGTAATTTTTAACCCCGATTGCCAAGTATCTACTATACTTAAACGAGCCAAAATTATATTTTAATTTAGGGCGTGGCACAGCCCATAATATTTATAGAGGTCATAGTGAGAGAAATACCAGCGCTGTCGTTATGAAATTTAATATGGCATGCTAGATAAACTTGCTATAAGGTATCTTGCGTTCAAAAATACGCGTAATGGAACCTTTGGGCATGGCAACTCTCTAACAAGTAAAACACATTTAATGTCATATTTAGTGTACTATATGAGTGTTCCTAATAAAATTTGGTGTAGAGATATCGGTTACAATATTTAATTTTTATAACTTCGTATCTCGCAAACCATTCAAGAGTTTCACCCTAATTTTGTCGTCGACGACTCTCGTCTCGATTTGCTGTCGTCTTCGCCTCGACGTCGCTTCGTCTCAGTTTTGGTATCGTGTAACAAAAGCGAGACGACTCAGAAAAAAGTCGATAGCTTGAATTGAGAAAAATGTCATCATAAATTTTGCTAACATCACATAATTAAAATAATAGTCAAACTGATGTATTCTTGTTAGTCTCAATAAAGAATTCAGTTCAATTCAAATAAAATAATTGAAATTAAAAAAATTATGGATTCAATTGAAGTTTGGTTTTCGTCAAGCAGTGATGACGAAAGGCCAAATACTCACATAGAGCGCAGTTATTGAAAACGCCACCACCAGTGGCTCTGTTTTCTTTGCTGTTATGAATGACTTTTTTTTGGTTTGAATTTAAAATCTTCCCAAACCTTTTTGAAGAAAAAAGAAAACAGTTTTATTTTGGTTTTTTCATGATTAAACTTTCAAATTTTACCTATCGCCAACCATCAATCACGAATGACCATTCTTTTTTAAAATCGACGGTAATACCTTTTTAAAACCATTTGCTAGGCCAATATTTGCCTGAATCAACTCGACCAACTTGCCAAACTGGTCTTGATTAGTGCATTTCATTTTTTTTATTAAATTCAATTCAATTCAATTCAATTTATTTTCATATATAATATACATAATAATTTAAATATATAATTATAGTTCAAAGAGTTCAAGAATATTTCTTATTCTACTTAATTATTACATTTGGTTTAGTACAAAAATTAGCAAAATGGAGGCAAAAATTTAAAAAACCTATTTGAATTTTTATAAAAAACAACTAAACCTACTTATTCTAATTAGATGATACTAGCTCATTAATATAACTAAAATCAGAACCTAAGCATCTGATATTAAAATTTTGTGTAAGTGTTTCAATCCTATTAATAATTTTCTCTACATCTGCTAGAGCATGCAGTCTATTATAGTAGAGGAGCCCACGATGCTAAATGTGGATTTACTCGAGCGTCGCGGGGACCTATTGAATTTTGAAGATTAGGTGGCAGGAAGAAAAAAAGGTTATATAATGTTTAACCCTTCACCGGTGGGGGAAGTCACTACAGGCTTTCAAAAATGTAAAAAAAACATGCACATGGATTTACTTGAGCGCGTCAGATATTGATGGTGTATATTAATCTGCCGATTTGGATGGTGGGCGTGGCCGTACGGATGAGTTAAAAATTAAAAAAAAAAACATTTACTCGAGCGCGTCAGATATTCATAGGGGATGTTAAGTGATCCCAAACGAAGCTCCGATTCATTAGACTGACGATTTGGATATGACGGAAGCGAGTGGCCACCTTTCGAAAATGCAAAAAAAAACGATATTTTTACTCGAGCGCGTCAGATTTTTATACAGACGATTCAGCTTGATGTCCTGGTCATGCTGATCCATAATCTGACGATTATCTGGAGGAGTTTGCTTAATCTGACCGTTTGAAAATTTTTTTTTTCAATATTTTTTTTTCTTAAATCTTAAAATTTTAAAAATCCCAATGAGTGATGCCATTTGGGTTTTGTGAAAGTGTACAGAATCGAGACTTGAAATGCACTTTTAGAGGCCGAGTGTCCTTTTTGTCTTGAACACCCAATTTTACTTAGATTTATCTATAGTTTCTAAAAAAGAAAATCTCATTTTGCCACCTGAAAAACCTTAGCAAACTGACATATATTTCACACACATTAAATAACTAATTACAAAATTCACACATTGCGATTATTTAGAAAAAAAGGTAATTATTATAAACTGTCCAAATGTACCGAAAATGTACTGAAAATGTCCTGAAAATTCTTTAAATGTACTAAAAATGACGATTTCTTAGAACGCAAATGTATACCGAAAAAAGTAAATTTTTTTTTAATTTTATTGAAAAAAATTAAATTTATTATTTTTTCAAAAATATTCATTGATTTATTATGTACATATATACTTTACATAAATCAGAAAAAATGATTCAAATGAAATAAAAATGTTTTCAATTAATTTTCTTTAACCTTCAGCTGTGGAGTCATCATCAGACAGCAAGTCTGGTTTGATTACGTCATCGATTTCTTCTACAGCGTGCATTTTATACCAAAAATCGGTTATTGATAAATTTCGGACATTATCTTATTTTATAGTGGCAAGATAAATTTCGAAATTGGTAATAAGTACATATTGAATTTGTCTTTCCTCCTATGTTCCACATAGATTTTGAAGCAAACGAAAAAAGTACCAAAAAAGATGGGTTTCCGGAAAACCGTACTATGGTATTTTAGCTATGAAAATAGTATCAATTTTGGTAGTAAAGTACCGTCTGTGCCAATACTGGTGGGGACGGTACGTGAGTGACCATCCGTTCCGTATTTTCCGGCACAGTGTTGTATTTCAGTGTGATTTTTCGGATTTTTTTTTTTTAAGAAATACGTGACGTAAAAAAAAGAAAAAGGAACAACTAAATTATTTGTATATTAAATTCCTAAAAACCAAAAAATTTAGCTACACACGCTATACTTTAATGACGATTTTTGTTGCTTCGGCTTGTGGAAATCGGCAGATTATATGTTATATATATATCTTTTCAATTATGTCCTTCAAAATAAAAAAAATTTGACCGCGCTCAAGTAAATCCAGATGACGTTTTTTTTTTGCAAGTTTGTGACCCTGCCACTCCCTTTCGTCACGGTCAAATCGTCAGATTAGCGAAATGTAGACTCTTTAGCGTGGAATTAACCCACCATGTCTTAATCTGACGCGCTCGAGTAAATCCAGCTATCGATTTTTTTTACTATTCTGACCGACTCCCCTACACTCGCGGCACTATATAGAGGGCTAAGATTTGGTAGAGGTACTCAACAAGGTGCAAGGTATCCCCCATATCTTAATCTGACGCGCTCGAGTAAATCCCGAAATCCCCGCTTGGGCTCCCCTACTATTAGTGGAATAGAACCAAGGCAGATTAAACATTAGTTTCAATATTTTATTTTTAAAGTGACACCTAGCGCTCGTAGACCAGACTGGGGCTGCATAGAACATGACTGCGTGAAAAATAGACGTCAAAATTAATTTTTTGTTGCAAATGGTTAGGCTTGATTTTCTATTAATAAACGAGTATAGTAATCTAGTTAATAAATTAACCTTATTTATTATATATGGTATATGGTCTTTAAACTTAATTTTTGGGTCAAGAACAACACCTAAATAAAATATAAAATTTCCACAAAAGAAAATTCAAATTCACACGAACGAACGGTCGTCGTCTGTAAAAACTTAGGCGACATTTAATCAACGAAAGCGAGAGTCGCTTTCGTCAAAAGGCGACTTCGTAAATACCAAAAATAGGCGAAGATTTCGACAGTTATCGAAAGTCGTTTTAGACGATGCCAATTTATTAGAGACGACAAAAAGCGAAGACGAAGCCGACTTACAAAATAAGGGTGATTGTAATGAAATTTGGTAGACAGATGCAGATCATATGACACGTTCACAGCAAAAACCAAAAAGATATGTTGTGCCAACAAAAGCCCAAAAAAAAAGTGTGTGCGCAAAAACCTCTCTTGCTATTTGTTGCGCGCGTTGAACAGAGTTTCAAGCGACCGATGGTTGTAAGCGAACGTTAAAGGAGTAGATGAAGTCATTAAAAGGAGTTGCATGAACAGCATGAATGCTTGTAAGTTGTTTGATCGTGATGATGCTTTGTCATGCAGGAATTATGAGCAATGATGGTGGGTTATTAATTACCAGCAAATAATACGAATTTTCTCATTACTTTTATAAATGAGTTTTGATTATATATTTTTTTATAGAAACAATACCAAACAAATATGTATGGGGGCCACCCTAAATATGCACCCTAAATAAAAGTTTTATATTCTATGACAGCCGCTCGATCGATACTAATATGCTATAAAAATTTCATCAAAATTAGCCAGACAGTTTTCGCGTCCATAAATTAACCCTTACTGCCCTAGGGGGTCGTTTGCGACCAGGCCTCCCTAACAATTTTTTTTGTTTCGATCCAAAAAATGCAAAAACGCAAAAAATACTTTTGTCTGGCTGGTTCAAAATCGTATGGGAAAATTAAATGCTGTCAAATTTCTGGTCTCAGGCCAGAAAATATATCTTTAGCCCATGGAGCTATTGTACCCAAATTTCAACCGAATCGGACGTGTCAGTGGGTCGATTTGTATGATTTTTGTGCATTTTTGAGACGATTTTTTAGTATTATTTCTTTGAATTTAAAAAAAATATCAACTTCGAGGTACATATATTCGTGTTATCATTTTTTACGGACTCAGTATAATGTGAAATATTTATGAAAATTGTATATCAGAATATCGCCTCAAATTTTAGTATTTATTCATTAATACGAATGTGAAAAATGCTAAAAAATCTGATATACTTCCACCTAGCCCGTTTTAAACCATAACTATTTTATATTTTTCGGCCACGGCACTATGCGCAATCGATTGGGAATCTTTTTCTACACAGAAAACGATATGTCAAAGATTTTTTGTACAAACGATGCGATCTGGAGAAATATTTGATTAATAAAAGCAAGCATTTTTGTCATAAGAAAATATAGATTTTTTATTCAAGCAACGCTAATATTTCACATTTGTTCATTTTGTAGATTTTTTCGGTTTTCGGCGGCCACTTTAAGTAATTTGTGAAACTGATCTGCGTCCTTCTTTATCTGTTTGTTGAAATTTTGCATAAGAGCAATCGTTCTTTTTTTGGTGTGGTTCACAATATGTAAGTTTTTGGCCACAATCTTCGAACTTTTGTACGATTCGTCATTTGGCCAGCAAATGAAGCCTTTTTCCAGAAAATCCATGTTGTAAAGTAAATATAAATCATATTATTAAGACATATCGTTCATTTGCTGGAAGACCGCAAACCCTACACTGCATTGAAAGTACTTTTTAAATAAATGTTAAATATACGTTGAAAAGGTTAAAGAGGTTCAACAAGTCGAAAATAATGTAAAAAGGTTCGAAAAGGTTGAAACAATTGAAAAAAACTGAAAAAGTCTAAAAAATAAATTAAAAAAGTCGAAAATATATGGAAAATGCTGAAAAATTTATGAAAAAATCGAAAAAATTAAGAAAATGTCGAATAAATTTGAATGAGGTTTAAAAAAGTTGAAAAAAATATATATGGAGTATATTAAGGGAGTTAAAACCTTGAAAAAGTCAAAAGAATATGGAAAATGTTGAAAAAAATAGAATGGAAATGAAGACGCCCACTTATCCAATTCCGCCTACTTTGGGATTAAAAAATTATATTCGTGATTGACATACGCATATAAAATTTTAGCACAATAGCTTTTATAGTTTGCGATATATGCCGTAATTAGTCTTAAAATTTAGAGCAATAACACACCTACTGCACAGAAAAAAAAGACTCGCTGATATCAAAAAATTTCGGGTCCGATTTCAACGAATGTTGTGTATGATTTTCAGTCAGAGAAACAATTTCTCTGATATAACAAAAGATGATTTGTAAATTAGTTTATTTCAAAAAAACATTTGTGAATTTTCTTACAGTTTTTGTTGAAACTTAGAATAAATTCGCAAAAAACACTTTTCTTTTTTTTTACTTTCCTCTATTTTCTTTTTTTTTCATCTATTTCCTCTCTATTTTCTTATTTGTTGGTACTCATTATCAGTCATTCTTATTTTAATTGTAATACGTTTTTTTAAAACTTCAAAGGAGAAATTAGATTTTTTTACCTGTCACCCGTCAGAGAACTGAACCTGTGTTCTGCGCCATGCCAGTGTTCAAAGATGCTCATCTTACCCAACTCAGCCACCGACATCATTTTTAAGATATACTAAAATCATGTTGTTAAACTGCGCATGTAACAACCATTGTCTAATCAGGGATGTTCCTGGTTCAAACCCCGGCGACGACATATTTTTTTTTTTTAATTTGTTTATTTTTTAATTTAAAAAACAAAAAAAAAAAAATAGAGAACTATAAATATATTGAAAATATCTTGAAAACTGCCTTTCATATTAAAAAATAACGGAATCGTTTTTTATTATTAACATAAAAGGCAATTTTCAAGATATTTTCAATTTATACAAATACAGTTCTCTACTTCTTTTTGTTTTTTAAATACCTTTAAATTAAATTAAAAATAGATTAAATAAATTAAAAAAAAAATAAAAAAATTATGTTGTCGCCGGGGTTTGAACCAGGAGCTTCCCTGATCAGACAATGGAAGTTTCTTATTTGCAATATCAGTGAAACATTTTGCTGATTACGCTAAAATATTTTGTTGTAAAATCAGATAATTTGAATTTGCAAAGCCAAAGAACAAAGGGTTTTGATTTTGCAAATTTTTTCTTTGATTCAAAGAAATGAATAGTTGAATTCCACAAATTTTAATCATAGAATTGCAATTCTTTGATTTTACCAATCTTGTTTTTTCTGTGTGGTACAATCCAGTCCAATTTTTATCGAGAAATAGCTTACCTCTTACACCACATTTCAGTATGATCCCTCACATATTTCGATAGATATGCCACTTTACGTATTCCTATTGTAAGAGAGGTGCCACGACCACTCATGCAGTCCCGTCGAAATCTATCTGATTTTAAAGCTTATAGTAACTGAAATCTACAAACCGAATCTTATAAAGATAACTCTCATTGCAAACTATCTCTAACATTAAACTTTTTTTGCTTATATGGGAGGCGGGAGGTGCTATTATGCTGAACTTTTGTAATAAGATAACTTTTAGCAAGTATGTCTGCCATATTAAATATCATAAGGATTACGTTCTTAGTTCTCTTATTATAACGTTTATAAATATTGTGGGCTGTGCCACGCCCTTCAACGAATTCTTTCAGTTAAGTGAAGTAGCTGGTATTTTTATGAAAATCGTATGTGCCAATTTTGAGTTATACGAAAAGTGCCACTCTACATGGAGACATGAAATCTATGTCCATTTTTCTTCTCTGCAACATTGGTCCTAAAATATTTTTCTACTGTTGGCTTACTTTCCGAGTAATTGCTCAAAATTTTTTTTGTCGGCCTCTCATTACCAGGCCCACCACTATTCTGGCGGTTGACGTTTATTTCGTTTATTAGCTATACTCAGGACCGGATTTAAATTTTTGGTGCCCTAGGTTTTTAAAGAAAATGGTACGCTAGTTGTTCATTTTATATATTACTTGAAGTAAAATTGTTACAATTTTTAATGTATACATTATTGGCCGAAATAGTGTTTTCTTGACTTTTTAATAGAAAAATCATTGATACAACAATTATTTGTAAGAAAAATCTATATTGATTGACGATAACTATTATTTATCAATATGTATTTCTTACGTTGCTTTATTACTTTTGAGCAAGTGCTTTTCCACCGCCAATAACTATTATATTTAGTAATTTTTTAAGTTACTTCACAGAAAAAACAAGATTGGTAAAATCAAAGAATTGCAATTCTATGATTAAAATTTGTGGAATTCAACAATTCATTTCTTTGAATTAAAGAAAAAATTCGCAAAATCAAAACCCTTTGTTCTTTGGATTTGCAAATTCAAATTATCTGATTTTACAACAAAATATTTTATCAGCAAAATGTTTCACTGATATTGCAAATAAAAAACTTCCATTGTCTAATCATTTATTTTTTTAATTTAAAGGTATTTAAAAAACAAAAACAAGTAGAGAACTGTATTCGTTTAAATTGAAAATATCTTGAAATAGAGGAAATAGAGGAAAAAAAAAGAAATAGAGGAAAGTAAAAAATCAAAAAAGAAACATTTTTTTTGCGAATTTATTCTTAGTTTCAAAAAAAAACTTTAGGAAAATTAACAAATTTTTCTTTGAAATCAACGAATTTATTTTGAGTTTCAACAGAAACTTTAGAAAAATTAACAAATGTTTTTTTTGAAATCAACTAATTTATTTTAAGTTTCAACAAATCATCTTTTGTTATATCAGAGAAACTGTTTCTCTGACTGAAAATCATACACAACATTCGTAGAAATCGTACCCGAAATTGTTTGATATCAGCGAATCTTTTTTTTCTGTGTTTATAACTATTATTCATAAGAGATTGGTTTTTGATTTTCAATCATAATTAACCCTTTAACGAACAAGACTGGTTTTGTGATTTGGGCCTGTATGTCGGTAGCCGCCCTAGGAAGTTTAGTTTTTGTTAAGGACAGCCTAGGTAAAAATATGTATCTTGATATCCTGAAGAAAAATTTGCTCCAAAGTGCTGTACAACTCGAGATACGAGACGAATTTCCGTACTATCAGGACAATAACCATAAGCATAAGTCAGGAATTGTGCAGTTCTGGCTAATTTGGAGCTGTCCACACTTAATGGCACCGCGGGTACACGAATACCACACCAATTACTAGTTTTATAGAAATAAGCAATAAAAAAATAATTAATTAAGGTTTCGACTGAACTGTATCAAATAGGCTGTGACCTGAATTTTACCTGTGTTTTAAGTTTTTCGTTTTTAATATTTAAACAACAAATTTATGAAATTAATAAAATACATATTTTAAGTAAAATATTTAAATCATTAAAATTGCGTTTGAAATTTTTCAAAAACCTTTCCAGTTTGGAAGATATAGTGATTTGAATTTTAAAAAAGGTACTGTATCAAATGGGCTGTGAGGCACTGTAAGTCCAGGTTTTGAATATAGTTTCGCTTTAACCGATGGAGAAGGGTCGGAGATAAACTTTGGACATCACCAGAACGGTTCCGGGAACGCAAAGTGTTCGATTTTCTACAGGAATAGACTCAAATTTAGCACTTTTGGAACTCGTTACCGCCCTTGGTGATGTCCAAAATTTATTTTCGACCTCCCTCCAGCACTTGATGTAATAGTTTTTCGATCTCTCTCCATCGGTTGGTATATAAAACAAATGTTTATCAAAATGAGCTAAATTTGGGCTCTTTGGGTATCTAGGACCGTTCCCGGTGATGTTTAAAATCAATGTGAGAACTCTCTCCATCAATGTAAAAACTTTGCAGGAAAATAGACCGGATCCGAATATATGTATATAAGAAAAAAAATTCAATGCAAATTTTTAGTTGTTCAAAGAAAAGGTTAAATTAAGTTGTCAAATGAAATTCAACCGTGAAAGACGTTCAAGTCAAGAATAAAGAAACCAATTATAAGAATATAAGAATTTGGAAGCGCAATTTATTTAAGCACAGAATTATTACACACGGTCAATTAAAAGCTGCTCTGTCAAGATGCAGAAGCAGAGAAGAATACAAAATCGTGTGAGAGTTGTATGAAAAGAAAATTCAAAATAAATATACAGTAGAGTCTCGCTAATCTGGATATGGTCTTATTCGGATCCTACTGCAATCTGGGTGAAAAAAGCAAACATTTTCATTATGTCCCTTATAATCCGGAGTGCATGTCATATCGTGTACTAAACAACAATAGAGTGAAATGAAACACTTATAGTTATACATACTATATTCACACGCTTTATTTAATATTCGTTAATACACTTTATTTCGCCAATTTCTATGTACGCTTTATTTGATACTTCCCACAATATGAAACTATGACATTACACTTTTTTTCCATGCATGAGTACTTAGCACGGGGAGTCCCCGAATTTTTTCGCTTTATTTCATTCTTGTACATTAGCTGCCTGAAATGTCCAAATGGGTTATGGACTGAGTCCCCGAAAGACACACTAAATTTGCGTTTTGATGTACATTTTCCAGAAAACTCATCAGGTTTTCAAATTTCCCTAGTACTTCGATAAACGAAAATGAGATCGAAGACTGGAATTCAGCATTAACTATTGTATCTGACGAAAAAGTCAGATTAGCTATTAGTTCTTTTGCACCTTATAAATTTCCAGGGCTCGATTGTGTCATTCCAAAAATGATTCAAGAAGCCCCTAGCATCCTTCTGAGTTGGTTGAAGGTTATTTATAGGAGCTGTCTAGTTTTACGCTTCCTGCCCTTAGAATGGAAAAAAGTGAAAGTCTCTTTTATTTCAAAAGCAGGAAAATCTAGCCATGTAACAGCAAATGATTTTAGACCTATCAGTTTTTCTTCATTTCTGTTAAAAACTTTTGAGAGATTATTAGATTATCATTTGCGCGATAAGGCAGCAGCTTATGGATTATCTAATGATCAGCATGCATATATGAAGGGGAAATCAACTGAAACAGCTTTGCATGATCATGTGACTGTTATCGAAAAATTTCTCTTCCATAAGGAATTTACACTTGGCGCCTTTATTGATATAGAAGGAGCTTTAAACAATATTCTTCCTAGCGCCATGTTTGCGGCCCTAAACCGCATTGGCACGGAAGAATGTGTTCAATTAATTGTTAAAAACATGCTTCTGAACAGGACGATTTCGTCAGAACTAGGAGGTAGCTCGCTCATTAGATCTGTATGGGTACACGACAGGGTGGTGTTTTATCACCATTACTTTGGATTCTTGTTGTAGACGATTTGCTGCGAATCATTAGTCGACAAGGTGTCAAAGTGGTAGCATACGCTGATGATCTTCTATTGCTTGTGTCCGGTAAAGACTTAAATATTTTAAGTGATATTATGTACCAAGCTTTTAAAAACATAAAATTATGGACCACAAAATGTGGACTTAGCATTAACGCCCAGAAAACGGATTGTGTCGTCTTTACAAATAAGCATAATGTACCAAGTTTTAAGCTTTCAGTTCTTAACGACATTTGTTTGTTACCTCGAGAGAGTGCCAAATATTTGGGCGTAATACTTGACAGAAAATTGTCTTGGAGGCTAAATATAGAGGAAAGAGCACGAAAAGCATGTGTTGCTTTTTATACATGTAAGAGGATGTTTAACAAATCTTGGGGCCTTAAGCCAAAAGTAGTTCTGTGGATGTATAAAGCCATCATCAGACCAATTCTGACATATGGAATTCTTGTATGGTGGAAGGCTTTAGACAAGCAAACTTATTTGGCAATCTTATCAAAAATTCAAAGAATGGCAGCTATTGGAGTAAGCGGAGCAGTAAAAACTACTCCGTCTGCTGCTCTCGACACTTTGCTCTATTTAGAGCCTCTTGACATTTTCAGTAAAGGGACTGCAGCAAAAAGTGCTATTAGACTGAGGGAATCTGATTTTTGGAAATCGAAATCCTACGGCCTGACTGTGACATTCAAAGTGGGACTGATTATATCACCTCCACTCTTACGTTCTCAACCAACTTTCAAGTGAAAATACCTGAAAGGAAGGGTTGGACTCCTATTTCGAATTCCAAAGAAATATATACTGACGGTTCGAAAATGGATTCTGGTACGGGGGCTGGAATTTTTTCTTGTGACTTAAGCATCAGTGAATCTTTTGCTTTACCCTGTTACTCTAGTGTATTTCAAGCGGAAATATTTGCTGTCTGGAAGGCATGCCAAATTATTGAATCTAATATTTTTGAGCGTAGTGACAGTTTTGTTATATACGTCGATAGCCAAGCAGCCATTAAGGCCGTTGGCTCTAATATTATCAAATCTCGCTTGGTCCTAGATTGCAAGAAATCACTATGTGAAATAGGCGCAAAATGCAACTTAACCGTGTGTTGGGTGCCTGGACATAGCGACTTCATTGGCAACGAAACTGCAGATGAGCTTGCTAGGAAAGGCTCTAAAATTGACATTATTTCTGAACCTAACATTATGAAACCACTAGCCTTTATTAGGGCCAAAATTGATTCAAAATGTTTAAATTGGGCTAACACGAGATGGTCTAACCTGACAACATGTTGTACGTCGAGGCCAAGCTGGCCTTTTTATGATGCTAATAGAACGCGAAAAGTTATCTCATTAGACAAACAAACCCTGAGAATCTTTGTAGGTGTTATTACAGGACACTATTTTATAGGCAAGCATGCCTCAAGACTAGGGCTTTCTGACATAGGGAATCTTTGTAGAAGCTTTAAAGATCCTGACGTCGAAGAGTCTGTCTTTCATTATCTTTGTGAATGCCCAGCGCTGAGAAATCGGCGCTATAAGGTATTCGGATTCCACTTCATCGACTCTCTTGAACACATCGCTCAAAAGTGTCCAAAATCCATTTTGAAGTTTATAAAAATTTCGAAATGGTTTGAATAGGTTGAAAACGAAGTTATAAACAGGGTAAACAATGGGCCCAACTGCGGCCTAAGTTATGATGACAATTGTCATCTCCCGTGCTAACCTAACCTAACCTTCATTCTTGTAGAACGGGGAATCACTGAATATGTACGAAATGCAACAAAAGGGATAGTCCGGGAGGTAGCGTTGCATTTTTCGAAATCATTTCCTCCTATTTAATTTTTTTTGCAAATGATAGTTTAAGTATAGCTGACAATCGAAATAACCGTCAGTCGTCAGAATAGTATGGGGCTGTTTGTGAGAGGCCGACAAAAAAAAACTTAGCGCATTAACTCGGAAAGTAAGCCAACAATAGAAAAATATGTTAAGACCAATCAATGTTGTTGAGCAGATGAAAACACATCGATTTCATACCGAAAAATTTGCGTATGACTTTTCATAATTTTAAAATTATTGATGATCGTCTCCATTTTCGATAAAATGCAGTTTTTATTGAAAGTTTTAAACTAACATTACTCGTTCGAATCTGTAAACTGCATTTTTTGCTCAAAATAACTATTTTTGCTCAAATCTACAGTATTTATTGGAAACTTTAAAACGGTGAACAATGGGCCAAATATTATCGTTTGGGGATTTTTCGGACATGAAATCGATGTGGTTTTTTATGCTCTACAGTATTGGTCAAAACAAATTTTTCTACTTGTGGCTTACTTTCCGAGTCATTGGGCAAAACTTTTTTTGTCGGTATCTCACAATCAGGCTCACCACTATTCTGGCGGCTGATGCTAATATTCATTGTAAGCCTTCTTTAAACTTTTATTTGCAAAAAAAATTAAGAGGGAGGAAATGACTTCGAAAAACGCAACGTTACCTCCCGAGCTAGGAGGTTTTTAGTCAGTTGTTCATCAAAATGACATCAAAAAGGTCGCATAAAACGACCGAAAAAAATATTTTAGTTCAACTAAATTATGTTTTTAGTGGAAAAGTGCTTGCTGAAAAATATGGTGTCGATACATCTACAATTTCTGTACAAAGAAGATTTGTTTTCGTTTTTATGACGCATTGGTATTTTTAAAAAAGGTGTTTTTTTAGCTACCTTTTCTTTAATAATTTTATTATGCCGGAAACTCCGCATATTCCGGTTTGGGGCCGGTTTTAATTGATCCGGATTAGCGATATTTTACTGTATATACATAGGAATTTCATACGAATACAAATTCGAAACGGATCCGAAACGGAATCCGGTAACAAAAAACGAATCCGAAACGGATCCGTATATGAAATCCGTTCCGAGTTCGAAACGGATCCGACAAAGCGGACGATCCTTCCGCTATTTCGAGAGGAATTTAATGCGAAAACGAATTCGATTCGGAACGGAATCCGTTCGGAATCCGTTTCGAATAAATAATACAAAGAAGCGGATCCCAAACGAATCCGAAACGGATCCGTTTGTTACACTGGGTAGTGCTCCAAGAAGCACTACAAAGACTTGCAAACTGAGGTAAAATCAACGTTATTTTTTTGTTTGGTTCCTATCAGAGAAATGCATTGAGTAGCTCACTGAAGGTTTTGAGTCACTTCCAAAAATATGAGACGTGAGTGTGCATATTGCGTTCAGTGATGTCAGTAGTTCATTCAAAAATTTGCCACAATTTAAGGAAAAAAATTAGTTTTTTCCCTCAACAAGCCATCAAATTTTCCCATAAAAATTCCCTCGAAAAATAAGGGGACTATGACCGAATAAAACGTACATTAGGCCCCAAAGTATTTTGGGGATTATGACTATGGTGGTTATGACCGGATACCCTTTGTGATACGGATATACAGAAGATTTTCGAATTCGGCTGTGATAAATCCTTTGATGAATAATGCTAGGATGATGAATTTAAAATTTTTATGATGTTATGAAAGAAGTTTTGGACAAAGTGAACTCGCTTTTTTACATATATTTTGATTTTTTTTCTACCCCCAAAATACTTCCTAAACTACCCAAAGTTGCTTATAAGCTACTTCCGATATCTAGTGACCGAATTAGTCTAGAAAACTAAAAACTTCCAAAATGACTTATAGAGGCTTAATAAGCCTGGAAATTTAGAGAAAACATTTTTCTGGTAGCTGGCTATGGAGCGGGGGCGAAAGGGTTAAAGGCAAACGAGATATCATTTGATGTAGCGAAAGAGTGGAAGGCATTAGGCAATTTTTTTCGACAAACATTTCCTACCATACAGTACTGCAATAATATTTTTTTCTTCAAAATTTCGTAAAATGTAGATTTTATCAAAATTCCCTTTTATTCTTTGAAGGTCTGAAAATATTCGCTTTCCCTTTTGGCTTTATTTTGACTTGAAATTTCCGGCAAATCGGGAAATTTCCTCATACTGGCATCACTATTTGCATTCAATAATGGGCGTGAATCTGAGTTGCGCTCACTAATATTGAATGCGGAAATATCATGCTGCTCATGAATGGTGAGTGTGTAAGTAGTGCTTCACCGATACGAAATTTTTTTGGGCTTTATCGTTATCGTATCGTTCTCGTCTCGTTATCGCCGATATTTCTCGGTTATTCTCGTTTACATTTATACACTGCATTATCTTACGACATAACAGTGGCTCCATCGATGTCAAGTGTAAACAAAACAAAAATAATACATGCTTGTTTTAACTCTAAAAATAAAGTCGAAGAAGTATTATTTGCAGTTTCTGCTACCACGGTCGAATATGATGTGAATCCCCAAATTTTGTTTTGATCTTGTTTTTATTTTTGCGGTTTTTTTTGTTTGTTTTCAGCAAAAAAAAAATATTAACTTCGGTGTATGCGCGTATGTCCATTAGACTGACCCGAAAAAATCGAAAGTGCTCGGATTTTCGGTGCTCTAGATTTTTTTTACCTTATTTTGTCTTGTGATCATTTTCTCATATTTAGATAAAAAAATATTAACCCGTTATACTCCCAGGTCGGACATTTTTGAGAAAAAATAAGTTTAAAAACATGTAATTTTTTGAGGCAGTGCGCAACCGACTATATACATATATATAATGTTTTCCACTGAAGCAGTTTCTTAATTTTTTGGGATCGCTGAACAAGATGCAATCATTTTTTTTCTTTTTATACGGTATTTGTTTCGTTTTTAGAAGGTTTTTTCGCCAAAATAGCAGAAAAAATGGATAATTTTGTCAAAAAAAGGCCGATAAATGTGACTGAACATTTCTTTTTTTTTGATTTCAAGTTTGCAACCTTGTAAAGCATGTAAAAATCTATAAAAATTATACTTTCAGAATTTGTTTCACCTGAATTTTCATGGAAGATGAGCAGAAATTCGAAGAATTGATATGGAGAAAAATCGCAATTTCACGTACGGGCGTTCATGTCTCGAAGAAATTTATATTTTCCGCTGTTTCTCAATATGCAGTCCTCTAGTTTATATACATTAGTGTTAGAATTGAATATTAGTACAGTAGGTAACGGATATAAGCACAATTCATATAAGAAAGGAACGCTTATAAGAAACATTTTCGAAAGCACCGCGTTTTTTCCCAATGTTTTGAGTTAAAACTTCTTATAAGAAAAAAACTCATAAAAGAAAGCTTTTTCCAAGCACCAATATGAAAAATCTTAAGAAAAAAATAACGCTTATAAGAAATTTTTTCAAATCGTAATTTTCGTTCTTTGGTCAAAATTGAAAATACGCGCCTTCTTTATGTCATCATTCTTCGATCAACGATTGCAGTTGCTGAACGCACTTATTACTCACTGCTGATTTTTGTGCGACTCGGATATAAGAAATAAAGTTTCTTATATCAGTAGTACGTAAATTTTTTTCTTATATACGTGGTACTTCTATAAGAAAAAACTGATATAAGAAAGAAATTTCCGGGATTTTTTGACTTTCTTATATCCGTTACCTACTGTATTGCATTCAAGCCTATATTATGTGAAATTAGCTTGAAAAACGCAAGAAAAAATAGAAAAAAAGCAGAAAAGATATAAATATAGCATATTTTCTTTAATTTATTTTATTAACGCTCAAGAAAGTCATGGAAACGGTTACGATGGATGAAGACAGGGCCATATCTAGGGAGATGGGAGGAGATAGATATATTGAAATGATTTTGCAAGGGATAGACACTCTATAAAAAATTTTTGAAAAAAACAGACACTATATGAAAAAGATTTAATAAAAACAAGGTCTCAAAATCATCACATTTTAAAAATGATTTTTGATCGGCCGCAAGAAATAGTTAATAATCATTGATCTGTATTAGTTTCTTTTCATATTTTAGTGCCGTCAATACGTGGGATAAGCAGATTTAACTTGAAAAATTTCGATTGTTATAAAGAAGTTTTTGGAGCAGTACTTCCTAAAAGCTGAGCTTCAGTTATGGCAAAAATAGTGATAGGAACTGCCAGTGATAGATCCCTCAGCTTGAGCAATTGAAGCCCTAGGAAACTCTAATCAAGAAGTTTTTCCATAGATATTACAATTTATCAAAGGTACTAGTGGTGCAGCGTAAAAAGCACAAAAACTCAAATTTTAGATTCCAGAAAATTTATGGAAGGTTTAAAAGCAAGTTGTAATAGTTAAAAAAGTTGCCGAAGTACAGATTATGACCGGAATTTGTCATTATTTTACTCAAGCGCAAAACAATTGCTATTGAGAATCCGTACCGTATCCGTAAATTTGTTCGTTAGTATTATTACGTCGTAAATCTATAAGAATCTCATCATCGGAATCGATTTAATACAAATGTCGGCAACTTACACAATTTCACCTTGTTCCCCATTTTCTTATTCTTCTTTCTCACTATCTGATAAATCTGCCTCAATCAAGTCCAAAAATTCATTAATTTTTTTATGCTCATAAACCTTATTTGCGTAAACTATTGTAAAAATATTTCTGTAAACTTGAAATATTCAAAATCCCATACAAAGCAGAACAATAGCAGTTTGATTTCATCGTAGGCCGCGGAAAATATATAAAAAAACAACAACCTTTCTCGAACTATGTATAATATATTGACCAAACTATTTATTTGTACATTAGCATTGGAAGAATTTGTACAATATATACACTTTTTTTAACCTATTAAAACAATTTTTTTCCCAGATTTTCTTTTTAATTATTGATTTCCTACAAAGAATTGACTCTTTGACTTTAATTTAAACTTATGTTATTTAAAAAAAAATGTTCAATACCTTCTCAAAAATCTAAAGTTTGTATGCGCATTTCTTCAAAATACACGGACGGAGTGCAGACTGTTTTTCAAAGTCAAATAAAAAACTAACCATGCTACCTTTGTTACTCAAATTTAAATTTTAAAAAGAAAAAGCATGCTTAATTTAAAAATTAAGTTTTGTTTTTTCAAAATCAGCGAAATATTTAAAAGTAGAAGTAGAGAAATGCGATAATTTTTTTGTTCAATATATTGTACAAAAACAACGAAAGGGTTAACACAAGTAAAGTCAAAGACTTGTTTGCAGCGAAGAAGGCTCAGAGATTAAAATTTCTTTTCTAAAATCGCTAATATAATATTTTCGTATATGTATTATATATTCTTGTTCCTTCCTTTAGCTAAAGTAAAAGCCGTCATATACAATTCATTTCGGTCCTTTTTTATTTTTTAAGTAATTTTTAATAGTGTAATACAGGGGTTTCCAAAGTGTTCGTGTAGTGAGTGGGGCGCAGGAGACCTTCATATTTTCTCTTCCCCGGAAACTGAACTTTCTTATATTCGTAATAAAAAAATTAATTCTAGCGCGCATTCGAGTATTCAAGTCAGGCTGTATTCGGAAATGAGAGTTTCGACTGATTGTAAGTTAGCCCGTATGTTCAGCAAACGTAAACATTGTAAGTCAGCAGGTTTGGGTACATGGTTGGAGTCTCCAAAATGTGCTATAAGTATGTACTGTGATCTCTGATCAGCTGAGCGCTGAGCGTACGGGCTGTTACTTAAGTAGGAGTACCCATGATTGTAATGGTAAATTTATTTTGTGAAACTGAAATTAATTCACCTGTGGAAGTGGAGCAAAAAGTGAAGGTGACAGTATTATGCCTTGTTCCCCGCTTTGAAAAAAATTGGTGGTGATCACCAACCTCACACGTCACATTGACTAAAATCCCACTGAATTTTTACGTATTTTACTGTAATAATAATATATTATTGTGTGTCAATTCTAATGTATACACAATGCGCCAATTATATTCCGGTACTGAAGTTTTATCTCAGCAAAGGGAAGCGACATCAATTGGAACTCTTCGTCGTTTTGAAGCTTGCATTTTTCTGAACAAGCTCTAAATTTTTAATTGAAATCAGTTTAAATATGTATGTCAGTTTTCAGTACGGTGTGGATATGGAATCTTATAAAAATTAAAGACATTACAAAAATTGATTTTCAAAAATCTCAAACCCAAAACCTACCATCTCCTCCCCCCCCCGAAATAAAATCCTGGATACGGCCTTGTTCTCCGTCAAACTTTATTAGGACCCTCGTGATAATATAACATGGTTTTAGTTTCGTCGCAAAAAATTACGTCTCCCTAATACCCCATTGACCCTGCAATACAAGAGTAGAACACCCAATGTAAAGTGTAGGAAGTTGCTCGTTATGGTATGGTGATACATACTCTTATCATAGGAAGGCGTTGATGAATTGAGAGTTTTTAAAGATATTATGACGAAGGAGTAATACTCAAGCACTCTTTAAAACGAATTGAAAAAAAGTCCTCAGAATTTCGGCTTTACTGACACTCAAAAGGCCGAAAAGTTAAGATAAAAATCGTTTCAGGACATTGATCCTAAGCCCAAATCACTCTTCTGCAGGTCCTGGGTGCTGTATAATTGCCGTAAAGTGATAAGCCTATTAGCCCAAGGCCCCGATATGATCAACCCATTTTGAAATTTAATGGACACACTTAACAAAAAAAGTCCAAAAAAGGATCCAACAAATAAAAACGCTCAAATAAGAGTTATTAAGGAGGAGTGGACAAAAAAATACCGGTAGGACATGATTTACAAAAACTTATTGCGCCAATTCCAAGAAAGCTACAAGATTGATATTCGTGGTGGAAATAGCAATTATTGAACTTTTTCATATTAGTTTTTTAGTTTATTCATAAGTTCCTTACATTTTGCCAACAATTATTTGACACCATGAAATGGCTTTTGTTTTCATTTGTGTTCCAAAAGCCAAAGAAAAATTATATGTATTTCTTATTTTAATTCAATATTAAAGTGAAAATTGTATTGCATTATTTATTTTGCCAACAATTACTTGACAGACTATACACACTGCTATTTATTGGATTCTTTTATAAGGTCATCACACCTATTGCAAAGACTTAACTCTTTAATTTTTTGTTTTTAAGTGTTATGAAAAGTTGTTTGTTAATATAAAACTACCAATGTAGTTTATTAATTAATTAATTTTAAGTTATTAATAAATAAATAATAAAACTGTTAGAGACCAATACAAAATAGTGTTATTTTTCATGCATTTTGCTTTCTTTTGTTAGAAGAAAAAATTGGCTCATATTTATTCATTTTGGCTCATTTATTGGCGCAGAAAAAATTTGTTCAACGGCAACCGTGCTCAAGAGTAGCAGAGCTACTTTGCTTGTATACGTATCAGTGATGCCAGGTCGTGGGGAGTTCCCCAATTTGTGGGGAATTCGAATACAATTGGGGATACGGGGAATTTACAAATTTTGTGGGGAATTTTGAATGAATTTCTAAAAACTCTTCATTGCATAGAAGGCAGTTTCGATTAAAGTCGATTAAAGTGAACACAGTAAGCACTTTGTTGTCGAAGATTATGGATAATATATCTGTTCTAAAAATCGCTTTAAGCTGGGAACCCCTGTTTTGGGCCCTATAAATGGGCGTCATATGAAGGCCAATTTAATAAGCTGCAATATTGGCATAAACATTTTTGATTTAAGTTTACTTTAGATAACATTCACCAATTTGCTTTTTTTAATCGTAATAAGGGGTTAAAAGAAAAAAAAAATATAAAAAAAGTGTCACTCAGATCCAGTTTCAGAGATAAAGCCATCTGAAGTTGCGGATATAGCTTTTGTAAAAAAGATTATAAGCTGGGAACCCCTGAATGGATATCAAAAATGTGGGATAATATAATGGCCTACAATAATAGTACGCAAAGTTTTGAAATTTAACCTATTATTTAGGAGATGTGTCACGTATACAACAAAAGAGATTAATAAATATCAGATCAGTTCGTATGTGACTGTTGAACAAGCAAGACCACATTCCTTTATGCTCAGTTTTCTTGTCATTTATATGGTGTAATAACAAAGGTGGAGTATTTATGACACTTCACTCAAAATTTTCTGGATATTGGCCATTAATAGACCTTCATTGTCATTTATCATCAATTCGATTTTATTGTGTTTCGTTATATTTTTGACATAACGTTGTTTTGTTTATTGGGCCAGTTCAGAAACTTGAACATTTTTGAAGCGCTTTAAGCAATTTTTTAGTGAGATATATGTGTTAAGCGTTTCATAATTCTGATTCGAACAAAAAACACTCTAAATAGTTCAGCGGGTTTGAATCCGACAGCGATAAGTCTTTTTTGTTATTAAATAACAACAACAGCGACGAAATTTTTCAGAAATAAAGAAGTTTGCAACATTTGCAGCACATCGTTCAGAGAATTTTGAAGAACTGTTTGCTGCAAGTCATCAAAGCGCTTAACTTTGCTGAACGGGCAATTGAAATGTTGTGAATGTCAAAGTTAAAGCAAATAGGCGATCCACTCTCACGCTCTCAAAATGGTTTCCACTTCAGTACGAATTGCTCTCCTTAAGTACTCCACCTTTATTATTACACCATGCGTACATTGTATTCCGTTTTGCTTTTAAACTTTGAAATTTTCTCATTCTCACTCATACTCACACGTTTGTGTTAGTATTCTTTGCCGACCCCTGCTCTGGTTTCATGAATGTGAATGCGTGTTAACCCTTTGACGTCCGCTCCTGAACCGCGGGGAAATTTTAAAATCCGACACCGGATTCGTGTTCAGCAACCCCAAATTACTAAACAAAAGTGTTGCGAAAAAAAAAATTATTTTACCTGCAAAGGTGTGAAAAATCGTGGGACCTATATGTCCCAATGGTCGTCAACGGTAAAAATGTATGCGGCTATTTTCAGAACTGAAACGTATTACATTACGCATGAACTTTTATTTATTTACTAGCATATAACAGATTGTATCATATTAATTCGGTTTGTTTGGCATGTCGACAATTAGTGTTGAACACAATAACATCGATTTAGAAGCTAAACACAACTGGGACGTGCCATTTAGCTTCTGTGTCAAATCGGACCAAAAAATAGAATTTGTTCTATTTCTCTGCGATAAATTTTGTAGTGTCAATTTTGCACTAACTATTAACGTATAGGAAATATCTGGACGATATCACACGTCCCAGTTGTGTTTAGCTTCTTATGGGTTGCAGATATCACGACTGACTGAACGCGCAAGGATGATACTCCCCGAATGATATTTTACACTTGTACGGCGCATGTTTCAAATCGAGGAATCCCGGGCATAGGAAATATATGATATTTAACATGCCTGCGTGTCAGTCAGAACTAGTGACAAAAAAATTGATTATAATCCAGGATTTATTTTAAAATTTATAATAATCTGAAAGAATATTTAAAAAGTTTTGAAATTCACTATTATATAAGTTTTTTAGTTCAAAAGCACATTTATGTCTCACCGAATTTAAAAAAAAAAACAACTCACGTAATTAATGGATGGCCTCGAAATGAATGTTCAATGTTAAGATCAAAAAGGTAAACAACTTTACTTTTGTTCCAAATAAATAACTTCGAATTTGATTTTTATCGTTGACGACCATTGGGACATAGAAGTCCCAACAGATTGGGTGGTCGCGTGGTTGGCCAAAGTGGACTATCTTTTTTATTTTGTTTTTATTGGAAAGAAGAATGTTGCCCGCAACGTGTTCAAGAATTTTAGATCTTTAGCTCCACTCGCCTTTAAAATATTCCAGTCAGAAAAAGGTGTAGAAAAAGTTAAGATATTTCGACTTTCGAGTGGTCTGGTAAGAAAATGGAGGAATATACCTTTAAAAATTAGGTACTTTCTGAAAGCCACATTAATTCTCTATTAAATAATACCTTGTTGACGAAAATCGATTCCATAGCTTTTCCAGGAAAAATACGAAGGTAAAATGGTCACCGGTGTCCCAATGGTCGTCAAAAGGAAAATTTTTTTGGACATCACTAAGGGAGGCTCAGGACCCTGGAAATAACCGTTTTTGATCCGAAAATGGATCCCCGGTTCTTTCCAGGGACCCGAGGCTCCTTAAGTGACATCCAAAATTATTTTCGATTTATCTTTCGTTTGAAAAAAAATTGTTCCCGATAATGGGTCAGAAACGGGTACCATAGCCTGAGGATCCATGTTTGGGTCAAAAAGGTTCTTTTCAGGGTCCCGAGCCTCCCTTAGTGATGTTCCAAATTATTTTCAAGCTATCTTTTGTTAGAAAAAAAAAGTTAATTCCGAAAATGGGTCGAAAACGGTCCTTTCCAGGGTTCGGAGCCATCCTAAGTATTGTTCGAAATCCATGTAGCTCACGCAACACTCATATACGCATACAAAAGAAACGAAATGAAACCGCATTCACTAGAAATGTGAAACACACTCACGTTCATAGATTTCGCCATGAGATGGCGTTTCACAAAATTTAACTGTTGGCGATGAATCTGTCTGAATCAGCTGAAAGTTACAATAGATTCATGAATGCTAAAAATGATGAGTGGTTCCCACGGCATTTCTTTGGTTTCCATACAAAAAGAACACGTTGAAGGAAAGGGGTTGGTTTGGGACAGGAGAAGGTGTCCTTTTGTATTGAAATATAATAGTTTTCAGTAATAAATATATAATTGTCTTAATTAATAATTATCACAAACCAACTAAAAAATATATACATATGTATATGTTATTACGCTATTAGACAATTCCTCAAATCACCAACAGAAACTTATTGGCCTATTACCGTTCGCGAGTCGCCTGAGTTTGGCGATTCACCTTACTTGGTGACTCGCCTATGTCACTATATCAGTGGTGCGCACGAAAATCTTGCAAAAGGGCACAACAACAACATCAAGCAACAACAAAATAAATTTTAAAGTTTTTTTTTGGCTTTCATTTTCAAATTCGCCAACAGCACAAAAAAACCAAATTGCACTATAATCAAAAACAATTGCTAAATTCGTCGAAACACAATGCGGCGCCGCACAGTGTAACAGGTGCGGCCATAAATGGTAAAAATGAAAATAATTTTTTGACTTACATTTTTATGCAGATTAAAAGAACATACTTCAAATAAGAAAATCCCAAAATTTTATTAAAATGCTTTAACTACTTAAAAAGTTATGCTTTATTAAATATACAGTATCAAATTCAACTTTTCCTCTGTATGTTGGCTTGATTTCTATCCCACACTTTTGTACCCTTTCTGAAGAAGATTTCATGAGCAAATATAGACATGTCATATATGAAAAAAAATATAGACTTTTTCCAATCTAGAAATATTAATAAAATTGCTTACACTGTAAACAAATGTAAAATTCTGCTATATTAAAATAGTTAGGTTTACTCAAAAAATCGCAAGATCATTAAAAACTTTAGAAGAAGAAAATTAAAATACACCTAAAACCACTTTTGAGGTTCCAGCCTTAAATAACGTATAAAGCTATGTAAAATCATAATCAAAAGAATTTTCTTGCGTTAGGGCGCGCCAAGTTAACTTTTTTTCAACATTTTTCACAGTGTATCTTCCATAGTAACAGCGCCCAAAATAGTAAACGTTCTTCAATTGTAATGAAATTTTGTATATGATGTTTTTTGGCATTATTAAGAAAATTTTGAAAAATCACAAAGATCTGGTCATTGCCACGCCCACCTCCCATATAAAATTAACCTTTTAATTGCATTAAGTTCTTTATTTTTGACACTAGAATGATTAAATTTGGTGTTTGATGTTTTTTTTGGCATAATTTAGAAACAATTAGAAAAATCATAAAAATCTGGCCATTGCCATGTCCTCCTCACATATAAATAAACCTTTTAATTGCTTAAAGTTCGTTATTTTTTTGGGGAAGATTACATGATCAAATATAGGCATGTTATATATTAAATAAATTTAATAAAGTTTTCTAATCTGGCAGTACTAAGTACATTGTTTACATTGTAAACAAATGTTAAATTCCGTTATATTGGAATAACTAGCATTGCTCAAAACATCATAACATCATCAAAAATCATTTATTTACAAAAACTCTTTAAATTTGTGCAATATTCCTGTGCAATATTTATGTTTTTGTTTTGTCCACCGTTTTTGTTAGTTTTAAGTGATTATTTATTTTTAAAGTAATTATTTATTTGAAGCTGACATACGTAAGTTATTATTTGTGTTGTTTATTGTTTATATTATTCTAATTGTTGTAAAATATATTTTTCGAACAGATTACCCTGAAAATGACTACCAAAGGTAGTCGAAATATTGGTAATAAAAATTATATATGATCAACAGATAAAAGTTTTTCATTAAATTGGACCTTGAGCCTACTTGAAAGTTTAATAATTTCATTAAAAAGTTTACAAGAAAATTAAAATACACCTAAACCACTTTTAAAGTTTTTGCTTTAATTAAAGTTTAAAAGTAAGTTAAATCATATTCCAAGTGTTTTTTTGGCCGCGGCTACTATGAAAGTGATACACTGTGCGCCGTCGCTAATGCCTGTGTGTGTTGTTTTTGTTTTCATTAGAACTCAACTCAACGCTGTGCGCCGATAGCGTTGAAATTCTGCGAAGTTTTCGTTGCTTGCTTGTGCGTCGAATAACGGAAAGGGCACCGAGGGCAAAAAGTGCCTGTGCTTGCCCATCGCTGCTCTATATTATTAGCCCTATTATCGTTTGCGAGTCGCCTGAAAAATGAAGCGACTCGCGTAAATTGAAATTACGGTTTGCGAGTCGCCCTGTTGATTTGCCTCAAACGTCAAAATAGCGCGAATGACAAATATTTTCATAGTACTGTTAGCGAGTCGCCTAACTTTCGTTCGCCAGAAATGTCAAAATCGGGCGAATAAAACTTGTGCGTGACAAAAGTTTTTGAAAAATGTATTTAGTACTAGATATATATTTTAGAATTGCTGAATCCTGAATTGCATTCAGGCTGTAAAATCACTTTCTGTTGAAATATTGATGTTTTAACTGATCTGGCGCAACATGAGTTTCGTTAACGCAACCAATGACTCCCGGTATTGCAGATTTTTTGTCATTTTCATTTTAGTCCACTCATGGCAAATTATTATCTCAAAAATGTCCGGCATTTTTTTTAAGACAACTGATGCCGTTGATTGCGCCAAGCTCAACTCAAAGTCATTTCCAACGCTTTTTTGATAGGAGCCGTTAGCAAATAAGCGTTGCACAGAAGCCAGTTTTAAAATTGGAGGGATGAGCTTTCCATTTTTTTCAATAAAAAAAATAGGAACAAATCTGGAAAAACAATTTCTTTATATATTTCTTGTCAATATTTGAAAAATTAATTTGTTTACAGCCAGTCCCTAATGTTAATATGGAGGCATAGGCGACTCGCCATGTAAGGCAAATCGCCAAATTCAGGCGACTCGCCAACGGTAATAGGCCTTTATGATTGGCGAAAGTACAAGTTCGCCTTCAAAACAATGCTGCCTAATCACAAAACAGAAATTGACGGCTGAAAACTTAAAATTTTAAACTGTCAAATATTCAACTTCTAATTTTTATAAGTGAAAAAAATTAAAATGATAAGCAATTTGGACTTATATTTTGAAGACAATTATGATGTTATGGAGAGCAACATTCAAAGATTGCGGCGGAACATTAGGGACAGTTCCAAGCCACTCGAACAGTCTAGCTGGCTGTAACAAATTAATTTTTTTAAATATTGACAAGAAACATATGAAGAAAGTGTTTTTCCAGGTTTGTGTCTTATTTTAGGATTAATAAAGAAGCCTATGTGTTGTTATTGGAAAAAAATGGATAGCTCATTCACATCAAACCGTGCATCAACCCCCCAAAATTGGAAACTGGCTTCTGTTCTACACTTTTTTGCTGACGGCTCCTATGAAAAAAGCGTTGGAAATGACTTTGAGTTGAGCTTGGCGCAACCAACGGCCTCAATTGTCTTAAAAGAAATACCGGACATTTTTGAGGTAGTAATTTGTCATTGATGGACTAAAATGGAAATGACAGAAAATCTGCAATACCGGGAGTCATTGGTTGCGTTGACGGAACTCATCTTGGTATTGTTATTTTGGATCACTTTCAAAAGAAAGTGATTTTACAGCCTGTATGCAATGATAGTATATCTCAACTGGAATAATGTTATCTACGTTATCAATTCTAAAATATACACACCTTCTCAAAATAATAGGTACACCGTAAAGTTCAAAATTCAACTCAACGGAAAAACTTTTTATTCAAAATTTTTAAGAAAACAAAAATACAGATTTCTTCGTAGCCTTTATATATGCGAAAATCGGTTGCTACAGTTTTTTGATCATAAGGACCAGGGTTTTTATAAGACATGTATAATGAAATTACATTCAAAATGGCAGAAAGTTATCGAACAAAATGGCGTATATTTGACTTAGATCGGATCATTCTATATATACTAAATAAACCCTTCAATTTCATACAAAAATAATGGATTTCTTTTTACTACACCTTATATATAAAAAAAGTAGAAATTCTTTAAGAAATACCATAAGGTACGAAAGTTGAGGTCAATGAATACTATTTGCTCAATATTTGCCTGCTCAAAATAATAGGTACACCGGAAAGATATACAGAAAAACAAAAGAAAATGTTAAAGATATGAACTTTTTTGTTTACACTTTCATTATTTAGTGTATTCACCTTTATTTTCGATAACTTTCGCAACTCTTCTTGGGATACTTTTGATTAGAGCCTGGCAGGTTTCTTTGGGTATCTTATACCACATTTCTTTGACGCACTCCCAAAATCGCTCCGTATTTCTGAAAGTTTTTTTTTGCTTTTTTTCTTCCTAAAGGTCCCCCACAGGTTTTCTATCTGCTTTAAATCCTGTGACTGACTCGGCCAGCTAAACGCGTTGATTTTATTGTCCTCAAAACATTTTTTCACAAACACAGGAGGTGTGTTTTGGATTGTTATCTTGCTGATGGATCCAAAGTAAGGGCATTTTTTCCTCAGAATAGGGCGGCATTGCGTTTTTGAGTATACCTTTGTATTCGACTGCTATCATTTTACTCGTTATCCGGAATATAGGACCTATCCCATATTAAGGAAAACACTACCACACCATAATAATTCCGCCTCCGTGTGTAAGTTTTTTTTTGGTGAATCTGCCGTGAAACTCCTTGCTTTTAGGCCGTCGCATATTCTTTTCTTAATCATTTCCAAATAAATTAATCTTAGTTTCATCTCTTCTTAAGATATTACGCCACTTTTTCTGCCCTTCTGGTCATGACCAGTTTTCATCATCCCTTGCAAAATTTAGCCTCATGCTCAATTTTTTTGTCCGTAGCAAAGGAACTTTTTTAGCTATGCGCCCAGGTAGGTTTACCTTTAGTAAACGTGGTCGAATTGTTTGAGCGGTAACCGCGTCCCCAATTTCTGCTAAAATTGTCTTTGAAGATTTAAATATGCCTGTTTTTTCGATACTTTCAATATGAAGATCATCTGTTGGAGCCGTTTTTGATGGTCTACCACGAGTTTCTTTTTGCGGTTTATTTTTAAATACATTTCTCACAAAATTGTGAAATATATTCAACAACCTGCAAGCTGCGACAAAGAGATTTTCTTTCTTTTTTCAAGTTTAAAGCCAGCCTGTGTTCCTCAGCACATCAATTTGACTTACGACCCATCTCAACTAATATTTTTTGCTGTTAATTCACTGCATTTTAAGATTTTATTAAAGAAAACTCACCGTTCTTCTAAGGAAAGCTCAAAAAAATTTAAAAAAACAAATTATCAAACAAAAATTAGAACCAACTGGCGGGTGTACCTATTATTTTGAGCAGGCAAATTTTCAAACTATACACAGTAAGTCGAAACGTTCAAAACTTAGGAGAATTAAATGATTTGTTTTACTGAAGATCGTGCTACCACGTTGTGTTATCAACGTTACCACTACGATTTTTCCTCTATATTTTCAAAATATTTTTGTAATAGAGCTTAAACTAAAAACTGAGAAATGTGCCTATTATTTTGAGCAGGCGTGTATAATAATAAATAAATTTTTCAAAGGCTTTTCTCACGCACAAATTTTATTCGCACGTTTTTGACATATTTGGCGAACGTTAATTAGGCGACTCGCTTACAGTAATATTAAAATTTCGACATTCGCGCAATTTTGACGTTTGAAGCGAAACAACAGGGCGACTCGCAAACTGTAATTTGAATGTAGGCGAGTCGCTTAATTATTCAGGCGACTCGCAAACGATAACAGGGATATTTTAATAATGACAAATCACTTCTTATTATTAAAATAAAGCAAAAACTAATGACGTTATTTGTACAAATGCAAATTTTTGTATATTTTAAATACTTGTACAAAAACGATTTTATAATAATTAAAAACAAATCAGCTATAATTAAAAAAAAAAGAAAAAAATATAATAAAAAAAAACTATACTAAATGACTAAATGGACGCTGTATATTGGCTTACTAACCCACAAAATTCGATTTTTGCTTACAAGAGCGAATTTTATTTTATTTTTAAAAAAATTATTTTTTTATATATTTTCAAATTTTTGCTAATTCAGTGAACGGTTCTATCACCCACCCTACCGCACGAGCGGCACATCCGTGTAACATAAATAGGACATTCTTTCACAAACTTTTTGAAAGTGAGTCTCCAAGCCAAAAATCACGAAATTCTCAAAATTTAAATTCGCTCTATTTTGAAAAAAAAAAAATTTTCAAAAAATAATAATAATAATAATAATGTCCCACATACGAAATGGTGTCCGTAAAGATTATGGACAGTCCAGAATGCACTGCTCCTGATATATGAATTTTATAGCGTTTGTAAATACTCTAAATATCGTGTGTGCAAGTTAGCATATGAATGCAGAACAACTTCTAATCATGGTGTAATAATAAAGATGGAATAATTATGACACTTCTCTCATAATTTTCTGGATATTGGCTATTAATAGACTCTTATTAACATTTATCATCAATTCCATTTTATTGTGTTTCGTTTTATTTTTGACACATCGTTGTTTTGATTACTGGGCCCTTTCAGCAACTCCAACATTTTTGAAGCGCTTTAAGCAATTCTTTAATGAGATATGTTTGTGTTAAGCGTTTCAAAACTCTGATGCAAACAAAAAATTACGCTAAATAGTGCAGCCGACAGCGATGTCTTTTTTGTTATTAAATAACAACAGCAGCGACTATATTTTTCAGAAATAAAGCAGTTTGCAACATTTGCAGCATATCGTTCAGAGAATTTTCAAGAACTGTATGCCTAAGCGCTGAATTGAAATATTATGAATGTCAAAGTTAAGGCAAATAGGCGATCTACTCTCACGCTTTCAAAATGGCTTCCACTTCAGTACGCATTGCTCTCTTTAATTACTTCACCTTTATTACTAAAGCTTTTGAGGAGTTATGGTAAAAAAAGCCCACTGGCCAAAAGAATTGCCAAGACATCAATTTCTTTTCTGATTAGTCGCAATAGCAACTATTTATTTGTCTCAAAAAAAAGCTCAATAATTAAAATATGTGACCGAGACTTCAAATTGCGAAATTAAAATTAAAAATTAAATTAAATTAAAATTGCCGTTAAAATATGTTCTTTTGCAGAAGAAATAAGACGACACGTATGCTCCCGAATTGAATTGAAAAACTTAAAAAAGATGAAGATTTCAAAATTTTGAAAATATAAAAATTGCACAAAAAATTCAAAAAGGATCGAAAAAATTTCAAAAATATGGAAATTTTCAAAAATTGAAAAATTTCAAAAATTTACAAAAATAAAAGATCTAATAAAATTGAAAAACTTTAAGAAATGGAAATAAGCTGAAGACTTCAATATTTTGAAAAAATTATAAAAATTGCAAAAAAAAATTCAAAAAGTATCGAAAAATTAACAAAAGTTTAAAAATTATCAAAAATTGGAAAATTTCAAAGATTTACAAGAAATAGAAAACTTAAAAAAATTAAAATTTTCAACCATTTTCAAAATTTTTTCTTTTAGGTTCAAATGCGAAAAATAAATTACTTTGATTTGTATCGAAATGTGGCTTTTTCAAGAAAATTTTTAGTGCTTTAGCGGATTGAAATGCGGATTACTTCTTAAAAAAAGGTTTTCATTAAACTCCGTAGAATACGTGTCCTCTTATTTCCGGTGAAAAACAACATATTTTAATGGCAACTGATTCCGCAACTTGAAGTCAGTCAGACTGCATGATTTAAAATTTATTCGGTCAACTGTTTATTGTTTTAATGGATGTACACATACAGTACATTTTCGATTATGTTACCTAATTATTGTAGAGCTAGTTCAAAAATCCGAGAGTTATATGCAGGGCCGGATTTGCCTTAGAGGCACACTAGGCCAGTGCCTAGGGCGGCACGATTTTAGGGGCGGTAAAGGGAACTTTGAAATTTTTTTTTTGTACACTAAATTACCTAAAAATGTTAAGAAGCAAGCATACCTTTTCGAAAATGCTAAACACGATGGCGGTGTTTAAAATTATTTTCGACTTGAATCCACCCCCCAAATAGCCAAAAACCCCACTCTACAGGAATTTGGCGGAATATGCGATTCTCTCAGTTTGGTGGTGTTGTTTAGCCATTTAGGGGGGTGTTGTCAAGTCGAAAATAGTTTTAAACACCACCATCACATTTAGAATCCTCGAAAACGGAGAGTTTTCTCGTTTACAGAAAAAAAAAATGTTCACCCTGTCTCTACAGGGCCGTGTAGGTGATGGTGTCAGCTCCGAAAGAGTTTTAAACACCTCCAATAGAATTTTTAACACCGCCATCATGTTCAGCATTCCCGAAAACGGGGTGGGGAAACAAATAATCTGGTTGCTTAAAATATTTATATTTTTTTTTCGACTCAGAAAATTCACTGTATTAGCGAGGAATTCATATATGGGTCATTCTTTGGCAAGTGGAATTTTTTCGTCAATGACATCATAAATTTTTTTCGTCATATATAGAATAATTTTCATTAAAAGTTGCTCGTAGTAAAACGTTCTTAAAATTGGTCGAAAAACGCAACAAGTAACCTTTTTTATTTTGTTGTAACATCTTTTGAACGAAAAAACTTGTGTCATAGATAAAAAAAAACGTAACGTTAACGTAACAAAGTTCTAGTGGTTGTATAAATGTTAAATGTTTAATGTTGTAAAGTTTTATGTTTTTTCAAATAAGTGCTTTAAATAATTAAATAATTAGTAATTTAAATAATAATTCAATGACTAAATCTTATTAAATATAAATGTACCCTCTGAAGATGTCGCCAAAAAAGTGACGAAACGTCAGGGAAAAGTTTATTAATAAATGATATTTTAATTGAAACTTAAATCCACTGGTCAAAAACCTCCTATTTTTATTCAACAAATTAAGAATTGACCCAAAATAATTAACAAAAATACTGGCCATTAAATGCCTAGTTTTTGGACATTTTTAAAACATTTTTCGAGCATTTTTCAAGCATTTTCAGAAAAATTTTCGAGCATTTTCTAGGCATTTTTTGGCTATTTTTAATAGTGACATATTAAATGACCAGTTTTAGAGCATTTTTCCGGCATTTATTGGGCATCAAATGGCCATTTCCTATTTTCATTTTACTGGCCATTAAATGCTCGAAAAAGGTTTGAAACATTTTGGCCAGTGAACATTTTTAATACCCAGTTTTTGGCCAATAAATGCTTATGATTTCTACAAGGGATGGGCTCTTTTTCTAAGCCTAGGCATGTTACTGCTTGAAATCTGTCCTACTGACCCTACTCGTAAACCATGCAGATATTGCGATGAAATTTGGTGCACGGATACAAATCATATATATTTTGAATTTTGCTTAAAGTGGGCGGAATTTGAAAAGTGGGCGTGTCACTTTTTGACAATTGAAAATTTAGATTTCGTATAATTCAAAGTTGGCATATACGATTTTCAGAATTTGAGGGATGATACCACTGGGAGCATTTATCAATACTAACTTCGTCAGTATACTGGAAAAGCTCGTTGAAGGGAGTGGCACAGCCCAAAATATCTTTAAACGTTATAATAAGAGAACTAAGAACGTAATCGTTATGAAATTTAGTATGGCAGATATACTTGCTACAAAGTATCTTATTACGAAAATTTGTCACAATAGTACCGGTGGGTGTGGCACTTCCCATATAAGCAAAAAACGTTTAATGCTATGGATATAGTAGTGTGCAATGGGAGTAATCTTCATAAAATTTGGTGTATAGATGTCAATTATAAGCTATAAAATGAAATAGATTTTGACGTGATTGCATCAGTGGGCGTGGCACCTCCCATAATAAAATAAAATTGTAAGCTTTATTTGAAGTGAACTATTGCAGCAATTGGCATGAAATTTGATGTAAGTGGTTAATTTGCTATAAGGTATGTTTGCATCAAAAGCGGGCTAAATAGCACTACTGGGCGTGGCAACTCCCATACAATTAAAATTCCCTAAGTGGCATATCAATCGAAATATGCGCAATCCGAAATACTAAAATGTGGTTCAAGAAGTTTTTTATGGAAAGCTATTTCTGGATAAAAACCGGACTGGATTGTGCCAGTGGGTGTGTCACCGCCCTAAATATTAAAACTAATTACGGCACATTGCGCAAACCATACAAGCTATTGTGCTGAAATTTTGTATGCGTATGTCTATCACGAATTATTCGACTTTTTCCATTTCTTTCAACTTTTTTCAATGGTTTCATATTATTTAGACTTTTTCAGTTTTTTTTTCAACTGTTTCAACACTTTTCAACCTTTACATTATTTTCAACTTATTAAACCTCTTCAACCTTCTCAACGTATTTTTAGCATTTATTTAAAAAGTATTCTCAATGCAGTGTAGGGTATGTGAGTTTCGGCTTGGCCAAAGATAACACCTTAAGTAGTTTTCTTTAACTTTCTTTTCATTGTTTTATGGTATTACTAAATCTTGGTTTATAACATAAAATTTTTTTCCATGTTGAAGAACAAAGGCATCCAAAAATGTGAACTAAATAAACTTTTTTTCTTTCTTCGATCCGCATACGACAATAAGTTGATATAAATACTGAAATTGAAATAAATTAAAAATAAACATACATATAAGCTTACCAAAAATTCAACATACAAAAAAAAGAACAAAAGATTAAAAGTTTTCAATTATTTTTTTTATTTTTCAATCAAATTATGTATAAATAATAAAAAAAGCGAACAACTTAGATAACAAAAAATAACTAAATAAATATACATACATACATATGCATGTGACAGAGTTTCTATTCACATATTGATAAAAAAGCCAATCCTTAAAAAACTAACATTTCTTAGTTTTTTTTTCGACAAAAGCTCTAAATTTACTATGCAGTGTTAGTACACCACGTTGCCCTTTAAATGCTAAGTTGAGTTTAAAAAAAAAACACCTGAATGAGAAATTATTTGGGAGGCAATTTTGAGTCGATATACATATATAAAATTAAGGAAAAAAAACATCTCAGCTATTGTTTTTTTTTTGTATATTGTTTTTAAAGATATTACATATCGACACCTCCAGCGGAATGGGTGTGACATTATTTCCATTCATATCTTTTCAGACAAATGTGAGAATGCGATTTCAACTTTTGCAACAAGTACTAAGGTACCTTACGATATTTATTAAAAAAAAATTTTATAAATAACACAGAAAATTGTTTTAAAGTACGTCACGGGTGTGATGTTGAAAAAATCTCTTTTTTTTGCAATATTTTGAGTTTAAGTTCAAATTGCTTAAAAATTTTGCAGTAATGAGTGACAAATTGTTATAATTTTAGAAATACTTCACATGTCCTTTATTAAAATCATGAGTAAATTTTAACTTAATCTTTTAAATAACAGATACCAAATAACTCCAAACATGTAAAGGCTGTGACTTCCAAATGTAGGTTAGACTGAAGGAAAAGAAAAATAATTTTTTAAAACAGACGGCTGGTTAATTTATTTTTAGTTGATTTTTTGTGTTTCAATATTTTTAACAAGGAAATTTATAAATTTAACAGGAAATAACTACAACGCTGGTAAACATTGCGTTTTTTTTTATGAAATATATAGGGTCATTTCGCCTGTTCGCGTCCATTTAGTGCAGTTGGCAAGTTTGACGGCAATAATAAAATATCCCAGCACTAATTTCTATGAAAAATTTATGTAATGTGTTCATTATATAGTCTATTTTAAGATTAACTTTCAGTTCTGTTCGAAACGTCTTGTGTTTTTTTTTTAAATAGAAAAACTTCAGAATTAGGCGTTTTACCCACTTTGCGTCCACAAAGCGCACGGACCTTTTGTCCATGTGTGAGTGCTTCTTATACATTGAGGTATTAGCGGTAATGACTTTTCGTTTGATTGGTGTGTTAGTTTACTTATTTCGAGGATTTTTAAAGGGAGATCCGTAACATGGACGCGAATTGGTCGATGGACGCGAACAGGCGAAATGACCCTACAATTCTGAAAGCAAAATAGTAATAACGAATCATAAAACTTTATTTAGATTTCATTGTAATGAAAATGTTGCTTATTTTTCGGCATAAGTATTGAATGAAATCTAAATAATGTTTTATGAGTCGTCATTACTTTTTTGCTTTCAGAATTGTATATGTATATACGACATCAAATGTAGATACATAGTAAAGATCTGTGAATGTTGCAAGGCTTGCTCTCTGGCGCCAGTGTATGGCGCACTAGCACAGACTGATAAAGAAATTTAGGGCCAAATATATATGGGAAATTAAAGTTGGTCCAAAAAAGTGGTGTCAATCGATGATACCTGGTTAATATTATTAACAAGCCTCAATTGACTTTAACCATATATGTATGGCTTTGAATTAACTAAGTAGATTCATTTTTGTTATTTTCAATCAGTTTGCTGGTTAAATTAACTAGATTTTACCGTGTTACCAAAACATTACGTCTTCTAGTTGAATTACCCTTGTCCTTGTTGATTTTTTTCTCAGTGTAGCTATTCAACTTTTTAAATTCAAAAACAAATTGGTCAAAATTCAGCCGTCGGGTCAGACTTTGGCAAGGAAACCCACCAGGGAAACTAACCATAATTAGCTTCATCAAAATGTTTCACTATCTTTCCTGTGCCTCGTAAACTCGACTTTTCTACAGCGGGCTCTCTCTCTAATCTAAGTGATAAATTCACGATTTTTAGCATGATAATATACAGAACACATACCGGAAAAATGGATTAGTTAATAACAACATAAATTGTTACATTAGTTAATAAAGATTCCAAAAGAGACGTATTGAAAAACAAAAATACAATTTGGATTGAAAATTAAAAGTCAAATTTTAACGAACAAAATTAAAATTACATCATTTTCCTCTTCACACTCAAGGGTCATATTTTATTCGTGCTATCGCTTTCGTTTGCAAAAATTTCTTTTTTTTTTGCAGTATTTAAAAATTTTTGATTTTTTTTTTACTAAACTGAAACTTTTTAAAATCTAATTTTTTTTTTGATTTTGGAATGTTTGTTTTACACTGCGTTACTCTTGGATTTCTTGATTTTTGTTGTTCCCGCCGTTGCTGCCGTGCTGATGATCAGTGAGTGGTGGTCGGTCGGTCTGCTGCAAAATTCTACGCTGATTTGCTGTAGTAAAAAACATTTGTTGTATATCTTTAGGCGTGTTATTATTTATTATGTAAATCTTTATATGTATTTATTAAATCTTTATTTTTTTTGTCACTTGGCGGCTACTTTTTATACAAAATTTTTTTTTTATCCAATAAAGAATATTATGGATTTAAATAAAAAATTATTTATATTTTCATTGTTTTATTTTTTGCTATTTGGTGGATATTTCGTTTTAAAAGAAAAAAATGTACTTGTATTAAAATATTATTTAATATTTTGTTCTTTGAAATTATTTATTGATTTAATAATTTTTCATTTATTTTTCGTTTGTAGCTTGAAACACATGTATATACGCACACAAATACATATGTACACATACATATGTACACATACATATAAAGATGCATAAAAATTGTCCATGTGCGTGCGATTGTGTTTTGACTTTCCTCTTATATTTCTTTTTAGTTTTGTTTATATGGACGCATAATACATAATACGTACATATGTATGTGTGCATGCATGTAGTTGTTTGCTTGTGCCTTTTATATGGTTTGTGAGTGCGTGTGTGAAAAGTTATTCAAGTACATACATACGTACTTGAAATGAGTTTGTTGTTGTTGTAACACATGTGTTTTTATTTGTGTTCTACGAACACACAACAAGACGTTTATTCTACCGGCGTTTTTCAAGTGATTTGTTTTTTACCTTATAACTCTGATTATATCATTTAAGACAAAAATTTAAGTTTTCACAAAAAATTCGATTGGATTTTGGATTAGAGAATGAATCTGCATTCTTTTTTTTTTTTTTTGTTTTATTAAAATAGTTTTTTTATTGATTATTTATTTGCAATTAAAACTTGTAACAAAAGCAGTGGTACAATTAAAAACAAAAGTAATCATTCCGAAAATAATTTGATTGGATTTCGGATTAGATAATGTGTCTGCATTCATTTTTTAGCATTTCATGTTTTTTAATAAACATTTTATTTACCTCACAAAAAAAAACATCACTTTTCACATTCAAAAATTCTAGCAAAATGAGATTTACATTATTTGTATTTGACTTAAACTGTGAAAATTTCCACCTACACATTCAAGTTTATTACTACGATTTAGATTCATTCACTAAAAAAGTTCCTCATTTTTGACTTTCAAAACCCCTAGCGAATTGAGATATATTTCATGGCCATTTTGAAGCCCCACGTTCAATTCACCAACGCCTTCCCATGATACGAGTATGTATCCCATACCATAACGGGCAACTTTCCACACTTTACAGTGGGTATTACAGTCTGCTACTGCATGGTATTAGGGAGACGTAATTTTCTGCGACGAATCTAAAACATTGTTATATTATCACGAGAGTCCTAATAAAGTTTGATGGAGACTGAACACAGCCCTGCACTAGCAGAGTATAATACCCACCGTAAAGTGTTGAAAGTTGCCCGTCATCGTATGAGGATACATACTCGTATCATGGCAAGGCATTGGTGAATTAAGAGTTTTACCGATATCATGACGAAGAAGTAATACTTGAACACTCTGCAAAACGAATTAAAAATAATGCTAAGAATTTTGGCTTCACTGACACTCAAAAGGCCAAAAAGTTAAGAAAGAAATCGTATCAGGACAATGATCCCAAGCCGAAATCATTCTTGTGCAGGTCCTGGGTGCTATATAGTTCACTCAAAAAAAAAAAAAAACATTGTTATCCGAAGAATTTTTGTATTCTTGAAAAATTGTGAGCTAAAAATTGTTGGCTTTTCAAAAATTTCTTCGAGCAAAAACTCGTTTTTGATTTTTTAAGAATCAAACTATCAATTTAAAAATAAAGTTCTTATAAAAACGATTTTTATTTTCTTAAACATTTTTAAAAACGGAAAATTGTTGGCCCAATAATAAAATTTTTGTGCTCGTATTGGCCTTTAAAAATGCAATTGTTAATTCAACAATAAGTTCTTCAGTTTACAATTATTATCAAGAATAAAAACAGTTGGTATAACAATGAAAAATGTGAACGTTTTTGATTTCAAAAACTAATTCTCGGACTAAGAAATAAAATTCTTGCCACAACAATTTATTCTTAAAGTTGTGGAAAACTGACGGTAAATCTGTCACTTTAGAAAAAATTTATGACTTAATAACTTCGAAAAAACAATAAACAAACACTTTTTCCCATCTACAATGGAAAAAGAAAGTGTTTTTAGCGATATATAAGAAAATGGTATCTCCCGAAACTTGTCCCGGTAATTATAACTTTATTATATCATGATAAGCTCACTGATAACATTCTTTTTAAGATTCAAGACACTTTTTCTTCTTCAGTTTATTACAAGCGCTCATACTACCGCCAAGGATAAACAAAAAATGTAAACCGTTCATTTCTGATGAAGATAAACTCAAACTCAAAGCTGTCTCTGAAAAGCTAAAGTTGCAGCCAAAAACTTTTGTGGCTGGAGAGTCTTTAGAAAGTTTTAAAGAATTTTTAAATCGACAACTCTTTCTTGAGACAACAATTTATTTTTTCGAAGTGTTGACAATTTTTATATTTAAGCCAACAATAAACTTCGATTGATGAAATGACAAAGCCTTTTAACATATGAACGCCGAGAATACTTGCAAAGCTGATGAATTTTCTAGGTAGAAGGAGGAGGCTGCTTTAAATATTCTTCAGTATAAAGAAAGCGCTGGGGTACCACTTGCAAGGGTTAACATGCAATTTGACGAGACAAGAATCTGAATGACATAAAATGCCAACTGCTCTTTAGCACTGATATCCCAAACTAGATAGAGTGTTTAGTCCGAGTTCATTGGTAAATATGCTCGTTTTGCTGGCTTATGGAAATTAAGTTTCTGTGCTCTTGGCGCACTTTCTAGGAGACAACAAAGCTTTTTATTATTTTTTTGTGTTTTAAATTTTCCGCAACATATTCACTAGCGTTGGCAACACAAAAATTCTCCACCAGGAAGCTGAAAAATGTCGCAAGACATACTCGTTTCGCCATCCATAATGCAACATTCAAATTTGAGCACAAAATCTTTACTCAGTTTTAGAGCGCGCAATTCTTTTCAGCATTCCGATTCGGCACTTTCTGAACTGAGTAGGTCTCAGCCTAGTCTCACCTTTCCCTCTACGTACAAATTGACTAGGAGGAATCTCCTAGCTGTGCGGTTTTTCTATCTGAAAGGTTGGGACTATGTTGTCAGAGTTAACATTTTTAAGAATATGTTCTAAGCTTGTTATGTTTAAGGATAACGCTATAGTTTTTGCGACTGGGCATTGGCAAATTAGGTATTGAACTAATGAACTGATGTTACAAATTGAGCACGAGATGTTTGATGTTATTGATATATCGAACAGATATTTGTGGCTTAATCTAGTGTGACCAATTCGAAATCAAATGCATGTGACGGTTTATCTGCGTTAAACTGAAAATGGAAACTGAGAAGGATTATTTTCCGGATTGAAAGTTTTGTATGAGTGGAATTGTTTGCCTAGTTATAAAGATTAGTTTCGGAGGTAATCTTGTCTGTTGCTTTACGGATATCATTTTTATTGTAGAAAAATGTTAAATGCAATGGAGCTATAGTAGCGTATTTGACTATTTCGTCGGCAAACTCGTTCCCAGCTATATCCATGTGGCTTGGAACCCAAACGTGGTGTTGCTTCCTATAAGAATATCTCTGATTTTGTTTATAGCAGTATATTTGTTGTTGGTATTCTTTACAGCTGTTAATACCAAAAGAGAATCGTAACAAATGACAATTTTTTTTCTTAATTTTTTTGTGCAATTAAACATGTATAACTGGGAAGAAAGCTGACTGCGAGGATTTTTTTATTTTCGTCAAAAATGCTGTTTGCTGTCGAATAGTCAGGTTTTAAACCATTAATGAACAGACATTTTCATCCCGAGAAATTGCTCAAAAACTCATTCTGGAAAATAATTTGGAGCATATTTGGTTTTTGTAAACGAATTGTAAGCGAAAATTGGTGTTATTTAAAAACTTATTTGGTATTTTATACTGAAATCGATATTTAACCGATATATTTTCAAAAAATTAAACAATAACTTAGAATTTTATTAAAAGCCTTTCCACAATAATCGGCTTAATCTTAACCGAAAGTTTTGCCGAAAAGTTTTTTCATACAAAAACTGTCAGTTAAAGCTCCAAGTAAGTTTAACCCCGGACATATTGAAAATGGTCAGAAAAAAGTATATTTTAAGAAAATGATTTTTATAGAAATTTTTAAGTAAAAAAATAATGGATTTGCGCCTTTTGCAATTAATCAGTTAACCATGACAATCTGCTGTAAAAGCAATATCCGAAAATTTGCCACATATTGATATCACTTCTAAAAAAGATTTTATTTTGGTTTTTGTTTAGTAAATGTTATATTTAGAAAATGTATGTAATTTGCATAAAAAGTATATCACGTGGCACTTCATGTTAAATAATTAATAATGATGAGTGTTCCAATGGAAATATGAGTTAAAGAAATATTTTTTTGTTGGCTTTTTACAAAAACACATACAGTGGACGTCCAATATAACGTATAGCGATATAACGAATTTCCATTTTAATGAACGGTTTTTCAAATTGGAATTTTTTCATTGATGTCTCTAAATAACGAAAATTTTCACTATTCTAAATTACGAACGCTATTTAATTCATGACGCTTCAACGCAAGAGCCATACGTTAAGTGATAAAGTTAATATAATTGAAGAAGGTAAGAAAAGAATGCCAGTATAAGTGATCGCAAGTAAATATGGCGTAAATAAAAGCCAGTTTCTTGAATAAAAAAACACTTCGATATAACGAATTTTACGATATTACGACTGATTCGTGCATTAATTAGTTCGTTATATTGGACGTCTACTGTAATATAAAATTTCAAATAATTGGCGCTAGTTCAAAGTTTGCTAGATTTTTTAGCGGTTTTTGATGGCGATATTTTCGGTACTTCCGTTGGAAATATCTCGGAAACTAATGATAGCCACGCCCACATTATACGCTAGCATATTTCCCTATAACATTAGTTAATTTAAAGAGAAGCGCACATTTCTCGTTAGCAATAATTAGTCAAAAAAAAAAATTTGTACGAAAATTAAAAATATCAAATTAAACGTATCATGAAATTTCTTTATTTTATATTTTTTCATTAGTTTCAGTTTCACTTGTCTCTATGCTGAAATTTTGTTTTCACAACTTGAAACATTTAATTTCAATTGAAAATCTACCAAACAGCAAATTTTTTTTTTTTTTAAAGCGCCGCCAAATGACAAATTTCTACAATTTTTTTTTTTTTTTAGCAAAACTGGTAAGTTTTGACATTAATATTTAGCACACACACTACTAGTATAATTTTATTTTTTTTTTGGTTAAAATTTAATTTTTATTATGTTCTGCACTAAGAGTTCGAAAAAATCAAAAATTTCATTCTTAAGATTACGTTTTTTTAGACGAAACGCGTTTTACATGCGAATTTTATTTCAAGATGTTGAGAGTATAAGGACAACACGCATCTTTTTTTTTTCAAGACGAATTCGTATAGCTCTATCCGTTGTTGTTGAGCATTCGCGGTCGTTTGAACAACGAACAAGAACTTAAAAGCGTTACATTTTCTTATAAGTCAAGCGGCGGCGAAAAAAGAAATCGTACGTCTTCGTCTTTTTCTTCGCTGCTGTTTAGTTTTCTTAACTTCCGTTACTGAAGCGACGACGTCTCCGCATTCACGTGTGTGTGTGAGTGTAAGCGTTTGCCTCATTTGAGCGAGTGAGAGCGTACGCACGCAACCTCACAGCGCGATGTGCTTTGTACTTCTGTTAGACGACGGCATCCACAAACGGGACACTCACCAAATGCAAGACTTTTTTTTCGAAAAAAAAAACAAACCAAAGGATAAGTCGACGTCACTGCTGTTGCCGTCGCTTACTTCGTGAAAAGGTGGTAAATTTGAATTAAAAAAAATAGAAAAAAAGAACATTTCTTTTCAATACCAAAACACGCACACAGTGTCGACAACAAAAAATCCTCCACCCCATGGCAGTATAACCAACACCAGCAGCACTACTACCATACACAACAATCCCTCCCCTAAAAAATAAACCAAGCTAACAACAACAACTACAATACAAAATCGCAGAAATGTTAAAGAAAATAGAAAATAATTTATTTCTAAAAAAACAACAACAACAATATCCATACAAACTATGTATTCTTATATACACACACACGTACGCACACACACAGCGCCAGCGACGTGGCGAGCGCTCTTTAATTATTGTTGCAATGTTGTTTTCTTTTTCAAATTCACATTTACAAGGAGCGGTGAGTTGCTTTGCCAACAACAAAAAGATGTTATCACAACAAAGCAAAGCAACAACAGCAGCAAAAGAAAAGATAAAGAAGAAGTGCAGTATGAGTAAAATAAAAAAACTCGCTCGCTCTCACATTTTCTCAGTGGTGTTAGTATCAACACAAAAAAATTGCAGCATTAGAGAAGTATGAGTATAAGTGTGAGAGGTAAAAAAAATGAGGACAAGTCAAATAGCGGTTCTCCTAAGAACACTGCCATTATTGTTTCCATTTTCTTCATATTGGCGCTCTTCCATTTTTGAGTCAAAAACCAAAACTCTGTTATTTTGTTGTTTTCATTTTCTCAATTTCGCTCCAATTTTGTGGGAGAAAATAGCTAACATGAAATTCAAATATTATTTACTATCAATTGCTTAGGAGATTCTCATGGTAATCTTAATATTAGCATAATTAACGCATGTCATAATTACAATTTTGCAGTAAAAGGGCTTTAACCGCTTTTTTGAATAAAATTAAATTATTAAAATTTTTTATATCATCAGGCAACATATTATACTTATAAACTTACATGGTTCGCTTGAACCAAGATCAAGATCGATAAAATTGTCAACCAAATGTGACAATGCACAATTATTATATAGTGTCTTGAGATTCCAAATACATAATCCGCGAAATCGGATCTGCTCATTTCCTCGTTTTATGGCCATTTTAAGGTTAGCACTTTGGCCGACACGGTTCGTTTCAAACAAAGTCAAGATCGGTAAAAATTGTTAACCAAATCTGACAATGCACAATTATTGTTTAGTGTTCGGAGATTCCAAAAACATAATCCATAAAATTGTACCTGATCATTTACTGGTTTTATGGCAATTTTAACGTAAACGCTTTTACCGATAATTTTAATAAAATTATGAAGCGAACCGTGTAGTTTTTCATGCTTTTAAGATGCAGTGAAATTTTAAAATATGCTACGATAACTGTCGTTTATGTAGTCACTTATTTTTGCAATTATGTAAACGCTTTTGTGTTATTCATCATTTTTCATGGAAAAAAACCGATACAAAATAAAAATTTTTTTTTTGTCGGCCAAAAAAGTAGTGAAAATTCAAATTTTTTTTACTCTCTTTTGTGGGTTTAAAATGTATTTTTAACTACAAAGCCAACGAAGAAAAAAATATAAAAAAATTTTTTTATACTATGTTATGTTATTCATCATTTTCCATGGAAAAGAATTGAAAATTTAAAAAAAAAAATTCTTTTGGGCCTTAAAACTAGTGAAAATTATTTTAAATTATAATTTTTTTTTATGAATTTTTGAGGTATTTTCGACTACAAAGCTCACCAAAAAACAATCAATAAAAAAACTTTTATATTTGTTTTGTTATTCACAGTTTTTCATGAAAAAAGAATTTAAAAAACTCTTTTGGGCCTAAAAACTAATGAAAAATAATTTTTATATATTTTTGTTTTATGGATTTTAAAAGTATTTTAAAAGCATATTAAAAAAATTTTAATTTTTAATGACTTATTCTCAATTTTTTCTAGATCGCATTTCTATCAATATTATCGGTAAAAGCCTTTACCTTAAAATGGCCATAAGCCGAGTAAATGATTAGGTACGATTTTGCAAATCATGGTTTTGGAATCTCTATTTTTGTTGAGAACAATCGATACAAAAAAATTTTTTGTTTTTGTTCCTTTGATGAGAGGATACTTTTCTTATGTGTTTTTTTGCGCTGAATTCCAAAACCAAGTTTTATACTCACGCTGATCCCTCCTACAAAACAAAACAAAAAAATCTTGTCAATGTCAATTTAACATTTCAATGGACTATAATATATTCAGAAAATGTGGCATTCGATTCCCTCATTCAATCGCTTCTAACGTTGTCATTTTATGGTCGATTTTCTTTTGATATATCTGAATTTTTGCGTAAGAGTATCAGCTCAACGAGCATGAAGCTTAATTATTTTTTTTGTATTTTATTTCTATTTTTCCATGGCCACAGGATGAAATGTAAAATTTGATTTTTTTTTAAATCTGGCCTGTTTTCATCGATATCTTTTGAACCGATTACTCAATAGAACATGTAATTATACACGTTTCTTTATCATTTAAATACCTTTAATTTGATATGATGAAATTGGACATTTAGAGCTCAAGATATGAGTTTTGAAGTGAAAGAAGGTCGAAAAAATGAAAAAACCACAATATCTCGAAAACTGTGCCATTCAAAAAATTTTTATTTTCATTTCCGAACTCAGCGGGCAAAACTACATAAGAAAAGTAACTTCTTATTAATGGAACATTTTGACTGTAAACTAGTGTAGAATGCCAAAGTGGTCCAAGGTACAATCAGGCATTGTACCTTGGACCACGAGACATAATTTACCAAAATTTTTCATTCCTCTGTACTAAATAGTATTTTATGATCAATTTTGGACTGGTATATCAATGTAGTGCTTCCATATAATCAAAGTTTAGCTAAATGGCGAATTAAATTTGATTTTCCGATCCTGTCCTTTTTAGTAGCAGATCTACCACTTAAACCATTTTGAATTGCCTACTTTACCTTTACCTTTAACGTAATTTTTGCTCCGAGAAATATTTCTGAATTATATTCGTAATACATTTCACGACACAAAAAAACTTTGCAATTTGGAGTGGTTCAAGGTACATTCCATGCATTGGTCCAAGGTACACGCCAAGCATAAAATTCGGAAAATATTCAAAAGCAATCTTACCCTAGGAGATAATGTGATTTCAAGATAATTAACTTGAAGAGAAACGTTGGGTACCGTTATTTCGTCATTGATCCTCAACACAACAAAACTACACAGCTCGTAAGTCGACCTTGAAAACTTGCACAAAATTTACAAATCACGTGAAAATTTCGTCTTCGTCAGTTGACGAAAGAACTTAAATTAAAATAGATCTTGTGCAGCGTTGCTGAAATGGGTTACATAAATAGAAAAAATTGTAGTATTAGAATTTTTAGCTACACGATGACAAACATGAAATATCGCTGTTGGTCAAAGGTACAATCGGTCCAAGGTACATGCTCCTCCCCTAATCACTAAATCATGTATTTGACTAAAAAAATTTTTTTTTCGCAAACATATACATTTATTAATATCGATTTGGACTAAAAATTGATGACCAAAAACGATTTTTCCAATATCATAACATTCCTTATATAGAATGTCGTTGGCAGCGCCGTCTCTAGGTGTGTGCGGGCTCCTAGGCTGAACATGTGGTGCGCACCCCCCCCCCCCCCCCTGTAGAAATTTATTAAATAGCAAAAAAAATTTCATACGAATTTGTACGAATTCTTATCTATCTACTACTTTTACTATAACCTGTGTGTTAAGGAGGAAAATATAAAAGGTAAACGTCCTTAACACCACAAAAAAAAGACCAGCAATTCTATTTTAGCGAGAGGACCCGTTTTTTCCTGAAGTTGTTTAATGGTCTCTTTTTTTAAAGCCTAAGACTTACTTTTGTATCGAAATGGTAAATTACAACAATTTAGGCATATAAATTTATTAAAATTTTGTGTGAATCATGTACACATTGCTTGTTTGCTACAAGACCGTTATATCTCAAAAAACCTAAAGCAGGAGAAAATCGCATTTGAAGTTTTCAACAAGTGACTTTTTATATGAAAATTTAAAAACTATGTTTACATAAATTCTTTTTACAAGACAATATACCTTTCTGATTTTTTCACACAAAATAAAACATGAAACAGCGGATGTGAATACGTACAAGAAATCACCAACAACTTTTGAAACAATCGATGCGTTTGGTACATACATATATGCGATGTTTAATTATAGTGATGCGATACTGAAGTTATATAATTAATAAGAAAAGGACTGATTTTTTTTCGGAATGAATGACGTTGATATTGACGTTCCAATTCTTTATCACGTAATTGTTACAATAGAATAGGCACATACAGCTACAATATTTTTTTGGCCTGCTGTACTACATATTTTTCATCAAAAAAATCTGATTTTATCCTATATATGTATATGATTATCGTTATAAAATTGAAAGTTTTTATTAAAAAGCCTCCGCGCGATTGAAGAAGGCATTTCCTCGCCCAACATATGTACATATGTATGTATGTATTCTTGATAAGCAAACTGAACTGAGGCCGATAAAATAAATAATTTCCATATATGTAGTTACTTAATTTAATACCAAAATAATTTTACTTTTTTCGATAAAAAAATAGGTAAAATCATAAGAAACTATACAAATGGAACATGATTTTAAAGTAAAATAAAATGCTTCCTTAACATCAGGTTATTAATACATTTTTTGAAAAAAAAAGCGGTTTTTAAAAAAACTTTGTTAAAATTTCAGAAAAATCTCCAAAGCTATACGGTAAAATTTATGCTTCATTATTGTAGGACATTAAGTTATCTTTCTTATGACATCCATATTTTTGACATCCGTTCAGGGGTTCACAACTTTTAATCAATTTAACAAAAGCTATATTCGCAACTCCGATGGCTATATCTCGAAATCAGATCCGAGTGGCACTTTCTGATTACATATTTAATCTTATAATTAAAAACCAAATAAAAATAGTTAAGGTGTTATCTTCGGCCAGGCCGAAACTCGCATACTCTACACTGCACCGAAAGTACTTTCCAAATAAATGTTAAAAAGACGTTGAAAAGGTTGAAGAAGTCGAAAATAATGTAATAAGGTTCAAAGAGGTTGAAAAGTGCTGAAACAGTTGAAAAAAACTCAAAAAGTCTAAAATGTGTAAAATGTTGAAAGTGGTTAAAAAACTCAAAAATAGTTGCAAGAAGTTAAGAAATGTTGAAACAATTCAAAATTCATAAAAAAGTCGAAAAAATAAAGAAAATGTCGAATCAAGTAAGGTATTTCACTTGTATGGGAGGTGCCACGCTCACCAGTTCTATTGTGCTAAATTTTCGTAAGAACATATCTTTTAGCAAGTATATCTGCCATACTAAATTTCATTACGATTACGTTGTTAGTTCTCTTTTTATACCGTTTATAAATATTGTAGGCTGTGCCACGCCCTTCAACTTGTTTTTCCAGTATACAGTCCTTCAAGAAGACTTTTCTTTTCACATTTACTGTAAATAACATAAGAATTACACAGGTTGACAAAATTTGGTCAAACCTCTGGTTCTGAAATCTGAATATCTTTTGACGCCCTGGATTCGAATCCGAGGTCAGAATTTCGGTAATGGTTCCGGTTTTCGAGATTACTACCCAACAGTTAAAAAAATCAGAGTATTTCGTTATATTTGAGGTTACATTGCATCGAAAAGTATTTTTTTTAGATCGATCTGTTTCGAATCCTTTAAGTTGAACTGTTGAAAAACGACGACTCACACTGACCATACTGAGTTTCTGACGTTTATTTTCTAATATACATGTAAAATTAAAACGGATAGCTGGTAGCTGAGTCACAGTAGAAAAAAAGTCCATTGACGTCTGTAGGGACACTCATGTCCCTAAGGAATTTTTTCTATTTTTATTAAAATGTTACAAAAATATATCTTTAAAAATAATAAAGTAGCGTAGTGCAATGATAAGACTATTTGGCTAACTAACTCAAAGTTGAAGAAATTTTTTTGGACTATTATAAAATCCAATTGAAAACACCAATGACGACATAGGAAAAACGTGTATTTCAAACTAAAAATAAGCCATTATAATCCACTTTTATGTCGAATTAACGTTAAATATTTTCAAAAGTAGATATTCCTGCTTGATTTTGTAACATAATGCAAGTCATTTCGTGCTAAGCCTTTTATTGAAGAACATTTTTGTATTTGGGACATGTGTCCCTCGGTCCTCAAGGAGTTAAAGGGTTGACAGCGTATGCAAATATGAAACGATATCCAATTAAGGTGCTTGTGCACGCCTGCGATATTGTGCAGTTTGCGAAAAATCGATACAGCTTTTTTTATTCATCTCAAAACTTAAAATTTCAGAACTGATTTTTTGTGGCGCGGGCCCCTAGGCTGCAGCCTATACAGCCTATGCTTAAAAACGGTGCTGGTCGTTGGTATATATACAATCATAAATACCTAAATTGCGTACCAAGCAGAATATACTTAAGTAGTGTTTTACTTGAATATGTTGTGAATTGCAAAGTTTTCATGTTAATGAGAAGTGAGATCAAATAAAAATAAGATTAACAAATGTATATTCAACCCAAACAAATTTTTTCAATCGACTCACACTAATATAACGTGTGGCCCAATAAGCAACCATTTAAATTTCAATTAAGGACATGGTAACCAAAATTTGTTGATAGTTAACAAATATTTTAAAATTCCATCAACCAAATACATTTATTTTAAAGGAAGCATACTCTTCTCTCAGTGCAGTAAAGATGTTCGCTCATAAACTAATGATTAATAATTTCCTCTACGCCATGTGCTATGCTTCACGTTTTACGTTGCTAATATCCTGCTTTTGGGTTAAAATTCTGCGAGTATCCCACTGTGATTCTGCTGCCTTTGAGTATAACTTCAAGCAATCTCATCAAAAACTAATTTAATATGCAGTGCATTTTTTTTGGGTCTCGTTTCTTCTCACTAACATTTACTCATTTCAAATTTTGTTTTTTTTTTTTTAAAAAAACTTGAGAAAAATTTCGCTCTACCACATGCCTTGAGATTTTTTTTAACTTAACCTCATTTACACAAAGGATGCGCTCTTACTTAATTTTTAATTCTCCTTTGTTACGTGGCGCTCTTTCTAAGTTGCTTCACTATTTCAACGCTTTCTCTTATCTGCGCTCATTTGAGTTAAAAAGAATTTCTTATTGGAACAAATATGTACGAGTATTTTTGAAGGGTATATTCCCACTATTTATTAAATTGTATTTCTGTGGCAGGTTATCAAATTTTTGCATTTACCTTTATATGTATCTTCAACAAGTGAGTGTTGAGATTAAAAACAAAAGCACGTTAGATCTTATAAGAGAAGAAAAGATATTGCTTATTGTCTTAATTTAACCCTTGCATTTCTTAAGCTGGAATAACAATACCATTCATATTTTGCGTACGTTCATATCCGGTCATTCTTTTACAAAGGGCATACAAATTTCGACTTGACATGCTACAGTCGCCCGAAAGTTTTTTTTTATCCTTACATACATAAAACTACTTGAGACGTAGGTATATCTGGATTTCAGTGAAAAAAGTTTTTTTTTGAAAATATCCTCATATCAATTTTCGATAATTGGCCGGATTTTCCCAAATCTTCTCATACTTGAAGTCTATTTAGGACTGTCCCAGAAAAAACTTACGTTTTTATTTTTTAAGATTATGCTCTACCAGATAATCTTACAGGTCTTAAAAGACACAATATTTGTTCTAAACAAAGTGACGTTTGATATGATATATATGATAACACATGAAGATAGCTCTTCTAACGACAAAGATGTTAAGCAAGCAAGAAAAAGTTCGCGAATTGATTTTGTTCACATACCTGCAAAATCCAAAGTTAAAATATTCAGCTATAGTAAATATAGTTGATGCATCAGATAAAACTGTCTTTACGGTTATTTCTAAATAAATGAAAGGTCTATCTGTTTCACGAGAAAAAGATTTAGCCAGAAAACCAGAATATTTTATACCGAAAGCAGCGGCGGAGGTCAAGCATCTTTTTAAGCAGAATCCCAACACCTCAGTGCGAGATATGTCGGCTAGATCAGGGACATCAAAATCTACTGTACAAAGGATAAAGGAGAAAAGTAAGCTGAAGACATATAGAGTTCAAAAAGTACCAGACCGTTCTGATGAAAAGTAGTTGTTGGCTCAGATACGAGCGCGAAAATTGCATGAAAGGTCCTGACTTCACTTGACGTTATGAACGACGAAACTTATGTTAAAGCAGTTTTTAAGCAGCTACCCAAGCACAAATATTATAGATCACCGAAGAAGGGATGTGCCTAGGGATGTGCCTAGTAAATTCAAAGAGAAAAAATTTCGATATTTCCAAAGTTTGGCTGGCCATAGTGCATGTGGCCTGTGGCCTCAGAAGCAGCTTTTTTGTTACGCAAGGCACAATCAATTCCAAAGTTTATGTAAAGCAGTGCCTCCAAAAACGTGTTCCACCATTTATTCGTGAACATGAGGATACCGTGATGTTCTGGCCTGATATAGCAATCTCTTATTACTCTAAAGCTACGATGCTAGGAATGCAAGTAAAAAGATCAATTTTGTACCAAAAATAGTAAATTCGCCCAACTTCCCAGAGCTTCGCCCAAGTGAAACATATTGGGCTCTAATGAAAAGAGATCTTCGAAAGAGTGGTAAGACTGCAAAAAATTTATAAAACTTCTGGCTTAAATAGGAAAGATCGTACCGTACCGTCGATGAAACAACTGTGCAAAATTCAATGAAAGGCGTTACGAAAAAAGTAAGAAATTTTTATAGAAAAAAAAATTGTTAGTTTTTAGTTATTTATATTCTGAACACTAGATATTTTTAATAAAAAAGAAAAAAGTCCAACATATTTATGTATATGGATTTATTTAGGATTTATTGGATATTTTTTTATAACTGAAAAACAAAACGTAAATTTTTTCTGGGACCGTCCTTAGATGCATGTAGCCTCGAGCAACCTAAAGCTGGCTCTAAATATGCTACTGATAAGGATATATGCATAGCTGGGCATTAACTCGTTAATCGTTAATTAACGAAGTTAACATTTCGACTAACGGATTAACTTTTAAGTTAACTTTAAAAAACGTTAACGGACTCGTTAACTTCCGTTAAATTTCCCCAAGTCCGTTAATCGTTAACTCAGTTAAGAAAGTAGAAACATTCTCATAATAATATTAAGCAAAATGATGAACAAACTAACCATTCCTGTTGTATTTCTACCAACGATTCTCACTAAAGTAGTTGCAAAGGAGTTGATAGAAAGATGTTTTCATGGCATTGGCGATTGAGAAATTGATTTGGATGGCATCTCTATACTTATGAATCAAAAACATGAGATGTAATTAAAGGCAGATTACAAGACTTTTGTATGGAATTAATGAGTTGAACAGAATTGGGACGAAATCGGAAAAGCGGCAACGGAAATCCGCTGTCAAAAATTATAACACACTTGACGCTATGAAACTAAACAGAATTGTGGCGTACGACTGATAACCTACCGACGGATACCCATCGATTTAGATTAGATTTAATTTTTGACAGCGGATTTCCGTTGCCGCTTTTCCGATTCCGTCCCAATTCTGTTCAACACATAACTGAAGTGGTTGAAGACGTGAATGAATTTTCTTGTGAAAAGAAAGGGAAAGATGTTTCATACAGACATTGCCTCAGTACTCGTTTCTATAAAAATATTGTTTATACTGTTTTGACTCCCATAGTTTGCTTAATTACTTCATGTTTCACTATAACACTTTTTTTTTCTTCTTTTGCTCCTGAATATCTTTGTCTTTCAGCTTTGTTTAGGTTGCACTAACAATAAGATAGGGTTGACCATTTGGCCTCCCGCGGGCGTGAGCAATGAAAAATGCCATCATTCGTCCCGCCGTGCAAATGCTGACCTCTATGTGCTGGTTCGTTTGTCAAATAAATATGCAAAAGACCCAGTCGGGATCAAACGTGCAAAAACAAAACACATGTGTTCCTTTCTAGAGCTCGTTCACTTTCTTTCCTTAAAAAATCCGGAAATCCAAGAAAACCAGCTTAGAATAGTACACCATTTGAAAGGACGTAAAATGCGCTTCCTTATGTATTAATTAAAATGTTTACTGAATAAAAACTTTTCCAAAAAAATAACGCTTTTTAACAAAATAAATTAACCAGAAACTTAAATAGATTGTAATATCTCGAAAATTTTCAAAAACTATAGCTGAAATTTCACACTTTTATGAGTTTATATTATAGTTCATTAAATTATCTTTCATATGACATCCATATTTTGATGTTTGATCCAGGGGTTCCCAAATTATGACAATGATTTCATTAAAAGCTATATACCCGAATTCTGATGGCTATATCACCGAAAATAGATGCGTCACCCAACTTTTGATTCCATATTCGTGTTCAGTATTGAAAGCCTCGTAAGAAAGAAGGATTTTATTGAAATATGAGAGGCACACCCAAAGTAAACTATTGTCAAAATACTTATGCCACCCACAAAATGGTTTTTTATCTTTTAAATATACTGCAGCACTTAAATCAGCAGAGAAAATACGCAACTTTTTTGTTCTTTTTGACACCTAGCACGTGTTATTTCTTTTACATTGCAGAAAGAACACTAAAACGCACATATTTGTCAAAATATATATGCCGACCACTGTATCAGCTATTTCCTCTTTCATTATAAGAAACTTCTTTAAATCACTACTATCTTCTGAAATTGTATACGCCAGTTTCAAAATGAATTCCATACACCTTATTCTTGCATGCAGTGGTGAAATTCCATATTCATAATTATGCTCTTCTTCAAGTGATTCATCAAAATTTTGGAAGTCTTTTTGGGTTCTTTTGCATACTGCGCACGATAGTGTTAATTTCGTGTTTGTCAACTCATTCAATGCTTTGCCATCAACCATAGGTAAAAAGAATTCACGTTCAATCCTAAACTTTTTATCATTAAATTGGTGTTTAATTGGTTGAATTACAGCAATTTGATCTTTTATGTTATTTACAGTTGTTCTAATCAGCTCTGGTGTTTCCTTTGCATACTAGAACATTAGAGTTTAACAAAATTGAACAGATGAAGGCGGGTATTTTTCCAATGATCAACGATTTCACTCTGTAACCTTAGCGGAACAATTGAAGCCATGAACATATTTTCATCTGATACATTCTCTCTATTCGGTGAAATGATTATTTGCTTGTAAGCGCTTTGTCAAGATGAACCATCCCCATTTGCTTAATAATGTCAGTTTGTCTGGAAAGGTGCTCAGATCTTTCTCACTTATGCTGTCTATAATTCGCTTTGCAGTATGATCCATCATATCTTGTAGCCTTACTTGAGCTGATAGATCCGTGATTTCACAGTTGGACGGAACGGTAATTTTTTTAGCTGCTGTAATGTTGGAATAGGCTGATAGAATATCAACGTTATGTCTCCTTAAAGAATTTCGTAACAAAAGGTATTTGTTTTTTGATAGTCCTAAGTCCATAAACAAAGCCAAGGCATCGTCACTAGTGTATTTGGTGGGATGTGTATTCGGCGGAGTAGGGATGCTGTCTTTAATCCTTTTTGCTCGAATTGGACTTGCATGTAGGAGTGCTTTAGTATCTACTTTTATTTTTTCTTCACCTTTACTATATTTTACTGCCAAGGCTGTGGAAAGGTGGTCCACAGGGATAGTTTCAGTGCAATCCATAATTTTTCTTTTTTGTAAATTCTGAACACTCGTCAATTAGTTTTTGAGGTCTTCCTCTTGCAGATTTAGATGTGGTTGGTTGTTCGTCGGATATGCCTGCTATTTCGTCCATGTCGAAGTGATTATTGTTTTGCAGCCAATCTTGATATTTTGTAACAAAGATCGTTTTTGTACGATTTGTGCTTATTCATTTTCGGTTTATATTCCAATATAAGTTTGATAAAATTTTTTCAAATTCAGACATCATATGCGTTGAAAAACTATTTGCGGTAATCTGAAAATAATTTCTTACGGCCAATATGAACTCTGATTGACTTGATGAGCTTTGAAATAGTTGGAATAATATTTCATTTTTTATGTACATGTTGAATTTTTCAATTTTTTCGTAGTATAAGTTAAGAAGAGTTCTCTTGTAGGAATAAATTTATTACGCGTCGGAACGACTTTATATACACTTTAATTTTTCTTTTGTTCTACCCTACTCTTGAGATCCTTAGATGGACTGTTGCACTATCTGTATTTCCCAATCCTAAGCTTACTGTAATGCGAAATTCACTAAAAGGGGCAATAAAAATTACTTAATTACGGTATAACTTAGCAAAACATTAAAATAACTGTATAACTGCCGTTTTACATATTCTAAAATTTTAGTTTGGTTTTTCTCTACACAAATCGTTTGACATCTTTTTACCTGTTCCTGTAATCCTTACGTAAATTTTAGCATTTCAGGTATTTTACCATCAACAGGATTAGTGCAATCAGAAAAGTTTTTAGTTGGGGTCTTATTGTATATAATATATTCAAAAACTATAAGAGGTACACCGAAAAAAAAGAGCGTACTAAATTTGAAGAACTGCCTTCCTCCGATTTACTGCAAAAATTTTCCTTAATCTAAGTTATTTTTCCTCATATTGATGAAAATATCGTTTCATTCCGTAATTGAGTCCTTTGAAATGAGTTCATGTTTCATTAAAGCAAGTCAACGCTCTTCCTCAAATATAGAATTTGTGGTTTTAGTAAAATTTTCCTTTGAAATAGTAAATTTTTCTTTGGGAAGAATTTTTGAGGACAACTTGTTCCTCATTTGAGTAAAAATTTCCTCAATCTAATGGAATGTTTTGTTTAAGGAAAATCGTACTCAGTTTTAGTTAGTTTCTTCAAAAAATTTACTATAACGTAGGAAAATTTTCCTTAATAAATGAGTGGCAACACTCGCTGAAATTAATATCTATTCTTCTCGCAAGTATTCGGTTTTTGTCTATATATTTATAGTTCTCTACTTGTTTTTTAAATAAAAAATAAAAAACTTAAAAAAAAAAAAAATATGTCGTCGCCGAGATTTGAACCGAAGCTTCCCTGATCAGACAATGGTTGTTACATGCGCAGTTTAACAACATCATTTTAGTGTATCTTAAAAATGCTGTCGGTGGCTGAGTTGGGTAAGATTAGCATCTTTGAACAGTGGCATGGCGCAGAACACAGGTTCAATTCTCTGATCGGGTGACAGGTAAAAAAAAAATTTAATTTCTCCTTTGAAGTTTTAAAAACGTATTACAATTAAAATAAGAATGACTGACATAAGTAATAAGTAACCAACAAATACGGAAATAGAAAATTAACAATTTTTTTTGAAATCAACGAATTTATTTTAAGTAAATTTCTTTCATTTCAGGATACCTTCATCCTTAGAAAAAGTAAAATTTTCCTCAGTTTTATAACCTTGTCCTCACATTGAGTTAACTTTTCCTTATTTCAAAGCAGCAGCATTTACTTGTACTAAGGAATCCAACTTACTTATTTTGAGGAACCCATGGCTTTAGCTCGTATTGAAGGACATTTTTTCCTTAGATTTAGGCATTTTTCCTTAAACGGAGTAAGTTTTTTTTTTCGGTGTAGTTTTTGACCAAAACACAATGGTACGCTCACCATTAAAAAAAGTTGGCGTAGCGGTAGTTTTATTTAAACGGTTTTAATTATGAACTATGACTAAGCTTGCCATAAATTTTTCAAGATAAAACAGGAAAAATTGGAGAAAAAATGTCATTTTACAGGATATAATTTTTCAAAAACAGGATTGATTACAGGATAAAATTTCTTTTTCTTTTTGAAGGAGATTAGATAGTAATTGTTGTGTTTGAATAATAAATATTTGGGTACTTAAATTTAATCAGAGATTCATTCAGTTTCAACAAAATACTTGTTTTTCCTTTTGATTTTTCGCAGAATGTCCGGTTTTTTTTATCCAATTGTAAAAATCAATGCACGGCAGTGATGGCATTTTCGGTACATTTGTACTTTTTTCGGTACATTTTCGTCCTGAAAAACCGTCGCACAGTGTATCACTTTCATAGTAGCCGCGGCCAAAAATAGTAAACGTTGTTCAATTGTAATGAAATTTGGTATATGATGTTTTTTTGGCATTATTAAGAAAAAATAGAAAAATCATCAAAATCGGCCCATTGACACGCCTATCTCCCATTAAAAAAAAAATTTATTTGCTTTAAGTTCGTTATTTTTGACACTAGAAAGATTAAATTTGGTGTGTGATCTTTTTTTTGACATAATTAAGAAAACTTAGAAAATCATAAAAATCGGGCCATTGACACGCCCACCTCCCATATAAAATTAACCTTTTAATTGCTTTAAGTTCTTTATTTTTGGCACTAGAAAGATTAAATTTGGTGTTTGATGTTTTTTTTTGGCCTAATTTAGAAAAATCATTAAAATCTGGCCATTACCACGCCCACCTCCCATATAAAATTTACCTTTTATTTGCTTAACCCTTTCACGCCTATGTTGCCTATAGGCAACATTGTCTTCTCATGCCAAAATCATCGTTATGTTATTTTTTTTAGCGATTGGTTTTGCTCTAGTCTTATCAGCTGTTCTGTTTTGTGCATTCAAGTGTATACACAATTTAGTTAGCTGCTATGGGTTTTTAGTATTGGCATCACTTACGTCGTAACGTCTTTAAAAACAAGCGCCGAAAAATTTAAGAAAAAAGGTCCTTGTGCTTTTAATTAAATTATGTGAAATAAATTACTCGGACTTACAAAAAAAGTACTTCAATTGGTTCAAAATAGGTTAATTAATAGATAAAAACATAATTTGTAAACAAAAATTGTTGAGTTGTGTCTCAGGAACTTTCCGAAGAAAATGCTGTCTACAGGCCGTAAGGACGAACAAGGACACGTACGACTTTGAAATTAATGTCAGTTAGTCTTTATAGTCGTATTAATAAAAATATGTGCTCAAATATTTTTTAAGTCCTCGCACTTTGATTCGGGCATGAAAGGGTTAAATTTGGTGTGTCATGTTTTTTTGACATAATTAACAAAAATCTGGCCATTGCCACGCTCTCCTTCCATATCAAATTAACCTATTTTGGCTTCACCTTTTCGCCATACATCAAAAAATTCACTCACTTTGATAGCAGATGCCACTAGAAATTTTGAAAAAAAGTTAATTTGACGAACACTAAACAAAAAAAAAAACACTTGGAATATGATTAAACTTACTTTTAAACTTTAATTAAAGCAAAAACTTTAAAAGTGGTTTAGGTGTATTTCAAATTTCTTGTAAACTTTTTAATGAAATTATGAAACTTTTAAGTAGGCTCAAGGTCCAATTTAATGAAAAACTTTTATCTGTTGATCATATATAATTTTTATTACCAATATTTCGACTACCTTTGGTAGTCATCTTCAGGGTAATCTGTTCGAAAAATATATTTTACAAAAATTAGAATAATATAAACAATAAACAACACAAATAATAACTTACGTATGTCAGCTTCAAATAAATAATTACTTTAAAAATAAATAATCACTTAAAACTAACAAAAACGGTAGACAAAACAAAAACATAAATATTGCACAGGAATATTGCACAAATTTAAAGAGTTTTTGTAAATAAATGACTTTTAATGATGTTATGATGTTTTGAGCAATGCTAGTTATTCCAATATAACGGAATTTAACATTTGTTTACAATGTAAACAATGTACTTAGTACTGTCAGATTAGAAAACTTTATTAAATTTATTTAATATATAACATGCCTATATTTGATCACGGAATCTTCCTCCAAAAAAATAACGAACTTTAAGCAATTAAAAGGTTTATTTTATATGTGAGGTGGACGTGGCAATGGCCAGATTTTTATGATTTTTCTAATTGTTTCTAAATTATGCCAAAAAAAACATCAAACACCAAATTTAATCATTCTAGTGTCAAAAATAAAGAACTTAATGCAATTAAAAGGTTAATTTTATATGGGAGGTGGGCGTGGCAATGACCAGATCTTTGTGATTTTTCAAAATTTTCTTAATAATGCCAAAAAACATCATATACAAAATTTCATTACAATTGAAGAACGTTTACTATTTTGGGCGCTGTTACTATGGAAGATACACTGTGAAAAATGTTGAAAAAAAGTTAACTTGGCGCGCCCTAACGCAAGAAAATTCTTTTGATTATGATTTTACATAGCTTTATACGTTATTTAAGGCTGGAACCTCAAAAGTGGTTTTAGGTGTATTTTAATTTTCTTCTTCTAAAGTTTTTAATGATCTTGCGATTTTTTGAGTAAACCTAACTATTTTAATATAGCAGAATTTTACATTTGTTTACAGTGTAAGCAATTTTATTAATATTTCTAGATTGGAAAAAGTCTATATTTTTTTTCATATATGACATGTCTATATTTGCTCATGAAATCTTCTTCAGAAAGGGTACAAAAGTGTGGGATAGAAAACAAGCCAACATCCAGAGGAAAAGTTGAATTTGATACTGTATATTTAATAAAGCATAACTTTTTAAGTAGTTAAAGCATTTTAATAAAATTTTTGGGATTTTCTTATTTGAAGTATGTTCTGTTAATCTGCATAAAAATTTAAGTCAAAAAATTATTTTCATTTTTACCATTTATGGCCGCACCTGTTACACTGTGCGTCGTCAGTACATTTAACAAGTTTTCAGTACATTCGGTACATTTGCCGCATTTTTAGTACATTCGATGAATTTTCAGCACATTTTCAGTACATTTTCGGTACATTTGAACAATTTATAATAATTACCTGTTTTTTATATTAATTACCTGTTTTCGATTTAATTAAATGAAAATAATTGCATGGTGAAGATATGTAATAATTACCCTTTTTTTATAAATAATTGCAAGGTGTAGTTTTTGTAATTTAAGTTAATATATATCTCACTTTCCTAGGGTTTTTGAGATGCCAAAAGTGAGGACCTTTTTTTGTTAGTTATTGAGAAATTTTACAAAAATTTCGTACATTTTAGTAAAATTGGATGCTCACGCCAAAAAAGTACATTCGGCCTCTAAAAAGTACATTTCAAGTCTCGATTCAGTACATTTTCACAAAACCCAAATGCCATCACTGATGCACGACATATTTAAATTGATCTTAGTGGTCATAATGGCTTTTAAAGCCATGGTTGGAAGCATCAGTATAAATTGACACATAACGTCGATGCGACAACTCATCCTTGATTATCCTGTTTGCCTCCGGTTCGAAAATGTTTACGACGATAGCTTGACATTTCGTTCTCAACAGCTTACATTTTTTTAGTCTAAAACATGTGCGAAAAATCATCGTAGTACAATCTGCCGATGCAAAACTGTGATTTCCATTAATAATGTGAAATCAAACGTTGAATTTAAAAATTCGTCAACTTTTTGGCTGGAAGAAGCTGCGGACAAGGCGTTGTTGTATTTTGTTGATTTCAAGTGTCGACCAATATCAGCGTTGCCGCCGGATGCTATTGAAAAATTTCCATTGCACTTTTTACAAAACATCACTATTACTTTTAGTGCTTTCCAAAAATGTATATTTTTCTTTCAGTTTGTCGCTGAGAACGAATCGGCCTTCCGTCGACTTTTTCATATCACAAAAAAAATTTTACAGAACACAAGTCACAAATTATCAAAAAAAAACAGCTGTTTTTGAATTAAAACTTTGTTTCGAAGGCACTGCTAACCATCGTAAAACAAGTTAAACTAAATGCTAAATTTTAAGAAAATTTTTAAAATTCTCAAAACTTGGAAAATAATTGATATGGTTATGCCTTATTTGACAACTTTTTTTGTAAAACAGTTGTGATCACGTTATCAACGTAAGGGTTGCCGAGCACAAACTAACGAGAACAAACTAAGCGAGAAAAAGATATGTAACTTTCAAGAGAAATGTAAAGTTTAAAATAAATACAGGATAGTTACAGGATTTTTCACAAAAACACAGGAGTCATTTTTTTATAGGATATTCGCTGAAAATACAGGAGTATCCTGTAAAATACAGGATAAATGGCATGGTTAACTATGACCAATGAAATAGGAATTGCACACCTACTTAAATGTTTTTTAGTTAAAGGTTTACGAATTAATATTTCTAATTTGCGTATGGACTTAGGGTGCTATTTTCACAGGTTTGTCGATAAAAATCGCTCTAGCACCCAAACAGGCAAACACCGGTACCTAGTTTGTGCAAGGGATATGTTAAGGAAGATTTAAAGATGATTTGTGTGGAAGCTCAGCTTGAAGTTTTGTGAAGTTTATTTTTAAAGTCATATGAAAGCTCAAAAACATGGAAAAAACACAAAAACAAAAAAAAGTAAATGGTGCACTAATTTTTTTTTTGTTTACAAAAAATATATATATTTTTCTCTCAGCATTTGTTGAATTTTTCAGCCCAAACATGAAATTTTTATCCAAAAAATTTTGTTTTTTGCTAACTTCAATAATTTCTCCAATTTGACTAACTGTAAAAACTAAACTACTTATCCGAGTGGGTTGAAATTTTAAATTTATCAGCTCTAGACATTTCTCTATTCGATGCGAGTATCAAATTTGTCAAACAAACCCACACTAAAATTGATTTTTGCAACGCTTTTTTGAAAAGCTTGCCACTGTGCGCCGATTTAAAGAAAATGGTTTGATATGCCGACGTCCTGCAAAAAAGCTAAAACTTACAAATGCTATGTGCAAACGGAGGCTGTATTGGGCTCAGATTCCGCGTAACACTCTCAACGACTACTGGAATATAGTTACTTACTTTAATTCAGTTAAATTCAGTGACGTCAGCGTAAAATTCTCAAAAATTTTTTTTTGAATAATTTCTTGTTTTTATTTTTTAAAGGTCATTTTTAGTGATGAGTGCCTGCTGAAAGCAGTATACCAAAGGGTTAGATTAGCTGGCAGAAGGCCTCAAGAGAGATACTCAGTCAGCTGTCTAGTAGTCGAATGCAAGTAGGTTTATACCTCGGCACCCAGCTATAGTGAATGGATTCGAAATATTTTTTTTTGATTTGGATTTCTGATGCCATAAACTAAAAAGTTACCCATTGGAATTGACCGCCGTTTCGAAAATATGCCTACCGCCCATTCAAATTAAATGTAAACCGCTATAATGCGTGAAATATTTGAGGTAATGCAACCAAATACTTCATATGACTTAGAGAAGCGATGGATAACAATAAGGCGAATTTTTACAAGAAGGCGTGGCACCTCCCATACATAAAACTTGGAACTGCTATACTGACGGAGTTATTGTAAGTAAAGTAACCAAATTTCACACAAATACTGCGAACAAACTCTAGACACAAATTAAGTGCATTTCGACAAGTGGGCGTGAAAATTACAAAACGCTACACTGAAGGAGTTATTTAAGATCTTGCAACCATATTTCAATGTATTTTATATCTATATATTTCTGTTGACATGATGTATGGGCATATACAGCTTCACACATATTTAAGTACTGTAATAATCTATCGTTTCTCTCTTCAAATTCTTATTTTAAAGTTGCCAAATCTCTTAATTTCAACAAAAGACCTTACATGATTACTTCTCCGAAGTTCACGTTTTTTACAAATAAAACAAAAATTTTCTTCAACATCTGCTGAATCACTATAATCATTGTAACTATCCATAATTATCTAACCCGAAATTTGAATTTGTCTAAGACAAATTGCTCGCATTTGGAAAAAAACTGTCTTTAAATTAAAAAATATAGAGTCTAAAGGCATAGTAAATTGCACAGCTTTACCAAATGCCTTATTAAACGGCATAGAGAAAGGGTTTGGGCCACTTCTGGACGACGGACAGTGCCAACTTGTCGCGACTTTTCACCTGAAGTTTCGGTCGATATGGCTGGAAACGGCTAGACATGAAATCAAAAGACTTGTTCAACGATGCGGCATCCTCGGCAAACAAATATTCATAAATTTATTTATTGTATATAACCCTTGTGTCTACACCCACACACCCGGGTGTGTTTTTCATTTTCAAATTGATATATTTTGAGTTTTGAATGCCGTATCAACTTGAAATTTTGGGTAGCCTCCTAAAATATTGTTTTCTATTATATTTGAAAAAAAAAAAAAAATTCGTCGTTGGGGACCGAATTTACAGGTCGTTTTTGCGATTTACCCCTTCTATCTACAGCCAACACACCCGGGTATGCATAGAAAAATGTATGTAAATTATAAGTAAGAAATGAAGAAAAACATTTGGGTTTTATTATAAATAATTTTTATTTATTTGACATTACTTTTTTGTGTTTATGTATGTATACAAAAAAGAATAACAATATATTATTAATAATATGTATTGTTAAAAAAAATTAATTTTATAAAAAAAGTGATAATTTATGACCTGCATCTATTACATTGAGTGATATCTTTTGAATGCTCAACACAAACTGGCTTGTGACATTCTTTGCAGATTTTTCTTGTTGTTCTTCATTTGGAACATAAGAAGCAATTTCCCTTTTGCTTGATTCTGCCAGAATTGTCACGCTGCTCTTGAGCGCTTACTGGAAGGCTTTCAATGGTTGGTGTAACATACTTTCGATTCGACTACGTGATGAAAAATTTCACATTGTTTGATCTAACCAAATTGTACCCTCTATAGCTGTATAATTATTTGCAGAAGTTTCTATTGGATCAACTTCCAATTGTTCATCCGAATCAGCTTCATCAGCAGGATTATATTCTGGTAACTGTAGTTCCTCTGCATCTGAATCTTCAACATACATATTATTGCCATCGCCCTCTTCACCGTCTGCTTCCAAAAGCTCCTCCAATCTTTGGCTTATGTACAGTTCTCTGTCTTCAAGGATAAGTCCTTACAATTGCCGGGAGTTAGCTATTCGCCATCAGCCATGTTATAATTTGTTGTATGATTATTATATATTTATCAAATTTTTTTTATTCAAATGTTGTACAGAAAAAAACTTGACAGTAACTGACGACACTATTAGCAAAACATGTATATTTATATACCATTTTTATGCGAGAAATCACACAGAATTTTTGGATTTATTAGTTCTTGGATTTGACCGTTTTAAAATTTATTTTTAAATATTTTCCCGATATTTTTTTACTGTTCTTCGAAAATGCTCTCATCTAGGTGCACCTGCGTCTTTTTTCCTAACGAATCTTTATGACTTACTAACAGAAAGAGGTAAACCTCTGTTTATGTGGACTACCTGGAAATATCTTCAACAATGATAAATCCTCCGAAAGGCGTTGACCTGTTTGTGGTTAATTTAATTACAACAATCGTCATTAGTGGGTTTTGTTTTTATTACACAAACCTTTATTGAAAAATCTTCCAATTTTTTAAAATATCAATCATAGAGTCAGAAAAATGACTTCATTCAGTTCCACTGTTGGACTTTGTGTAACACCAGGTAGTTTTATATTTATTTTTCAATCAATATTTGCTTAGGATCTTACCTGGTACATATGAATAGGACATTGTGAATTAACACTGAATGGCTTATATTTCTTTCTTTTGTACCTGTGTTATAGTAAGTAATAACAAGTAGGAAGAGTGAAGGGGATTTCTCGAGATGCTATGTGATAGATCGGTTATCAAGGTTGAAGAATAACAGTACTAAGAGAGTTTTATGGCTACTTCAATTATTTGACTTTCAAGCGATTTTATCATACCCCTAACAGTGATGGCATTTGGGTTTTGTGAAAATGTACTTAATCGAGACTTCAAATGTACTTTTTAGAGCCCGAATGTACATTTTTGTCTTGAACACCCAATTTTCCTACTATGCACCAAATTGTTATAAAATTTACTATCAAAAAAAAAAAAAAGGTCCTCACTTTTCCCATCTCAAAAACCCTAGCAAAATGAGATATATTTCACATTAAATTAATTATAAAACAATAAAAAACGTAATTAATATAATATTATATACAGGTAATTACTATAAATCTACTCATTGCGGTTATTTTCATTTACTAAAAGACAAAAAAAAAAACGTAAATATTATAATTTGTCCAAATGTACCGAAAATGTACTGAATATGTGTTAAAAATTTGGCGAATGTACTGAAAATATCCCAAATGTACCGAATGTACTGAAAACTTGTCGAATGTACTGACATTGAATTTTCAGGACGCAAATGTACCGAAAAAAGTACAAATGTACCGAAAATGCCATCACTGACCCCTAAGTGCAACAAATGAATTTACTACGAAACCACACCATCGAAAAATCCTTATACTTAAAAAAAAATCGATTGCAATATAAGGAAAAAAAAGAAAGGAACAAAATATGTAAAAATATGTATAATGTATAGATACACTTGTCAATTTTCATAAAATATAATCGCTATAAATAGAAAAAACCGTTAACAACATAAAAAATTGAAAACGCACATACAAAACGTATGGGATACCCGGGTGTGTTGGGTGTATCTTTACGTATAATTTTTTGGCTGTAGACACAAAGGATAATACTGCTATACCCTCACGCGCTGCAGTTGAACGTCTTTTTCCACGGGCAAATATATTTCAACGCCGAAACGAGCCGTGCTTTTAGACGAGAACTTCAACATATTAATGTTCATGAATATCCACATTATGCCAGACGACTAAATTATACACTCTAATTATACACTCTTGTTTTTTGTTCCTAACCTGTTAACTTCCAGTGTCCAAACCAACAATTTTTATAAGAAGATCCCTAACGCAACGATATAAAAAATTCAATATTTATCACATCTAAACGGATTAACTACACAGGCCAACAAACTTTTAAACCAGAGACCTAGCATACTCGATGGTCTTTAAAACGCTGAATCCGAACCGAGCTCAGAAATGCCGCAACCAGTTTTGGAAAAACAATTTTATTTGCGATGTTAAATAACCTGAAATATAGACAAAAACCGTGTTTTTTGCACTTTTAGGTTAGGATATCTAGAAAACCTGACGTATAGGAGAAATTCTGAGTTCGGATTCAGCGCATCAAAGTCCTTCGGATATGATAGCTTTGGTCTCTGGTTTTGGACTTTTCTTTTATTTTATTCGGCCTGCGCTATAAAAGTTAACTTGCGTTAAACCTTCCGATATGTAAGGCTTTAACGTTTAACAAAGTTAACTTCGTTAGTAACGGATTAGTGATTAACGAAGTTAACTATTGGATTAACGGTGCCCAGCTATGGATATATGTACATACTTTCTATAATGGCTACTGCTTCCTTTCCCCTTACTATACGTTACAAACAGGAGCACAAAATACATATGCTCATAAACTGCGTTTAGGGTATAAAAACTGTTAAAACAAAAGAACTGCAAGCAAGCACAAGTGAGTTCATTGTAAATGACATCGTTTTAGCACGAAGGGCGGCATCATCAAAAAGGATACTTTTGTACAATTCAAAAAAAAAAAAATCGGACTCCTCGGTAAACGTGCCACATAAAAACAATGGTACTCTATTTGAAGCTGGCCAACTCGAAATGAACAGTTTAACCAACCACAACGTTGTTTGCAGCAGGAGAATAAAAAGAAATAAATTGAAAAATAAAAGAAAGCTGTGTAGCAAAAAATTAACATAATCTAAAAAAATGTCTCAAAATGGTGGGGTTGCAGCCAGGGCCGTATTAAGGCTATATGCCGCCCGTATGCCAATAAAATTTTGCCGCCCCCAAAATTAAAAAAAAAAATATAAGTAAATTTTTAGTAGTAGGGTAGAAGGGGGAGGATTTGACACATGGGAGGCTTCGACATTGCCAAATTTTCTTATTTCTTCTGACACGAACTCGCGCGTGCAATGGAAAAAATGTTGCTCTTAACGGTACCCTCCTATCAAAAAGATTCCTCAGTGCAACTTGGCTCGTGGGCGTGGCTAGACGAGATTTTATATATTAACAACGTTTTTATGTAATATTTGCTTATTAGTTTTTATGTAAAAACTCGGTTAATGTAATATTAAACTTTTCGTTTCTTTTGTGGAGATACTTAAACACATTCTAACTGTTAGTACAGCATTTAAAATTTGTAAAATAAACAAAAAGAAAATGTGAAATTTTAAAAATTTTGAAATATGTGGGAAAGGGAGGATTCGTCAAATCCAAATGGGAGGCTTCGACATAGTGTCGAATCCTCTCAATTTGTAAAATCGGTTGAATCGTCGTATTACTTCAGTTATCAAGGTGTCTAAGGTTTATAAAGGGAAATAAAATATTCTGAGCAAAATGGCTTTGAAGATAATATGCAGAAAGCCAAAAAACCAGAAAACACCAGTATTGCATGAACATTTGCCTTTTCCATGGAAACGGTTGCTGTTTTTTTTTCAAAATTTGGAAGAACTTTGCTTATGTATACATTAGACTGGCATTAAGAAACTGAAATTTTTTCTTTCGGCCCACCCCGGACGGAAAAGTGATTGTTACCCTAAAAAAATGAGCTGTGCAAAATTTCAGCGCATAAAAATAATTTTAACCCGTGCCTCCACGAGGATTTATGTTTTTAATTTTAATTCATTTTTTGTTCAAATCCCGATTTTTTCAGTTGTTTTCAGATTCAAAATATTCCTCTGATGTAAAAATCAAAAACACCATATCCGACGTATTTTTTTACGAGGAATCGAATGGTGACCTTGAATTTGACCTTGAACATAACCTAAAGGGTACAGAGAACCAAAATTTTTTTTTTTTTTTTATTATTCTTTTTATTTATTGGATCTCTTTACATTGTAAAGACTAACAATAAGTTGTAAGCTCTTAATTCTAATTAACACTATTACAAATTATAAATTATATATAAAGTGATATATTTATTATAATAAGTAATTTAAAGCTCTGCGGGACTCAAAAATAAATAAAAAATAAATATTTTTTTTGCTGGTCTAAAATTGTATTATGGATATAATATTTGGATATATGTATGGATATGGAGTTCATTATGCAGAACTATTTGTAGTAGCTGGGCGGTCAACCCTTTTTAGACGCGAATGTGTTGAAGTGTTAGCTAGTGGAGTAGCTAATGGATTGATATGATTTTGCAGTTTTAGGAGGTATTTTCATTTCAGATATGAAAAGAGTGAAAAATTTTACATTTGAATAAGACTTTGGTTTTTTTTTTCACGGTCATTTCAAGGGTGCCACAAATACAATATATGCAATCGAAAATATTTTTTCGATTTCTTCTTTTAAATTCAAGCTAAAATTAGTATCCCGCGCGGCACAGAATCTCACGTTTTTACACGTTTGTCGCTGTATTTCAATGAATTATTATCAATACCACTGTTCCATATTGATGTGCTTTTTCCTTAACTTTCAATTGGGACTATTTGAAAAAATCTTAAAAAAGCCGTTTTTGAGATAATCGAATTTGAAAGTTTATGTCAAGTTTTTTCGAGAAAAATTTAAAATTTTCGAAATATGACCCCACCATTGAAAAAATGAGACAATTTTCCACCGAAATCATGTGGAACATATTTTTTCTGGGAGCATTTTGGGTTTTTTCTGGAGAGTTTGAAATTGTGCGATTTCGCCTAATAATGCCGCGCGGTGTGGCGCTGCGAGAGCACAACAGTTAGCGCGTCGAATAGAAGAATAGAAGAATTGGCGCTGTAGCTACGCAGCATATTCAGTTATTACGTTTTTACTCCCTTAGTGCAGACTTTGCAGACAGACTGAGTGAGAAAAAATATTTTCGATTGCATATAGTGAATTTGTGGCACCCTTGAAATGACCTTGAAAAAAAAACCAAAGTCTTATTCAAATGTAAAATTTTTCACTCTTTTCATATCTGAAATGAAAATTGGGGTCACCGTGTAAAATATCAATTTTTGGTTCTCTGTACCCTTTAGGTTATGTTCAAGGTCAAATTCAAGGTCACCATTCGATTCCTCGTAAAAAAATACGTCGGATATGGTATTTTTGATTTTTACATCAGAGGAATATTTAGAATCTGAAAACAACTGAAAAAATCGGGATTTGAACAAAAAATGAATTAAAATTAAAAACATAAATCCTCGTGGAGGCACGGGTTAAAATTATTTTTATGCGCTGAAATTTTGCACAGCTCATTTTTTTAGGGTAACAATCACTTTTCCGTCCGGGGTGGGCCGAAAGAAAAAATTTCAGTTTCTTAATGCCAGTCTAGTATACATAGTATCTACTTAACTCTACATTTTCAATCAAATATATCATTAAAATATAAAAATATTTCAATGTCGAAACCGCTCTTTCTGACGAAGCCTCCCTTAAGGTGGGAGGCTTCGACATTTTTTTTTACATTTGTTTTTTCCACACAATTCTAAAACTAACAAAAATAATGAATTTTTGGTAATTTATAAACGTAGCACACATATTGATGTTCAACTTATGTGTATTCAAATCAACATGCTTAATTGCATTTCGAAGAAAATATTAGTTTTTTGTTAGGGTGTCGAATCCTCCCCCTTCTCCCCTACAAACTAGCCTGACAACAAAAGCAACCTTAGGAATTTATTAGTTATATGCATAGCTGGGCATTAACTCGTTAATTCGTTAATCGTTAATTAACGAAGTTACCATTTCGACTAACGTCTAAAACGTTAACGGAACGTCCGTTAATCGTTAACCTAGTTAAGAAAGTAGAAACTTTCTCATAATAATATTAAGCAAAATGACGAACAAGCTAACCATTCCTGTAGTATTTCTACCAACGATTCTCACTAAAGTACATAGTTGCAAAGGAGTGGATAGTAGAGATGTTTCATGCAGGCATTGCTTCAGTACTCGTTTCTATAAAAATATCGTTCATGCTCTTTTGACTCCAATAGTTTGCTTAATTACTTCATGTTTCACTATAACACTTTTTTCTTCTTTTGCTCCTGAATATCTTTGTCTTTCATCTTTGTTTAGGTTGATCTAAGACAAATTGTTTTATATTTATAGCATTTAAAAAAAAACCGTCTTTAAATTAAACTAGTAATGGTGTTATCTTCGGCCAGGCCGAAACTCACATACCCGACACTACACTAAAAGTACTTTCCAAATAAATGTTAAAAATACGTTGAAGGTTGAAGAAGTCGAAAATAATGTAATAAGGTTCAAAGAGGTTGAAAAGTGTCGAAACAGTTGAAAAAAAACTCAAAAAGTCTAACATATATGGAGACCATTGCAGAAAGTTAAAAGAAATTGACAAAGTTGAATAAATGTGAAAATGTTGAAAGTGGTTAAAAAACTCAAAATTAGTTCAAGAAGTTGAAAAAGGTTGAAACAATTCAAAATTCATGAAAAAGTCGAAAAAATAAAGAAAAGGTCGAATCAAGTTGAAAGAGGTTGAAAAAGTGGAAAATATACATATCGGTCATTCTTTTAATAAACGCACACTTCGTTTTTTTTGACCTTTTTGAACATTTTTTGAAACGAAATATCTCAAAAACTATAAGAGATAGGATGAAAAACCACTTAATCATTTTTGTTAAGAAATACTATAACTTTATAAAAAAAATTTAAATAAATTTGTTAAAACATTAATTTTTTTAATTAAAAATTTTTTTCTCAAATTATTTTCGATATAACACCTTTTGTTTTTTTATGTTATTCCTCAATTAATCCTAAGAATGAATGTGCTTTCATATCGAAATTCCCGCCATAACTTTGGAAACTACAAATTTTTTACTGATGACGCGCACCATGTTTTTTCAACATAAAATTCGACAAAAATTTTTTTTTTTTTTGTAATGTTATTTTCAATCAATCCTAAGAATGAATCTGCATTCTATTAAAATTCTCGCCATAGCTTTGGAAAATATGAGCGTTTTATGAAGGCGCGTTTCAGTCTAATTGTATGAATTGTATTATATTTCCCAAAGTTATGTCGGGAATTTCATTTTGAATGCAGATACATTCTTAGGATTGATTGCATATAACAGGGGTTCTTAAACTTATGTAGTCCGAGGACCCCTTATTGAGCTAAATTTTTTTTTGTGGACCCCAGAGCCCTACACACTTGACGTCGTTCTTAAGGATAGGTTAGGTTTTCTAGCAAGTGCGGGGCAGAAGCAGAGAAAATATTTAGTGTTTTCTTCTTCTTCCACATCTCCAGAACTTCTACAGAAGTCAAAGGACCTAACACCTAATCTCTCCGCATGTCTGCCGAGTTATGGCTGCAACAACTGACGAGACACTATGTATAGTGCGGGAAATCAGCTCTGACGAAGGCTTGGCGTCCCATTTCGGCCAGATCTGCCTTGTTATATTGCAAGTTAACTCTTGAGTCCATCTTTTGTTAGCATTTTTTAACATTTCTTCTTTAAGCAGTAACTTGAAGGTAGCAAGTGGCATGCCAACACCTTCCTTGTCCTGAGGAATTTGGGCAGGAGTCCCCTGTCTAGCAAGTTTATCAGCAATTGCCGTCAATTCTCCAATGCCCTGACACCCAGATGAGGTGAAAATTAAAATGCTGGGCCATCTCATTTAGAGACGAGCGGCATTGTTGGGCCACTAGTGAGTTAAGAAAGACTGATTTTAGAGATTGGATAGCAGCCTGACTATCTGAATAAATGTTTATATCCTTTCTGGATACAGCATTCGTCCTCAGCCAGGATGCTAACTCTTCTATCGTTATAACGTCTCGGTCTTAAGGCTAATTTCTGGCTCAATAATGACAGAGACACTCAGGTTTGCCAACCGTACGGTTTTTATCCAACAGTCTGGATTTTGAAAGCTTTGTCCAGTTGTCAAACTCAACCAGACATAAAAGTATTTTTATTTTGCTTTAATTTTTACGGTTTTTAAAGGTAATTTCAACACTATGTCCAGTTTTTGAAGGTCCAAAAGTTGACAAGCCTGCAGCAACTACTTTCTAATAAATATTTTGATACTTATACCACATAACTCTCTGTATTTTAATAAATCTTGCGTATTTAGAGACGCAACTTTTATTAGGATTTTCATGTATTAAAACACAAAATGAATAAAAATTATGGACATGTAAAAGAACTAAAAAAATTACAAGTCAAAACACATATGAGCCGCTGAAAGCAAAAGTGGTATAACTCAAAATTTTCGAAAAATGAGTTATTCCCGATTTCTAACTTGTTACGTCAGTAATTATCATTAGACAAAATTTTAAAAGTTAAGATGGCGATATGGCCGCTAGAGAGCATCGTTAAGTTTTGGGTTTTTGTTTTAGTATTTTTTGGATGAAAAAAAATTTTGTTTTTTTAATTAAAAATGTTTTATGAAATAGATATTTTAATTTAATTAACATATTCTAAGGAATAAAAGAATGTAGGAATGAATAGTTAAGTGGTTATTAGGTTGCGCTGTGTTTTAAAGGCCAAAATTTTTAAGGAAAAGTGGTATAACTCACTGACTTATACCACTTTGTCGCTAATTTCTTTGAAATAAAAATTGGAAGAATGGTATTCTAATTTGAAGCTTAATTTAAGCTACTTACCTTTTCAAAAATTATAATAATTTTTAAAAATAATTAAATTTTGAAGAATTGACTTTCCAAAAGTGTTGAAACTTTGACAAAAAAAAATGCACTGATTTTTTGCTATACCAAAACGCAAACCTTCAATTTTCTCAAAACTACTTAAATGTGACTTATACCACTGTTGCTTTCAGCGGCTCATATGTACATTAAACTTAGACAAATATCTCTTGGTCAAAATTTACAAAAATCGAAGTTGTTGTCAAAGAGTGGGAAGAGTTAGGTGCTGGGCATCCCGGGTTTGAACAAAAGTAAATGCACGCTTTTTTCTTTAAAAATATGTACAATCATTCAAAAAGCCATGGCCATGTAGAATTTTTAATAAATGAGCTATTTGAATAAAGCAAGAAGTTTAATGATGTAAAATTATTTAATGTCAAAATTATTTGACGGACCCCTGGAATGGCTTCGCGGACCCCCAGGGGGGGAGGTACCATGCCCACTGGTGCGATTTTGCCCGCTTCAGATGCTGACATACCTTATAGCAATAGTTCTCTCAAAATATCACTTCCAACTTTATGTTAATATGGGAGGTGCTACGCCCACTGATGAAATCCCGTCAAACTTTATTTAATCTCATAGCTTATAATAATTGACATCTATACATCAAATTTTGTGTAGATTACTCTCATTGCACACTATCTATAGCATTAAACGTGTTTTGCTTATATGTTGTTAGTTGTCTAATTATAACGTTTATAAATATTGTGGGCTGTACTACGCCATTCAACGTGTTTTTCCCAGTATTCTGACTGCTCTCAGTAGTATCATTCCTAAAGTATTTATGAAAATCGAATGTGCCGATTTCGAATTATACGAAATCAAAATTTTTATTTGTAAATAGTGCCACACCCACTTTTCTAACTCCGCCCACTTTAAACAAAATTCAAGATATACATATATGATCTGCATTCGTGTACCAAATTTCATTACAATATCTTGCACGGTTTACGAGCTATGGCGTTATAAAAGTTAAAATTTAGGGATGTGCCACGCCCCTTTAAGAGCCTTTGCAAATTTAAAACCTAGCTCAATCTTAATTTTGTTCTTATATTCACCAAATCACCAAGTTTCATCGAAATCGCAGCAACTTTTTTCAAAATGGGCTGAGGTATATTTGCATAGAGTATAGGCGGTAGGCGTGGTCGTGACCCGATTTCGCCCATTTTTATATGCTAGCAGCTTGCAAGAAGGTGTGATCTGTGTGCCAAATTGCTTAGTTTTTCCGTAAACGTGATTTCAACAGACAGACAGACAGACAGACAGACAGACAGACAGACAGACAGACAGACAGACAGACAGACAGACAGACAGACAGACAGACAGACAGACAGACAGACAGACAGACAGACAGACAGACAGACAGACAGACAGACAGACAGACAGACAGACAGACAGACAGACAGACAGACAGACAGACAGACAGACAGACAGACAGACAGACAGACAGACAGACAGACAGACAGACAGACAGACAGACAGACAGACAGACAGACAGACAGACAGACAGACAGACAGACAGACAGACAGACAGACAGACAGACAGACAGACAGACAGACAGACAGACAGACAGACAGACAGACAGACAGACAGACAGACAGACAGACAGACAGACAGACAGACAGACAGACAGACAGACAGACAGACAGACAGACAGACAGACAGACAGACAGACAGACAGACAGACAGACAGACAGACAGACAGACAGACAGACAGACAGACAGACAGACAGACAGACAGACAGACAGACAGACAGACAGACAGACAGACAGACAGACAGACAGACAGACAGACAGACAGACAGACAGACAGACAGACAGACAGACAGACAGACAGACAGACAGACAGACAGACAGACAGACAGACAGTCAGACAGACAGACAGACAGACAGACAGACAGACAGACAGACAGACAGACAGACAGACAGACAGACAGACAGACAGACAGACAGACAGACAGACAGACAGACAGACAGACAGACAGACAGACAGACAGACAGACAGACAGACAGACAGACAGACAGACAGACAGACAGACAGACAGACAGACAGACAGACAGACAGACAGACAGACAGACAGACAGACAGACAGACAGACAGACAGACAGACAGACAGACAGACAGACAGACAGACAGACAGACAGACAGACAGACAGACAGACAGACAGACAGACAGACAGACAGACAGACAGACAGACAGACAGACAGACAGACAGACAGACAGACAGACAGACAGACAGACAGACAGACAGACAGACAGACAGACAGACAGACAGACAGACAGACAGACAGACAGACAGACAGACAGACAGACAGACAGACAGACAGACAGACAGACAGACAGACAGACAGACAGACAGACAGACAGACAGACAGACAGACAGACAGACAGACAGACAGACAGACAGACAGACAGACAGACAGACAGACAGACAGACAGACAGACAGACAGACAGACAGACAGACAGACAGACAGACAGACAGACAGACAGACAGACAGACAGACAGACAGACAGACAGACAGACAGACAGACAGACAGACAGACAGACAGACAGACAGACAGACAGACAGACAGACAGACAGACAGACAGACAGACAGACAGACAGACAGACAGACAGACAGACAGACAGACAGACAGACAGACAGACAGACAGACAGACAGACAGACAGACAGACAGACAGACAGACAGACAGACAGACAGACAGACAGACAGACAGACAGACAGACAGACAGACAGACAGACAGACAGACAGACAGACAGACAGACAGACAGACAGACAGACAGACAGACAGACAGACAGACAGACAGACAGACAGACAGACAGACAGACAGACAGACAGACAGACAGACAGACAGACAGACAGACAGACAGACAGACAGACAGACAGACAGACAGACAGACAGACAGACAGACAGACAGACAGACAGACAGACAGACAGACAGACAGACAGACAGACAGACAGACAGACAGACAGACAGACAGACAGACAGACAGACAGACAGACAGACAGACAGACAGACAGACAGACAGACAGACAGACAGACAGACAGACAGACAGACAGACAGACAGACAGACAGACAGACAGACAGACAGACAGACAGACAGACAGACAGACAGACAGACAGACAGACAGACAGACAGACAGACAGACAGACAGACAGACAGACAGACAGACAGACAGACAGACAGACAGACAGACAGACAGACAGACAGACAGACAGACAGACAGACAGACAGACAGACAGACAGACAGACAGACAGACAGACAGACAGACAGACAGACAGACAGACAGACAGACAGACAGACAGACAGACAGACAGACAGACAGACAGACAGACAGACAGACAGACAGACAGACAGACAGACAGACAGACAGACAGACAGACAGACAGACAGACAGACAGACAGACAGACAGACAGACAGACAGACAGACAGACAGACAGACAGACAGACAGACAGACAGACAGACAGACAGACAGACAGACAGACAGACAGACAGACAGACAGACAGACAGACAGACAGACAGACAGACAGACAGACAGACAGACAGACAGACAGACAGACAGACAGACAGACAGACAGACAGACAGACAGACAGACAGACAGACAGACAGACAGACAGACAGACAGACAGACAGACAGACAGACAGACAGACAGACAGACAGACAGACAGACAGACAGACAGACAGACAGACAGACAGACAGACAGACAGACAGACAGACAGACAGACAGACAGACAGACAGACAGACAGACAGACAGACAGACAGACAGACAGACAGACAGACAGACAGACAGACAGACAGACAGACAGACAGACAGACAGACAGACAGACAGACAGACAGACAGACAGACAGACAGACAGACAGACAGACAGACAGACAGACAGACAGACAGACAGACAGACAGACAGACAGACAGACAGACAGACAGACAGACAGACAGACAGACAGACAGACAGACAGACAGACAGACAGACAGACAGACAGACAGACAGACATAGCTATATCGACTCAGACTTTTCTATACCTGCCACGCCTCCTTCTATGCGTTACAAACGGAATGACAAAGTGAATATACCCTCTTTGTAGGATATAAAAAAAATAAAAGTAAGTGTAAATAAAAACAAAAAAATATGAACTATAAATTGTTGGGGTATAGCAACGAATGAAGAAAAAGAAAAGAACGAAGTGCTCATGCTTACATCTGATGACATGCCTATGTTACAAAAGGTGCTATACGCAAGGAGAATGGAGCGCTTTACTGCTCATTTAGAGCGCTTCAGATGCGATTATGGAGCGCTCGCTTCCCTGCTGGGTTCAGTAAGGCACTAAAAAGTTACTTCTAGAAGTATCGTTTCCGATCCGTCATGGCGTAAAGCACACAGGGAATGTTTTCTCCAGACAGAAGGCACTTTTAAGATCCTCGTACGATATCGTATGCGATGAATTTCAAATTTTTGAAATCACTTATAAACCAATGTGCACAAAAACGGATGCGGGTCCGATACGGACTCGTTTTTTTAAAACTAAAACGGATCCGTTACGGACTCGATTTTTAAAATAAAACGGATGCGAGCCGGAGTCATTTTTTTAAACTAAATTGGATCCGTTACGGATCGATACCGGACTCCTTTTTGGTGAACAAAATGGATCCGTTCCGAAGTCGGTTTTTGTAAATAAAACGGATCCGTTCCAGATTCCGATTCTGATACGATTCGGATGCGAAATCGTGGGTGATTCGCCTCCAAAAAGCGGGAAGGATCGTCCGCCTTGTCGGATCCGTTTCGAACTCGGAACGAACTTCATATTCGGATCCGTTTCGGATTGGTTTTTTTGTTAATAAGAGGGATTCGTTCCATATTCCGATTCTGATACGATTCGGATGCGAAATCGTGGGTCATTCGCCTCCAAACAGCGGGAAGGATCGTCCGCGTTGTCGGATCCGTTTCGAACTCGGAACGGACTTCATATTCGGATCCGTTTCGGATTGGTTTTTTTGTTAATAAAACGGATTCGTTCCAGATTCCGATGCTGATACGATTCGGATGCGAAATCGTGGGTGATTCGCCTCCAAACAGCGGGAAGGATCGTCCGTGTTGTCGGATCCGTTTCGAACGCGGAACGGACTTCATATTCAGATCCGTTTCGGATTGGTTTTTTTTTAATAAAACGGGGAAGCTCCTGGTTCAAACTCCGGCGACGGCATAATTTTTTTTTATTTCTTTTAATTTTTTAATTTAAAGGTATTTAAAAAACAAAAAGAAGTAGTGTATTTGCCTAAATTGAAAATATCTTGAAAACTGCGTTTTATGTTAATAATAAATAACGAGTTCGTTATGGATCCGTTTTTTTTAATAAAACGGATTCGATCCGGACTCGATTTTAATTATTAATAAAAAAGCCAGTTTTCAAGATATTTTCAATATATACATAGTTCTTTTTTTGTTTTTTAAATACTTTCAAATTAAAAAATAAAAAAATTAAAAAATTAAAAAAAAATTATGTCGTCGCCGGGATTTGAACCAGGAGTTTCCCTGATTAGACAATGGTTGTTACATGCGTTGTTTAATGACATCATTTTAGTTTGTCTTAAAAATGCTGTCGGTAGCTGAGTTGGGTAAGATGAGCATCTTTGAACAGTGGCATGACGCAGGACGCAGGTTCAATTCTGTGATCGGGTGGGTGACAGGTAAAAAAAATTGAATTTCTCCTTTGAAGTTTTAAAAACGTATTAATTACATTAGTAAACAATAAGTAGCAACAAATAGCATTAGAAAATAGATGGAAAAGTAAATAATCAAAAATGAAAAATTTTTTTAATTGCGTTTATTTGATACAGTAAATTTAATTTAATTTAATTTTTATTTCAGTTTATTGGACAATAAGACTTAGTCTTTTATAGTACATTCAAAAGTTGGAAACAAATGGAACTAATTAAAAAATAATAAAAAAACAAATAAATAATAAATAAATAATTAATAAATATTAATACAAAAAATTATTAAAAATTGAGTAAAAATAAAAACTATGCTACTTATATCGAAAAATGGAGAAATAAACATATGTACATCATAAGGAAACAATCTTTACAAATTACGATTTTAATTTTAATACTAAAATTTATTGATTTTATAAAATTAGGAAATAGTAAGAAGACAGTAGTAAAAAACAAAAGAAAGAGAGGAAAAATTATTAAAAAAAGTAACGTTAAAAAGTTAAATCCTATTATAAATTGTCTTGAAAATAATTAAAAATTGCACATTTGAAGCTTCTTTCCGCACCAATTCGCTTTAAAGCAGATGGCAAACTATTCTAAAGTCTTATGGTGTTAATGAAAAAATATCTGCTAGTATTGAGGTAGCTGTACCTGGGGACAATTAGGTCATAAATTCTTGTAGACAGGCAAAATTGGAGTTATATAGTTACTCAGGAGTTTGCAAAAGAATAAGTTTGTGCAATTTAGAAGATTACGTACATATATCAAGGTACTCCATTAAGCTACAGCCAAGAATGCCTCTACTTATCTCAGAGATGTGGTCAAAGGGTCGTATTCCATAAACGTATCTAGTTGCATTGTTAAATGCAACACTAAGCTTGTGCTGAGATTGGGAAGTTTGCTGAAAACTGCAGTAAAGTAAGTAATGTGTGGGATAATTAATTGCATAAGAAGCCGACGTCGAGTTTCTACAGGAGTAAAAGACGTAGAGGTGCGTAAGTGCCTTAAGGTACCATAAATCTTTCCATCAATGCTATTAACATGGTCAGTACAAGTAAACTTTGAGTTTAATATAAAGCCAAGATTTTTGACCTTAGTCACAAAATCTAACTGATATGAGCCAATGAACAAAGGCAGAACCCCCTCCAAACTGAGATCACTCCTAGCGACTGGCAACACTTTAGATTTATTAGGATTGATATATAGTAAATTATCCTCAGCCCATGAGTTTAAAGAAAATAAGTCAGCATTAAGTCTATAGGTCAAGTCTTCAATAAGTCCTGCCCTATATCCTATATATCCGTTTTATTTAGATAAACGAGTCCGAAACGGATCCGTTTTATTAACAAAAAACGAATCCTTATATGAAGTCCGTTCCGAGTTCGAAACGAATCCGACAACGCGGACGATCCTTCCCGCTGTTTGGAGGCGAATCACCCACGATTTCGCATACGAATGGTATCAGAATCGGAATCCGTTTCGGATAAATAATACGAAGAAGCGGATCCTAAACGAATCCGAAACGGATCCGTCTGGCACACTGGGAAGTGACTTTCAAGATAGTAAATGTTGGCTGGGACAATATCAACAAAAGCTTGTTGACTTCTTTCAGGCAGGTGTCTGTCTGTGTGCGTATGGGCGCAATTGTGGTTGCATGTGTGTGTCTGCATTTGATTGTGTGTGGTTGAGTGTGCATGCTTAAGGAAAGTGCAGTGAAAGTTTTGGCTTCAAAGTTCTTTGCGAAATTTCGACTTTCACTTTTCCAAAAAAAAAAATAAAATAATTTTTGTTTTACTTTACTTACACGAACACATTTTGTTATTAGAGTAGAGTATGTATGTACATGCGGCACATTTGTTTTTGTGTATGCGTACGTTTGTATGCAACGCTCTTGGGTGAAATTGAAAGTTTCGCTTATTTTCAGATCGAATTTGCAGAGTTTGACAACAACTCGTGGTGCAGAGTTCAAAATTGAACGGAAATTCCGTTTTGCAGTTTGTTTGATAGAATACGAGCGTACCAAGACTTTAAAGTACTTTAAAAATTGTTTATTTGATGTAAGCGTAATATTTATTTGGTATTAGATCATGCGGCATAGTTGAGCAATGTAATGAAATCAATCAAATACTATAATCGAGTTATAGGCATCAAGTAGACTAGGGTTGACCATTTGGCCTCCTGCGGTCGCGAGCAATGAAACGTGCCATCATTCGTCCCGCCGTGCAGTTGCTGAACTCTATGCGCTGGTTCGTGTGTCAAATAAATATGCAAGAGATCCAGTCGGAATCAAACGTGCAAAAACAAAACAAATGTGCTCAAATGAATTGCGCAATGCCAGTTGTGAAAATTTCAGGTCAAAGACATTATTTCTGCGAAAAGCAATTTTTTACACAGGTATTATTGACTTATAAAAAAATGAGAGACTAAAAAAACTGCTCTTGTGCGCATCATTGTTGCAAAAAATCTCATATTCATGGAAAAATAGTTTTAATTCTTGGAAGAGTACTTTTTGTTTTTATTGATGAATTTTGAGTTTAATAATTTTTTGTGTAGCAATGCTACATATTATTATTATTATTTACATCAGTGATGCACGAATTTCTACTGGGTAATGTTTTCTTTACGTGGAAAAGACAAAACACATTTATACTCATGTTTTTTTTTTCGTTGGAGTTCCTGCACACATTTATACACATACATACTAGCGCGAAATTTTTGTTGTAAGCGTCAGCGCGCTGTCGAATTTTGGGCACCTCAGTTGGCCATCCCTAACTTAATCAATGAGATAAGTTTTTAGTTCACTGCTTCCCAGGCCATAATGAATTCGTGAATTGCAAGGTAAAAATTAATTGCTCGCAAAAAGACAACAAAAACCTTACGAAATCGTAACCCGGTTGAGTCGCACACAACGCATCATACTCGAAAATATTTGTGTATATTAGGGTGTTTATTTTCAAAGTTTTGGAGAAGGGTTTTATTTTTGAAGTGAAACTTCTTTATAGTCCAGTCAAATTAGGGTTTTACCTCGGAAGAGAGATAATAAGCTGTAAACTCCTATATACCTTCATTTTCATGTTCTAAAAATTGTCTCAAAAGTCTCATAACATCTCGTGTCTGCGTCGTAAGTTATTCAAGGTCAAAGGTCACAAAAACCAGTTTTTCGCAATTATCTCGGTTTCTATAGCTCCAATTATGTTAACATATATAACAATTGTAGATCATAAAATTTGCAACAAATTTTGCCTTGAACAATTTTTCATACACCCTACCGTTTTTGAGATAGAGAGCAGAGAGCCCACAGCGCTCAGTCATACTCACTGTAATGCAAGGTCAACCGTGAATCTCAGTGAATAATGGAAAAACGAAAAAGCAGAAAAACCAAAGACCGTTTTTTTTTGCGTTTCCATATGAATTGTAATTGGAAACAAACTGATTGCGCCCTTCGCAGGTATGATCTAGAAAGCTGAAATAAAATGCCCACAAATTTAAAAAAAAATTCCCCTTTGGGTGTATTTTGTCCGCATTTTCAGCTAGATGAAAAATGTATATGTAGTTTGACAACAGTGGGCAGCATCTCCCATACAAATAAAATACCTAAAACCCTATATCTTCGCACCTAAGGCAGACTTTTTCTATGTTTTTGCAAGTCGCTTTTTTCGTAAAATTTCAACGAAATCGGACATAAACTCTGTCCGCGCCGTTTACAGGTTTGTGATAGGAAGGTCAAATATTGAGACAACTATTTTTATTCCTCAAGCTAATTCAATTTGTTGTCATTTCTTCCGTCTGTTTGCGAAGATGATATTTTAAATTATATTTCGGAAAAAGCTAATTTCAAGAAAAAACATCTGTCATGCTTTAAGCTTGTTAGAAAAGATTTGAGCTTGGATGCACTTAATAAACTTAAAAAAATCACATTCAAATTAGGTGTTGCGACATCTTTTTCTAATAAATTGCTAAGTCCAGACATTTGGCCTGCTAATGTTAGAGTTCAACCATTTAAGTTTTTTCCTCAAGTAGGAAAAATTGCAAACAACACATAAATGATTCATTAGACGTTTAATTTCGTTCCGTTAGTTACTGCCATAATAAATCTATTAAAATATATTATCAGAATATTTCAGGTATTCGTACTAAATCCAATCAAATTTTAGTTAAAAGTTTCCTTCTCGACTTAGATGTTATTGGGTTTACTGAAACTTGGATTAATTCAAATTTCTTCGACGAAGAATTTTTTAATACAAATCTATACGCAGTTTTTCGAAAAGATCGTGATTTTATAAAAACGGGTTGTTCAAGAGGAGGTGGTACATTAATAGCTGCTCAGCATAAATTGCGTCCAACTTTGATAACTCTAAATAATACTGACTCTCTTTTAGATCAGTTGTGTGTTAAGTTGCATGGAATAAATTATATGCTTTTTGTATGTGCATCTTATATACCACCTAATAGTGTAGAGCACATTTATAAAGCTCATGCCGATAACATTAATCATGTGGCCTCAAATATCGCAACTGAGAGTCATCTTTGTGTCTTAGGTGATTTTAATCTGCTTAAAGTTACCTGGAAATATTCTGAGGATAGTAATGACCTTTTTCCTTCAAATGTAAATAGTACTAATGAAATCTATATTATTGATAGCGTATTGAATGTAGGTAGACTTAGTTCAAATCAAAGGATGCACTAATAAATTGAATAGAATTCTAGACCTAGTTTTCATTAGTAATAATATGAACTTTCAAATTGAAGAATACGCATTTCCATATTCTGTACCAGATATGCACCATGTTCCATTGCATATTGAATTTCAATTTTATGAATTCAGAAGTTTAACGCCTGAAATTATTCCCATTAACTTTAACTTTAATCTATGGGATTTTAATCATTTAAATAATATGTTATTAGATGTTAATGGAATGTTATGGAATTCACTTCTGAATAATTTAGATACTGCTGATTGCTTTAAAGCTTTTATAACGAAAGTTAATAATATTAGCATTAATTATATTCCCCAACATCGCAGGAATAGATATAATGTTCCCCGGTATACGAAAGATTTGAAAAAGCTAAAAAACTTAAGAAATAAATTTCAAAATAAATATAAAAAACTAATAACTCTGAATTCAAAATGGCGTATTTATATCATTCAAGAGAATATAACTTCCTTGAAAAATATTTGTATAGAAATTACATTTGTCAGTTCGAGAATAACATAAAATCGAATCCTAAGGCCTTTTGGGGTTTTATTAAATCGAAAAAAGTATCTAGCAGTATTCCAAGTACAGTATTTCTTAATAACAAAACTGCTAGTTCTGTTAATGAAGCTGTTAATTTATTTGCAAAGTATTTTAAATCCAATATGGTCGATGAAACTGGGTATAATGATGAACCGGACTCTGATGTAATTTCATCTATTGATTTTGGATCACTCCAATTACAAATGATGATATTAGCAAAGAGATTTTATATCAAAACTCTTCTTTTAGGTGTGATAACGATGGTATTTCAGCTCTTTTCTCAAAAAATGTTTAAATACTTTAGTTTATCCTCTTAAAATTATTTTTAATAAATCACTCACTAAAGGTCATTTCATAAAAGATTGGAAAATTTCTTTTATAACTCCAATACATAAAAATGGTAGTAAGAATGATGTGTCGAATTACAGGCCTATTTCTAAACTAACGAATATTTCTAAGCTCTTTGAAAGTGTCGTTAAGAATAAGATATTTTTTGCTGTAAAAAGCATATTATGTACAAATCAACATGGTTTCATTCCAGGACGATCAACTGTCTCTAATTTGGCTATTTTTACGGAGGAGTGTCTATCTTCTTTTCGAGGAGGTTGGCAGGTTGATACCATCTACACGGATTTCTCCAAAGCGTTTGATACAGTTTCACATAAAATTTTAATAAGTAAACATATTGGATTTCATTCAGTTTTTCTTAAATGGATTGAGTCATACTTACATAACAGAGTTTGTTATGTAGTTATCGATAATCACAAATCTGAACCCTTTATGGTAATTTCTGGTGTTCCCCAAGGAAGTATTCTTGAGCCTCTGTTGTTCATACTTTTTATTAATGACATTGGTAGTTGTTTTATCAGATCAAAGTATCTTTTATATGCAGATGATCTTAAAATTTACTCCGCTATAAAATGTACTGCTGATTCTTTAGCTTTACAGTGTAATTTAAATAATTTATAAACATGGTGTCAAAAAAATAAATTGCATCTCAAAATTGATAAATGTTTTCAGCTAACATTTAATAAAGTTAACTTGATATCTGAACATCAATATCATATTGCTGGTTCGCGATTAAAAAAAGTTACTGAAATCACTGACCTGGGTGTAATTTTTGAAGATAAATTTACTTACGTAAGTCATTATAACTTCATAATAACGAAAGCATATGCAATGTTAGCTTTTGTTAGAAGAAATAGCTCAGAATTTTCAGATCCGCACACATTAAAACTGCTCTATACATCATATATTCGTTCCAAATTGGAATATGCTGCATTTATTTGGAGACCATACTACGCTTATCACATTTACCGCTTAGAACGTATTCAGAAAAAATTTATAAGATTCGCTTTGCGTTCTTTAAACTTTGCTGATCCTATGCCACCTTTCAAATCGCGTTGTTTATTATTAAATATGAAAACTTTAGATAATAGAATTAATGCAAATATTGATTGTCCATTTCTTTTAGAGGCCATTCCTTTTAACATCCCTGCTAGAAATTTGCGCTTTATTGAATTGTTTCTTATTGGTTTTTGTCGAACTAATTATGCATTAAATGCTCCAATAATTAGAGCGTTAACTGAAATTAATTCAATATACCATGTACATGGTTTAGATTTTTATTTACCAAAAAATATATTTAAGTCGTTGCTTAATTCCACACCGAAAAAAAAACTTACTCCGTTTAAGGAAAAATGCCTAAATGTAAGGAAAAAATGTCCTTCAATACGAGCTAAAGCCATGGGTTCCTCAAAATAAGTAAGTTGGATTCCTTAGTACAAGTAAATGTTGCTGTTTTGAAATAAGGAAAAGTTTACTCAATGTGAGGACAAGGTTATAAAACTGAGGAAAATTTTACTTTTTCTAAGGATGAAGGTATCCTTAAATGAAAGAAATTTACTTAAAATAAATTCGTTGATTTCAAAAAAAAATTGCTAATTTTCTATTTCCTTATTTGTTGGTTACTTATTACTTATTGTCAGTCATTCTTATTTTAATTGTAATACGTTTTTAAAACTTCAAAGAAGAACTTACATTTTTTTTACCTGTCACCCGATCAGAGAAATGAACCTGTGTTCTCAGCGCCATGCCACTGTTCAAAGATGCTCATCTTACCCAACTCAGCCACCGACAGCATTTTTAAGACATACTAAAATGATGTTGTTAAACTGCGCATGTAACAACCATTGTCTGATCAGGGAAGCTTAAGTTCAAATCCCAGCGACGACATAATTTTTTTATTTTTTTATTTAAAAAACAAGTAGAGAACTATAAATATATAGGCAAAAACAGAATACTTACGAGAAGAATAGATATTAATTTCAGCGAGTGTTGCCACTCATTTATTAAGGAAAATTTTCCTACGTTATAGTAAATTTTTTGAAGAAACTAACTAAAACTGAGTACGATTTTCCTTAAACAAAACATTCCATTAGATTGAGAAAATTTTTACTCAAATGAGGAACAAGTTGTCCTCAAAAATTCTTCCCAAAGAAAAATTTACTATTTCATAGGAAAGTTTTACTAAAACCACAAACTCTATATTTGAGGAAGAGCTTTGACTTGCTTTAATGAAGCATGAACTCATTTCAAAGGACTCAATTACTAAATGAAACGATATTTTCATCAATATGAGGAAAAATAACTTAGATTAAGGAAAATTTTTATTTAAATCGGAGGAAGGCAGTTCTTCAAATTTAGTACGGTCTTTTTTTTCGGTGCATACAGTAGGTAACGGATATAAGAAAGTCAAAAAATCCCGGAAATTTCATTCTTATATCAGTTTTTTCTTATAGAAGTACCACGTATATAAGAAAAAAATTTCCTATATACGTACTACTGATATAAGAAACTTTATTTCTTATATCCGAGTCGCACAAATCTCAGCAGTGAGTAATAAGTGCGTTCAGCAACTGCAATCGTTACACTTGTTCGTTCAATTTTGATCGAAGAATGATGACATAAAGAAGGCGCGTATTTTCAATTTTGACCAAAGAACGAAAATTACGATTTGAAAAAATCTCTTATAAGTGTTACTTTTTTCTTAAGATTTTTCATATTGGTGCTTGGAAAAAGCTTTCTTTTATGCGTTTTTTTCTTATAAGAAGTTTCTTATATAGATTGTTTTTTACCTCAAAACATTGAGAAAAAACGCGGTGCTTTCGAAAATGTTTCTTAGAAGCGTTCCTTTCTTATATGAATTGTGCTTATATCCGTTACCTACTGTATATAAATAATTTTCATATATAATTTGTTAATCTAGTCTGTAAGAATTTTTTGTTCTATTAGACTGAAACATAATAAATAAATAAATAAATAAATATTTATCGATACTTTTTGAACTTTTTTTGCAATTTTTATAAATTCTTCAAAATTTTTAAATCTTTAGCTTTTTTAAATTTTTTTAAGTTTTCTATTTTTTGTAAATTTTTTGAAATTTTTCAATTTTTGAAAATTTTGATATTTTTGAAGTTTTCGTTAATTTTTCGATACTTTTTGAATTAATTGACAATTATAGGTTCCAGTACCTTGTCCAAAAAGTCAAGAGTACAGGGTGGTCAATAGCTATGGAATAGTGACATATGGAGATTATTAATATTTGTGTTTCAGAACGCTGGGACCATTTATTTTGTGAGGTTTGATAAAAAAAAATGCGTGAGCCAAAAATTTAAGTGGATTGGAAAGGGCTAAATGGCGTCTCATCAAGGTCAAAGTTACAAAATTTGGGAGACTTTCAGACAAATCAGCCCATAGCTGCTAAGGAGTAGCCCATAGAGCAGTAGGTTGTATTACCGACCCTCAATTATTTTTATGGCCAAAATTTTTTTTAAACATACTTATCCCGTCTCTCCTCCCCTTTGGGAGGTTTCCATACAAAAGGGATGTTTTTATGAAATTTACTCCCAACGTTCCCAATGCTACCAGGGTGTCCCTAGAAGATTCAAGTATATGCTCAACCCCCCCTAATTTATTCTTCCCAACATTTCTTCAGAATATACTAACCCCCTATCTCAACCCCTTAAGGGGTTCCCCATACAAAATTGATCTTCATACGGAATTTGGCGGACTACTCTTACCTTTCCACCGCTTCCAGGGTGTCCTAAGCGGACTCCTTTGTATCACCGACCCACATAAATTTTTCATCCCCAACATTTTTTCCACATATGTCGTTACCCCTGTCAACATGCAAAAATTACATTCTAACATAAGTGTAACACTAGTTTACACTCAAAATGTTCCATTGATAAGAAGTTACTTTTCTTATGTAGTTTTTCCTGCTGAGTTCGGAAATAAAAATAAAAATTTTTTAATGGCACAGTTTTCGAGATATTGTGGTTTTTTCATTTCTTCGACCTTCTTTCACTTTAAAATTCATATCTTGAGCTATAAATGTCCAATTTCATCGCGCTTAGCACCAAATTAAAGGTATTAAAATGAAAAACATGTATAATTACATATTCTATTGAGTAAGCGGTGCACAAGATATCGATGAAAACAGGCCAGATTTAAAAAAAAATCAAATGTTACATTTGGTTCTATGGCCCCGGAAAAATAGAAATAAAATAAACAAAAATAATTATTCATGCTCGTAGAGCTGATACAATTCAATTCAATTCAATTTATTTTGTATATAATATTACAACTTATTGTCTTTTTTTATAATAATTATTCAAAGAGTTTAAGATTTTTCCTTTTTCTACTTAATCATTACAATTTACTTTAGAAATACAATATTTTGGGTTACAAATAGAACTTATGAAGACAAAAATTTACAAAAACCTATTTGAAGATTTTTTTTTTAGATAAAATAACTTAAACTACTTACTTATACTGCCTAAGATGAAACTAGTTCATTAATATGACTGTAGTCAGAACCCGTACATCTGATTAGGAAATTTTGAGTGAGCCTATTAATCTTGTCAGCAACTTTCTCTACGTCTGCCAAGGCATGAAGTCTGTTGGTGGAGTAAAACCAGGGTAAATTATACATAAGTTTTAAAAGCTTATTTTGGGAAACTTGTAATTTTTTTATATGACAACTAGCGGTAGTAGACCAGGCTGGCGTTGCGTATAACATAATTGCGTGGAAAATAGATAATAAAATTAGTTTCTATTTGCTTATAGTGAGACTTGACTTCCTATTAATAAAAGGATAGAGAAGTCTGATTAGTAGGTTTACCTTATTAATTATATACGCAATATGGTCTTTAAATTTAATCTTTGGGTCAAGAATGATGCCTAAATATTTGACTTTCTGTTCCCAAGGGATAGCAAAGTTGTTAATGATAATGTTTGATTGTGGTCTATAACAGGGTTTTCGCTTTCTGGTGAAATATATTGCTTGTGTTTTATCGTAATTTAGCATAATTTTCCACTTTATGAAGTAATCAACAATTTCTTTTAATGCTCTTTCTAATTTAGCAATTATGTCTGAAGCCATAACGTCTGAGCAGAGTACTGCTGTATCGTCAGCAAAAATGGATAGGGTACAGTAATTTAAAACTGAAAAATCAGCAGTGTATATATTATACAAAACTGGCGATAAACAGGAACCTTGGGGACAGCCAGCAGAGACAGGGAATGACGGAGATCTGAATGAATTAATGTGCACTTTGAAACACCTTTCAGAAAAGTAGCTTTGAATTATTTTTATAATTTTTTGGGGGAAATTATATTGAATCGTTTTAAAAATCAGTCCGTCATGCCATACAGAGTCAAAAGCAGCTTTAGCATCAAGTAGTATCATACCTGTCGACTTTTGCTCATTAAATTTGGAATTAACTAAGTTTTTGATTCTTAATAAAGCTTGCACAGTATTGTGTTCTCGGCGAAAACCAAATTGATGAGACGGAAGAATATTATTGGCCTCGATAAAATAAATCAATTTTCCTTTGATAACTTTTTCCAAAATTTTACTCACCGACGACAATAAGCTGATTGGCCGGTATGAAAATGGACAATTTGGTGGTTTATTAGGCTTGTGTATTGGTATGACTTTAGATTCCTTAAATGACTTGGGAAAATAACCGAGTGTAAAGCAAGCATTTATTAAGATAGTTAAAAATTTAACTGCTTTCTTCGGAAGTGCTTTATGGCATCTATTGTTTATGCCATCAATACCTGGCGATTTTCTATTTTTTAGATTTTGTATAATGGCTGATACCTCAGAAATACTTGTCACTGTATTGTCGTTATGAATTGGGATTTGGATTCGAAAGCGATCTAAAGCGTTTATAACCTGATTAGTAGTAGCGGGGTCACTGAGATTTGCAGATATTGTGTAGTTTGAAGCAAATGACTGGGCCAAGATCTCACATTTTTCATGGGTAGAAGAGAATCTTGTGTTGTTATGCATTAACATTGGAATGTTTTTAAGCTTCTTCCTTAAAATTTTTGTAGTTTTCCAAAAAGGGGAAGAGCCTTTATCAAAAGAGGATAGCAATTTATTCCAAGAATTGTTTCTAAACTTATCTATTTCTTCTCGAATTATCAGATTTAAAATTTTCATTTCGTTACAGTCACTAATGAATCCGTAGCGTTGCCAATTTGGTCTATAGCTGTTTCTAAGAGTAATAAGTCGTTTGATATATTACGGTAAAGGTTTGCTTGTATAAGAAGGAAATTTCTTTGGAACACTACGCGCAATTGCTGCATTGATAGTATTTTTGAAATCGGTTAGCATTGTATCTATATTGTCGGGGGCTGTCATAGTATTAATGCAAGATAAAGTCAATTATCTGTTTATGAGTCTGGAATAAATATTCCAATTTGCTCTATTGAAGTCATACTCTGAAATATGAAGTCTAGTAGAATGGCAATTTAAATTAATTTTCAGCGGCAAGTGGTCTGAGCTAAGGTCATTAATAACTTCAGCATTAAGTGGGATATCTGATAAGTTGGATAAAAAAAGGTCTAAAGTTGAACCCTGCCTATTTGCGCTAGTAGGTACAAAGGTATAATCATGAGTATCCATTGTAATAACCTCAAATCGATCAGATTTAATTTTACAATTTCTTAAGTTTGTAATTAGTTCTAAAGTTAAGCTTTTAATTTCTTGAAGAGAAAATAAGTCGTTAGTGTTAATTGTACCAATGTTGTTGTTACTTCGTTGTGTTTGCCAGGTGACTGTTGTTGTTGGAGTATTTTGGCGTAATGCGTTAGGAAAATTGTTGTTGTAATTTACACTGGAGAATCCACTGTTAGTTGAATTGGCAGGCCGCCTTGAAATTGGTTGAAAACGCTGTCTCAGTTGAATGTAGTTTAGTTTATTAGGACACTGCTCTGAAAAAGATTTGTGAGGGCCGTTACAATTTGCACATTTTTCCAATGGTACAGTACAGTCCACTGTCTTATGATTGCCGGCACAATTTGCGCAAAATGTTTTTACCTTACAACGGCTGGAGCCGTGGCCAAACATCTGGCAGTTGTAGCACTGCGTAACCTGGGCTTTATTACGACGTTGAAATTCCCATCTTACTTTAACGTAATCAATTATTGAGTGGTTTTGTCGGAGTTCCTTAATTGTGATTGATTGTCGTTGGAAGTAAACAATATATATAATGTGTTGAGTGTTATTCGCATTTTTTTGAATAAGTTTGACTTCTAAGCAAATTAGACCCATATCATTTAGTATTTTTTTGACTGTGTTAGGATCTTCCTTATCTAATCCAAACTTTGTAAGGTTTTTCATTTTTTGTTGCATAAGTAAAGAACTCAAACTTATTTTCAAGTAGTTTACAGATGGATTCAAAATCAATCTTAAATTGCAAATACAATTTTAGTCAAATAGAAATTTTTCTAACAGAATAATTGGATATATTATTCGATTTGCATAGGGTATGCACTTCTTCAATTTTTACTTTTAATATTGTGATTGGTGGAATATGTTCCTTTATGGATTTATCCACTACTATTTCATCATCACCATGATCATCATCAACAGTTTGTAGTGGAGAAAAGTAATTTGATAAATGAGCTACCTTTGGAGCAGCATTATTTGGTTTATTTTTTTTCTTCATAATGGTCAAGCGAGCGGACGTCGCATCATTAGAATCACATGCAAGTTTAATTTTGTTTGTCTTTTTTCTCTAAACTTAATGTATTGTTTTTGTTTAACATAAATTGTTTTTTTTTTTATTGATTTCGATTAGCGGTAAACACTATTCACTATAACAACGAAAATTGATCGTACACACGTCTGTTGACAACAAGCGTTCGTCTGCGACTGTTGAGAGCTGATACATTTACGCAAAAATTAAGATATACCAAAAGAAAATCGACCATAAAACGACAACGTTAGAAGCGATTGAATGAGAGAATCCAACGCCACATTTTCTGAATATATTAATTTTTTCGACAATTTGTTGAAAACAATCGATACAAAAAAATTTTTTGTATCGAAAATGTCGCGTTGGATTCTCTCAACCAATCGCTTCTAACGTTGTCATTTTATGGTCGATTTTTTTTTGTAATTCTTAAGCAGCAGGAAAAACTACATAAGAAAAGTAACTCCTTATCAATGGAACATTTTGAGTGTAAACTAGTGTTACACTTATGTTAGAATGTAATTTTTGCATGTTGACAAGGGTAACGAAATATGTGGAAAAAATGTTGGGGATAAAAAATTTATGTGGGTCGGTGATACAAAGGAATCCGCTTAGGACACGCTGGAAGCGGTGGAAAGGTAAGAGTAGTCAGCCAAATTCCGTATGAAGATCAATTTTGTATGGGGAACCCCTTAAGGGGTTGAGATAGGGGGTTAGTATATTCTGAAGAAATGTTGGAAAGAATAAATTAGGGGGGGTTGAGCATATACTTGAATCTTCTAGGAACATCCTGGTAGCATTGGAAACGTTGGGAGTAAATTTCATAAAAACATCCCTTTTGTATGGAAACCTCCCAAAGGGGTGGAGAGACGGGATAAGTATGTTTGAAAAAAGTGTTGGCCATGAAAAATAATTGAGAGTCGGTCATACGACTTACTGCTCTATGGGCTACTCCTTAGCAGCTATGGGCTGATTTGTCTGAAAATCTGCCAAATTTTGTAACTTTGACCTTGATGAGACGCCATTTAGCCCTTTCCAATCTACTTAATTTTTTGGATCACGCATTTTTTTATCAAGCCTCACAAAAAAAAGTTCCCAGCGTATCGAAATCGAAAAATCCTGCACTATTCCATAGCTAGTGGTCAATAAGTGGTCTCTCAACTTTATAGGAGAACAGTACAGCAGTTGCGCTTTCCGTGAGTACCAGATTCAAAGGTTTCGGTGTGCAACAATATTTAACCACGCACTATACGCTTGCTTTCCAAAAACTGCAAGCTCAGCTGTTTACTTATTCCACTACATAGAGAACAAAATCAACTAAGACCTGGTTAATTAAACTAGGAGACGTAATGTTTTGGTGCCATGGTAAAATCTAGTTAATTTAACCAGAAATCTGATTGAAAACAATAAAAATGAATCTAGTTAACTCAAAGCTATATATGGTTAAACTCAATTGAGGCTTGTTAATAATATTAATCAGGAATCTATTGAAATTGACCAAAAATATATTTAAATTGACTAGGAAATTGCAAAAAATTTCAAAAAATACAACAAAGCCACTATTATTTTACTGGCCGTTTCTATGCCCATTGCTAGGACCCATCGATTGACCCTTCTCTTGTCCAGATCGGACCAAATTTAGTTTCTATAAGCCTATAAGCGCTTTTTCATGTGGAATATTCACTTTTTCTTGGACAGCTTGAAAATCCCGAGGTTACTCTTTTATAGACCCCGTTCCTATAACCATTATCCCCATCATCGATTGACTCCACTTTGGACCAACTTCAATTTCCCATATACCTATATTTTGCACTACATTCCTTTATCAGCCGAAAAGGATCCGAACGGATCCCTTTCATTAACAAAAAAACCAATCCGTAACGGATCCGAATAAGAAGACCGTTCCGAGTTCGAAACGGATCCGACAACGCGGACGATCCTTCCCGCTGTTTGGAGGCCACTTGCCCACGATTTCGGATTCGAATCGGATCCGAAACGGTATCTGGAACGGATCTGTTTTATTTACAAAAAACGACTTCGGAACGGATCCAACAAAACGGACTCCGCTTTTTCGAGAGGAATTTCATACGAAAACGAATTCGAAAAGGATCCGAACGGATCCGTTTTATTAACAAAGAAACCAATCCGAAACGGATCCGAATATGAAGTCCGTTCCAAGTTCGAAACGGATCCGAAAAAGCGGACGATCCTTCCCGCCGTTTAGAGGCGACTTGCCCACGATTTCGGATTCGAATCGGATCTGAAACGGAATCCGGAACGGATCCGTTTTATTTACAAAAAACGAATCTGGAAGGGATCCATTTTGTTCACTAAAAAAGGAGTCCCGAACGGATCCGTATAAGAAGTCCGTTCCGAGTCCGTAACGGATCCGTTTTAGTCTAAAAAATTAGTTCGGCTCGCATCCATTTTATTTCAAAAAACGAGTCCGTAACGTATCCGTTTTAGTTAAAAAAAACGATACCGTAACGTTTATGAAGTCCGTTCCGGGTCCGTAACGGATCCGCATCCGTTTTTGTGCACATTGGGAAGTAGGGAAAATATATTTAAGTATCTATTATGTATGTATAAGTTATTGTAAGAAGACTACAACGAATCAGAATACAAATAAAGAAATATTAATCCAACGAAAAATAAATGTTTTGTAACGAAACGCAACGAAAAATAATCCTGGACACCGCCTGACGTATGTACCGGTGAAAACATTGTTACAAAGCTTCATAGATTTCTCTATATATATGAAAACTTTCTTAGAGTTGAAAATCTTTCTTAAAAATTATCATATGAATATGAAAAAAACTATCCCACGAATATTCTACATGGCAATTTTCGCAAAAAAGATATGGTTGTTTTTTTTTTTTTGAGTACACATAAGAGGTACTCAAAATCCGTTAGCAGTCTTTTTGGGATCCAAAATGGCTTAATTTCTGTCAATTGACCCAGAACTTATAAATATGGAACATGAAGGTGATCCGATATCAGGAACCCGGCCCTCAAGCCACTCAAAGTGTAAAAAGGTTAATATTCTAGTCGAAAATATGATTTTTTTATTAATATTAAAATTAATTCTTTTAAGCTTAACTAAATGAATTCAATTATTTATATGTGTTATTTGCCGTTAAAATATGTTTCCAACAAGCTATAATACATCGAAAGTGGTTCATAGATAACCTCATTATGATATTTTTTCTCTTAATTTCTTCTAATATATTTTGAAATAAAGTGAAAAGACTCGAATTAATCTAAAAGTTATTAGTTTTATTTAATTTACTGAATAATAATATTGCTTGACTTGATAAAAAGTATTCCGAATAGAAAAGGAGAATCGGTGACGAAAGCTGTATTCGAAAAACTTAAAGAATATGACTCGTCACCACGCTTATGAGATATTGAAACGTTGCGTTTTCGAATCTGAATTTGGAAACTCAAAATCTCCAGAGGTAGGCATTTTCAGCAGATTTCGCAGCGATCGACGTTGAGTAAAATTGATGTCACGCGATTCGAGTCAGCACTCAAAGGTAAACTTGTTCGAAGAGCAATCAGTGATGATGTTGCCAATCGAATAATCGAATTTTGCCATAAGAAACTGATGAATCAACTACGTCGAGAGAGAAGTACTTAGAGATGACCATTATTTTTCTCTGCGGTGAAGTGCAGAATTGCAATTTCTTCGATTCAGGTGCCACCAACCAAGCTCGATGAATGGTGAAAGGGACTTACGTATTGGAAATTCCGGAAATAATTGGAGAATTTGAGGTGACGCGAAATGTGTCAACTGCAGAAAAGGATTATCTGCACTGAATCAAGACCTCAAGTTTATCAAAGATGCGATGCGTACTCCAGCGTGAATGAAAAGATTTATGAGGTCGTTGCAAAAGATTTAATAAAAAACCTGTGGTATCTGATGGAGGCAATTGTTGCTTATGTCTTTTTCAATCCACTCGTCCAAAATGAAGAAAAGAAGAAAATGATCGAAAATTTAATTCGACCATCGGTCGGCAGCATTCGGATGGAAATCACTGAAGACGCTTTGCAAGATTTTCAATCAAAATCGCTGTCCGATTTTGTTACTAGAAAACATTGCGATTTTTTGATCGTTTTTGCCTTTCACTGGACCTATTCATCTCAATGGCCTTCGATTGAAACTTATTTACAGGGCTCGAATATCTGTGAAAGTTTACAGGTAGTAAACGATAATGTTGAACGTGGAGTCAAATTCAATGAAAAAAAAGATAAAAGATTATCCTTCTTAGCAAAAATCTGATCTTCTGAATGTTTTGGAATAAGAAATATCTACCGAATCCACTTACTTTTCATTTTATTTAGTTTAAATTACTTAATTTAGTATTGTTCTTTTTACTTCTAACTTTATTGAATTTTTTATCTATATAAACTAATGCCTTTCTAAATTATATTTCATTATTACCCATTTAATTTCATTATTATCACTATTAACAAAAGAAAGAATATTACTGTCTTGTTATCTATGAACCGATTTGGGTGAATTATAGCTTGTTGGAAAGGTACTTCAATGAAAAATAACATAAAGATATAATTCAATTAATTTGGTAATGCTTTGAAGGTTAAATTTTTGATTTTAATAAAAAAAAATATTTTTTAACCAAAAAACAGCTTTTTCAATTTTGGGTGGCTTGAGGGCCGGGTTGCTGATTTTGGATCGGATTCATATTCTATATTTTTAGCTTCTATATCAATTGGCATAAATTAAACCATTTTGGAGACCAATCGAACAGTTTTTAATATTTCTCGAACAATGGTGAGTACCTCTAGTACACATATCTGGATATCTGGGATTAAGGTCTATAAAAAAAACCTCATGATGTACATAAAGTCACCATCTTATTCAAGGTTGGTATTTAAGGTCATCGTTCACAGAGGAACAGGTTTTCGCTATTATCTCCCTGCATTTAAACCGCAAAAATTTGAGCTTAAAATCAATACAAAAATGGACCCCAATTTTATGATAGAAATTACTGCATAATCGTTAGAAATGAATTTATATTTTTTTTGATCGAAAATAATCGTTATTTTTAATTTCTATTCTTTTCGATCAAAAATAATCGTTATTTTGGATCTCTATTTTTTTCAATCAAAAATAGTCGTTATATTGGATTTTTATTTTTTCGATCATAAATAATCGTTATTCTGGGTTTCAATTTTTTTCGATAAAAAATAATCGTTATTTTTAATTTCGATTTTTTTCGATAAAAATAAACGTTATTTTTAATTTCTATTTTTTCGATCAAAAATAATCGTTATTTTAGATTTATATTCTTTTCGATCAAAAATACCCATGAGGGTTATGAGCGGATACCGTATACAAATCTTATATATACAACTCACTTACCTGTATCTCATTCACCAGCTTCTCACTGTTGTATTTAATGTCCGGCGTAGAGCTGCCTCCGGATGGTGTAACTGCTTGAAGTGGATATGGGACCAGTGCATTTAGTTGCGTCGGACTGCCCGTGCGCTGCGCACTATGCTGCTGCTGGCTGTGATGATGCTGTTGTGTACTGCTGCTGCCAGCTGTGGCGGCCGCTTGGTGTTGCAGATGTTCGTGTAGTTGTTGTTGTAGCGAATCGCTAGCCGCTGCGGCTGCAGCTGCGAGTTGATTTGGCGTGAGATTGTGACTGCCAGGTAATGGTGTCGTAATCGGTGGTTGTTGCGCCTCGGTACCGCTGCTATGTTGTTGCTCATTAGTACCGCTACCTTGCATAACGGAAACATCTTCTACAACCATACCACCACTACTACTCGCCTCAGCCAGTTGTAGGTGCTGCTGCTGCTGCATATGCTGATGCAGTTGATGTTGCAACTGGTGGTGTAGTGCCTCGATGGGCCCATGACTGAGCGTTGACCCTGTAGGTTGATGATGTTGGTGATGCATGTTTGGGTGCGAACGCTGATGCTGGTGATTGTTCGCCGGATGTAATGGTAGTGGTAATGGCAGTGGTAGCTGCTGTTCTTGTTTTGCAATATTACCGCTATGAACAACCAGCAATTGTGGATCAGCGCATGCAGCACTGCCCCCACCAGTTTCCATGGGCATGGGAGGTACTTCGTTGTTGTTGTGATTATTATTGCTACTGCTATTCGTACTGGCGTTGTTGTTGGCATTGGATTCATTTGATTTGACGACACCAGTTAAATGAGCTGCAGCAGCCGCAGCTGCATTAAAAAGCAGATGCTGCTGCTCCTGTTGCTGTGGGTGAAGATTATGCTGCTGCTGTTGTTGTTGTTGTTGCTGTAAATGCTGTTGTGTATGGGATTGTGATTGAATATGCTGTGTTTGTTGCGTTTCCAAATGTTGTTGCTCTTGATGATGTTGTTGCTGCTGATGATTGCTTAGTGAAGCAACCGTATGTAATGCATTATGTGGTCCGCCAAGGCCTAAAGGTGGCCCACGCGGCTGTTGCCAAAAATCGGGATCCATTTTGAACATCGGACGTGCGCTTGCTTGGTGCTGCTGATGTTGATGGATCTCTGTCGTCATCTGAGTGTGGGAGGACAGTGCAGTCGGCAGTATGTCTAAAGGCGTTGCTGCTGTTTCCGTTACTTTAGTCGGCTCTCTCACACTGTCGGCGGTAGCGCTTTCCGCCGTATGGTCAGAATCGTAGTCGGCTTGAACCGACCTAAGATCGATGGCGGACTCGATTGCTATTTTATATTGATGCAACAGCCAGTGATCTACTTTTGAGTGAGAGTTTACCAACTGATCCTGTTGTTGTTGACCCAGTGTGGCGGCTGCTTTGCGGGCAACTAGGCCGGCGGCAGCGTCCAGAAGGATGAATTATCGCTTACAGTATTTTAACAAATCAAAATATGTTTTCTCAAAGTTAATGTTCAACCAAAACTTTTTTTTACTAGGCTGTCAGATTAAAAATTACGGTATCAGCTGCATAAATATGCAGAACTTTTAAGCAGCGTTCAAAAAACGTGGAAAAATCTAAAAAAAAAAAATGTGAATGATAAAAAAAATTTTATTTCTTAATTTTTGGAATTTTTTTACATGTTAAGCCTTTAAAAAATTGTGACATTTGGGTCAGAATTTAGCAACTGGGCCACTTTTAAAAATTTTTTTTATTTTTAAATGCAATTTTGTTATTTAAATGTATTTGCTAGAAATTAAAATGTGAAATGATTTTTCTTTATATTTTTTTGTTCTTGTTATACGCAATTGAAATTCGGGAACAAAATTTTTTCAAAAGCTTAGAACTTTTGAACGGATGCGACGATTTTTATAAATTAAACGGTGTTCGATTCGCATTGAAATAGAGTATAATTGAGAAGGATGCTGAACTCGATGGTGGTGTTTAAAACTATTTTGGAGCTGACCCCACCCCTAAAATGGCCAAAAAGCCGCCCCAAAATAGGGGAATTGCATATTCTGCATCTTCCATAGGTAAAATATCTGTTACTCCCCATTTTCGAGGATGCTGAACATGATGGTGGTGCTTAGAATTTTTTTGGAACTGGTCCCACCCCCCAAAGTGGCCAAAAACCGCCCCAACGGACCCAAATTACCATTTTTTGCCATTTAGGGGTATGGGGCCATTTTCAAAAAAATTCTAAGCACCGCCGTCGTGTTCAGCATCCTCAAAAACGGGGGGTAGAAGTGGTTTGGTTGCTGTTTTATATATTTGTATTTTTCAAGTTTTTTCCGACTCACAGATTCCACTATAAGCGCATTGTGCAGAGTTACAAATATATAAATAAAAATTACGTCAAGAGCGATCCATTTTTTTTCTCAACGGAATATTGTGCTTTAATATTTTTAACATTTATATAATTTTTTCGTTTTTCGATCGGACAGGGAAGGCAGTTTTTCATTAACATTTAATAAATAAATATGTTTTAAACATTGAAAAATACATTATTTAAAATTTAAAAAAGTCTCACTTACACTCTATTTCAATACAAATCGAACACCGTTTAAAATATAAAAATCGTCGCATTCGTTAGAATGTTATAAGCTTTTGAAAAAATTTTGTCCCCGATTTTCAATTGCCTATAACAACAACAAAAAAAATAAAAAAAAAATCATTTCACATTTTAATTTCTAGCACATACCACTATTTACACTATAACAAAATTTCATTAAAATATAAAATTATTTTTTTTAAAAGAGGCCCAGTTGGTAAATTCTGACCCATATACTACCCAAAAATATTTGAACGTACAAAATGACGACCTACTTTGTTTGGGTTACCAATTTGAAAGGTTTGGGAAAGGTTTCAAGAAGGTTTCAGAAAAATCAAATGTAATGACATTTTTTGCTCATAAACTTTGGCTGGGTAAGAAAAGGAATTCTGAAATGCTAAAAGATAAATGATACTTCGAAAATACTTCCTGGATACGGCCTTGTACACATGTATTTAACTGTTTAATTTTGGTAGTATTCTATTTGTAAAACAAAAATTCTAATGTTATTTATATACCAGTGACACGAAACTTAGACTCGACCACAAGACATTCTTGTTCCAGCAGGATAATGACTCTAAAAATTCAACATATTTGGGCAAGAATGGCTTATTTGGCGCTGTAAGCAATTAAAAACTCCACCTCAGTCACCGGACCTTACACCCATTGAGCACGTAAGGGGAATTGCTGGAAAGAAGTATCACGAAACACAAAATCACATCGAAGGAATTCTTAAAATCTGCCTTGAGTGATTGAGCCTTAACAAAAGCTATAAAAAACTCTTAGTTCTTTAATGGGGCGTGGCACCACCCCTAATGGAAAAAGCACTATCTCTGAGTTGCTTCATCGATTTTAATGATATTTGGTAAAGAGATAGATTGATTCTTGAGTAGAAATATTTTTTTTAGTAGGCGGTGCCACACTTCTTATAGGAAAATACGTCTTTCCTACTAAACTAAAGGACTGATTCTGTAAAATAGTCCAGTTAATAAGCCGGAAAATGTGGAAAAGTGTCAAACAAGCAACGATATTAAAAGTTTTTATTGGTACGTGTTTCTTAGACCTCCTAGAACATTCGTTCGGTCTCATAAACATAAATAAATTAATGGGGGTGGTTTTACGCCCCCCAAACCACCCCAAAAAGTAGTCGTCGCGTAAAAATTAAAAAAATTTGCATTTTGCTTTGGAAATGTGATCTATTAGGTTTTTTGGGTCGCTGATCACGAATCCGACGTCCAAATCAAGCATTTTTCTCAGTGATTGCATTTTTTGTCATTTCCCTCTCTTTTGAGCGTAAGAAAATATTTAATATTTACGCTCTGCCGACCACTGGTTTACACCTTCTAGAAGTACAACTAAGCCGAATATGAACAAATTTCTAAATTTCATTTTTTTCCATTATCCGCTTCACATGAAATGCCCCATATATTGAAAGAAATTAACAAAAAAAAAAAACAGGTGGAAACCCATTTTTGGGATAGGTTACGATAATGCAAACCTGTGTATTAGCTAAGGAATAGTGGCATATGGAGATTATTAATATTTGTATTTAAAACGCTGGGAACTTTTATTTTGTAGGTTTTGATAAAAAAATGCGTGAGCCAAAAAATTAAGGGTATGGGAGGGGGGTAAATGGCGTCTCATCATGGTCAAAGTTTAAAAATTTGGAGATTTTCATACAAATTAGCCCACAGCTGCTCAGGAGTGATAGGTTGTATGATCGACCCTCAAAAATATTGCATGCTCAACGTTCTTTTCAAACTCACTTATCCCCTCTCTCCACCCCTTTAGGGGGTTTCCATACAAGGTGCTGTAAATTTCTAGAGCACGTTCACTTTCCTTCCTTAAAAAAAGCGGTTTCCCAAGAAAAACCAACTTAGAATAGTACACCATTTGAAAGGTAATAAAATGCGCTTTCTTATGTATTAATTTAAATGTTTACCAAATAAAAATTTTCCAAAAAATAACGCTTTTTTAAAAAAAAAGTTAACCAGAAACTTAGATAAATTGTAATATCTCAAAAATTTTCAAAAAATATTGCTGAAATTTCATACACTTATGAGTTTCTATTATAGCTCAATAAATTATCTTTCACCTAAAGTCCATATTTTGAAAGTCGATCCAGAGGTTCCCAAATTATGACAAAGATTTCATTAAAAGCTATATCCCCGACTCCTGATGGCTATATCTCCGAAACTAGACATGTCACCCAACTTTTGATTCCATATTCGTGTAAAATATTGAAAGCCTAGTAAGATAAATAGGATTTTATAAAAAAGTGAGACCTACTCCCAAAGTAAACTTATGCCAAAGGAATTGTCAAAATACTTATGCCACCCACAAAATGGATTTTTATCTTTTAAATATACTGTTCTTTTTGTCGCTTAACATGTATTATTTTTTTTACATAAGTATATTGTATCGTTAGCATTGACAGTAAGCCATTGCAGAAGGAACACTAAAACGCACATATTTGTAAAAATATATATCTCGACCACTGTACTTGACACTTCTTGCACATTCGCTGTGTAGGCTTATGCCATACTTTGCAACGTCTGGCTTTCCTTTCGGAAAAACAAATTTTTTTGACAAAAATTATTATAATATAATCACTTTCGTACTTTGCCAACCCACGAAGTAAAGCAGAATTGTTTTTGAGTGAAAAATTATCTAACAGATCGCTTGCAAACACAAATTTTGTTATGACCTGTGTCTCCACCAACCGCCATTGTTCGACTTTTCAAACAGTCACTTTTGCGAGTCCGCCAATGTTTCCTAGTAGAAACATATCTAGTGTAAAGTCACTTTTAGAAAATATTCGACCTTTATCTACAGAAAAAATGTACTTTTGGAAATTAATTATTTTTAATTATATATTACTTAGCTTATTAAAAATAGGTCAGCCACTAAGGTATTTTTCAATCATTAGCTGTAACCCACCATGGAAAAGGGGCGTGGCCAATACATTTTTTTTCTGAAAGCCAATTTAATTTACTATAATACGCTGTGTATTATTTAGCTTCTTTTATGCCTCGACATAGAACAAAAATTCGGTGAAAATGAGCAAATTTGCTGTTCGAAAACTCGAACACCGGCAGAAAATGGGTTAATAATTACAATTTTTATGTGCTACTGAAGATGTCCTAACTACTGCATTAACCCTCCAATTGGAGTTGAGGTCTGTCAGACCATTTTGAAAAATTTTCTTTTAGAAAATATTTCGGCAAATGGTGTCAAACTCGATACAACGAAGCGACTGCGATGTGTTTTAAAATTAAAGGCCATCTTCCGTGGAACAAAAATACAGGACGTGTAAAATTTAAACATTGTTTAGCGTTGTGGTCTGGCAGACCACAGCAGTCATATCGGTTCATGTTGGAATTGACAGAGGCGATTGGTGTTTATAATGACACTACTAGCAGGTTTCGCATATGGTCTTGAGGTATAATCAGCTCCTTACTAGGGAACAGAATTTGCAGGCTTAGGTTTCAAGTGTTAGTATAATTTTGGATATGAATTTTAATGGAAATGCAATCGAAAATGCCATTGGCTTCTTTCTTCAGCATGGTACCCTGTCGTAACCCCAATGGTCAAGGCCGTATCCAGGATTTTGGGGGTTTTGGATTTGAGATTTTTGAAAATCAACTTTTGCAGCAATATCTTAATTTTTGAATCCGATTACTTTTTTTTTTTTGGTAACTCACTTTCAACTTTTGTAAGCACTAAGTAGGGGAACGTGGGGTCATTTGACACTTGATTTTTAAAGGCCTATATTTCCTTAAACTATTAATGGATTTTAAAAATTGTTATTGTTTTGTAAACATTGACTATTCGGCAGCAAACCTCGAAAAAGTTTTAAAACAAAAACTACATCACCGTATTTTCTTAAAACTTTTTCAAAAAAAAGTCATTTTTGTCAAATGTACCCCGGGGCACATTTGACTTTTAAAGGGGCACATTTGACATTATGAGGACAAGTGTTTTTATTCAAAAAAGTATGCGACTATAAAATTTGACTACTTGTTAAATTGGAAACTACGTAATTTATTTTTTTTAAACGATTTATTTCAGAAGAAATAACGAAAAATCCATTTAAAAAACATAACATAAATATGGGCCACATTTGACAGATGTACGCTTTTGGCAGGAGTCAAATATGCCCCACACCTTCAGGAGGCCTTTTTCTATTTTTTTAATTAACTTTTTTATTTTCACAATGCATTCTTTAATTGTGTTATTACTTAAACGGAATGCTAACATATTATGCTACTCAATTTACAAAAACAATCACATATAATTCATAAAACGCTTGCGTACTAGGTGTCGAAAATTACATCAGCGACCGCGAAAACAGAAAAAAATGCCTATCTCCGAAAAGAGTTGAAGAAGAACTGTCAAAGTTCATTACTTTTTTTAAGTCAAATTAGACTACATTCTGCATTTTGGCTCTTAAGCCGTCTTCACACTGAAATTAGCAAAGTCAAATGTGCTCCAGTGTCAAATGTGCACCACTTTACCCTATGCTATGCACTAGCGCTCACTTACTTCAAGGCTGACTTAGCCCAAAAAACCTAAAGTGGGAGAAAAACTCATTTAAAGTTTTCAATAAGTTACTTCTTGTATGAAAATGAGGAAAAGTATGTCTACATACGTAAACTCTTCTCACAAGGCAAGATTAAAACATTAAATGGATATTTCTGCATCAGTAAATCAAAAATCACGTTTTTTGAGTTACACCAGTCTTGAAGTCAGTAAGCGATATGTAGATATACAGTTAGTCCGTTCATAAAAAAACATTTTTCCGGTTTTAAGGTTTTATTTTTTTTGCAACAAAAATTTTTAAAAGAATCGTTTACAGAAAACTTGAAAATCCTTCATTCTAGCTAAAAAAATGAAAACTAAATTATTTCATATTTTCAGCAACTTGGGTAGTTCATTTTATACTTATTTTATAGTCACTTTTGTGACTTAGCTACTAAAAACATTTTAAAAAATTTTAAATATTTTATGTGGCCGCTTTTGGTTGTAATGATGAGGCATACTCGCTATCAATTTGTCAAGAACTTGAGTACTGAGCTCCGACCACTGTCCATTGGCGACCTTCCATAACCAGACCATACTGAAAACTGACGCATGTTAACTGATTTCAATTAAAAATTTAGAGCTTGTTTAGAAAAATTCAAACTTCAAAATCTTCTTCTCGTTTCAAATCTCGGACAAATATTTCGACAACGACGAAACGAGACAATGCAATAATTAAATTTTATCGAACTCTTTTTTCTAATATAATTGTAAGCTCCTTTTCGAAGACAGCTACTCAAATCAATATTTCCTCAAAGACCATTGCCTCCACAACCGCTCACTGAGGTGCCTGGGTCTATGCAGCTGTTTATTTCGCAAATCATTTCAAAGATATATTTTCTGGGTACTGTTGATGAAAATTAAGCAAAATGTATTGACAAAGCCCAAAAGACAGTTAATTTACCGAATCTAAAAAATTAATTCGCGAATAGTTTTTCGCGATCATTTCTCTAACAATCACAAAGCAAAACAAAAACAAAGGGCGAATCTCTCACTGATGTTTTGGAAACATTTGAATCAATCCGCCTTATACTTGAGGCAGTTTCGAGAAAACCACAATTCCTCAGGAAACTCAATTATTTTGTCGATCAGAATACTGGGCTTGTCAAATTCAAAATAATTGTAAGCATTTCAAAAACGGTGAATCCAACAAGTCCGACGTGAGATTTAGAGCGATGTTGGTGTTGGATATTTTATAGACTGATCCACGTCCAAAGGCCGCCGCGAAGCCGTTGTCGGATTTTTGGGAGTTTTAAATCCTGAGCTGCGGCCGTAGGCCGCCAACTTACCCTAACTTTTATGTAGAAGCGTTGTTGGATATATTCGAGGATGTAATCCTTGGCCGAAGGCCGCCCACACCAAAATTTTTTTGGGGACTGTGACCGTTTTTTAGGTGGACATAACGCCCAAAATTTATTGGGCATTATGACCATTGTTGCTATGACATGGCACCCTTCAGCATGCTAGATGTTCCTATTTAATTTATAAAATAATGAAATAAAAAGAGTAAATTCAACCAGTATAGGGCAAAACCCGTCTTCTAGTTTACTGATTTTACCTGTCTATTCGATAATGTTAAGAATCTACATATGCTTACATACATATACATGTACTATACTATACACCGTTTCCAGACATAATGTCACACCTGGAAAAGACCATGCTGTGATTTCATAGGTCACATCTGCAAAATAGATAATGTGCACAAAGTATGGTTTACCGCCTTTTCCGTAACCGCTGATTGAATGGTTAAGCAATATTATTCTCCCATTTACTGTGTGGAACATGCCAATTCTTTGGACAATTCAACATGACGGTCGAAGTCATAATTTAAAGCTTGTAAAATTTTGGCTTGTGGAAAAATAAGTTTATTTCATGTCATGGCCGACGCAGTCTCCCAATCTCAACCCGATTGAGAACATGTGGATGGTGGCTAAACGCATAATCGGTAAGAAAATGTTGAAAAGTGGTAATGACCTATTCGGTGAGATAGAACAAGAATGGAACGCGATTTCACCTTATAAATAAATAAAGTTATGAATCAATGTCCAGGAGATGTCATGCAATCATCAGAAACAACGGATACGGAACCAATTATTGGGCTGGTTATGCACGTATTATTTCTTGGTATTGTGATGGGTTTTGAGCGCTTGAATTTTCGCTACTTTTGTTTACCTAGAATTTTTATTATTGCTATCTAACGGAATAACATTTTTGTTTGTGGTAAAAATCAGCAATAAATGATGTTAATAAAACTAACATAAGATTAAATTCAAAGTTATTGTTCCACTGAAATAATTTTATGTTTCTTCAAATGTAATTTCAGTTGCAAATCATTTCAGCGGCACTGTACATAAGTAAATGTACGCTAAGAAAACGATTTGATTGAATACAACAAATGTTTGACACAAATATATATTTGATTGCTCTATATGAAATATACATTGTAATATTGAAACAAATGGTGTTCTCAGTGTAGACTGTAGTTTCGCGAAAATATTGATTTCTTCTTGAAAATTTTGACAAAAAAGTCTTAATTGTGTGAATGTAAAGAAAGCAGGCCAAAAATTATTAAAACTTTGTTTTAAAATTTGGGGCGTGAGAAAAAAAGCTGGCGCCCTAGGAGATTTTTAATAAAAATATTTTGTTCGAAACGCTTATTTAAAATGTAAAAGGAGTAGTCACACAAAGTTCTTGAACAATTTTTTATTGAAAATTGCGACAAGGTTTTAGACCAATATCTTTGCTACCCTGCATTTCCAAAGTTATAGAAAAATCGTGTCCCGTGGTATTTAACTGAAAGCAAACTTTTGACAACTAGACAAACACAGCTTTCAAATCAGGGAAAGGCACACCAGGAGACCTTGCTAAGCTAAACATATTATTTCCCGTTATTCATGTTCAATCTTGACGCCAACTTCTTTAAGCTATGTCAGTGCACTTGTAGCCTTCGGTGAAGACGCTTTTTTGTAAAAAAGTGCCTGGTGATAATTTTTTTTCTGGTGAGTAAATTTTATTATTTGACCTTTAAACCCTCTTGCTTTGAAATAAATGATTTATTAAATAGTAGCCAGTAAATCCCATTCTTGATTCATAAGCACAAATTAGTTCATTAAGATTAAGTTTTTTAGATAAAAAATTCATTTATTTCACCAACACGTGCAGAGGGCAATATGGACTAACAATGTATAGTATATTATGAACAAGTAGTCCATATTATCCTTTGTTTGTTATAACAGTCAGCACTGCATTAAGTTTGCCAATACTCGGTTAGTACAGGCTATGGCTCCCGGCTAGCGCATTTTTGCATTTCGTTTTTGTACCAAGTAAATATATGTGGTCCATAGACTATATGGTCCGTATAACACATCACCTTTTTTTCTCTTCATTTTGAGTATTTTTAGTTTATATAATTTTTTTTTTTTTCTTTTAACCCGAATCACCTTGAGTAAATTTTTTTTCGAATTTCAAATTAACTGGAAAATAACGGTTCTTGAATTTGTTTACAGTTAGTGATCGCATGAAGAAGTGACAACTTTGTGTTGCCATATGGCAACGCCAGGGTGATTCGGGTTAAGTTATTTATCTCAAAGTAAATTAGAATATTAATAAATTGTTTTTTTATTTAATTAAATAAAATGAAGTGATTTGTTTCATGTATTTTGAGCTTTATTTCAAAAAGACAAATTGGTGGTCCATATATGCCGCTCGTATAGTAAGAGTAAATTTCAGTAAATTTCTAAAAATTTTGAAATTTAAAATTATTTAATATTGAAGCGTATAAAAAAATTAATTTTTTGATAAAAAAAATTCTTCAACAATTTTTTATTAAAAGTTGCGTGATTTTTAATAAAAACTGACAAACATATTTTGAAAATTTAGTACATTCAAAACATTTCTTGAGGTTTTTGTCAAAACATTTTTTGAGGTTTTTGTCAGAACACTTTTTTTATTTTTAACTTTGGTTCTCTTGGAGTTTATTTTTTGTGACTTTTTTCAGACGTTTTTTTTGCCAATTTTTTTAGACGCTTTTTTAGAAGTTTTTTTTTTATTCCACATTTTTCTCCGATACTTCGTTTCCGTAACGTATTTGGCCTTTTTTTCGAGATCCATCTGACTTTCATCGAATTTTTTTTTTGCTGTATTTATCGAAATTTTTTTTTTTTTATTTTTAAAGTTACTCTGTTTGCTAAACGCAATTGTGGAAAAGGATTAGAGATTTATTTGGTCACACTCATAGAGCCACGACTAGAAATTCTTATTTTTTGGAGTTGTTTTTTAAAATGTTTTTCGAGTTTATTTTTTAGATTTTTTTTCCCACAATTCAAATTCATAACAAACTTCGCAAATTTTTATTTTGAAAACAAGTGTTGTTCAAGAGATAAATGGGGCTCTTACAAGCTATTCGAAACTTACATTTAAAATTATATTTTCTTTAATATGTAAACTGATAACTGGCAATATATGATTTATTTTTAAGCTTTAAGCCTTTTTCAATAGTTTAGCTTGGCATTTTTCACTTAAGCTGAAACTGTTATTTTATAAATAAATTTATTTTTTAATAACAACTATGCAAATTATTTACTTCATTTCCACACACACTCATGTGTCGGTACGACGCGTACACGCACGCAACCTGTCGAATCCGTCTCAAACGTCACGTTACTTTCGCAATTTTCACACAGTTTTCTTAAGATTTTCTTAACCGTTATAACCAAAATGACCGAAGAAGAGCTTGCGTGCTATTTCTGCTGCTGCTAACTCGGCAAAAGTTCCCGGCCAACTAAGTCAGCGCAGCTGCTACGCTCAAGTTTAAATAATAATTTCTTAGATAAGGTTTTTTGGCCCGCTTAGCGCAGCGCTTTCTTGCAAGACGACGTTTAATGGACAAAACAGGACGAAATTCACAACAACATGAATTTGGCAGTAAGACGACGCACAACGGTTTTTTGTTGCCGTTGTCGTTGCTGCTTTGTGCTAAGTTGTATTTTCGCCGTAGCACAAAAAACGCGCCAAGTTTCTTACGCTTAGCAAAGATGGTAAAAGAAGTGGGGCACTGGGCGGGTGGGTGGTTGTGTATAAGCCATGTTAGCACTCACTCTCATGGCGCGACATGCTGCTTGCTGCTCATTGTTTGTGTTGTGTGGAATTCTAAGAAAATTTCCTTAGCGCTGTTTCTTCAAGGATATCTTACAAGCATTTTTCACACTCAAGTAACAAATTCCCAAAATTCTAAGGCAATAACAACAAAATCTGTGTGCTATTGACCAAGTTACTCTACTCAAAAGTACACGTAAATACAAACATTTGAGAAACAACTCAAAGATTTTTTACAAGACGTGCGCGTTGCTTTAGAGTTTTTTGGTCACAAATCTTAACAGTGCTGACTGAAACTTAAAGAGAAACACATTTACTCAAGGAAGAGCGAAGGAAACAAAGGCAATAAGTTAAATTAGGAAAAGAGCAGCAGTACTATTTCCCACTTATTCATTTCGAAATTGGCGCACAATAAACGCTTCTCTTACATTTAAGACTTTAAATGCCTTTTTTCAACTTCTTCAACATTTTTCGAGTTTTTAATTTTTATGGAACTTTCAAAATTTTTCGCCTCTTCAACATTTTTCTGTCTTGTCCTGTCCCAGAAAAAACTTACGTTTTGTTTTTCAGTTATAAAAAAATACCCAATAAATTTTTTGGTCTTTTTTTATTAATTATGGCTAATGTTCAAAATATATGTAAATAACCAAAACTTAACTAACAATTTTTTTTTTCCATAAAAATTTCTTACTTTTTTCTTAAGGATCTTCATTAAATTTTGCAGTTGTTTCATCGACAGTACGGTACGATCTTTTCCACTTAAGTCAGAAGGCTTGTAAAGTTTTTGCAGTCTTAGCACTCTTTCAAAGATTTTTTTTTCATTTAAAACCAATATTTCTCAACTGGGCGAAGCTCTGAGCACTTGGGCGAGTTTGCTATTTTTGGTACCAAATTGATCTTTTTATTTTGATACCATTCCATCGTAGCTTTAGCGCAATGAGCGGTTGCTTAATCAGGCCAGAATATCACTTTACCCTCATGTGCACGAATAAATGGTAGAACACGTTTTTCGAGGCACTCGTCTATATAAACTTTGAAATTGATTGTGCCTTCCATAACAAAGAAGCTGATTCTGAGGTCACAGGTGCATATGGCCTGCCAAACCATATATTGTTTCGGAAATTTCGAAATATTTTTTCTCCGATTTTACTAGGCACATCCCTCTTATTCATTAACATCTAATATTCATGCACAGGGCTTAAAATCTACTTTAACGCAAGTTTCGTAGTCTATAACGCAATCAATTTTAGTCAGGTAGCTTTCATACAATTTTCGGGCTCGCATCTGAGTCATGAACTGCTTTTCATCGGAACGGTCTGGTACTTTTTGAATTCCATATGTCCTTAGCTTACTTTTCTCCTTTATCCTTTGTACAGTAGATTTTGATGTACCTTCGCTAGTCGCTATATCTCGCACTGAGGCGTTGGGGCTCTGCCTAAAAAGACGTTTCACCTTCGCCGCTACCTTTGGTTCAGTTTTATCTGATACTCCAACTATTTTTGCTATAGCTGAATATTTTAACTCTGAATTTTGCAGGTATGTGAACTAAATGAGTTCGCGGACTTTTCTTGCTTGCTAGACATCTTTGTCGTTAGAAGCAGCGCCATCTTTAGGCATAAGCTACGGTCATAACCCCAATGGTCATAATCCCCAAAATGATTTTGGCCATTATGTCCGTTTTTTTTCCGGACATAATCCCCATTTTTTTTGGGGGTCTATAACCACTTGTAAGAACGGACATAATCCCCAAAAACATGAGGACATAAGACCAAATAATTTTGGGTGCTTATAACAAAATAAATGAATTTTCAAAAAAAAATTTCGCATAATATACTAACTTCTATTTAGATTTACTGTAGGTAGCGATGCTGGTGTTGGATATATTATAGACCAGGCCTGTGCGCAGAAATCATCCATGGGAGGGGTTTTCACTCGGACATTTCATGTCAGGTTATAAAGTTCTAAAAAAGGTATTTTTGACTACAAAGCATACAAGAAAAGACAAAAATTGTTTTATTAATATATTATGTATGTATATGTATATGATTATGTGTGTATAGTACATATGTATGTATGTATGTATGTATGTATGTACATTGTACATATCGGTCATACTTTAAATAACTGCGCACTTTGTTTTTTTTACCTTTTTGAGCATTTTTTGAAACGAAATATCTCAAAAACTATAGTAGATAGGATAAAAATTATGGAATCTTTTTTGTTTAGAAATACTATAACTTTATATAAAATTAAAAAGATTTAAATAAATTTGTTGAAACATTAATTTAATTTAATTTTTATTTAAAAAAATTTTTTTCGAAACAACTTTAATATAACATCTTCTTTTTTTTATGATTTTTTTATATATTATTTCTCACTCAAACCTAAGAACGCATGTACTTTCATACCGAAATACCCGACATAACTTTTCCAAAATTATGGCGGGAGTTTCAATATGAAAGTACATATCATATTTTTGAGACACATTTTTGTGAATCAAAAAAATTAATTGCAAAAAAGATTTCAGGAAGTATTAGTTGGGAAAAATTTTGAAGCAAGATAACCTTACCAACACTTTGAATTTCTTATTCTTCTCCCAAAATAAGGTTTTTTTTAATGAAAAAACAGAATATTTAAACGACAACTTTCGCTTGGATCTGGTTTGTGAAATATCGAAAGTTGCGGATAAATTTTCTAAAAATTACTACGAGTATAAGCTGCAAGCCTTTTAACTGATCTCAACAAACTGGGCATCATTTGAAAAGTATATACATATGTACATAATAAATTTTTAAGTAAATCATTTAGTATACCTTTTTCTATACATACTTACAATGTACTATATGTGAGTCTTTTTTTATTTTCATAAAAATTTTAATTTTTCGTAAGAGGCGCAAGTCTTTTTGGTTTTTCACTTAAGTAAGAACATATTGCCAATAAAAGTTTACTTTAAAAAAATTTCCAATGGGGTGGGGTTAGAACCCCCAAAACCCCTCCGCCCCTTGCGCACGGGCCTGTTATACGATGATCCGCGAAGTTGGTGTCGGATTTTTGGGAGTTTTAAATCCTGAGCTGCGGCCGTAGGCTGCCCACTTACACTATCTTTTAAGTAGAATTACTGGGGCCAGCGAAACCGGTGATGGATAGGCAGTGGCTATATTATATCCAACACCGGCTACGCTAACCACAGTAATTTTGCATAAGAGTAGGGGTAAGTGGGCGGCCGCAACTCAGGATTTATCACTCCCAAAAGTATAACACCGGCTTCGCCGCGGATCAGTCTATATATATCCAACACCGGCTCCGTTGGCCATAGCAAAATACCAAATTTTTTTTCATTTGGGCAATATGCCGACTTATTTGGGTGTTATGAAACTTTTTCCCAAAGTTTTGGGCACTATGCCTATTGTTGGGCGTAATGACATTACTTCATTTGGGCATTGTGACAAATCCATGGCGGCGTAATACCCAAAAATGTCATAGAGCCCAAAGTTTAAATCGAAAATGTCACAATGCCCAAATAATTCCGCAACAACAATTTATATGGAAAATGTTTGGGCGTTATGTCTCAATGGGATTTGGGCATTATGATTTTGGGCGCTATGATGCAACGCCGATATCGTTTCATATTTGCATACGCTGTTAACCCTGGCACCGTTCTTTTTGTTGAGTTGCTCCCATTCGCCGCTTCTTATTAAACCAAACTTTTTGTAAGTGGTTTTCTATTTGAAGAATAAATATTTAATCAAAAAATGTCAGTCGGATCTGGTTTCTGTGATATAGCCATCGGAAGTTGCGGATATAGCATTTGTTAAAATCATATCGCTCATTTACTTCAAGACTGGCATAACTCAAAAAACGTGATTTTGCTGTTAATGATGCATATCATTATGTCATAAGAAAGATAATTTAGTTGGTCAAAATTTCAGAAAAATCGTCATATTTCCAAAACAATTGGATAAATTTTTATTAAAGTTTTATACACCATTATTGTAAGAAAATAAGTTATATTTCTTATGAAAACCATATTTTTACATCCATTTGGTATACTCGAATATTAATAAATTTTCGAATTTTGAGCGTTCCCGAAGAATTCTAGAACATTTCCATATTTTGAACATGTTTTAAGAAATTTGTATGCCTTAACTGTCTAATTTTCCATTTCATTTTAAAAGTAAGTCTTACGCTGTGTACGATGCGTGTGATTTAAAAAAAAGATGGGCTCGGTCGCTAAAATAGAATTGGTGGCGTTAAAAATGTAACTATGGACGTCATCCTTTAATATTTTCCTCCTAAACACACATGTTATAGTAAAAGTAGTAGATAAGAATTCGTATGAAACCTTTTTTTTTTGCTAGGTATTTAATAAATTTCCCCAGGGAGCGGGGGGTGGGGCGGGGCGCTGCACCATATGTTCAGCCTAGGGGCCCACACACACCTACACTCAGGGAAAAATCATTCTTCCATTCTTTCTGAGTTCAATCTTGAAACAGGTCATCACTTCCTAAAACAATACTGATCATTTTGAAACAAACAATGAATTATTAAATTAAGAATAGAAATACTCATTCAAGAATAAAATTCTATCCTAAAATCTTATCTTAAAATCTTTCAATCTTGACTTAAGATCGCGTTCTTGAATTGAGATCCAAGCAACTTAAAATAAGATTAAGTTTTCAAATTAAACCGAAACATTCTTAAAACTAATTCGTATCGCTGCAACGAATCGCGCTCGAATCTTTGAGCTGTTTGCGTGAGTGCTTGATAATAAGTGTTATGTGTTTTTATTAAAAATGGAAAATATTAATTTTCATAGCTCTGTGGATCCTGTTGGTGATGAGGAGAACTCGGTAAATTATTGGGTTATCGTGACAGTGAGCCGTACCCAACAATTGAAAGCGAAGTATGTAAGATATAATAAGCACCAATACTTTTTGAACAATTTTCAGCTGCACAGGTTACAACAAAAATGGGAATCTCCTGTTCACAGCACCAGTAGCCTTAATACAAGTATTTCTTCCATTAGGCAAAAAATTGAGAGTCAATCTTCTTTGCAATACATCCAAATTATGGAAATCGATGAATCAATTGCTACTGCATTAAAAACATCTTTAAATAGAGACAATGCAAGTTGGTACGAAGTTTGCGATGAATAGAAGAAGACGTCTAACATGCGTCAGAGGGACTTAAAGAAAATGCAAAGCTACGAGTTTCTTCAGTCTTGGTCAAAACTATCTGATTCAAGAGCTCCAGAGTTAGTAAGGCACAATATTATAGTATTCCAAATAGTTTTACATGATTGCTCTATAAAATTTCAGATTGAAATTGATTTTAATAGTTACGTACCCATCAAAGGAACACCTATTTTTATCAAAATACGAAAAATTCAAAGAATAAATGTCATTGATTTATAAAGGTAACATTCATAATAATATATGTTACTAATAAAGGTTAGAAACAAAAAATGTTTATTCTATAATATGATTTCCATTTTCTTTATTTCTTTTTTCAGATGCCCAGGACTATATACATATCAGGGAAGGCGTAATAAGAGGAAAACTATAGTGGATTCACAAGAAAGCTTAGTGTTACGATTGGTGTCCATTAATGACCACGAAAGGCAAATTGATGCAGTTACTGCTCAGCTTGGTTAACAGTGCAGCCTTTTCTCATCGTTGAAGGACCTACGGATGCTGACGTTAAAGGTTATTGCTTATATTTTGATAAGACTTTATTAAAATTTATTTCATTTCTTGAAAGCTTGCTTTAAAATCTTCCAAGCATATTTTTTTAAATATTCCCAAGCATGTCAACTAGCATGGGTGTTTATACAAAAGCTTTCTTTTAAATTGGTTGTAAAATGGAAAATATTAATATTAAAAAAAATTCTGATTTTATAAGTATTCCCTTACATTTATATTGTATAAAATTGATAAAAATATATCTTTATATACATATATAATTCTACTGTACGTGTGTATGTAACTGAACTCCTCCTAAACGGTTGGACCGATTTGAATGAATTTTTTCGTATGCGTTTGGGTAGCGCACTGGATGGTTTAGATTTACAAATCATACCCCTATATGGGCAATTTAGGGTGGCCCTCATACAAAAATATTTTAAAAATAGCATTTTCACAAAGGCTACTTAATCGATTCACATGAAATTTACACCACGTGTCTTTTATATTAAGTGGAATAGCTAAGGTTATAAAACTTTAATTTAAGATGCAAATTAAGGGTGGCCCTCATACAAAAATATTTTAAAAATAGCATTTTCACATAGACCACTTAATTGATTCACATGGAATTTACACCACGTGGCTTCTATAGTAGGAGGCATATTTTAAGTTACAAAACTTTTGCATGGGGTGGACATGTAGAGTGGCCCTCATACAAACATATTTTTAAAATATCATTTTCACAAAGACCGGTCAAACGATTCACATGGAAAGTACACCACGTATCTTTTATATTAAGAAGCATGGCTTAGGATATAAGACTTTTATTTAGGGTGGCCCTTATACAAAAATATTTTTAAAATAGCCGAATCTGAGCTCAGAATTTCTCCTATACGTCAGGCATTTTAGATATTCTCACCTAAAAGCGCAAAAAACACGGTTTTTGGCTATATTTGAGCTTATTTTACATTGCGAATAAATTTTTTTTTCAAAATTGGTTACGGCATCTGAAAGTATTACTCTTACCCAAAAAACCTTTTTTAGATTATATCGATAACTTTTCTTGTCTCCGAAATATCAAAACTTGAAATTTATTACATAGACCTACATATGTACATAGCCCTGGATGGTTTAGATTTACAAATCATACCCCTAAATGGGAAATTTAGGGTGGCCCTCATACAAACATATTTTAAAAACAGAATTTTCACAAAGCGCTGCAGTCGGTATCTAGGTTATTTATCTATACTGCAACTAAACGGCTGGATTAGGGATAGGGATCAATTTTAGGTGGTACAAAGTTCAACGGGTCATCTAGTAAAATATAATTACCTTATACTATTCGTTTCTTTTGAGGGTAAGGTAATTTCGAATTTCGAAAATAAAAATGAAGACACGTATCAATCTTAAATCAAGATTAAACAATCATATATTGGGCCAAAATCAATTTTGAAATAAGTTTATTTCAGTCTTAAATTAAGCTTGTATATTCTTAAAACTATTATTAAAATCTCTTAAATTAAGAATTTTCGATTAAATTTCGATGTAATTTTATTATCCTTAAAATAGGATTTTTGTACTTGATTTAAGAGTTTTCAAGTTTAATAGACTTTCATCAACGGATCGGCTTGATTTTGAACGTATATTCTTGATTATAGCTTGTTTTTTCTCTGAGTGAAATGCTATCTTCGAGTCTTATACATCGTATCAAACGTCACTTTATTTAGTACAATTATTGTGTCTTTTTAGACCTATAAGACTATTAGGTTAGGTTAGCACGGGAGATGACAATTGTCATCATAACTTAGGCCGCAGTTGGGCCCATTGTTTACCCTGTTTATAACTTCGTTTTCAACCTATTCAAACCATTTCGAAATTTTTATAAACTTCAAAATGGATTTTGGACACTTTTGAGCGATGTCTTCAAGAGAGCCGAAGAAGTGGAATCCGAATACCTTATAGCGCCGATTTGTCAGCGCTGGGCATTCACAAAGATAATGAAAGACAGACTCTTCGACGTCAGGATCTTTACAGCTTCTACAAAGATTCCCTATGTCAGAAAGCCCTAGTCTTGAGGCATGCTTGCCTATAAAATAGTGTCCTGTAATAACACCTACAAAGATTCTCAGGGTTTGTTTGTCTAATGAGATCACTATTCGCGTTCTATTAGCATCATAAAAAGGCCAGCTTGCCCTCGACGTACAACATGTTGACAGGTTAGACCATCTCGTGTTAGCCCAATTTATACATTTTGAATCAATTTTGGCCCTAATAAAGGCTAGTGGTTTCATAATGTTAGGTTCAGAAATAATGTCAATTTTAGAGCCTTTCCTAGCAAGCTCATCTGCAGTTTCGTTGCCAATGAAGTCGCTATGTCCAGGCACCCAACACACGGTTAAGTTGCATTTTCCGCCTATTTCACATATTGATTTCTTGCAATCTAGGACCAAGCGAGATTTGATAATATTAGAGCCAACGGCCTTAATGGCTGCTTGGCTATCGACGTATATAACAAAACTGTCACTACGCTCAAAAATATTAGATTCAATAATTTGGCATGCCTTCCAGACAGTAAAAATTTCCGCTTGAAATACACTACAAAAACAGGGTAAAGCAAAAGATTCAGTGATGCTTAAGTCACAAGAAAAAATTCCAGCCCCCGTACCAGAATCCATTTTCGAACCGTCAGTATATATTTCTTTGGAATTCGAACCTTCCTTTCAGGTATTTTCACTTGAAAGTTGGTTGAGAACGTAAGAGTGGGGGTGATATAATCAGTCCCACTTTGAATGTCACAGCCAGGAAATTGAGCAAGAATACTACCATGGCCGTAGGGTTTCGATTTCCAAAAACCAGATTCCCTCGGTCTAATAGCACTTTCTGCTGCAGTCCCTTTACTGAAAATGTCAAGAAGCTCTAAATAGAGCAAAGTGTCGAGAGCAGCAGACGGAGTAGTTTTTACTGCTCCGCTTACTCCAATAGCTGCCATTCTTTGAATTTTTGATAAGATTGCCAAATAAGTTTGCTTGTCTAAAGCCTTCCACCATACAAGAATTCCATATGTCAGAATTGGTCTGATGATGGCTTTATACATCCACAGAACTATTTTTGGCTTAAGGCCCCAAGATTTGTTAAACATCCTTTTACATGTATAAAAAGCAACACATGCTTTTCGTGCTCTTTCCTCTATGTTTAGCCTCCAAGACAATTTTCTGTCAAGTATTACGCCCAAATATTTGGCACTCTCTCGAGGTAACAAACAAATTTCGTTAAGAACTGGAAGCTTAAAACTTGGTACATTGTGCTTATTTGTAAAGACGACACAATCCGTTTTCTGGGCGTTAATGCTAAGTCCACATTTTGTGGTCCATAATTTTATGTTTTTAAAAGCTTGTGCCATAATATCACTTAAAATATTTAAGTCTTTACCAGACACAAGCAAAAGAAGATCATCAGCGTACGCTACCACTTTGACACCTTGTCGACTAATGATTCGCAGCAAATCGTCTACAACAAGAATCCAAAGTAATGGTGATAAAACACCACCCTGTGGTGTACCCATTGATACAGATCTAATGAGCGAGCTACCTCCTAGTTCTGACGAAATCGTCCTGTTCAGAAGCATATTTTTAAGAACTAATTGAACACATTCTTCCGTGCCAATGCGGTTTAGGGCCGCAATCATGGCGCTAGGAAGAATATTGTTGAATATATCAATAAAGGCGCCAAGTGTAAATTCCTTATGGAAGAGAGATTTTTCGATAACAGTCACAGCATCATGCAAAGCTGTTTCTGTTGATTTCCCCTTCATATATGCATGCTGATCATTAGATAATCCATAAGCTGCTGCCTTATCGCGCAAATGATAATCCAATAATCTCTCAAAATGAAATGAAGATAAACTGATAGGTCTAAAATCATTTGCTGTTACATGGCTAGACTTTCCTGCTTTTGGAATAATATATATATAATATATATAGTAATAATATATAAGACTATTAGTATAATCTTAAAAAATAACTAGTAAAGGTATTTTCTTCGGCCAGGCCGAAACTCATATACCCTACACTGCACTGAAAGTACTTTTCAAATAAATGTTCAAAAGACGTTGAAAAGGTTGAAGAAGTCGAAAATAATGTAATAAGGTTCAAAGAGGTTGAAAAGTGTTGAAACAGTTGAAAAAACTCAAAAAGTCTAAAATATATGACGGCCCGCTTGAAAAAAATGTAATGGAAGGTCCGAGGACGACGGAGTTTTTTATTGGATACTTTTTGGGACATCGTCAGAAGTTAAACCGCGCAAAAAGCAAAATCGTAGCACGTGCTTTTTTTCAATACGGCCATTTTTACGATTTTTCAACGAAATAACGAGATTTTCATATTCTATCGCTTTATGTATATACATTAGGGCGGGTCGATTTCTTCGGGCGGGGAAAAGTCATCAAAGGGTATGGCAAGACAATATTCTACGGACAATTCTGAGCAACTTTGCCAAAGAAACTATGGGTCTAAAATCAATTTCGAGCCTCCGCATTTTCACAAATATGTTTTGAGCAGTACTTACGTACATATGTATATTGCGCTTTTATGGGAACAATTACAGGAAGGAAGGCATTTTTGGACCAGTTAGTGGTCGATCGTCAGAGGTTAAATATTTCATAAAATGATGTTTATTTCTGATAATAGTCGACAAAGGCGTTTAACTTTGTAGCAACACTTCTAACATTAATTATTTTGATATTTAATTTTTTCCAAATTTCAATTCATTTTTTTACTACTTGTGGTGTAATACTTTTGTATGAAAATATTCTGCTTTCAGCTTTAGCACTTTCACTCAAAAGACTATAATACTTTTATAAATCACTATTATTTGAGAAATTCAGTCCATTTAAATCACTTTGCAAGCCAAAGGTAGGGAACATCTTGAGATGGTATATGCAACAGGTTGCATCTGGAGGATATGGGTCTTATCGATAGCTCCATAGTAGGAAAAAACGAAAAAATCACAATTGACGATCAAAACTTTCGCGGAATAATTACACGTTTTCAATGGCAGATTTTTCAATGATAGATTTTTATTTTTGAATAAATAATTGTTTTCCATTACCTTTCGACTTAAGTACTTCAGCAATCTACTATTCTTACAAAAAATTAAAATAACATGGTAAATACAAAAGAGGCACAATACCTTTCCACCGACATCAAAATGGCCGATTTACCACAATTTTTGCTTTAAATATGAAATACGTTGTAGTTGTTCCCATACAAATCTAATATACATAAGTACTGTTGAAAACCTATTCGTGAAAATGCGGAGGGTCGAAATTGATTTTAGACCCATAGTTTCTTTGGCAAAGTTGCTCAGAATTGCCCCTAAAATATTTTCCTGCCATACCCTTTTTGAAAAAAAAAATCGACCCGCCCTAATATACATATACACACAAATTTGTATACATACACATACACACACACATATATATATACATATTTATATATATATGTGTATATACAGTTGCTCACAAAATTGAGCATACAGGCTTCATTAAAACACATTATTGTTTGTTTTGGCAAAAAAAATAATTTTTATTAAAAAAAAAATTCAGTTCGAAACGTAGACATTTCATTCACAATAATAAGTAACAAAATAAAAACTTAATTCACAAATAAACTTTTTTCTTATAGCAAAATAAAATATATACTTAATTTTAAGGCACAAAATAGAGCATACATATGAAAGAAAATAGATAAATAGCATTCTAAATCTTGCCAAAATACTACAAAATCAATGCAAACTCAAGCTCTAGTATTTTGTGCTGCCTCCTTGAGCATTTACGATGGCTTGCAACTGCCGGGGCATATATTTTACCAGTTTTTCTGTGAAATATGATGGAATACTGATCCTACAACATCACACAACCTCCTCCGTGCTTTATTGTTAAATTTATATGCCTTGTGCACGGAGGAGGTTGTGTGATGTTGTGGGGTAGTATAGCTTCAAGTGGTTGTGGAAATTTTGAGTTCTTTGAAAGTGAGATGAACAAAGTGATATACCTTAATATTCTGCAGAGAAATTCTGCCATAAAATTAAAGTTACCTGGGAATTATTACTTTCAACAGGATAACGATCCGAAGCACACATCTCATTTAGTGTGAGAATGGTTGATATATAATGCCCCGAAACAGCTTAAAACTCATCCGCAATCTTATCCCAATCGAGCATTTATCGCATGAAGTTAAAATGAGACCTAGAGAAAGGCATTGTTTGAACAAAAAGAAGCTTAAATCAAAAATCAAAGAAGTTTGGATCAGTATTCCGTCATATTTCACAGAAAAACTGGTAAAATATATGCCCCGGCGGTTGCAAGCTATCGTAAATGCTCAAAGAGGCAGAACAAAATACCAGAGCTTGAGTTTGCATTGATTTTGTAGTATTTTGGCAAGATTTAGAATGCTATTTATCTATTTATGCTCAATTTTGTGCCTTAAAATTAAGTATATATTTTATTTTGCTATAAGAAAAAAGTTTATTTGTGAATTAAGTTTTTATTTTGTTACTTATTATTGTGAATGAAATGTCTACGTTTCGAACTGGATTCTTTTTTTTTAATAAAAATAATTTTTTTTTGCCAAAACAAACAATAATGTGTTTTAATGAAGCCTCTATGCTTAATTTTGTGAGCAACTGTATATATACATTAGACCGGTTCAAAAAAAAAAGTCTCTGAAATTTAGAGGCACCGGCAGTTTCCTATTCCCATAAGTGTCCCGAGTGGGATGTGTTACCAATTTTTTCTAAATATTGCGCTTCTGATTAGCGATTTTCATATTGCTCTTGAAACTTTCGCATAAAAAAAAAAGTTCACAAACTACCTAAAAACGATGGTGGTTATCGCTGAGGTGAACTTTTTTCTTTTAATTCAGTCTCACATTCGGAGTAGTTTTGAATGGGGAATTCGAATTTCTCATTATTTTTTAATTATGTTGTTTTCTTCAGTGGTAAAAACTGAAAATAATCATGAAATTTTGTCAAAAATTGAATTTTTTTTTTAAAATGAAAAATCAGGTATAAATTTTTGGATTTTTTTTGGTTTTATTATTTTGAATAATTCATTAATTTCTCCTCTATCTGATGGTGGTAACCGCAAATTTTTATTATTTTTGTACTTAAAAATATAAACATAAATATAATTGAACAAAGGATTTTTTTTCATATTGAAACTATGTATTAACAAGGAATATAAATTTTAATGTGGAAATTATATGCCTTAATTAACCTTAAAATTTAGGGCAGTGACACACCCACTGATACAATCGAGACTGATTTTGATCCAAAAATATCTTTCCATAAATATACCTCTTGTACCGAATTTCAGTATGATTGCTCATATATTTCGATAGATTTATTACTTAAGGTATTTTACTTGTGTGGGAGGTGCCACGCCCAGTAGTACTATTTTACCCGCTTTAGATGCTGACATACCTCATAGCAAGTAAACCACTTACATCAAATTTCATGCCAATTGCTTCAATAGTTCTCTTAAAATATACTTTATGTTAATATGGGAGGTGCCACGCCCACTGATGAAACCCCGTCGAAATTTATTTAATTTTATAGTTTATTATAACTGACATCTATGCACCAAATTTTATGAAAATTAATCTCATTGCACACTATCTATAGCATTAAACGTTTTTTGATTATATGGGAAGTGCCACGCCCACTTTTAGCAAGTTTAACTGTCACACTAAATTTCATAACAATTACGTTGTTAGTTCTCTAATGATAGCGTTCATAAATATTGTGTGCTGTGTATACTGACGAAGTTTGTATTGATGACTACTCTTAGTTGTATCATCTCTAATGAAAATCGAATGTGCCAATTTTGAATTATACGAAATCATAATTTTTAATTGTTAAAAATTGCCACGCCCACTTTTCCAATTCCGCCCACTTTAAACAAAATTTAAGATATATATGGTCTGTATCCGTGTACCAAATTTCATCACAATATCTTGCACAGTTTACGAGTTATGGCGTTATAAAAGATAAAATTTAGGGCTGTGCCACGCCTCTTTAAGAGCCTTTAAAAACTTAAAACCTAGCTCAATCTTAATTTTGTTCACATGTTCACCAAGTTTCATCGAAAACGCAGCAACTTTTTTTAAAATGGGCTGAGGTATATTTACATAGAGTATGGGCGGTAGGCGTGGTCGTTACCCGATTTGTGACCTATGTGACCTGTTCAATTTCATTGAATTAGCTTGTTTAGTTTTCCCGTAAACGTGATTTCAACAGACAGACAGACAGACAGACAGACAGACAGACAGACAGACAGACAGACAGACAGACAGACAGACAGACAGACAGACAGACAGACAGACAGACAGACAGACAGACAGACAGACAGACAGACAGACAGACAGACAGACAGACAGACAGACAGACAGACAGACAGACAGACAGACAGACAGACAGACAGACAGACAGACAGACAGACAGACAGACAGACAGACAGACAGACAGACAGACAGACAGACAGACAGACAGACAGACAGACAGACAGACAGACAGACAGACAGACAGACAGACAGACAGACAGACAGACAGACAGACAGACAGACAGACAGACAGACAGACAGACAGACAGACAGACAGACAGACAGACAGACAGACAGACAGACAGACAGACAGACAGACAGACAGACAGACAGACAGACAGACAGACAGACAGACAGACAGACAGACAGACAGACAGACAGACAGACAGACAGACAGACAGACAGACAGACAGACAGACAGACAGACAGACAGACAGACAGACAGACAGACAGACAGACAGACAGACAGACAGACAGACAGACAGACAGACAGACAGACAGACAGACAGACAGACAGACAGACAGACAGACAGACAGACAGACAGACAGACAGACAGACAGACAGACAGACAGACAGACAGACAGACAGACAGACAGACAGACAGACAGACAGACAGACAGACAGACAGACAGACAGACAGACAGACAGACAGACAGACAGACAGACAGACAGACAGACAGACAGACAGACAGACAGACAGACAGACAGACAGACAGACAGACAGACAGACAGACAGACAGACAGACAGACAGACAGACAGACAGACAGACAGACAGACAGACAGACAGACAGACAGACAGACAGACAGACAGACAGACAGACAGACAGACAGACAGACAGACAGACAGACAGACAGACAGACAGACAGACAGACAGACAGACAGACAGACAGACAGACAGACAGACAGACAGACAGACAGACAGACAGACAGACAGACAGACAGACAGACAGACAGACAGACAGACAGACAGACAGACAGACAGACAGACAGACAGACAGACAGACAGACAGACAGACAGACAGACAGACAGACAGACAGACAGACAGACAGACAGACAGACAGACAGACAGACAGACAGACAGACAGACAGACAGACAGACAGACAGACAGACAGACAGACAGACAGACAGACAGACAGACAGACAGACAGACAGACAGACAGACAGACAGACAGACAGACAGACAGACAGACAGACAGACAGACAGACAGACAGACAGACAGACAGACAGACAGACAGACAGACAGACAGACAGACAGACAGACAGACAGACAGACAGACAGACAGACAGACAGACAGACAGACAGACAGACAGACAGACAGACAGACAGACAGACAGACAGACAGACAGACAGACAGACAGACAGACAGACAGACAGACAGACAGACAGACAGACAGACAGACAGACAGACAGACAGACAGACAGACAGACAGACAGACAGACAGACAGACAGACAGACAGACAGACAGACAGACAGACAGACAGACAGACAGACAGACAGACAGACAGACAGACAGACAGACAGACAGACAGACAGACAGACAGACAGACAGACAGACAGACAGACAGACAGACAGACAGACAGACAGACAGACAGACAGACAGACAGACAGACAGACAGACAGACAGACAGACAGACAGACAGACAGACAGACAGACAGACAGACAGACAGACAGACAGACAGACAGACAGACAGACAGACAGACAGACAGACAGACAGACAGACAGACAGACAGACAGACAGACAGACAGACAGACAGACAGACAGACAGACAGACAGACAGACAGACAGACAGACAGACAGACAGACAGACAGACAGACAGACAGACAGACAGACAGACAGACAGACAGACAGACAGACAGACAGACAGACAGACAGACAGACAGACAGACAGACAGACAGACAGACAGACAGACAGACAGACAGACAGACAGACAGACAGACAGACAGACAGACAGACAGACAGACAGACAGACAGACAGACAGACAGACAGACAGACAGACAGACAGACAGACAGACAGACAGACAGACAGACAGACAGACAGACAGACAGACAGACAGACAGACAGACAGACAGACAGACAGACAGACAGACAGACAGACAGACAGACAGACAGACAGACAGACAGACAGACAGACAGACAGACAGACAGACAGACAGACAGACAGACAGACAGACAGACAGACAGACAGACAGACAGACAGACAGACAGACAGACAGACAGACAGACAGACAGACAGACAGACAGACAGACAGACAGACAGACAGACAGACAGACAGACAGACAGACAGACAGACAGACAGACAGACAGACAGACAGACAGACAGACAGACAGACAGACAGACAGACAGACAGACAGACAGACAGACAGACAGACAGACAGACAGACAGACAGACAGACAGACAGACAGACAGACAGACAGACAGACAGACAGACAGACAGACAGACAGACAGACAGACAGACAGACAGACAGACAGACAGACAGACAGACAGACAGACAGACAGACAGACAGACAGACAGACAGACAGACAGACAGACAGACAGACAGACAGACAGACAGACAGACAGACAGACAGACAGACAGACAGACAGACAGACAGACAGACAGACAGACAGACAGACAGACAGACAGACAGACAGACAGACAGACAGACAGACAGACAGACAGACAGACAGACAGACAGACAGACAGACAGACAGACAGACAGACAGACAGACAGACAGACAGACAGACAGACAGACAGACAGACAGACAGACAGACAGACAGACAGACAGACAGACAGACAGACAGACAGACAGACAGACAGACAGACAGACAGACAGACAGACAGACAGACAGACAGACAGACAGACAGACAGACAGACAGACAGACAGACAGACAGACAGACAGACAGACAGACAGACAGACAGACAGACAGACAGACAGACAGACAGACAGACAGACAGACAGACAGACAGACAGACAGACAGACAGACAGACAGACAGACAGACAGACAGACAGACAGACAGACAGACAGACAGACAGACAGACAGACAGACAGACAGACAGACAGACAGACAGACAGACAGACAGACAGACAGACAGACAGACAGACAGACAGACAGACAGACAGACAGACAGACAGACAGACAGACAGACAGACAGACAGACAGACAGACAGACAGACAGACAGACAGACAGACAGACAGACAGACAGACAGACAGACAGACAGACAGACAGACAGACAGACAGACAGACAGACAGACAGACAGACAGACAGACAGACAGACAGACAGACAGACAGACAGACAGACAGACAGACAGACAGACAGACAGACAGACAGACAGACAGACAGACAGACAGACAGACAGACAGACAGACAGACAGACAGACAGACAGACAGACAGACAGACAGACAGACAGACAGACAGACAGACAGACAGACAGACAGACAGACAGACAGACAGACAGACAGACAGACAGACAGACAGACAGACAGACAGACAGACAGACAGACAGACAGACAGACAGACAGACAGACAGACAGACAGACAGACAGACAGACAGACAGACAGACAGACAGACAGACAGACAGACAGACAGACAGACAGACAGACAGACAGACAGACAGACAGACAGACAGACAGACAGACAGACAGACAGACAGACAGACAGACAGACAGACAGACAGACAGACAGACAGACAGACAGACAGACAGACAGACAGACAGACAGACAGACAGACAGACAGACAGACAGACAGACAGACAGACAGACAGACAGACAGACAGACAGACAGACAGACAGACAGACAGACAGACAGACAGACAGACAGACAGACAGACAGACAGACAGACAGACAGACAGACAGACAGACAGACAGACAGACAGACAGACAGACAGACAGACAGACAGACAGACAGACAGACAGACAGACAGACAGACAGACAGACAGACAGACAGACAGACAGACAGACAGACAGACAGACAGACAGACAGACAGACAGACAGACAGACAGACAGACAGACAGACAGACAGACAGACAGACAGACAGACAGACAGACAGACAGACAGACAGACAGACAGACAGACAGACAGACAGACAGACAGACAGACAGACAGACAGACAGACAGACAGACAGACAGACAGACAGACAGACAGACAGACAGACAGACAGACAGACAGACAGACAGACAGACAGACAGACAGACAGACAGACAGACAGACAGACAGACAGACAGACAGACAGACAGACAGACAGACAGACAGACAGACAGACAGACAGACAGACAGACAGACAGACAGACAGACAGACAGACAGACAGACAGACAGACAGACAGACAGACAGACAGACAGACAGACAGACAGACAGACAGACAGACAGACAGACAGACAGACAGACAGACAGACAGACAGACAGACAGACAGACAGACAGACAGACAGACAGACAGACAGACAGACAGACAGACAGACAGACAGACAGACAGACAGACAGACAGACAGACAGACAGACAGACAGACAGACAGACAGACAGACAGACAGACAGACAGACAGACAGACAGACAGACAGACACTGATCAATGAACCTAGAAAAAAAAGAAGAATTTCATACATGATTAGAAACAATTAAAGAAAAGTACAGTTATAATGCATTGGGAATTGATTTTTGTCTTTAAGTAGTGCATTAGAAGTGCTTTTATATTTCTGAAAAGTTGGAGAGTTTATTGTTTCTGCATTCACAATTTATGGAGATTTTTTGCATAAAATTCAGTTGGTTCTATCTTGATGTACCACAGTGTATGCTGTGTGTACGAAGCACTTTGTAAAATGTGGGCGGGTTTCAAAAACGGGGTGTGGCACCTCTTTTAAAAAACCACTTAAAGTGCTATATCTTGGTACCTATGGCAGCTACAAGCGTAAAATTTAATATATGGAAGTATTTAGTTTATACGTAACCACTCGAAGAATGTGGGCGTGGTTTGAAAACAGGGTGGGGCACTTCCCTTACAAATAAGGCACCTAAAGCGCTATCTCTTGGTACTTAAGGCAGCTACAGTTTCGAAATTCGGTACTTGTACCTATACTGTCTTCGCTTAACACCCTGCAAACGTGAGCGGGATTTAATTAAGGGGCGTGGTAGCTATAATATAACAGAATCACTAAAAATGCTCTAATATAACAAAATCGTTTAAACGCTGTCTCGGAACTTATGGAAGCTATTAGCTTCAAATTTGGTATTGAGATGTAAATTGCTCACTTTCAGCCACTCGAAAAATGTGGGCGTGGTTTGAAATCAGGGTGTGACACCTCCCATACAACTTAAATATTTAAAACGCTATATCTTGGCACCTATGGTAATTTTTTTTTACGTTTTAGTAAAAAGTCGTCAATTAAATTGGAATCAAACTGAATGCGCCAGCCACAGGTATGATCTAGAAATCTGAAATTTTGGGAGTGTTCTCTTCGGATTTAATGCTAAAACATAGGCTGAAATGCCCACAATTTTTTTTTTTTTTAAAAAAAGTCCCCTTTTGGTGTATTTTGTCCGCATTTTCAGCTAGATGAAAAGTGTGGATGTAGTTTGACAACAGTGGGTGGCATTTCCCATACAAATAAAATACCTAAGACCCTATATCTTCGCACCTAAGGCCGATTTTTTCTTCGTTTTAGCAAGTCGCTTTTTTCGTCAAATTTCAACGAAATCGGACATAAACTCTGTCCGCGCCGTTTACAGGTTTGTGATAGGAAGCTCAAATATTGCGACAACTATTTTTATTCCTCAAGCTAAAAAAGGCAAAAAAAATAAAATCCAACTCCAAAACTTTGAAATGACACAGTCTAATATGTATATACCAAGTTTTGTTCATTTGCGTCAAATAGTTGATAAGATATGATGAATTTTAATTTTCTGTCGCATGGGGTGGGTGTGGCATCGAATAAAAAGAAATCTGACGCGTTGGAGAAAAACCACGAGACACATATGTATATATTTTTTTTAGTGTCTATTTTCAGAATAAATTGAAATTTCTCATGTGTACAAACCTTTGTCGGACCGTGTAAGACGTGCCGCACTACATAAATTAATTTATTTCTAATATGTAGTAATAACAGTTTCCCCATAAAAAAAAACCTTTCGATAAGAAATTTAGCGTAGAATACGATGGTGACATTAAAAATTTGATGCAGGGTGGGGGCAATTGATAAAAATCGACTTAACCCTTATCCTGTATACTTGGGTCAAAATTGCCCAACGTCGTATTTCACTAAATTACTACCAGTCCTGTAACATGTACATTAGGGTGATTCAAATTTTTTACTTTTTGTTTTTTCTAGGATGCTGTTGCTTAAAAAGTAAGTTTATGGTATCAATCACCTACTTATTCCTTCAGATAACTTTTTCATAAAAAAATAATTTGTCCATACAATTTACATGAAAAACTAGCAGACGTTGGTGCCACCTTATAAAATTGAGGTACCTACAGAGCTGAATTTTTGTGAACTCTTTTCATTTTATAAACTTACTTTTTAAGCAACAGGACCAAAAATTTGAATCACCCTAATGTACATGTATAAGATTTTATGACTTTTATTCTTTGACTATATAAACAACAACTTGAAAGAAAATGGTTTCTAGTACGTTTAGTTCAGCCAGTATAAAAAAAGTTACGTTCACCGTCAACATGGGTCATTTGTATCCACTTCGAACTGCACACATAATTGGCCGGTCTATTGTGTTTTATTGGTAAGGGTATGATATACGGACGTTAAAAGGTTGGGAGAGCTTATGGGATGATAAAAAAATGTAAACCCATTTTCAGATGTTATGAGCCTCTGCAGAATTTAGAATAAGTACATCACGAGCTCTACGCTTCGATATGAGGAGTGATAGATACGAACGACAAGAAATGTTTCGGATAAATGAGAATGCAACCTCAGAAAAATGTAAAACCTAGGTGAAAATGTTACTATTGATAAGCACATATTAGCATATCGAGGTCGATGCCCATTCAAGCAGTATATTTAAAACCTGGGAAGTATGGAATGAAAATTTGTGCTCTCTGTGATTCAACAAGGAGACCAAAACCGTCAAAGAGTAGTCCAACAGGGATACCGCGTAGTATAGGACTTAGTGAAAGACTTGAAATATTACCTCCAGGGCCGTATCTAGGGGGGGAGAGGCATAGGGGGATAGAACCCCCCAAAATTTTTTGACGGACATTATATAGAAACGATTTTGCAAAGAATAAACACTATGTAAAATTGACTTTAAGAGGGACACACCATACAAAAACGGTTTTCTCAAACGAACAGACACTATATGAAATCGATTTTGTGAAAAAAAAGTCTGAAAAAATAGGTCATCAGATTTTTTAAATGGTTTTTGATCCGCTGCAAGAAATAGTTGATAATCATCGATCTGTATTAACTTATCTTTATGTTTTAGTGTCGTCAGTATGTGGGATATGCAGATTTAACTTGAAAAATTAAAATGTTTGTTGTTATAAGCAGGGCAACATAAAATATTTATGATAAACCTACAAAATATTTATGTAAATATGGACGAAAAGTGAGCAAAATATTGATGACAATATTTACGAGAAAAAAATATAAATATATTTTCTTTAATTTATTTTATTAACGCTCAAGAAAGTCATGCAAACGGTTACGATGAATGAGGATAAGATTTCTCGAATTTTCAAACAAAAATGATCAACGGTAATCTTCCTAACGCAGCAAATGTACGTTCAACATCACGCGATGCTAAAGGTACATATTTGAATACTTCAATCCCACTTCGGACTCGTTGGATTCTTCCGTTTTTGGAATGCCTACAATTACTTTGAATTTGACAAGCCCAGTATTCTGATCGACAACATAATTGGATTTCCTGCGGAATTGTGTTTTTCTCGAAACTGCCTCAAGTCTAGGGCAGATTGATTCAAATGTTTCCAAAACGTCAGTGAGAGATTCGCCCTTTGTCTTTGTTTTGCTTTGTGATTGTTAGAGAAATGATCGCGAAAAACTATTTTTAGATCGCGAATTCATTTTTTAGATTCGGTAAATTAATTCTCGTCGGGCTTTGTCAATACATTTTGCTTTATTTTCATCGAGAGTACCCAGAAAATATATCTTTGAAATGACTTGCGAAATAAACAGCTGCATAGGCCCAGGCACCTCAGCGAGTTGTAATCGAATGTGAAGGCAATGGTCTTTGAGGAAATATCGATTTGAGTAGCTATCTTCGAAAAGGAGCTTACAATTATATTAGAAAAAAGAGTTCGATAAAATTTAATCATTGCAATGTCTCGTTTCTTCATTGTCGAAATATTTGTTCGAGAATTGCAACGAGAAAATATTGATTTTGAAGCTTGAATTTTTCTGAACAAGCTCTAAATTTTTTAGTCAGTTTTCAGTATGATCTGGTTATGGAAGGTCGCCAATGGACAGTGGTCGGAGATCAGTACTCAAGTACTTGACAAATTGATAGCGAGTATGCCTCATCATTACAACCAAAAGCGGCCACATAAAATATTTAAAATTATTTAAAATGATTTTAGTAGCTTAATTTACAAAAGTGTTCACTATAAAATAAATATAAAAAGAACTACCCAAGTAACTGAATATATGAAATAATTTAGTTTTGATTTTTTGTAGCTAGAATAAAGGATTTTGAAGTTTACTGTAAACGATTTTATTAAAAATTTTTGTTGCAAAAAAATACAACCTTAAAACCTGAAACATGTTTTTTTATGAACGAACTAACTGTACTATATATGACACGTTCATAGCAAAAACCAAAAACATATTTTGTACGAGCAAAAACCCAAAAGAAAAAGTGTCGGCGCAAAAGCCTCTCATGCTATTTGTTGCGACGCGTTGAACTGAGTTGCAAGCGACCGATGAAGCGAACGTTGAAGGAGAAGATGAAATCATTGAAAGGGGTTGCATGTACAGCATGAATGCTTGCAAGTAGTTTGATCGTGATGATGCTTTGTCAAGCAGGAATTATGAGCAATGATGGTGGGTTATTAATTACCAGCAAATAATACGAATTTTCTCATTACTTTTATAAATAAGTTTTAATTATATATTTTGTTATAAAAACAATACCAACCAAAAATATTTTATAGTGTTAAATAGAATTCATTGCATTAAAAACAAAATAATAAAGAAAATCTCAGTAATTTTTACTGAATTCTTAGTAATTTTTCACCGGATGTGCATGAAATTATACTGTAATCCACATGAAATTTTACTTTCAATATTTCAGTAAATTTTAATGTGTGTCACAATATAAATTACTGAGAGGTATGTAAAAATTACTGTAAATTCAGTAAAAATTACAGATGGTTCAGTAAAATTTACTGAAAAAAACTGGAAAATTTACTGGAACTACAAGCAATTTTTACAGTTTTAGTACAGAATATATTGAATTTAGAGAAGCATATAAAAATATGGTACCAGAAGTTGTGGCCGACTACTAGAGCTTTTTTGGCCGACCTTAGGAGAAGAGGTGGCCGACTACTCAAGAATCACGTTTTTTCTCATTTTTCAACGAAAAAAACGCATAAGTTAGTAAATTACCTTAATAAAAATAGTATTTTTCAAAACTACATAAATCAGGCATTCAGAAGCACACAATACTTTGTAAATAACCTTAATAACCGCTTTCTGGTAGTGATTTGAACTTAAAAAAAAGTTAAGTGGCCGACTACTAGTGCCATCGCCCTACATAAAAAAACTAGAACTGTAAAAATTGCTTGTAGTTTCAGTAAATTTTCCAGTTTTTTCCAGTAAATTGTACAGAACCATCTGTTATCTTTACTGAATTTACAGTAATTTTTACATACCTCTCAGTAATTTATATTGTGACACACATTAAAATTTACTGAAATACTGAAAGTAAAATTTCATGTGGATTACAGTATAATTTCATGCACATCCGGTGAAAAATTACTGAGATTTTCTTTTTTATTTTGTTTTTAATGCAATGAATTCTAATTAACACTATAAAATATTTTTGGTTGGTATTGTTTTTATAGATAAATATATAATTAAAACTTATTTATAAAAGTAATGAGAAAATTCGTATTACAGTAGACGTTCAATATAACGAACTAATTAATGCACGGGACAGTCGTAATATCGTAAAATTCGTTATATCGAAGTGTTTTTTATTAGAGAAACTGGCTTTTATTATAGCACATATTAACTCGTATAAACGTTAAATTAGATTTTGCAATGATTTTCTTACTGGCGACCACCTTTACTGGTAAAATAAAGTTATTTCAGTTCAACAGTTATTTTTGAATTAAACAATGTTCGTTATTAGGAACGGAAAACATTTTTAGCGTTCTTAATTTAAAGACATCAATGGAAAAGTCTCAATTTGAAAAACTGTTCATTAAAATGGAAATTCGCTATATCGTTATACGTTATATTGGAAGTCTACTGTATTTGCTGGTAATTAATAACCCACCATCATTGCTCATAATCCCTGCATGACAAAGCATCATCACGATCAAACTACTTGCAAGCATTCATGCTATACATGCAACCCCTTTCATCTTCTCCTTCAACGTTCTCTTGCAACCATCGGTCGCTTGCAACTCAGTTCAACGCGTCGCAACAAATAGCATGAGAGGTTTTTGCGCCGACACTTTTTCTTTTGGGGTTTTGCTCGTACAAAATATCTTTTTGGTTTTTGCTATGAACGTGTCATATGTAGATATCGCTCACTTTTCTCAAGACTGGTGTAACTCAAAAAACGTGATTTTTGATTTACTGATGCAGAAATATCCATTTCATGTTTTATTTTGAGTGAAAAATCAGAAAGGTATCTTATAATCTTACCTTGTGAGAAGAGTTTACGTATGTAGACATACTTTTCATCATTTTCATATAAAAAGTAACTTCTTGAAAACTTTAAAAGAGTTTTTCTCCCACTTCAGGTTTTTTGAGTAATGTCAGTCTTGAAGTAAGTGAGCGATAGTGCATAGCATACTTAGTGTTTATAAAATTTGAAAGTGAGTTACCAAAAAAAAAAAAAAGATGATCGGTTTGAAAAATTAAAGATAGGTATTGCTGCAAATATTGATTTTCAAAAATCCAAAACCCCCCCGAAATAAAATCCTGGATACGGCCTTGATTACCTCCTATAATTTTGTTAATACATATGAGTTGGAAATCGAACAACGAAAAAGAGACTCGCTTTGGTAGGCAACAATCTAGCGGATGCATACGAGTGAAAAGAATCCAGAAATAATTGATTTCTACTATCATACTCAATCTGAAGCTCGTCTCTGTAACTCATAACGATCGCAGTTATCGACTCATATTACCGATTTGACGTCACTCTCACTTGCAGTGTTTCTGTAAGAATTTGAATCGACTTCTGTTTAATTTTTTTCGTTTCAAATCGATAAGTTGTCACATTCTCCGATTTCATTTCAATAGAACATTTTAAAAAAGTGTTTCTGTAAGAAATGTGAAGATTTAAAATGTCACTTTTCTCACTGACTCTGCAGTAAGTGAGAATCTTACCGATTCTGATAAATGTCAGTAATGTTGTGTAAATATGAAGTAGCAAGTACTCAAAATAAATTTCTAAAACCGGGTACTTTCGCTGGAGTTGAATTTTAACTGATTACAGTATAACACGGTTAATTACCTCACCAAAATTTTCATTTATTTATCCGTGAAATGCATTTAAGCGTACATGCTTTAATGCCTTATACAGGTAATTATCTGTGCACGCTTAAATACCTCATACAGGTAATTATCTGTGCACGCTTAAATACCTCAAAGAGGTAATTATCCTGACCATATATGTATGTACACTGGAGCGGTTCAAAAAGAAAAACTTTTTAATTTTTTCACGATGTGACAGTGGATTACAATAGCCCTATATGTCTGGACAAAATAACCCATAAGAACTTTCATCAATTTTGAAAACCATTCTCAAAATTATTGATTTAAAAAATGGTGCAAGCTAAAGAGGTTATCAAATTTTGCAACAAAGTGGGTATGCTTTTCGAACTATTATCGATCGAGGAATTCGAATCCATTATCAGTTTTTCTTCTTGTTCTTTTTTTCTTATAAATAAATTGAAAATTGCCCGGACAAAAACTAAAAAATGCCAATTTTCTACTTTCAAGTTGCAAAATCTTGATATAATAAATGTACCTTTATTTGCTTAAGAGAAAACCGTAAACCGCATATCAATATCTTCTTTCAAAACCAAGATATTTGCATTTTTCTAAATTAATAGACCTGAAATTTTTCGATTCGGCGTAGACATATATACATATTAAGCTGATTCATATTGTTTTTGTTCTAAACAGCTATTATCGATCGGGGAACTTGAATCCGTGATTAGATTTTCTTCTTCTTCTTTTTTTCTTATAAAAAAATTTAAAATTGACCAAAAAAAAACAAAAAATACCGATTTTCTGCTTTCAAGTTGCAAAATCGGCCCATATTATTTTACCACCGATCCCGTTGTACAATATTTTCAATGTATTTTTATTTGCTTAAAAGAATGCCGTAAACCGAATATCATTATCTTATTTCAAAACCAAGATATCTACATTTTTCTAAATGAACATATCTGGCATAATTTGAAGTTTTTGAAAATCCTAGATAAATCTATAGTAGTGTTGGCCATTTACCCTCCCGCCGTGCAGTTGCTGATTTCTATGCGCTGATTCGCATGAAAATTGAATATGCGAGAAACCCAGTCGGAATCAAACGTGCAAAAACAAAACAAATGCAAACAAAAACATTATTTATGCGAAAGGCAATTTTTTAAGCATGTATTATTGAAATATTATTTAATTGTTGTAAAAAAAATTCAATTTCATGGAAAAATAGTCACCGATATTGCGTCTGGCGTCATCACAAAATATTGAACCAGATATTGAAAGTCTTATTTTAAGTAAACTCCGTTAATATGCTTGTATAACGTACATATGTATACATAATATGTATAAGATTTATGAAATGTTTTCTTTTTGTTGTTAAATAAAAATAGAATTATTTTATATGCCAACATTTATCTTTATTTTTTAACATCAGTGATGCACGAATTTCTACTGGGTCATTTTTTCTATACGTGGAAAAGACAAAACACATTTATTTTCAGTTTTTTTTTCGCTGGAATTTCTTCACACATTTGTAGTGACTTAATACCAACACACATAAACAACAACACATAAACACTATACATAGAAACAACTTATAATATTTACTGTAAAGTGTTTAAGAATTAAAAATTTTGTTTTTATGTAAGAAAATTAAAATTCAATTCAAAATATAAATTTTCATTCAAAATAAAATCTAAAAAAGATAAAATTTAAAACAATATCAAAACTTAAATTTAAATAAAATTACAATAAAAAAATATATAGAATCTTACTAGACTCTATACTGGCGATCCCACCAGGCAACATATAAAAAAAAACCTTCAAAAAGCAGCAGATACAATCAATCCTACAAATATAACAAGGCCACCACAAATAATCACTGCAACTGCTGCCCACCAATTTAAAATAAAAATTACTACGACTGCTGCCCAACAATTGATATTACCACATCATTTTCACGTACAATATCTACACCAGCAACAACGAAAATTTTCTCAAATGAATTCAAAATTTCTATCGTTAACATCTCTTGAAAAGCGGAATAATTTCATCTCATCATAGTCATAAAATACAATACATTTACAACATTCGCAACAATTTGACTAGTAGTTCATCACCAAAGCCATTGGAACAAAACTTAGAGCCAAAAGTAACAACGGCAGCAACCATAACTAAAGAGACAATAAAACGCTCAAAAAGTAATAATAGTCTAGCGTCAACTAAAAACAACGTACGACGTTCATCATCACGTAACGTTAACAACACATCGCCGGCATTGTCACTAACTAATTTAGCCCGAAGTGAACATCAACAACATCAACAGTCAATGATTCAATTGTACATTCAGCTGTTTCTAACATAGCACCAACAACAACACAAACATATGTCGGCATGACGACCACGCCTCTTAAAGCGAGAAATAATCTCATGCGCGACGAGTCACCATCGAGTATTCGCCACGCATGACACCACATGCGTCATCAATACCGACCACAATACCAACCAATGTGCATCAGGAAAATGTTGACGGCACCATTTACTTTTATCCGACTGCCAATCACACTTCCAATCCAAGTAGCAGTTCTAATAATTCCGTCGTTGATCCCGTATCCATCGCCCACCAGCAGACATCCTCCATTGCACCCATAACACACACTTGTATTTTAACCATTTACACCTAACTCCACACCAATCCAATCAACAACAATAACACCAACATCTTTTCACACCCACACACACCAAGATCATACATTGCTCCATACACATTTTACTTTTCAACACAATATTTTGATTATTATGTAAAGTACGATAAAACCACGATCTAACATCTGGTTAACTTTACTATAAATAATCAAAATAAAGACTTAACTATGAATAAACCGCAAACATAGCGTGTCATAAAGTCATACACAAACAACACACACAATTTTTTTTTTTAGAAGGGGGAGTAATGTAGTGACTTAATACCAACACACATAAACAACAACACATAAACACTTTACATAGAAACAACTTATAATATTTACTGTAAAATTTTTAAGAATTAAAAATTTTGTTTTTATGTAAGAAAATTAAAATTCAATTCAAAATATAAATTTTCATTCAAAATAAAATCTAAAAAAGATAAAATTTAAAACAATATCAAAACTTAAATTTAAATAAAATTACAATAAAAAAATATATAGAATCTTACTAGACTCTATACATTTGTACACATACTAGCGAGAAATGTTTGTTGTAAACGTCAGCGCGCTGTCGACTTTTGGGCACCGCAGCTGGGCATCCCTAATCTATAGAATAGTAGAATGTATGTGTATGTATTTACATCACGGTTGCAATTTACATTACGCAAATACACACTATACAATTTGTAGAGCAACCGTGTTGCACAACTAGATTGTAAGTTATCATTTAATAATTTTGATGTTCTTGCATTTTGTGCATTGGGTAAATAAAAGAATGAAATTAGACGCAAATCGACATTTGAGGCTAGAAAATTTGAGGTAATAATCCGAAATAGTTAATTAAGCGTTAGATAATTAAACGTGAAATTTTGTATGAACAAGTAAGAAAAATTCACGGGGTTTCCGATGTCAAGGCAACTAACCGTGAAAAGCTATTTTCCCTGAGGTAATTAACCGTGTTTTACTGTATAATCTTTTTCTTTATTATAGAATGTTTTAGTTTTCAGTGGTCCGTTTTATAGTCGCAAAGTTAAAACCTAGTTTTTACGTAAAATCGAACATACAGAGTGAAAAACTTGCATTAAAATATGAAAAAATTTTTAAAAATAGATTACCTTACGTTATTGACAGAAAGCATTATAGACACAGTGGACAAAAGGAATAACAAAAAGTTGAAAGATGGCAGGCAGCGGCTTAGGGGTTAGGGCTGTGAACTCATAGTTCAGAGTACGTGGGTTCGATACTCGTAAGTCCAAATGTTTTTTATCTTAAAGCTCGTTTGTTCGATTTTATGTAAAAATTATGTTTTAACTTAGAGCGCTCTTAATTTTGAGACAATAACTACGGGCCAATGTGTTTTAAAACTAAAACTTATCTACATAACAGTCAGAAACTTAAGCAAAAAAATATTTGTTATAGCAACGCAAAAATACCCGGTTGCAAATATTTGTTTACTTTTCGTTTCACATCACTGAGTGTCAAATTATTATTGTTTGTTCAAATAATTAAAAACATCAAGATTAGATTACAAGATGTATTTGATTTAATTTGTATTTAATTTTACATGTGTATATGATTTTATTTCGTTCAACTTCAAAACAATAACTTTTTTTGATTTAGTTATTTATTATTTTCTAATATGAAATATTGTCGCACATAAAAGAAAACAAACGCAAATAGACAGATGCCTGTCATTTGATTTAATTTCGCAACGTTTTTTCTCGATTTGTGTTTTTTTCCATCTCGGACCGAATTTTTAACGATTAGAACGTACAGAAACATCAGTTATCATGAAATCGGTAATTCAGGATCGAAACAATACTACGTCACACAAATCGATAAATTTCCGATTTTTATACAGAAACGAGCTATACGCTTGATCAGCTTCTCCGCCACTATTCTTGCAAAAGAGAACCAACAGATGGCCGCAACTCTGTCGTACAACGTATTGTATATATGGGCAATTATCACGAAATGGGTGTAATGGATGTCTGTGTATAGTTTGGTCAGATGCAAAGGCTCAACAATTTCCCTGTCCATTTCCCATTTCAATACACTATCGGTCTGCTCGCGCGACCCCTCGTTCGAAATTTCGCGCGCGGAATTTTTAAAATAGTAGTAGTATGCTCGCGCACCTAATTGCCACGGAGTATAAGTTAATAAAACTCTTCCACCCCCGCGATACAGGTTTGAAACTTTTCCCTCGATTTTTCTATAATACATATGTATGTTATATATCCTGAGTAAACAAGACGATAAATGATTTTTGTGGGCTAATAATTGCAAGGAGCAAGTGCCAGAACATAATACTACAAAATCGGGTGGGCATCGCATATATTAAAACAGTCAAATCTCATTACCACACGATAAGAGTTCGTAAAAACGATAAGAAAAAAAGAGTGTCGCTACCGTAACCTTCCAGTTTTTGCTTATTATGCTATGAATATTTTCAAAGGTTTGACATTTCACTTTCATTTTTGATATTTCGTTTTCATTTGTAATGTGACGATTTGTCCGGAAAATGTGTTTCGTCTCTTCTCTCAGATCCAAGACGCGTATTTCAGTGAGAAGTTGCCTCCGTAATCAATAAAATATTTGTCGCGTCCGAAGCTCTGAGTTAGTGTATTTTGCAGCAAACTACCTTTTGAGTACTATTACTGTAGATCCAGTGATAAATATGTTAAAATAACTTGAAAACGAAATAAATAAAAAAATCTGAAAGTTGCTACGATGACTTTTTATTTTGTTCAATATGAGTTCTAAAAATCACCCATTTCGTGATAATAGCCCATATCAGCCTACAACTTTGTCTTAAATACATATGTATGTACATACATCCATAAACACTCACTGGAACATAGGTAATCATTTCCAGCGATATATATATTTGAATGTACTTTGTATGTCTGTCTCTTATCCAGTCAGAGCTATCTCGCCGATTGACCCTACCTAGAGGTCCAACAGCAAAGTTATATAGTTCTGCAAGAAGCTCAGAACAAGCGTGTCCATAAAAGGACATCTTCGGTAGGAAGCTCTAAAGGAGGACGTTGCTCTAAGCGCCGAATTCGGTCAAATAGTACCAAATATTCACTAAAATGCTCTCCTTATGAGGGACTTGAGATTTAGTATAAAACTATAAATTTATTAGGTAAGAACAAGATTTAAATATGAACTCATTCGATTGTAGGGCATATAAAGCTGTCCCATGGATTATTGTAAAAATTTATTTTTTCTAATTAACCCTAGGAGGTTCAACCAGGTCTGTGCAGACCTTTTGCATATAAATGTGTGTATAACTTTTTTTTTTTGCGTGTTAGAGACGAATCCGTCCATGACTTCCTAAAAGCGGTTACGGAGAACCCAATGATCACAAAATCGGACTGCTTATCTTTTTGTGTTCGGTTTTATTCGTGTTTACAAACGAAATGGTTCATACGTACCAACCAGGTCTATGCAGACCTATGTAAATAAATGTGCGTATAACTTTTTTTTCTGCTTGTTAGAGCAGAATCCGTCCATGACTTCCTAGAAGAGGATATGGAGAACCTAAAGAGCACAAAATCAGACCGCTTATGTGCTTATGGTCGGTTTTATTCGTGTTTACAAACGAAGTGGGTCATGTTTAAAAACGAAATGGTTCATACGTACCAACCAGGTCTGTACAGACCTTTAAATATAAATGTGTGCATAACTTTTTTGTTTTGCGTGTTAGAGACGAATCCGTTCATGACTTCCTATAAGCGGCGACGGAGAACCTATTTTTCTGAGCTTTTAGCACATTTACCCATACTTTCAGTACACCTGCCTATACAAATCCCACGTAGGTCTGCACAGACCTAGTTGTACCTGTTAGCGCCAAAAAATCCCTGAACCTCCTAGGGTTAATGGCTCACAAAAATTGTAAGACTGTGTTTGGAGGGAGAAACTATGTGAAATGTTTTATTTAATTCGGTTAAAAAACAACCTGGCTCAGGGAAAAAATAATTTATTTTTGTTAAATTCATATTCTAATTATCATATCGTGAAAAATAAATAGTCGAATAGATTGCCTTTATCGTGATATATGAGGGGCTTAGAATGATAGTGGAGTAAATCATATTTTTTCGAAATTGAGTTAAACCTAAGGATGTTCAGAAATTTAGAATAACAAGTCACCGTTTATTGCTCTGGTTTATAAGGAGGAAGATACATACATTAAAAATTGTTAACTAATTCGAGTTTTATAGGTCGAACCTAATAGTCATTCTTAGACCCTCATATTTTTGCTGGGTAACGTTTAAGATAAATGTGGTTTATTTTCCCATTGATTATAAGTCTTATCAATATAAACTTAAGCATAATGGGGAAAAAATTAGTGTTTTACGTTTTGGTATTATTAAATTGGATTTTATGTTAAATGCCTTTACCGTGGCAAATATGTAATATAAATAAATTGTAAAATGCCACTTTTTTAAGGCAGAATACAATACAAAATAGAATAAAAAAATAAAAACAAAAATAAATATATATAAAGGTATAACTGCATAATTAGTCATGAAAATCATAAGTTTATTTAAGAGAACTAATGATCACTTTTAAGTTCGATCGAAACGAGATGAATTTTTACAATCATCCATACTTAAACCTTGCTTATATAATCAATAAAAAACATAAATTGGTAAAATTGTGACCCACTGAGTTGTTTGTAAACGGGAATTCCAATTTAGAAAAATGACAGGAGGGTTCGCCACAAACCAAGTCTAACATTCAGATCTGTTTAGTTTGACAACACACACACCCCATATTCGGGGGTTATCACTAGTTCATTAATAATTTTTTAAAAAATAATTTTTTAATTAAACATTATTTAATCGAACTTACAGTCATTAAGCAAAGACCAATATTGTAAATTTTTACTTATTGATTAATGCTATTTTTTCAACAAACATGACAAAGATAACAGATAACTAATAACGGCTATGGCAGCAAGCGAGAAAGTGACAAAAGATGACAAATGGAATATGCGCACTCTGTACACCTCATGACAAGTCCCTCAGTAGCTCAAGTGTTAGAGCGGCCGTCGCAAATATGCAATTGCAATGCATGAATGGTCAGGGGTTCGAGTCCATGTACAGAATTAACCAAACTGGTCTGATGAGGCTATTGGTAATAGCCGAAACATGTCACCAATTACCAGGTTAAAATTGTTCCATTTGTTGTCTTTGTCATGTTTGTTGAAAAAATAGCATTAATCAATAAGTAAAAATTTACAATATTGGTCTTTGCTTAATGACTGTAAGTTCGATTAAATAATGTTTAATTATAAAATAATCAGTCGCTAAAATCAACTTTCTTAAAATAATTTTTTTATTAAAGTTCATTTTCTTAGCTTTAAAATGCAGTTTCTAGCTTTAACAGAACCGGAGTTATGAATTTTTAAAAGTGAGTCGCCAAGCCAAAAATTACGAAGTTCTGAAAATTTAAATTCGCTCTATTTTGAAAAAAAAATTTTTATTCAAAAAAAACCTCGAACGAGTATCTTTCTTTTTCGATACAGAACCCATAAAGAAAATTACAGCCAAATCGAAAATGCGTCGTCAGAAAAATGTTCGGTTTGTAAAAGAACGTCCATATACATACCAGAGAACTGCATTGAGTAGCTCACTAAGGGTTATGAGCCACTTCCAAAAATATGAGACATGAGTGTGCATATTGCATGCAATAATGAGTGTGAATCTGAGTTGCGCTCACTAATAGTGAATGCGTAGACAGCATGCTGCTCATAAATGTGAGCTGCTTAATAGCTCTAGTCTCATGAATGTGAATGCCTGAGAAGCTCACTCACATGCAGTCAGCATTCATGAAGCAGTGAATGGCTTGAGCCACTTAAATTGAACTGTGTCAAGAAAAAAAATTTTTTTTTGCTCCAATCGATGGGGAAACTTCAAAAATGGCCTTTGGACATCACTTTGGGAGGCTTGGGACCCTGGAAGGAACCGTTTTTGACCCGAAAATGGGTCCCCGGACGATGGTACCTGTTTTTGACCCATTTTCGGAAAAAAAAATTGTCTGTTCCAATCGATGGGTAAAGGTCGAAAATGGACTCTGGACATCACTTGGAGTACCTCCGGACCCTCGAAAGAACTGTTTTTGACCCATTTATGGAAGAAAAATTTGTTTTTTCAAACAAAAGATAGCTGAAAAATATTTTTGGACAGCACTAAGGAAGGCTCGGGACCCTGGAAAGGACCGTTTTTGACCCGAAAATGTATCCCTGGGCTCTGGTACCCGTTTTTGACCCATTTTCGGGAAAAAAATTTGATTTTTAAAACGAAAGATAGCTGAAAAATATTTTTGGACACCACTAAGGAAGGCTTGGGACCCTGGAAAGAACCGTTTAAGACTCAAAAATGTGTCCCTGGGCCATGGTACTCGTTTTTGACCCATTTTCGACAAAAAATATTTGTTTTTTAAAACGAAAGATAGCTCAAAAATATTTTTGGACAGCACTAAGGATGGCTCAGGACCCTGGAAAGAACAGTTTTTGACCCGAAAATGGGTCAAAAACGGGTATCATGGCCCAGGGACCCTTTTTTGGGTCAAAAACGGTTCTTTCCAGGGTCCCAAGCCTTCCTTAGTGGTGTCCAAAAATATTTTTGAGCTATCTTTCGTTTGAAAAAACAAATTTTTTTTCCATAAATGGGTCAAAAACAGTTATTTCGAGGGTCCGGAGGTACTCCAAGTGATGTCCAGAGTCCATTTTCGACCTTTCCCCATCGATTGGAACAGACAATTTTTTTTCCGGAATTGGGTAAAAACAGGTACCATCGTCCGGGGACCCATTTTTGGGTCTTTCGTTTTAAAAATCAAATTTTTTTTTCCCCCGAAAATGTGTCAAATACGGGTACCATGGCCCAGGGACACATTTTTGGGTCAAAAATGGTTCTTTCCAGGGTCCCGAGCCTTCCTTAGTGGTGTCCAAAAATATTTTTGAGCTATCTTTCGTTTGAAATAACAAATTTTTCTCCATAAATGGGTCAAAAACGGTTCATTCCAGGGTCCGGAGGTACTCCAAGTGATTTTCAGAATCCATTTTTTGCTGAAAAATTTTTTTTTTCGAAAATATCCACATATGAATTTTTGATAATTGGCTGAATTTTGTCAAATGTACTCATACTTGAAGTCTATTATCTCCAGTTCTACTGATCCGATCAATATCGGATTATTTTTATTTAATAGTCTATAACGTTAGCTTCTGCAATAAATTTAAAAAAAAAAATTTATACTCTCAACAAATGAAAAATAATAACAATTTAATTGTTTAAATAGGTTTAAGTACCTGGAGACCGACCACTGTTCGGTTTTTCGTTTTGTGGTTGACAAAATCGAAAAAATATGGAATTTGTTGAAAAAAGTTGACTAATATTGAATAAGTTGAAATATTTAAAATGCATTACAAAGAGTTGAAAAGCCAAAAATAAAAATTAGGAAAGTTGTAAGAGGTTGAAAAACGTCAATAAAGGTTAAAAAAAGTAGTATGGGCAATGTTGAAATGGTTTGAAAAGGCGAAAAATGTTGGAAAAGTCGGAAAAAAATGGAACAGAAAAAAGTTGAGAGAAGTTGAAGCGTGAAAGTGAAAAGTGTTGAAAAAGTTGAAAGAGGTTGAAAATCTCCAAAAGTTGAAAATCTCGAAAAAAGTTGAACGATGTTGAAAAAGTCGAAAAAAGTTGAATGAGTTTGACAAAGTCGGAAAAATATGGAAAATGTTGAAAGAGGTTAAAAAAAGTTAATGCAATCCAGTCGAAGTTCATTTAATTTCAGAGTTTTTACTAACCGACATATGTATGTATCTATACCAAATTTTAAAAAGATAACTCTCATACAAAATTTCATTAGGATTACTCGTACAGTTCACCAAATATAGCACAAAACGTTTTTTGCATCTATGGGAGGTGCCACACCTACCGATGAAATCCCGTCGAAAGCCAATTAATTTCAAAGCTTATAGTAACCGACACCTCCATACCAAATTTCATTAGGATTACTCTTCACCAAATATTGCACAAAACGTTTTTTGCTTGCATGGGAGGTGCCACCCCACTAAAAAAATCGTGTCGAACTCCATATAATTTCAAAGCTTATAGTAACCGACATCTCTATACAAAATTTTATTAGGATTACTCTTATAGTTCACCAAATATTACACAAAATGTTTTTTGCTTACATGGGAGGTGCCACGCCGACTGAAGCAATCTCGTCGAAATACATTTAATTTCAAAGCTTATAGTAACCGACACCTCCTCACCAAATTTTAAGAAGATTACTCTCATAGCACCCTAAGTATAACATTTAACGATTTTTTCTTGCACGGGAGGTGCCACGCCCACATGTACTATTGCGCCCATTTTTGGTTAAAAAATACCTTATACCTACCATGCTAAATTTCATATCGACTGCATTGTTAGTTTTCCTATTATAACGTTTATAAATATTATGGGCTGTGCCACGCCCTTCAACGAGTTTTGCCAGTATAGTGACATAGCATGTTATGATGACTGCTTTTAGTGGTATTATCTATAAAATTTTTATGAAAATCGTCAGTGCCGTTTTTGAGTAATATTGATACAAAATTTTCAATTATTGAAAAGTGCAACGCCCTCTTTTCCGATTCCGCCCACTTTTATCAAAATTTAAGACATTTATGATCTGCATCTGTGTACCAAATTTTATTATAATGTCTTGAATGGTTTTCGAGATATGACGTTATGAAAATAAAAGTTTAGGGCTGTGCCACGCCCCTCCTGGAGTCTTTGATAAGTTAAAACCCAGCCCAATCCTAATTTTGTTTACATATGTACCTAACCCCCAAGTTTCATCAAAATCGCTGCACCCGTTTTGGAAATAAAGTCTGAAAATATAAATATATATATATAAATATATATGTAGTTGGGGAAACATCATATCTAGTATCTATCTACTATTATTAAACGAGCAATAATTGTATGTATTTATATATATATTTATATATATATGATGATATGATGTTTCCCCAACTAGAATACATTGAAAAAAAATAACATTTTGCTCCTTATTCTTTTATCTACAAAACGTGCGACGAATCAAAATTTAATAACGAGTGTCACACTTAAATTTGTTCTGGAATTCATGACTTGCGCTGGAAAATATTTAATAACTTCCGATCTAACAAAGACTCCACTTTTTTGTAAAATGGGCTTTGTAGATAAAAGAATAAGGAATAAAATGTTATTTTCTTCAATGTATTCTAGTTGGGGAAACATCATATTAAAACTATTAAAACAATTAAATTGTTATTATTTTTCATTTGTTGACAGTATACATTTTTTTTTAATTTATTGCAAAAGCTAACGTTATAGACTACATATTAAATAAAAAAATCCGACATTGATCGGATCAGTAGAACTGGAGATAATAGACTTCAAGTATGAGTACATTGACAAAATCCAGCCAATTATCAAAAAATTATATGTGGATATATTCGAAAAAAAAAAAATTTTTCAGCAAAAGCAAAAAACATGGGTCAACTGAATTTGTTAGAAGATGCAAGAAAAAATTTTTCATCGCATTTGGAGAAATCGAGGTTTTTTTTTTTCCTGAATTTTGTGCGGTTTGTAAAACAACGTCTCATATAAGGTATCACAATGGGCAAACTTCCTCCGAATGCATCTTGCGATATGCAAGCAACCCTCTTAACCTAACCTAACCAGTGGCGAAAATTCGGTAGAGATGGGGAGGGCATTGCGCCCCAGTGGATCTGATACTAGTTATTATTCAATACATCAATTTAATAAAACCATCTAATAGTGGTTGAATTATAATTCTTCCCCCCCCAAGGTTTTGGTAAAGTGACGCCACTGAACTTAACCTAACCTTCGCTTGTTTTCTTGCTTCTAGAGTATTTTACTTACCTTATTAAAGCGACTTTTATCCTTTAGATTAAGTTTTCTTTCAACGTTCCTGTTGTAGGTTCTACATTTTTCTTAAACTTTCACAGAGCTTAACATGTTGTTGTTTTTCTTACTTTTGAAGTTTTAAATAATTTCAAGATTTTTGTTCTATTAAACTTGAATTTTCTAAGCATTGTCAAATATTTTCTGACAAGTTCCATTTCAATTATGTATAAATTTTATTTAATTTATTTTTGTCACCATAGGTAGAGTCTTCATAAGACCGCGAGTACAGATTTACGACAATGGCATTTTGTTACAGATTTGAAACAGATTTTTCTTTGATATCTTCGTATTTGATAATTAGTATTTTATGGCAGAGTTTATATTAAGAAATTTAAGTTTTAGTTAGCATTCTTCCACACTTTTTATTTTTATTCGATTTTCGCAGTTGTTGTACATTTTTACAAACAGCTACTTTTTAATCAATACACTCTTATCTTTAATTAATTTTACGTTATATACTAAGTTGTGTTGTTGTGTTTTATATTTATTTTTAATGTTTAATATTTTAAGGCCAGTGTAAGGCACGCGTTTCAAAATTTTAGTATTATATTTTAGTATTATAGTAATATTTTTATTTATTAATGTTTTGCTCTACTTTTTTTGTTTTAATGATTTAAATTATTTTCTAATTTGGTATTAGTTTTGTACAGTTTTTTGTTGCTTTTATTGAAATTGAATTTGAATTTGAATGTTTGTTATTTTTTGTTATATAACCGATCACATTTTGTTTCGAAATTTTTAAATTTTTTTTGCTTTAATGTCCTTGGAGGCCAAAAATATCACTTTTTCATGAGCTGGGCTTAGTTGGAGTGTTGTTGGTACAGTGCAGACTGTTTCTCGTACTTGTTATGTTGTCGATTTTTTTTTTATTTTATGTCAACTTATATTTTTTATGTGTTATATTAAAACAAAAATTCATACAAAATAAAAATTATGAATAAAGGAATAACTTAATGTCCAGTAATACAATATTGACTAAATGAATTCTTCTGGAGTTCTTTATGTTCAAGCAAAATATATACAATCTTAAATTATTTATTATCTAAGGTTTCTTCGCATTTTGTGTGTCTTTTATATTCTTCAGCCGACTGTTTTATAAATGATGTGATTGATATCTAAATAGGTTTTTTTTAGTTTGTTGTCAGCTACAATGTATTTAATTTTTTAATTTTATTATTAAATATTTTTGTAAAATTTATTTTTTTATATAAATAGTTTTTAATTAAAATATTTATTTAAATTATGCTATTATTTCATGGATTTCAAATTAAAGAAAAAACATATATTTCTTAACTTGCTTCCCGCTGCAATGTATATAAAGTATTATTTGTTTTGTTTTATTTCATTCATTTTTATTATTTTTATTTAATTTATTGATTTTATTGACTTTAATGTTTTTTTTTATCTTTTTATTTATCTTATTTACTTTAGTAATTTTATTGATTTTATTTATTCTTTATTATATTTATTTATTTTCAGTTATTTTATTTATTTTATTTTTTTTATTTATTTTATATATTTTATTTATTTTATTTATTTTATTTATTTAATTTATTTTATTTATTTTATTTATTTTATTTATTTTATTCATTTTATTTATTTAATTTATTTTATTTATTTATTTAATTTTATTTTAAAATTTTATTTAATTTTAATAATATTATTGTTTTTTATTTCATTAATCTTGTTTTATTTTTATAGTTTATTTAAGTTTGTTTATTTTACGTGTTATATTTAATTTATTTATTTGATTAATTTTTGTTTTGGTATATTTATTTTTTCTTTTATATATAAAATTTTTGTTTTTATATTTGTTTCACATATATGTTTTTCTCTCAATTTTCTACAGCTGTTTTTATTTTTTTTTCGCTTTTTTCTTTTTCTTGTCCTTCTGTGCTTGTTTTGCTTAATATATGTTGTGGTTTTTCTCTTCGTTTTAAATGGTTTAGCTTTATAAATTTTACATTTTTGGTCTTGCTCTGTTTCGTTGTAATATTTTACGTAATATTTCTTATTGCAAGGTTGTTTTCTTGCTGATTTTCTAAGCCAGTTTTTGAAAATATCGCTATGTTTATAACCTTGAGTTTTGTGTTTACTTAAGTTCTTAACATATTCATAAGTTGTTATTGTTGCTGTAGTTATATCTTTTATACTACGATGTTTTATTTTTGTTATTTTCAAATAATGACAAATGGATTTTAATGAACACAAAAGCAATATTTTGGTAATATAACATGAAGTCTCGTTTAGTTTTCTTCTACTTTTTTTATAACGACTTGTTACTTTCAAATACCATATTTTATGATGTATGCTGTTATTCCTATAATGTTTTAACGTTTCCTTAGTATAAATATAATATATCAGTAATAGTTTAAAAAATAATACTTGAATTCCAAAATTCGTATGCTTGTTATAATCAATTGAGCTTAAACTTAGAGTGTTTTCTTTTAGTAGAATTAGTAAACAAAATAATGCGCTAAATCGTTTGAGCTGTAAGTAGTTGTGGCATAGTGTTTTAAGTTTATGGTATGTATGTTGTTGTGATTTGTGTTGCTGTTGTGGTTTTTGTAGCAAATGCTAGCTGTATGGCAAATGGTATTGAAAACTGTTTGTTCCGGTGTCAGTGTCGATTTTTTTCTTAACGTTCGGCTGTATTTTGAAACTTCCACGCGTTCGTATGTTGAAATGGGTTAGCGTAGGTTTTTTTTTGAAATCTATAACGGTACGCTAGCTTACTGTGACGCGTTTACATAGCATATTTCAAAAAAGTTACGTTAATATGTTTTTTTAATTTTACTGGGAAGTTTCTCGATTTTAAAATTTCGTATTTATTTTTTGAATTTTTATTGATGTAGATGTGAGTGTGTGTGGGTGTTTATTTTGTGTAAGTGTGTAGAAGTTGTTGTAAATATATTTAACTGACTTTAAGTTAGTAGTTTATTTATTTCTAAGACATATATGAATTATACATACAAAATAAAGCATATAATAGTTAAATTTAAACATACCAAAATAGCATTTAAGTTATCGAAAAACAAGAAAACAATTTTAATTGTTGTTTAAAAGTAGAAATAGTAATTTATATATAAATAATATATTATTATATATTATTACTCAAATATTTTTTCTTGTGAATAGGAATAAAAAACTTAAATTAAAAAAGTAAAAAAAAATTTGTTTGAATTATTTGATTTATTTATTACTATGCAGATTATTATTTATTTATTATTTGGATTTCTCTCACTTAAAAGTCTGCTGCACTTGAAAATATTTTTAATATAGATTTTCTGCTGTCCGAAATAGTTTTGACGAGCCTCTAATCTTATTTTGTATTGTTTTAAATTTCAAGCTTGTAGTTCGAGTTTGTACATGAATTTATAATTCATGGTTTGCCTTTTATGTTTATTTACTATTTTTTCACATATTTGTTTAAATTTTTATTTTGCCACATGACTCACTGACTTAAATAATTTTTGTTTTTGCTACTTTTCTGACTTAATTTTGAAATTTTCTGTGATTCCAACTTTTTAAATTGTGTTTTAAAAAGATTTTTTTTTTCACAATACTAGTAAATTCTAACGCTTTATTTATTCATATTAAATTTTTTTTGCAAGAATCGCACTCCATAAATATATTTTAGAGTTAAATTAAATTAATTAGATTTTTAATTTTTTTTTTTATTTATTTTTTGTACTTTTGTTTTCGAACCGTAATAATTTACAAATAAATATTTATGGTGCCTCAAGTTTTTATTTTTTTTATAGTTTTAAATATTTTTTTTTGCTTATCAAGTTTCTTATTATTTATTTTCTTTTTTATCCGTAAATCGTTGTTTTAAAAAAATAAAATAATTTTGTGCCGTTCTATGGTATTAAATTAAAATGGTGTGGTTTTCTGGATTTCTATTGCTTTGTTTTTTTTTCAAAATTTTGTTTAAAACTTAACCGGTTTATTGCCTTGTATAAAATAAGATGAGCTGTAATGAGAAAAAAAAGAATATATTCAAGTTTTTGTTTAAGCATTTTATTTAAAAAAAATGCAAAATATTTTGTTGCTGCTCTTTCAATATAAGGTGTAAAGTCTCGAGATTTTTAGATTCATTGACTCTAAAACAATAACATAGCCCAACAAAAAAAAATAAATTTCATGCACTTGCGGAGCGATGTGCGAACTTATTGAAGTTGAAAAGCTCGAGAAACATTTAAGACGTCTTCAAATGTAGACAGCGTTGAAAAATAATAGAAAAGTCGAATAAATAAATTCACATGAGCACCGGTTATGCAAAATAATATGATTCTCATTCGTGACACAATAGCAGTGAAAAGACTGTCCACTGTCACATTTGAGGGTATTGAAGCGGAAAGATCGTGGCTCTTTTATGTATGCAAGTAGTAAATTCAAAGAAATAAAATTTCGAAATTTCCGAAGCCATATATGGTTTGGCAGGCCATATGCACCTGTGACCTCAGAAGCATCTTCTTTGTTACGCAAGGCACAATCAATTCCAAAGTTTATATAGACGAGTGCCTCGGAAAACGTTTTCCACCATTTATTCGTGCACATGAGGGTACAATGATGCTCTGGCCTGATTTATCAACCTGTCATTAGGTACTCTACAGCAGCGATGGGCACGTAGTGGTACTTTCCGCCCTCATGGCCCTAACTGTGTCTCGACGAATGTAGCCATTGTTTTGTTTGTAGTGCAATTTGTTTTTTTTTTGTGCTGTTGGCGAATTCGGAAATGAAAGCAAAAAACTTTAAAATTTCGTTCTTTGTTGCTTGATTTTGTTGTTGCGCCCTTTTCTTAGATTTCTATGCCCACCGCTGCTCTAAAGCAACGATTGCATGGTAACAAAGTAAAAAGATGAATTTTCTACCTAAAATGGATTTAGCTACCGTCTCAAAAACTATTTGGCAACACTGATTTCAGCACAGATAGCTCTCCCTAATAAATTCACCTTGTATAAGGGGACGTCCATTAATTACGTGAGGAGTTTTTTTTTTAAATTCTGACCACTTTTCCACTTGGTAAGATCTGGCGAGACCCCTCCCGCCTTTGGTGAGACTTTCTAATTTTTCATTTCATTTCATTTTATTTAGGTCAAATGGAACAAGTTTCCTTACATACTAGTTTCACATAAATAAATAAATATATATAACAATAAATAAAACAATTCAATTAAAATTATTCATAGAATTTGATAAAGACTTAAATACTGTTTTAGATAAATTAAAGTCTAAACCAATAGCAATATTGCGAACAATATAAAAACTCAAAAATTTTGCTCACCAAGCTTTGTTTCGAATTTTGGGATGAAGTTTTATGTGAAAATAATGCTTCAAAAGCATACGATAATTTTATAAAAGTTTTAAACTATCATATAAAAACTTGTAGTTTTTGTGTAAGGAGTATAAAGAAAGTACTAAGAAGACGTAAACCATGGATAAGCAGATATTTAGTGAGAAAAATAAACCGAAAAAATAAACTTAGAATTAAGTGTTCAAGGAATCCTCACAACTCTTTTTTAAAAAATAAATATAAAAAGTTATGCTCTGAATTAAAAAAATAAATTTATTTTTGTCGTAATAACTTTTATAAAAATCAATTTGATGCAGCTCGCGGTAACATTAAAGGTGAATGGAGAATTGTTAAAGAAATAATTAATAAATCTGACAATCATAGCGTTTCCATTGATCTACTTGATGATAATGTTATTATTTCAGATCCTTTTGAAGTTGCTAACAAGTTTAATACAGTAGACGTCCAATATAACGAACTAATTAATGCACGGGACAGTCGTAATATCGTAAAATTCGTTATATCGAAGTGTTTTTTTATTAAAGAAACTGGCTTTTATTATAGCATATATTAACTCGTATAAACGTTAAATTAGATTTTGCAATGCTTTTCTTACTGGCGATCACCTTTACTGGTAAAAAAAAGTTATTTCAATTCAACAGTTATTTTTGAATTAAACAATGTTCGTTATTAGGAACGCAAAACATTTTTAGCGTTCTTAATTTAGAGACATCAATGGAAAAGTCTCAATTTGAAAAACTGTTCATTAAAATGGAAATTCGTTATATCGTTATACGTTATATTGGAAGTCTACTGTAACTATTTTTCTTCATTAGCTGAGAATTCTTCACCGAAATCTTATGATCCGACTTGTTCTTCGTGTTGTTCCTCAAATTTTGTTCATGAGGATCTTGTGCAAAATAATAGCTTCTACTTTGACCCTATTACGCCACAGGAACTTTTAAAGTTCATAGGTGAATTGAAAAATTCCAACTCCTGTGGAAATGATAATAAATTTTTGAAAAGTGTTGCCTTTTTTTAGTTTACATTTTAGCCAATATTTTTATAATAGCGTGTTCACGGGCGTATTCCCAGAGGCTCTAAAATGTGCGGATGTATTACCACGTTTTAAGAAAGGGGACCGTAAGGTCAAGAGTAATTATCGTCCAATTTCTCTACTCCCTACGATAAGTAAGATTTTCGAAAAAGCAATTAAGACTAGTTTGGAAAAATTTCTGTACAATTATGATTTTTTTAGCTGTGAGCAGTTTGGTTTCAGAAAAGGTAAATCAACTGCTCAGATGCCCTTCCAAAGTTTTGTTCCCAAATTTTTAATAATTTGGACAGCAAAAAATCGACCGCCAGTCTATTTATTGATATAACTAAAGCTTTCGATATGGTTAATCACGAAATTCTTTTGACTAAACTTCAAAATGCTGGCATTCGTGGCTTTATGTTGCAAAAAAATTCTTAACCTAGGAGTGCCCCAAGGTTCCGTCTTGGGACCTCTATTGTTTCTTATTTACATTAACTCTTTGTTTAGACAACAATTTACAGGTAATTTGACGGATGATATTTGTTGTGTTTATGGCTCTTCTGATCAACTAAACTTGATTGCCGATATTAATTGGGATTTGAATCTGCTTCGTATTTGGTTTGCTAAACACCGTCTACTGATAAGTAGCAAAACTAAGTTAATGTTTTTAATTTATGTTCACAGAGTGACAATGATGCTGAATTGTTTTTTCATGCCCCTGAATGCGATCGTTTTAAATTGATCAGTTGCCTTTGCAACCCTAATTATTCCACTAGGTCATACAATCATAACGAGGACTGTAATGAAAACTGCTTCAGGGTCGAAGCTGTGAAAGAATATAAATACTTAGGCGTTATTATAGATTCTAAAATATGCTGGAATATTCATATAGATCTATTAAGGAACTATTTCTGCTCAACACTCAGAAGTTTTTATTATTTAAAAAATGTGTGTTCCATTAAACTTTTGACGTCCATTTATTATGGAATCTTTAATTCAAAACTACAGTACGATATAGCATGTTGGGGGGGGGGGACTTACTTTAACAGGATTAAACCTCTACTAACTCTGCAAAAAAATGTAGTTAGAAAAATTTCGAATAAAAATCGTCGATATCATAGTATTCCACCGTTTTTGGACTTAAAAATTCTTCCTGTGCGTCACATGTATTGTTTTAAAGTACTCAAAATATTTTTTATGAGATCTGGCTATTTAACACACAGGGTTTGTAATATACGAAATCTTCGTGTTAACACTATGAACCTCGTTAATGTACCATATTTTCGCACATCAGCATTTAAGTGTTTTTATGATGTAACTTCGTGCCGCTTATATAATAAACTTCCTCTAAATCTAAGATTATTGGTTTCTTCTAATGTTTTTGTTAATAGACTGAAGCATTGGCTTATGTTATTTGATTTTAGCGCAATAGAAAATTTGTTAAATGATTGAAATTAATTGCTATTTTACAATATTGCCTTAAAAAAAAATTTTGTAAATCATAATTATTTTGAATATTCTTCTGTTATTTTTTTTGCAAAAAATTGGATATAATTTATATCGTTGGTTATATGATTATAAGTTAGTTTTCCTTCTAATCATACTTGTGTAATTAACTTGTCACCCCTCACTTATTACTACCATGGATTTCTTATTTTATAATGAAGTGCATTTGTACTATTCATTTGAAATATAAATGTCACTACTCACTTTTCTTCATAAGAATTAATATTTAAAAAATTTGTATAAGTTATATAATATGTAAGTAAAAAAAATAATAATATATTGAATTAAAACCTATTAAAGCTCTGACAATTGGCGCATTTACAGCATAATTAGTTCTAGTTATAGTAATGTGAAAAAATTCATGATTCCGCAAGTTTCTTGATGGAATGTTAAAACCAATTGACTGCAAGAGAGTTGGGCAATCAATAAACCCATTAACAATATCAAATATTTACAACAGCGATAGGATGCAAACGAAACGTTGCAAAAGTCATTCTTACTCGTTAATATATTTCAAATGTAATATTGCATACGAAATCATTCTGTACTGTTTCTGAAAGTTTCCAGATTCAATATTTTCTGAACTTTTTAAGTGAAATCTTTCTGACACGTGAAGTGTTTTTGAAAGGTTCCCGATTTGATGTTTACTGAATTTGTCTAATGAAAACTAAATAATGTTTTATGAACATGAATATTCGGTGGAGTATAATTCTTTTGGATTTTCCTGAGAGCAAAACTTTACAATCGTAAATAACTGATGAGCTTAACTTCATTTCCAGTCAGTGCTGCCAAAATATTTCCAATTTCTTCCAATGAGTTAATTAACGCTTTATCCTCCCTAAGTTCCTTGGTACAAAGTTGGAGAAAAGAATTTGCTGAAATTTTTTTTATGAGTTCTGTATCGAAAAAAGAGATACGTGTTCGAGGATTTTTTTGAAAATTTTTTTTTTTTTCAAAATGGAGAAAATTTAAATTTTGAGAATTTCGTGATTTATGGCTTGGAGACTCACTTTCAAAAATTCATAGATCCGGTTCTGTTATCCTCGAACCCGTATCTCTTCTTTTTCGATACAGAACTCATTAAGAAAATTTCAGTTAAATCGAAAATGAGTCGGTCAGAAAAGTGTTCGGTTTGTAAAATAACGTCCCATATTTATGATTGTTAACATAACATCAATGTCTTTTGATAGCATAGGAAAACATACGTTAGATGTAAATATGTGTGTATCTGCATCCTTCTCATGCATCCACTCGAGATTATCGTCAACTGCGCACAGCACAGCAGCTTTTACAGTACGTTTGTTGAGCGGCATGCCGACTGGGCGAAACTAACGTGCCCCAGCAAGGATTGATTTTGTGATACAAAATGCTATAGGTTAATATAATTTATATTCTTTGAATTAAAAAGTTGACGTGAAATTTTCATTGATCCCTCCCCCCCGCCTCTCCCCCTTGGTGAGACTTTGCAGGACCCTCTCTCCTCTATTTTGGCTTACGTAGTTAATGGACCTCCACTAATTACACTAAGAAAAATAAAACGAAACGCACAAGTACAAACACTTAAACTCAGTAGCGTTCCTAGTGTGGGGCTCAAGGTTTGAGAGGGCGCAAGGTTTGAGGGGGCGACAAAATAATCGTGAAATATATCTCAATTTGCTAGTCGAAAATGAGGACGTTTTTTTTTAGTGAATGAGATTAAGTTAATGTACACTGAGGAAACAATATGTTTGAATATAACAAACGCATATTTCATATAGAGCAATTAAATATTTGATTGAGTCAAACATAAAATGTTTCAAGTACCACTTATCACTATTTGATCCGAATACAATATGTTTGGCTCAAATAAATATTTGATTGCTCTATATGAAATATGCGTTTGTTATATTCAAACATATTGTTTTCTCAGTGTAGTAAATTTGAATGTGTAGGTGGAAATTTTTTCTAGTACACTAAGAAAAATATCGCATTCTAAAATCGAGTACGGTCATACTTAATTTAAGATTTTTCGTCATTTTAGCTTATAATCGTATTTTAAGTACGTTTTTTCTTGATTTAAGGTGAAATTAGCTTGAATTAGGTATATTATTCTTAAATCAAGAATGCAACGCACTTATTTTATGCCGCATTCTAATATCAAGGTTGAAACAACCTTAAGTTAAGACTGTTTGTATGTTAAATGTTCAAAGTCCCGTTATATGTGATACAGCTTGGCGTTGTGCTCAGTTTTGTTTGGTTCGTGATCGATAAAAGTGCAAAATGGAATTTGTTCTTGTTGAAAACGTTTTAACTTTGCCAACAAATATTAATAAAGATTTAATTAACCTTAGTGATAATCGTGAAAGTGAATTTGACAATAGCGATGAAAATAATGACGAGCAAAAGTTATCTGCGCTACTGAAGGAGTTCGAATTGGAAAATGTTTTGCCTTTTTTGCAGGGTAATTACAAGTAATTGCGTTGTTTCGTGCATAAAAAGCTAGAGATTTCACAAAAATTAGTGTCAGAACAAAATTTGTTCAAAATTTCTATCTTAGTTCCATAAATTAATATCTGAAGAGGTTACATTTGTATCCGGTGGGTGTTCCCACTGACGATCGTTTAGCACTAAAGGCAAAATTTCTTTAATTTTTGATATTTACTCGAATATAAGCCATAATTTCTAGTAAATGCACAAAACCCATTTCGACCGCCAAATAAATGCCCCACGAGTTACATAGGTGACCTCTTTGAATTTTACTCCTTAGCATTGAGTTAAAAAATTCTTGAAAATTTTATATTTACTTAATTTAACTTCCCAAGTAACATACAGGAGCCTTAAATACACACGAAATGAAGACTTAAAAGAAGCCATTCCACCTCTTGGACTGCGTGTGGAGTTCCGTGAAAAATTGTTTTTATGGAGGAAAAAAGAGGTTTTATATGCAATAGGCTAACTTTGAAATTAGGAAAATTTTTCTTCTAATTTAGTTTGACATTGATGACGAAACGATGTCTGTGCCTACCAAAGTAAGCCACTGGCTGAACGCGGACAAAAAAAGTTCACCCTCAGAAACTTCAATTACCCAATCCGACACAAATACTAGCTGCCTTAATAAGGTTTGAGAAAAAAAATTATATAGAATCTCATTTAGAGCTTAATCTCCCTGTTAAATGAAACGACGAAGGGCAAGGCGCTCATAGATAGTTACAAGATCCATGAAGCATTAACTCAAGCAAATCGGGACGATATTGTAAATATTATCATGGAAGAAGTAATATGCGGAAACATAACACTAAAGCCGCACAATTTCGTAGCTTTAGTTAATGAAATTTGTCTTATTTTTCCAAATGAGAAATATGCTCAGGTAAATAAATCTTTTTTGAAGGATGCGATCAGAGTGGGGATCCTATCTTGGCGTAATTTATTTACTTTTCTATAGGATTATTATTTTATTCCACGGAGTGGACGGAAAAACCCCAGAGGAAGGTTATATGGAAAGTACAAAAATAGTAAGGCTAAAAGGAATAAAATGGAAGGTTCAAGAAGTGCAACATCTACTACGCATAGCCCACTATCGACACGCCAACATGAGGAAGTGACAGAGATTGATTTGTCAATTGCCAATGCGCTAAAAACATCTCTTAGTAGAGACAGCTCTAATTGGAGTGAAGTGCGCGATAAATGGGAAAAAACATTTAGCCTCCGACAACTCGATTTGAAGAAATTGAATAATATCGAATACTTGAAGGCTTGGCCAAAATACTCAGATGCCAGAGCACCTGAATTGGTATTTCTTAATTCAATTATTCTTTTTTTTTACATAAAAATTTAATAAATTTTTCTCTATCCCACAGATAAAAATTGATTTTGATATTTTATTTCCATCAAAACAACATCTGATGTTTTCAAATTGGGAAGCATTTCAGGCAAAAATTCAACGTTTTTACGAAACTAATTTGTTGAACGATTACTGCAAGCAGCTATTTGCAAAAGCAAAGTCATCAACGGATAAAAGTAATTTACAGTCAAGTAATTTTATTAAATTGAATTAAAGATTTACTCTGATTATTTGTTTTAGATTCCCAAGATTATTTGCTAGTAGTACTTTTAAATGGAGTTTTGCCTTCCGTTTCAAGATTTAAAAATAAAGACGGAACATTAAATAGAAAGGTTTCTATAATTGATGCCCAGGAAAGTTTCGTATTGCATTTACTTAATATTAATGACTACGAAAAGAAAATTGAAGAGCTTGTGAGTAAATATTATTCAGCTGGGCTTACCATTCAGCCATTTATAATTGTTGAAGGCTTAATTGAGGAACTGAAAGGCTTTTATATTTATTTTGATAAGACGTTATACAAGTTTGACTCATTCCTTGAAAGCTTAGATATTTGTTTTAAAGTATTTCAAGTTCTCTCTTTAAAATATCCGAAACCATGTGAAACTACTTGAATTTTCATCCAAAAGTATTTCTTTGATATAAATACTGTATATAATATAAAATCAGCAAAATTGACTTCGCTCTTTAATTATATGAAAAGTAACTAATTAATTTAAAATGTATATTTGTTTCAAGTGTAACAAAAAATTTTCCAAAGTTTCTCATATGATATGTCATTTTAAAGTTGATCATTTGATTTCGGGTAAGCTTCTTAGACTCCAATGCAAGCAGGAAAATTGCAATCAAACTTTTTCCAAATTCACAACTTTCCAGCTTCACTTAGAAAAGCGGCATAGTACAAAAAGCGATGTTCATAAGTCAACGGTTTTTTCACATTTTCCTTCCTCTACTGTAGGCCTTATAAATTTTGATAACATATTCCTAAAGAATCAGAACCTCAAACCGACAATAGTTTGCAAGTTTATAATTTTAGTAAGCCACCTCAAACATTTAATCAACACGAAAAAATTGCTAATTTAAGGAAAAGAGCTCTTTATTTAACATTATCTTTGCATTCTCAAAATTGTACGCCAAGAAAACAAGTAATTGATATTCAAGATATGATCAAAACATTAGTTATGACAATATCTAGCACAATCGGATCCGTTATCAATGTTGATGGCTTTGCTGAAATTCGTGAAGAATTAAGCTTTTTGCTAACCTTTTGTAAGAGTCCGTTTGAAGAAATTAAATCAGAATTTAGGCTTTTCAATATATTGAAAGCTTTAAATTTGTATGAACATCCGAAATCATTTGTATTAAATAAAACAATTACTCAAACAACTGCACATGGTAACCCCACATCAGATTTAAAATCCTCTGACATTTATATAATGCCATTACATTTCCAAATCAAATCCATTTTCGAAATTCCAAATCTCTTAAATAGTACGTTAGAAAACACAAAAAAATATATGAACGATAATCTTCTAAGTAACTTTGCTGGCGGAGAAATTTTCAAAAAGCGAAAGCAACAATATAAAACTGATCTTCTTATTCCATACATTCTCTATTTTGACGATTTTCAAATCAATAATCCTCTTGGAAGCCATACACACTCCATTTGTGGATGCTATTTTAATTTTCCAACTATGCCTCAGCACTTACTATCAAAATTAGATTACATTTTCCATGGAGCTTTTATATCAGCTAAGCATTTAAAAAAATGTGGATATGAAAACTCATTCTATCATCTTGTAAAAGAGTTGAAAACATTAGAAGAAGGTGTAGAAATCAATTTACATGACGAAAAAAGGAAGGTTCACTTCATTCTTGGCCTAGTTGTAGGAGATAATTTAGCTGTAAACAGCGTCATGGGATTTGTTCAGTCATTCAATTCAAAAAGGTACTGTCGTGTTTGCACTAGAACAAAAGATCAAATGAAAAATGACGTATCAGAAAAAGGAGAATTCTTGAGAGCAATTGCAACTATCAAATTGACTTATCAAAAGATAATTTTCAAGAAACAGGAATCAAACATAATTGTATTTTTAATGACTTACGCTATTTTCATGTCACTGAAAATTTTAGCTTTGATCTTATGCACGATGTTGTCGAAGGAATTTGCATTTATGATGTGTGTAATATATTACTATCACTTATAAATGAAAATATTATAACTTTAAATGAGATAAACAGTAGAAAACAATTATTTCAATTTGGAGAAACTGAGATAGGAAATATTTCGCAGGCCTTAGACTTTGCAAAATTAAAAGCATTTAATTTAAAAATGACGGCAAGCGAAGTAAGATGCTTTGTTCATTTTTTACCCCTGATTATAGGAGATTTAATTCCAGAAGAAAACGATCACTGGAAAATATTGACAGTCCTTATACAAATAGTTGATTTTCTTTTAAAATCACAATACTCTACCAATGACTTAAATGTTTTAGGAAATTTAATTGAGACACATCACGTGATGTATATCAAACATTATGGTGAATTAAAACCAAAGCATCATTTCCTTGTTCATTATGTTACAGCCATTACAAATTGTGGACCATTGAAATATGTTTGGGGTATGCGTTTTGAAGCCAAGCATAAGCAAGCTAAAATGTATTTCAATAATGTAACATCAAGGAAAAATCCTCCATATTCATTAGCAATTAAGTCTGGACTTAAATTTTCTAAATTTATATTAGATCATGAAAATAATTTTGAAGACATAATTTTTTTTGAAACGTCGGAAATTATAGACTTAACACTTGAAGATTTTTTTCCAAAGATCAAAGATAAAGCAAATTTAGATTTTAAAAACGCTGAAATCGTTCAAAAATGTTTCTATAAGGGCACACAATATAAAAGTGATTTATATTTGGCTACTGAAACAAATAATTTCCAATTATATAAAATTAAATATTTCCTATATCAAAACAAAGACATATCGTCGCCTGAGTTCTCTTTTGCTCCACTCGTATGATAAAACGTATGCTTATGGAGCAAAAGAGAACTCAGGCGACGAAATATGTAATATGCTATCCGATTTGTACTAAAAATTTTAGTCAACATTTTCAATCGTATGAAATTGGATCTAAAATTGATAACATAGACGTTATACATATTTCTTGCTTTGTTAGCCCTCCTTTACACTTATACAGTATAAATAATGGAAAAACGTATGTAAGACCGAAATTTGTTTAACAATTTAATATACAAAATAAATTTTATGGATTTAAACAAAATTAATTAAAATTAAAACATGTGTTATTATTTCTTTTGAACATAACACAGCGCAACCAAAAAAAAATGTGATATTGAGTTACAAAAGAAATGCCTATTTAGAGGTTTTTTTAGTCGCTGAAAAGCTAAAATTTTCGGATTCAGCAACTTCGAAAAAGCCTAAATCAGTAGGGATTTCTTTTGTAACACGATTCAATTTTTTTTTGTTGAGCTGTGTAATAGGTATCAAAAGTTTTAAAATAAGAACATTTCTTGCTTAAAACAAGTACGAAATATTCTACACTTGGAATGAGATGAAAATGAAACATTTCGAAAATAAGAAAAATCATACTTAAATCAAGCACGTTTCGGATTAAATCAAGGTTGTTTTGGATGAAAGTAAGTACGTTTCGGATTCAATTAAGTACGTTCCGGATTAAATCAAGCTATTTTCTACTTGATTCAGCCATGTTTTTACCGTTAAAAATTAAGGTTTCTCGAACTTGGTTCTAGCATGATCTCACTTGATTTAAGAATTTGCCACCACGATACACTTTCGAGGCGTTTTTTACTTAAATCAAGCTCGTTTTTACTTATTTTCAGGTGGTTTATTTTTTGAGTGTATTAGTGAAATGTATCTCATATTGCCAGAGTTTTTGAATGTGAAAGTGAGGACTTTTTTTGTTTTTTTGGTGAGGTACAGTGGCTGTACCAAAAAGAGGCACTTAAAATTGAGAGGCGTAATATTCCGCAAGATACCACTAAAAAATTTGCAGCTTCGGTGCCAAACCACCTTTAAGCCGTAGTTGACCAAAAAGGCTACTACATTAAATATTAAAAATTACAAAATTATTACTTTTGACAGTGTTTTAACAGTTTAAACACATCTGCATAAAATAAGCTGTGACATGAAATTTAGTAGTATATTTCGATTTTCTATTATAAAAATTCCAGGCAATAATTTTTAACAAAAAATAAACATTTTTTTAAAACTAGAATTTGTGCTCTTTCAAATGATATCAAATTTTTTTTATATTCCCATTAGTTTCCAAATTATAGAGTGTTGGCTGTGAGCCACTGTAAATAAAATGTTTGTTAAAAAACACAAACATGTTTTTCGGTAGAGGCGGCAAATAATATTAATAATATTTTTACCTCGGGCGCTCAATATGCACGGTACGCCTCTGCTTAAACTTGCATTTTTTTTGCAATTTAAACTTTACTAATTTGTTATTAAGAATAGGAATTTCATAATAATTTTTAATTGAGACCAAGTGTCAAAGGACTAAAACTAAAAAAACTTGATCGATTCAGTAGTGATGCGCGGACATATAGTATTGGCCAGAACTTAAGCACCCCTTAGTATATTTTTTTCAAATCATAAATTTTTTGTGAAAACGACGTTTTTGAACCATGTTGTGAATATATTGTATATATTAATACCTTTATTATTGAGAGACAAAAATTTTTAAAATTCAGTCTCATAAAAAAAAAGTTATTATCAAAGAAACATTTTAAACCAGAAAACTTAACGGACTAAACTAAAGCACCCCATTTTTTATGGTAAAGAAAAATTTTTAAAAATAGTACTTGGTTGCAAACCCTTTATTCTGGAAGACACAAGCACATATCTTTGATATAGAGGAAACTACATTATTAATGATGTCCTGCGATATCCCTTTCCAGGATATTTTCAAGGATTGAAACAGATCCGCCGTGGTTTTGCAATTTTCTGTCTTGATTTTCACACAAGTTGCTCTGAAGCCACCCCTGTTTTAACCTCCACTTAAGTGGCATCTCTTCATCGGCGTATGGCAGCATCACATCTTTTAGTATTACATGAAGCGATCCATATTTTCATCAATCCTATGAATTGATCCAATCCCATGACCAAAGAAGCAACCGCAGACCATTACATGTACACCTCCGTTCTTTACAGTAGCTTTGCAATCCTAAACAGGGTTACCAAGTGACCGGGAATTTTATCTCAAAGCCTGAGGCATGGTGGGAATTCAAAAATCTCTGAAATAGAATATTTTCGGAAAAAGAGGTTCTCCGTAGCTGCTTTCAGGAAGCTATGAACGGATTTGTCTCTAACCTGGTTTGTCGGACCTGGTTGAACCTTCTAGGGTTAAATTAGCTTAATTCACACGTATGGTGACATCGATAAGCCCTCAAGATGGTGTCAAATAACTGCTTTTTGTGGGAATATATTGTCTTTGGTTTCTGCAGAGCAACAATTGCTTCTTTAGGAGCCAATATAATTGGAGCTATTGCTCCTGTGTCATACTCTCTGTACGAATTAGTCACGGCGATGTTGCCTAAACTTTTATGTAGGATTACTAAGGCTTGCAAATCTATAATATATACACACTTGGAGAACTTACATCCACCAATATGTCCAATACTGCCTTTGCGGTTCAGCCAATAATATATCCAACACCGGCTTCGCTAGCTACAGTAATTCTACATAGAAGTTAGGATAAATTGGCAGCCTTCGGCCGCGGCTCAGGATTTAGATTCTCCAGTATGCTCAAAAATAGGGACTTACACTTTTCACGCAAAAAAACCTTTAAAATGCTATATTGGCGCCAAAAATGCTTTGAGTAGACTTTGAGCGAAAATTGGGCGGATTTGAACAGGTGGGCGTGCCACATCCCATACAAGCAAAATCTTCTGAGACAATTATTTGAAGTTATACAATCAAATTTAACACAAAATACAAAAATGGTGTGAAGAAGCTTTGGGCAAAATTTTGGAGAGTTTTAAGGAGTAGAGAAGAGAAGAGAAGAGAAGAGAAGAGAAGAGAAGAGAAGAGAAGAGAAGAGAAGAGAAGAGAAGAGAAGAGAAGAGAAGAGAAGAGAAGAGAAGAGAAGAGAAGAGAAGAGAAGAGAAGAGAAGAGAAGAGAAGAGACAACCAAATTCCACACAAGTACTAGAAATATTTCGGACTATCATCAGACAAAAAGTGGACTCAATTTTTTACAGTAGAGGGTGGTGAAGCAGACCGTCGTCCCGGGTGCAAAGACTTGGGGGCGGGAAAATGGCTCTACGAGATTTATATATTTTATAATAATATTAAATTAAAAATTTTTATCGATCAGAACTTGAAAGTTTATTAAATTTTGAATTGATGATAAAGTTTTGAATCCATACTATTTATACTAAATTGTTTATATGAAAATGGTTTGTAACGATTTGAGGCAAAGTATACTGTACCGATTTTAATATTTTTTTCCTTAAATCAACAAATTTGTGCTAAAAAAGGTTATTGCATACTTATTTCGTTTAGTTTTTAAAGTCAGATATCCGTTTTTTAGAATTAAGTTTTAACAAAACCTCACAAAAATGGTCGTTAGATTTTTCGTTGCTTATGCTCAGAGCTTGGCACTACCACAACTGTAGTTTCTCTTTAATGCATGTGTGTAGCTGTGCTTTAAGATTTGTGCGACTGCAGTTTTGCCTCGTATATGATAAAAAATGCGTTAAGAAAGTTCTTTTTTTTAATTCCTATTTAATTTTTTTTACGAAATGTTCAAACTCTTTTCCAAGGAAGAGAGTGGAAAATTTTTCTTCACCACGGGCGATGCCGCGCCACTGACAGCAGATCAGTTTCACAAAATCGCGGAAACAATATATTTCTTTTAAAAATTTAAGACTTTGCCAAAGGTGGCCAGAGATAACACCCTTACTATTTTTTTTTTAATTTTGATCATGTGATTTTGATTTTTTCCAGACGAATATAATGTAATAAGTAAACCGAATAAAAAAAAAACAAAAGAAAAGATTAAGATAATAGTGAAACTTTGCGGGTAAAAGTTAGGGGAAGGGGTGCACTGCTAAGGTAAGGTTTCGTGGATATGAGTTTACGCACATGTATCTTAAGTAGTTATATCGAAAGTAAGAGCAAAATATTACTCGAAATGGAAAAAACAATAAGGAACGTCTGAGAAACATTGCAGAGAGCTTACACAAATCAGTCCTAATTATCATTGTAATCACGCGGTATATCGCTAATTGCTACAAATTTGTTTAAATATGGGTACTATGTATTTGTCGTTTCGGGTATATGATCATTCAATAAAATTTGTGTTGGTTTATTTTTCGTTAAAACTTTTTTTTTTTTTTTATACATAAATTTCACATTCCAAATTTTTTTTTTCAGCTTTTTGTGTAATTCGAAAAATATTCTAGGACAGCAACAAAATATTTTGATTTAATTAGTTTTTTTATGTTTATTTTAAAGATGCTTGCTTTAGTTTTGTTGTTGTTATGGCTTGTTTTTTCTATACTTTTTCGCGAGCGCGCTAGGTTAAATGAAACACCGATTTCCGAGATTTTCTTTAGCGTTTTCTTATTTAATCCTTAGTTGCTTCACGAAATTTTTTACTATCACCGAAATTTAACAAGTTTTTGCTGTTTAAACTTTAAACTTTCTCGGCATTTTTAGTATATATATTTTATTGTATTTTATATTTTATTTGTATTTTTGCTTTGAATTGTAATTGAAATAATGGAAAAACATTTTTGCCGGAAAAAATTATGTTGTTGATGTGTGTTGAAGAACCCAGCAATAGGTTTGATATGGGCTCCAAAAAGCTTGGCGTGCATGCAAAACTTTGCCGAAGGTCTCGTTAAACGTCGTTGACTGGACGCCGCAGTCAACGTTGTCGTTGCCAGAAATATGACAACAACTACAGTGCTGCGTGTATACATACATATAAACAGGACAGACATGTTACAGACGCAATACAATTGGACAGTATGTGCAATAGCATTCAGGCCAGGTCCAGGTTTCTGAATGCTAAAGCTTAACTCTTAACACATAAAAAGCCGTCAACGGCTACGTCTGAACAAGAGTGATATACGAAAAATTCGGTTGCGTATACTTAGCGGTTCTTGGAATAGCTCCGCTATATGAAATGAAATCGGTTTTTTTTTTTGTTTAAATAACCGAATCTATGGAGAGCTATACAAATTTATAGATAGTTTTTTCAAAAGTAAAATCAAACATAAAATCATTGATTTTTCCCCAGAGTGGAAGGGTAGTAGAAAAGTTTGTAAGCAGAGAACGACGCTTTCATTCTTTTGATACAATACCCACCTTCAATACCCCATCTTTGACAACTTTTCTAAAAGAAGGTATCGTATTGTTATTGTGGATTAAACGCTTCAATATGTGGCGCCTCTTCAATATACTTTTATACATTGGCTCCAGGTATCGTAAATAATCGTTATTTTCTATCATTAAAGTCAAAAAAATCATAATGAAGGAAAAGTCGAAATGTGAGTTTGAGCATATACAAGATGAATTTTTTTGACGAGAATCGTAGATATATGCCATGACTTTTTTTATGTGATTTTTATTTTAAAATCAAAAACAATTTCTAAATTTTTCGATCAAAAATAGTCGTTATTATGAATTTCTATTATTTTCGATCAAACATAGTCGTTATTTTAGATTTCTATTTTTTTCGATCAAAAATAACCGTTATTTTAGATTTCTATTTTTTGTTCAGTCAAAAATAATCGCTATTTTAGATTTCTATTCTTTTCGATCAAAAATAAAAGTATTTAGGATATCTATTCTTTTCGATTACAAATAATAGTTATTTTCGATTTCAATTTTTTCGATCAAAAATTACCGGTCTCTATTCATATAGATCAAAAATAATCGTTATTTTGGATTTCTATTCTTTTCGATCTAAAACAATCGTTATTTTGATTTATATTTTTAGATGAAAAATAATCGTTATTTTGGATTTCTATTCTTTTCGATCAAAAATAATCGTTATTTTGGAGTTTTATTCTTTTCGACCAAAAATAATCATTATTTTGATTTTTATTTTGGTCGATCAGAAATAATAGATATTTTGGATTTAAATTCTTTTTGATCAAAAATAATCGTAATTTTGGATTTCTCCTTTTTTCGATAAAAAATAATCGTTATTTTGGATTTCAATTTTATTCGATCAAAAATAATCGTTATTTTGGATTTCTATTTATTTCGATCAAATATAATCGTTTTTACTATTTCTATTTAGTATGATAAAAAATTATTGTTATATTGGATTTCTATTCATATCGATCAAAAATAATCGTTATTTTGGATTTCTGTTTTTTTCGATCAAAAATAATCGTTATTTTAAATTTTTATTTTTTTCGATCAAAAAATAATTTTGGATTTCTATTTTTTTCGATCAGAAATAATATGTATTTGCGATTTAAATTTTTTTGATCAAAAATAATCGTTGTTTTGAATTCGATTTTTGTTCGATCAAAAGTAATCGCTATTTTGGATTTCTATTCATTTCGATCAAAAATAATTATTCACACAATAAAAGTTAAAATCTTGGACTTACGACCGAGATCAATCCCCTTGCCTATTGAAGAGAAAGCTGTCGCTTACTCCGAAAGCAAACCTCGATTGACGAAGTTCCAACGGCCATCAGCTCTGATCACGGCACGTTAATCCAAGTACAACTTCTTAGAGGGACGAACATATTTGCCTGGGCTATTTCTTAAAACTCATTGCTAATAGCAAACCGTTGCAACTGTACTGCAAGGTTACTTCGCGGTGAAAATTTTTACAATCGACACTGCTGTATCTGCCAGCCATACGTAGTAGCTCTCAATCTTCTTGAAAATATATGCTGAAATCGCTAGATCCGTGAATCAGCGAAATGGTTACAACGATTGAAGTCTTACATATTTAGTAGTTACAGGGTATTTTTGCACCGCAGGTTTTTCTATAGATGAAAATTGCAAAGTTTTTTACAACTCTAGTCTACAGCTTGCGAATTGCAACAAAAACAACATTACCAAAATGCAGTGCAAGAGAGTACAACAACAACACTAACAACTGCAACTGCATTTATGTTAAAATGCATCCCCAATACAAGCGAATGTATTCAGGGAGTCCAAGACCTCACAATATATGGGGAGTTTGATGAAGAGCGCAAATAAAGGGTTTGGTGTGCCATTGTGGCTTAGGCAGAGTTGGAAAGTTTTTTTTTTGTGACTTTTATGTGGCTACATGGGTCATCGTAACTAAGGGTATTGGCATTAAAAATGTTGGCTAAAAAACTTGATTATAAAAAATATAACATGAGAAAGAGATTTGGCTTGACTTTTAGAGTAGTAACTTTCCATTGAAGAGGCAAATTTAAAGTATGGTAAAAAAGGAAAATAAAGGAGATGAAGTAGTCTCACAAAGTTGAAGATAATGCAGAATTACTGGGTTCGAGTAAATCGAAAGTTTTTAGTGGACCTCTTTGATTAAATTGATTCTATGTACATGGATATTGACTTATTGAATTTGAAATGCAAAAGTTGTAGATTTCAATGCTGTTTTCAATCAGGTGGGCAAAACCACACCTATTAATCCAATTTTTTCCAAAAATACCTCAATAAAATGAGGAAAACCGAGAGACCAGACTGCATTTACGGTGACGCAGAAATTGTAGAAACTGAACAGAAAGTAGATATGAGCTACAGAGACGGTTCGGTGCATTGACTGCCAACCATGCTGATAAGTGAAGAAAACTGGATGTTGACCGCACGATATGTAGAAAACATGCTCCACAAGAAGAGAGAGTTTTGAACGCTTACCAAATTGGAATAAATTGAGGTAACGAAGGCTTAGAAATCAGCTGATGTCAAAGAACGGCAAAGTAAAGGGAACCCCTCTGAAGTAATGCTTAACAAATTTCCTAGGGGGATGCATTCTCGAATAAGAGGAGAAGCTCTCATTATCAAAAGTCGAAAAAGTATTGAATATGATTTAAAAACATTGGGAAAATCCAAAAGTATCGCAAAGTTTTGGAAATCACCGAAAAAATTGATAAGCTCGAATAGTACCGAACATTTAACAACAAACAAAATTCGGAGGGCATTGAAAAATATTAAAAATTCGACATAATTCGTTAAAAGATCAATAAAAGTTGCAAAGTATTCAAAAACATTAAAAAATTTATTAAACTCTAAAAGATTTGATATACAGCAAGAAAGTCGATAATAGCTGAAGAGCATTGGAAATCATCGTAATGTATCGAAAAATATGGAAATAGCCTATAAAAGTCGAAAATTAATTAAAAACATCGTACAAAACGAGGAAAATCTCGAAACAGTTTCGAAAAAATGCTTAAAAAACAACAAAAACCGTTGAGTATCGGGACATATCGAAAAAGCTAATCAACGTCGGGGAACATCGAAAAATATTAAAAGAATTGAAAAAAAAAAAACGATATTGAAAGAGTCATTATCGAAAAGTATAAGAATATGTTTCAAGGTAAAATTGATTTAAACTAAAAAGTATCGAAACGGATCGAAACTCAGCGGAAAAACAGTTAAAAGACGAAAAGTATCGAAATACATTAAAATAATCGATTTAATTTCCAAAGTATCAATATATGTACATAAGAGTGGATCTTATTTGAACGCTCCCCAATTGGTTCGAAACAGGATAAAAAATTTATTTAAAGTTTTTACCTTTAACCCTTACTGACCCTATTTCAAAGTGGAATTTGACTTAAGCGAAAATCAAATGCGACGCCATTCCAATCGGTTCGAAACGACATAAAAAAAGTTAAAAAATTTCTATAAAGTTTTTATCCTTAACCTATACTATTTCAATGTGAAATTTGGCCTAAGTCGCCACTTTTAGCAATTGAAGCATACTTATGATAAAATATTTACGAATACAAACAAAGTAACACAAGTGGAAATGTTTTAAATTAAATAAATGCCTTATTGGCGGACATTTCTCAATCTATTGAAGTCATATGATCTTTCATATAATAATTAGTTAAAAAAAATAAATAAATATGTACTTTAAAAAAGACACCAGTTATTCATTATTTCAGTTGCTCTAGTGCGTGTTACATTGATTTTGTGACGTGCTCTAGTTTTGTGCTTTGTTTTGTATTAATTTTACTCAAAAACATTATTTTCTTTTATGTATATTTTCATTATAAGCAACTTAGAATCTGTGTTTGATTTTTATTTTAATTAATTTCAGCTAAGTACTTTTTATGTGCATTTGTCTGTTTCTCATTTAATTATTGTTTATTGCTAATGCAACATAACTATTGTTATTTTCATTTCAGTTGTTTTTTGTTGCGTTGGTCAAAGTCCATAGTGTATTTTTCTTTTTTGCATAATATTTTTGATCTTGTTTTCTCTTTTTTTGTCTTTGTTTATTTTAGGTCTGCATGAGCGCAACTCTCTTTTTGCTACTAAGTTTGTTGTTGTGTATATATGAACTACTGACATTTAGTAAGCCTATAGTGTTGCACAAGATCAAATAAAAAAAAACCGGCTACTTTTGCATTTAAAACATTTTATATACAATTTTTTCAATTAAGTGGACTAATTAATCTAGTTTTTGATTAATTTTTATTTTTAAAATCATTTTACATTCTATTTCCTATTATTAATTTCAATATGTCTTTCTTGAGTACAAGTATGACTAGCTGCTCACGGGAAGAGCATTGTACTGTATCGTTCGTTTTGACATCAATGTTTAGTTGTGCTGGTCCATGCGGTAAACTTTTTCATGCCAAATGTGTGGGAATAAATGATAAGTCTACAACTAATCTCAACTCTGACTCTTCGGGACTCTTTTGGCTATGTCGTTCATTGTTTGATTTCATTTATAAATTTAATAATCGAATCCATGAATTAGAAAACGATTACAAATTAATTATCAATAAATTTAACGAATTTTCTAAGGATTATTTTAATTTTTCTAATTATTTTAATCAAGTTGAGAATAGTAAACATAGTGTGGCTGATATGTGTGATGCATCAACTATTGGCCCTATTTATAATGATGTTTCTACTAGTACAGCCTTTTCTGATACCAATGACGCTAATGCTAACTATTCCAGTAATGTTATTTTACCAACAACTTCTACTGAAATTTACACAGCTTCCCCTCCTACATTAATTTCAAAAAATCGTACTCCTTCCAATAATACCACTAAAAATTTGATTAGTAAACGCAACAAAAGCAAAAGTAAGCATACTATCACAAATTCCTTGCCTAAACGCAGGAGTAATAGACTTGCTAATCAGATGATTGGTACCAATACTGTCGATATGCTTCATTTATCCACAATAGTTGAGAGTATTCATTTCCCTAGTAATAATAATTTTCCATCATTTCAACCTAGTGTTCCTATAAACCTTAACACTTCTACAGATACGAATGAAGCTGCAAGTGACCACTCATCTACTACTGGTCAATCTAATAATAATCTGAAGGAAGTATCTAAGTTAAAACACTTATTTATCTCCAGGATTGATCCATCCAATTCAATTAATGATAATTCATTAGAGAAAATAACGGTTATTTGAAAAAAATGGTAAAATTTTTTTAAAAACAGCCAATTCACAAAATATGCGGAACTAATTTTAAACCTTTATGCAACAATATAGACTGTAAAATTACCTGCCATATGATATCAAAATTTTTAAAATCTATAAAGGAATTCCCAACTTATGCTGATTTTTAGAAAAGCTATATCTGCAACTTTCCATGACTATATCTAGGAAACTAGATGTGGGCAATATTTATTTTTGATATATTCTTTTTTCAAATTAAAAACCACGTAAGAAGCGTCCTCATATTTTTTTCATAAGAACCAGTAACTGAAATCGGTTTTAAAGCCAAATTTCACATTGAAATAGGGTCAGTATGTGTTAAAGATAAAAATTTGAAAAAATTTCCAAAACTTTTTTATCATATTTCGAACCAATTGAGGGAGCGTCCCCAACTTTTTTTTTAAGGACCACCCTAACGTACAGCATCGAAAAGTCGAAGAGCAGCGAGAAACATATAGAAGAAAAATATCAAAATACATCGAAAAATTCCATAAAAGTCAGAAAGTATTGAGCAACAGCTAAAGCTTGAATAATTTCGAAAAGTCGGAAAGTATCGGAAAATTTTATACTAGGCAGTAAAAATTGAAGGGTATTGAAAAACTGCAAAATGTCGAAAAATATTGAAGAATTCAAAACATCGAAAATGTATCGAAATATGTACATTAAAAAAATCTATTTAATTTCCAAAGTATCGATATATGTATGTACATAAAGACCATAAAGAAAGAAACATAAAGAAGAAAAATATCAAAATACATAAAAAGAGTCCATAAAAGTCAGAGAGTATCGAAGAAATATCGAAAAGTCGAATAATTTCGAAAAAGTAGGGAAGTATCGGAAAATTTTATATTTCCCCGCAAAAATTTAAGGATATTGAAAAACGGGAAAATACAAAGTGTCGAAAAGTATCAAAAAATTACAAAATTACTTATAAAAACCGCAAAAAACGAAAGGTATCGAAAAATTCCATGAAGTAGTTTGAAGAATAGATTCGAGGAAGTCAATAAAAGTATCGAATATTAAGAAAAAACATAAAAAGCGCAATGAAATAAGTTACATAATCTCCAAGTAAAATCCAAAAACTTTTTATGGTCAATATTTTTTATAAAATACCACATAGTGTATAGGCTAAGGTCGATATGGGCCGGTAGCAATGTTTCAAAAGAAAGTGTGTGAGTTGTTGTTCCTACTTTATGTGCAAGGGTTGTAAAATGCATTTTCGATCAAACAACTGCTGCTGCTGCTTACAATCAACCAACAACAGCTACCATTCCCGCCCCCACCTCTCCCAACTGCAGAAAATTAAAAATGCATTTCTGCATCGTGTGCGTATGAAATGAAGCTGCAGTTGCTGCTACCGCGACGACTTTTGCAGCACACACTGTACACATGCATGCTTACACATGTTTTCACGCATACTAGTGTATGCAAAATGCACGTATACACACGCACAATGCAGTTTTGTCTTTCTTTCTTGCTCACACGATTCAATTTAAATGCATAGCGAATAAACAACAAATGTCTCTGCGATATAACGGTTGAGTGGGTTGTTGTTGCTCTTGCATTTGATGTCTAAATTTTCGCTACTGCATTTTGCCCGCTTGCACTGACAGTCAATAAGTATACATAGTATATACTATATATAAGTACATATATACAAAAAAAATAGAAAAAATCCATGGATAACTTTCACCTGAAATTGGTGCCAAGAGCATTCTCTAAAATAGAAACAAAACAAAAGCGCTCTTACGGGCGAGAACTCGCTATGCTCCTCAGCATAACTATGTTCAAACATTTATTTCTATATGCATTTGCTACATGCCTACTCGTATCTCAGTAATACAGAGTTGATCGAGTAACATTTCAATAGATCGTTTCTCTACGGAATTATTCAACTATGATTTTTGAGTGTATAGAAGAGACCGATAAGCCACTTTTACTGGAATTTCCAGAGGAGGAGGGGTGCTATTAGCGATTAAGTTTAACTTGATAAGTAGGAATATCCCATTAGAAAATATTAATGTTGAACAAATTTGTGTTGAGGTTGTCTTCCCAAACAAATGTTTAACTATTTATTTATTTTTATCACATATTTCACCAAATAGTGATTTATGTGTTTATGCTGCTCATTTAAAGAATATTTCTAACATCTTTGAATTATGCAACTCTAATGCTCATTTAATAAGAGATTGTGCTGCTTAAGAAATAAACTATACAAAATTCGCAAATTCGTACAGTGTGAACAGTTATTTACGAGTTGAATATGTAACTTGAAGAAAAAATTATGAATCTTTGAAGAAAATTTTATACAAGCAATATATGCAGTCTATATACATATAATCTAATATTAAGATAAATTTTAAGTCGTTTTGGCAATTTATAAACTCTAAAAGAAAATCATTTGGCATTCCATCTTATATGTCATATAAAAATATTTTTTCAAGTGATGAAAAAGAAATCTGCAATATGCTTGCGGCATTTCTTTCAATCAAATTTTGTTTCGGAGGGCATTCCAATTAGAACTTCTGATTCATGCGCTGAGATAACGAATATGGGTAATTTGATTTTAGACATGAGTGAGATAAAATTGGAACTCTCTTCTCTAAAGAGTAGTTTTAAGCCATCTCCTGATAACATTCCTCCTATGATACTAAAACATTGCAGTGCACGTTTAGCGAAACCTCTTGGGATAATTTTTCATCTTTCTTTATCAACAGGAATTTTTCTAGATATATGAAAAGATTCCTCCCATTCATAAATCAGGTTCAAGGCAAGAGGTAATCAATTACAGATCCATTTCAAAACTGAATATTGGGAAATAAAAAATAAAATGTCACTTGTTCAGCATGGATTTATGAGTGGTTTGTCTACGATTTCGATTTTTGCTTAAAAGGCATTGAGCGTTATAATCAAGGTAGATACAATTTACACTGACTTTACATAGGCGTTTGATAGAGTCCAGCATAATGTCCTGATTAATAAGCTAGAGCGTATGGGGTTTCATTCTAATATTCTAAGTTGGCTCAACAATAATTTCTCTAGCCGTAAGCAGTTCATCAAAATTGGATTTTCTGTATCGAAAGTAATTTTGTATTATTCTGGGGTTCCTCAGGGAAGTCATCTGGGGCCTCTGTTTTTTATTCTATTTATTAAAGACCTTCCTGACAGAGTTAAAAATTCAAAATGTCTGCTGTATGCAGATGACTCAGAAATTTTTAGGCAAATTAATTCCCATTTGGATTGCTTATTACTTCAAAATGATCTCAATAATGTTTTGGAATGGTGCAAAGAAAATGTAAAAGCATCACCTTCACAAGATTACCGTCACCTCTATCTTATGTGTATAATGTTTCTGGAACCTCGCTGGAACAAGTAGATTATCAAAAAGACTTAGGTGCCATTTTTGATTCTAAAATAAGCTTCAATTTACACTATGAGTACATTATTTCTAAAGCTAATAAACTGCTAGGTACGTAACTCAAAGGAATTTTCAGATACCTATGCATTAAAATCGATTTATAATTCGTTAATAAGGTCGACATTAGGAATATGCTTGTTGTATATGGAACTCTTTATATACAATTAATATAAATCGGATTAAGGCTGTGCAAAAAAATTCTCTAGATACGCTTTAAGAAAAGTGAATTGGAGTGAAAACATTTTGCCCTCGTAGGATAGTTGCTGTTAATCGATTGACCTTAAATCGCTTCAAGGAAGAAGAAAGCTTATGTTATGCTTGCACGAGATGGGTTAATGTGTAATTATATTGATTGTCAACCACTTCTCTCACTTTATCCATTATATGCTCCGTCAAGACCCTTAAGAGCAAGGCATTCTGTTTTTTTAGTACCGCGGGCTTCTACTAATTATGGTAAGTCGGAGCCGATTACTAGATCCTGCTTTGAAATCAATAGGTTCTATCTAGAAGATGAACAGGAAATTGGAGGCGCTTAAAATCAAATTGGAAATCGTTAGGAATCATAGGAATTTGGGGAATCAAAACGTCTTCATCTTTGTATTTTCCTTTCAAAATAGTTACATCGATTACACTGTTTATTAGCTTTTTCACGGCAAGTCTGGTATAATTACAAAGTCGTGGTTGATTTATATTGCGAAACATTATAACACAGTACAACAACAAATCTCATGGCGTGCAGAACATTGTTTTCATAGCTAAAAATCTCTTTAATACTCTTATGAACAAATTGTACGATATTTTTCTATAGAAAAATTTAAAGTTATCGATAGCCCCTTCATTCTGTAACAAAACTGGAAGTTCTTTAACCCACTGATCACATACGTTGTTGTCTACTTCATTGGTATCTTCACAAATATTTTTAAAAATTAAAACGTTCCTTTCCTTAAAGACCTCTAGCGAGCCTTAGCTACTACACCAACCATCAGTATCGTGCCTTTTAGCGAATATTTGGGCCTTTTCTTTAATTATAGGACCCCGCTTATTGGAATGTTTTTACTTCGTAATTGCCTTAACTAAGTTGATAGAGATTTTTCAAGTTCAGTATACTCTGCTGCTTTTGCACGAATGATTCAAAATATGTCTTCGATTTTTGGTAGCGAAATATTTATGGTGGTAAAAATATTCATTCTCATCTAATCTACTACCATTTATGTGCAGGTGAGCTGCAACGATCAGGTTTTCTTGCTTAGCCAATTGCAATTTAAGATCATTAATCGCAGCATTAAGAAAGTCAACATCAGAGGAAGTATTCCTAATATTTTGACCTATTATACTTGTGCAACGTGAGCCTGCAATCTCACATCCATAGTTTTCAATTGTGAGAGAATAGTGCTAGTCAGTTTATCTTAGACAGGCGGCTTTTCAGCATCAGAAAAAAGTATTTGCCGAAGTTGCAAGGTATCCCTTAGTCTTATGGCTGCTGACGATGTCATCAATAAATTGCTCTTTGCGCAATAGTGTGTATGCTTAGAGCTTAAGACACCAGACAAGATAAAAACAAGTTGTTGGAAACACATTCAGTCAGTCATCTAAAAACGATATTATTACTCATGCACGAACCCTCAAATGTATCATATGAATTTCATTGATTCGTGGACACGTCATCATAGACCGTAGCTCCTCGGCTTTTTAACCGTCTTCCAAATGATATAAGATGTCTGAGAAATAATCGTGTTTTTATTAAAAGGGTTAAATCATGGCTTTTCAATTTTCACACGAAAATATATACATACTAGTCGATGTAATAATTTAATTTCAAAATTCATTTATTTAACAATCCCCCGTTTTACACGGGAGATACGTTCTTCAGAAAACCGTGTAACTCGAAATTGAAAATATTTGTATGAAAAACCGTGTAAAACGAAAAAAGCCTCAAATGTACTTATTCATTCATTTATTCAGCATAAACTAAAAACAACACACTTAGAAAAACATAAAATAACTATTTAGTTCATAGAAAAACATACATTTAACCTCGAAAGTTATGTTCAAAATTATGTCTACTAACATTTTTTGCCGATTTAAAGATAATTGCTTAGCTCCACTATTACAGATTTCAAAAATTTAGTTTACCTTGAATTTTAAATCGGTGTTAAAATTATTTATCTACAATATTTTTCCAATTAAAAGAGAATAGTCTTAGCAATGTTTTGAGGATAAACTTTAAGATTTTAGACAGTGAAACTAAATTTAAAATATGTTTTCTGTAGTTCAGAAATTTAACTAAAAGTAAAAATCACAATCACAGTCTATCACTTTGATAGTATTTTTCTCAAGAGCTATTTGACCAAAAAATTATTCGAAATGTCTTTCAATTTGCTATATCACATACTATAAAAATTTACTATACAACAAAATATAATGATACATGTTCCTAATAATGTATTTGTGCATACAGAAAATCAGAGAAATCTTCTTTATTTGAGATCTAGTACAAGTGTTTTATTTTTACAAATGTATATCATAAATATTCACAAAAGAATTGATTTAAATTGACCTGAAATAAGTGCGTGCGAAGCCAAAATGTTCATTTTGAGCAATATTATATTATATGTGAATATGAATTAATAAAAAAAGAGATTAAAAAAAAATTTTGTAGTCGAATTTTTAAAACCGGTGTAAGATCGAAAACGTGTTAAACGCGTAGCGTGTAAAACGGGGGACAGGTGTATTCGTTTTCTTTTGTGTAAATTCTGTTAGTTTGAGATTTTCATTTTCATTTTTTTGCGCCCTTCTTTATTTTTTTTTTGAGAAACTAAAATTGTTTTCTCCTTTTTAATTTGTATTTTTTTTTTTAATTTAACTTTTAATTTTTATTTAAAATTCTATTTTGCAAAATATGTAGTAAGACCTCATATACTTAGTCTATTGTAATCTGCATTCGCCTCTAGCTTCCTAGTAAACTATAGAATAGAGAATTTCTTATTATCATTCAGTTTAGTTTTAATTTTTTTTTGGGAATTACTTATACCTAATGAATTGTTTAATGATAATAATGAAATAATAAATAATAAATAAATAATAATAAAAGACATAATTTGCAAATGTACCACCACAGTGGAATATTGTGGCCATAAATAAGAAGAAAATGAAAGTGCTAGAGATAGAAAACTTTTTTAAGACAATCGTCAGAAAATATTTAATGAATGAAAAAAAAATATAAAAAATTTTAATTTGTTTTGAGTTTAGTGACACAGTGGGCTCAAAGTTGAACTTCGTGCACCAATTAACAGTAACAAAAAATACTAGTAAGGTGTTATCTTCGGCCAGGCCGAAACTCACATACCCTACACTGCACTAAAAGTACTTTCCAATGTTTAAAAGGTTGAAGAAGTCGAAAATAATGTAACAAGGTTCAAAGAAATTAAAAACTGTTGAAACAGTTGAAAAAAACTCAAAAAGTCTAAAATATATGGAAACCATTGCAGAAAATTAAAAGAAATTGAAAAAGTCGAATAAATAAAGAAAATGTCGAATCAAGTTGAAAGAGGTTGAAAAAGTGGAAAATATACACATGGAATATATTGAGAAAAGTTAGAAAGTTGGAAAAGTGAATGGAATGTGGAAAATGTTGGAAAAAATAGAACAGAAATGCAGAAAACTAAATGTGCCACGCCCACCTCTCCAATTCCGCCTACTTTTGGTTCAATAAATTATATTCGTCATTGACATCCAAATACAAAATTTTAGCAAAATAGATTGTATAGTTTGTGATATATGCCTTAATTAATCTTAAAATTTAAGGCGGTGACACACCCACTGATACAATCGATATTGATTTTGATCCAGAAATAGCTTTCCTTAAACAAACCTCTTATACCAAATTTCAGTAGGATTGCTCATATATTTCGATAGATATGCCATTTAAGGTATTTTACTTATATAGGAGGTGCCACGCCCAGTGGTGCTATTCGCCCGCTTTAGATTCTGACATACCTTATAGCAAGTTAACCACCTATATAAAATTGCATGTTAATTGCTGCAATAGTTCTCTTAAAATATGACTTCCAACTTTATGCTAATATGGGAGGTGCCACGCCCACTGATAAAATCACGCCAAAATCAATATAAATTTATAGCTTATAATAATTGACACCTATGTACCAAATTTTATGAAGATTACTCTCATTGCATACTATCTATAGCATTAAACGTGTTTTGTTTATATGAGAGGTGCCACGCCCACCGGTTCTATTGTGCCAAATTTTCGTAAGAAGATATCTTTTAGTAAGTATATCTGCCATACTAATATTCATTACGATTACGTTGTTAGTTCTCTAATTATTACGTTTATAAATATTGTGGGCTGTGCCACGTCCTTAAACATGTTTTTCCAGTATTATGACGAAACTTGTATTGATGACTGCGCTTAGTAGTATCATCCCTAAAATTTTTATGAAAATCGTATGTGCCAATTTTGAATTATACGAAATAAAAATTTTTAATTGTTAAAAGGTGCCACGCCCACTTTTCCAATTCCGCCCACTTTAAACACAATTAAAGATATATATGATCTGTATCCGTGTACAAAATTTCATCACAATATCTTGCACGGTTTACGAGTTATGGCGTTATAAAAGTTTAAATTTAGGGCTGTGCCACGCCCCTTCAAGAGCCTTTGCAAGTTTAAAACCTAGCCCAATCTTAATTTTGTTCACCAAATCACCAAGTTTCATCAAAATCGCCGCAACTTTTTTCAAAATGGGCTGAGGTATATTTACATAGAGTATGGGCGGTAGGCGAGGTCATGATCTGATTTCGCCCATTTTTATATGCTAGCAGCTTGTAAGAAGGTGTGACCTGTGTACCAAATTTCATTGAATTAGCTTGTTTAGTTTTCCCGTAAACGTGATTTCAACAGACAGACAGACAGACGGACATAGCTATATCGACTCAGGTGGTGACGCTGATGAAGGGTGCAGCTTCAAATAAATTTAAAGTTCAAGATAAAATAGAAGTGATTATAAAAAAAATCGAATTATATTCAAATCGCATTCAAAAGTGTGTTTATGAGTCTTTTCCAACATTCGGCGATTTTATAGAATTTTCTAATAAAGAGCTCGATAATGAAACGCGGCTGCTTTTTGTCGAACATTTAATGGCTCTAAAAAGCAGCTTCCGGAAGTATTTTCCCTGTCCTAATTCTGGCAACGACAGTTTCTGGGATCCATTCAACACAGACGCTAGTAATGCTAAGCAATTATCGACATTAGAGCAAGATATGCTCGTGGATTTCTCTTCCGATTCGGTTTTGAAACTAAATTTAAATAAAATTGAATTAGCTAACTTTTAATTACTCCTAAAATCCGATTACCCTGCACTTGCAAATAAGGCCCTCCAAAACTTGATTCCGTTTTCTACGAAGTATTTGTGTGAACAGGCTTTTTCGGTACTATGATATATGTATGTTCTAAATCAAAAAATAGAAACAAGCTTAACGTAGAACCAGACCTGAGAATGAATCCTTCGAATATAGAGCAGGGTTCGCATAATGTCACTCACGAATGCTCATTCCTTACTTACTTTTTCTCACTCATGCGAATTCTGTTTTGTGATTTCTCGTGAGCTAGAGTTGTTGTTGTGTCTATTTATCAAAGAGTAATTTTCATCAAATGAGGTAAGCAATGAGAGTTTTCCCTTGATGTTTTCAATTGAAGTGAATGACACTTTGACAAATACATACAATAACAACTCTAGCTCACGAGGAAGCACAAAATAGAATTCGCATGAGTGAGCAAAAGTAAGTAAAGAGCATTCGTGAGTGATATTTTGCATACCCTGTAAGAAAATTTTTTTTTCTAACAATACATACTTATACTTATTTTTAAATATTATTCTTACTAATACTTACTTTTCAGTGTTCTTTAAAAAAAATATACTTATTTTACATTAACATGAGTTGGTAGCATTAGTTATGACCAGGCCTCAGAATGTTAAGCATTTGCTTAGACTTGCTTATTTTACATATTTCTCGTTATATTGCATTTTACGGCAATAATGCTTAAATCAGCATATGTGCTCATTTTTTGCATTTGACAACACTTCTTCGATGCATATCAAGGCTGTATCTGTCATGCATTTGTTCCGAAAACAGCCTCTTATGAAATTTGAACTTAACGAAGGTTTTGAAAACCGAGTAAAAATTCACATTATTTAAAAAAAAAAATAGACACTGACGTCAGAGTTACAAAGTCGTACAGAAGCAATACCCTGCCTTCTCAAAATAAAATTATGTGCCTAAGATCGAAAAGTTTTTTTTTTTTGGTCAGCAATATTAAAAAATCCTGAAATGATAAGAAACTAAATTTTTTTGTGTTAATTTCACAAAATCGTCGAATTCCCGGCTCTTTCAAAAATTTATGAATTACTCCCAGGCTCCTGGCTTTGACATGACTTTCCCGGCCTGGTCGGGTCAGTCCCGGTCACTTGCTAACCATGACTGACATACATTCATTCAACTAAACTTTCTAAATTAGAACTGTTTTTTTAAATTTTGTAGTACACACATCTTTAGGTAAGGTATTTTCTTTATGAAAATTTTGATTTTCATTCCTAAGGTATAAATTCTGAACAGATCAATGTTTTTTTTTGCTATATTTTGTGTTTTTTAAGGCATATTTGCGTGCATATTTTGTACTTTTTTGGAGAATATTTAAGCGCTTAAAATTAGTTTTTTCGAGCTTAATTTTCTGAGCCCAGGTTATGACCCTTATGTAGAGCGGATTTAATTTGGAACCTCAGCAGGTAGCCATAAAAAAAATCTGCTTAGTAGGCTACGATACACATTTTAGAACTAAGCGTTTATATCCTTCTAATTTTTCTAAATTTCATTGTTATGAAGTTAAATAGTAATTAATACTACGATCAATGATGGCATTTGGGTTTTGTGCAAATGTACTGAATCCAGACTGGGAATGTACTTTTGGACAAATGTACTTTTCTGTCAGAATTGTTTCCAATAACTACTTGTCTCAGAGATCGTGTTCAACATCGTGTTAAGAGAGGAGATCAGTTTGAATGTCTTACATTTTTGTATACGCATTTCAACGAAATGTGCTTAAGTGAGCTCGTATCATCAGTCTGGTATTTTTCTGGCATCACTCTTAAGTCTCATCGAGCCCATCAAATGTGCATCAAAAACTGTAACCTTATGAATTAAATGGAGCGCAATGAATTACTTAGGGAGCGCCCTGCAAGTCTTTTCTCAACATCTGTGACATCAGTAAATTTAAGGAAAGCGTTCAACGATATTACTCCATCGATTCCGAATCAGGGATGACATTTTCGGAACATTTGTACTTTTTTCGGTACATTTGCATCCTGAAAAATCGTCGTCAGTACATTCGACAAGTTTTCAGTACATTCGGTACATTTTCAGTACATTTGGCGAATTTTCAGTACATTTTCGATACACTTGGAAAATTTATAATAATTACCTTTTTTTAGTAGGTAAATGAAAATAAAATAATTCCAGATAGTAAATCGCAATGTGTATGTGGACATTTCGTAATTTAATGTGTAATATATGTACATTGTACATATCTCATTTGCATTGGCAAAAGTGAGGACCTTTTTTTTTTTTAGTAATTTATAGAAAAATTTTCTAAATTTTAATAAAATTGGGTGTTCAAGACCAAAAAAAGTACATTCAGCCTCTAAAAAGTACATTTCAAGTCACGATTCAGTATATTTTCACAAAACCCAAATGCCATCACTGTTCGCAATCCCTCTGACCGTTTTCGTTCTCCTTCAAACCAACACACTGCATTAGGCCACATTCACAGTGCGCGCTATAAGCGAAGATTGGCGTGAAGCGAAGCTAGTCAATGCTATAATATGCTAGTTCCATTCAGAGTGGAAGCGTTTGGCAAAGCGAGTTGCGAAGAAATTTCGTACAATCACTGCAGCGTAAATTCCTTGCTTGATCTTTTTTCTCCTTTTTTCTTTCACATTCTTTTGTTTACTACTGACCTTTTTTCTCTTTTTTTCTTTCACATTCTTTCTTTACTTCTATCGCTGCTTGGCCTCTCCTTCGTTTTTTGTTTTTTTTTTTCATTAGCAAGTGAAATGAAAATAAATAAAAAACAGTGACGTGAAACAAAAAACGTTGAGCGCTGCTTTGGCTCTGCTCTCATTTTTCTTTACATTTATGTGATGTTTGATCACATACGCATAAATTTCTTTCATTCTTTCTTTCCCTTTTGTTTATGTTTTTGCAAATGAAATGAACAAAAACGGTGATGAAACAACAGCCGACACTGACCACAGCTTTGGCTCTGCTTCCATTTTTCCTAATCAAAACAACGGAAAATAGTTTTGCTCTTTACCTACACGGAAAAAAAGAAATTCGAAATTATTGTAAATATTAATCAAAATTTAAGAAAAATTAGTAGGTAATTTAGTTATTTAGAAACGGTTCGAGTGTCTATTAAAAATTACTAAGCGTAATATAAAAATTGCATCTAAGCAGGTATTAATTTTTCGAATGCAAGTTTTTAATTTTTACAAAGTAGATATTAAAATTTCTGCAATAATTTATTATATTTTAAAAGGACTCTACTATTTTTTAAAAAGTACATTATAAAGTTTTTATGATGAAATAAGAACTGAAATTGATTTTTAAAATTTTTTACATCAGTTATGTAATCTTTTAATTTTGTATTGAATCGAATCATAAGTGGGGTTATTAAACTCTACAATAGAGTTTTGGCTCTTTAGAGCTAATGCTAGTTATACTAGTCTTCTGCTAGGAAGACTCATCAGTAATGTGTTGAACAAAATTGGGACGGCCATCGAGTTTCCGTTGCCGCTTTCTCGACGCCGTCTCAATTCTGTTCTAAGCCAATTAGTAAGAGTTTGGCAAGCCTTATATATTTATTTTTTTGCATAAACATGTTTAGAGCTCAAACAAATTAAAAATAAAAGAGAAATAAAATTCAATATAATAAAAATTACTAATCTTGAAATAATTTTTCTTTAACTACTTGAAAGTAGTCAGTTATTAAAGCTGAACTGATGAGTAAAAATAAATTATTTAATATTTAAATTATAAAGCGGGAATCATATATTACAATATGAAATGTGTAAAAATTCTAATGTCGCAATTTATTAAAATTTAATAAATTCTTTGTAAAATTTCAAAGTTTTTAGGTGATAATTAAAATGAAGAAAATAATTTTTAATATGCACTTATTGAAAAATGTAAAATGAAAATAATTAGAAACTAGAATAAAATTTTTCATAATGATTTTTTATTTATTACTATAAAATAGTAAAATTTGTTTTCAGATTTTGATTTTTATAATCTCCTATTAATTTTTAATAAAATTTGAGCTGGTGTTTTTTCCGTGTATCAAATTTCTTTGTTGCACGAAAAAAGAAAAAAAAACTTTGGTATTAGCGCCTGCGACTCTATAAAAACGCTTTATCGCTGAAGTTCTAGCATCGCTTTGCTCTCACTTTGAAGACTTCGCGCTATTTGCATACGAATACCCATACACTGTTTCATCGCTTCACGCCAATCTTTGCTTATAGCGCCCACTGTGAATGTGGCCTTACACTTATAAGGGGCATCCTATTTCTGGCCACTGAACATTGACCAGCTTTCCAAGCTTCCTCAGCAAGAAGGATTTATGATGTTGAAAAAAAATTTGAATTTTGCGTAATAAAATATTTCTTTTTGGGTTTCTAATTTTCTGAACGAAGAACTTTTCTACAGAGACGTCTTTTTTGGGATAAGCATAAAAATATGTTTTTATTTCGATTCAGTTTCGCCCAACACGCCTTATAAGCAACTCTACATAGCGTGGTGCAATCATTCTGCCTCGCAGTCGCCATAATTGCAACTGGAGCGACGTAGCAACTACGCGTCATTTTGTATAAAAATTCAAAGCTGCATTTAATAATGACGCGCTTGTGCGTCAGTATTGTATCTGTGTGTATGCATAAACGCTGAATTTTTCTGCTGTTGTTATAGAATATTATTGTGTGCGTTTTTAAGTTCGTTGTTGTTGGAGAAGCTCAGGTTTAAAATTTTTTTGCAATTAACTACAAACGCAAATTTATGCGCAGCATTTTTGGCATACCGCTCTTTTTAATGTTTTAAATATAAAGCAGAAATAATGCATTCACGTACACATATGTGTTCATACATACCTATGTATTTATGTAGATGCACTTATATACATACAAGCATGTGTAGACAATTATAAAAAGGGATGCACTTTCCCGCACAACATTTTAATTATAACAATAAAAAAAGGGGAGAAAGTGGAGGACATATTTTCATAAGGGCTGCAGAAAGCCACAGCAATATATAATTAAATTTTTTGGATTTCAATAATATTCGGACTCAACTACCCTTTAAGGAACTTCGCCTAGCTTTTATCAACCCATCTACTCCGTTGGTTTCGCAAGAACTACAGCGGTCTATAGCTTAGTGCTGGAACTCAACGAGGCGCAAGTTTTCGTTAGACTGAAGAAACTCAATTAAATATCACTGCATGCCTTGAGAGAAAAAAATGTTGGAAAAATTGTTACAAAGTTTTTGCTGGAAAAACGGTGAGACCAGGACTTAAAGCTACTAGTACACTGGAGGAAAAAAAAAACGATTTTTTTAAACAAACGGCTGGTTAATTTATTTTTTTGTGTTCAATATTTTTAAAAAGGAAATTTATAAATTTAACAGGAAATAACTACAACGCTGGTAAACATTGAGTTTTTTTTATAAAAATGTAGTACCTAAATTTGATGTATATATACAATTCTAAAAGAAAAAAGTAATAACGAATCATATGATTTTTTCATTAATAAACACCCCAATCTTAGTGATTGTGAGTTTGAACCTAACTCGAAAAATTTATGTGTACAATTAACCCTGCATTACTCTCGTCTTTTTCGTAACGCCATTACTAACGTGGGTGTAATCCACCCATACTTTAAAATGATCATATATCTAAAATTTGTTCCTGAAATCATTAAATTTTATTTTTATAAGTAAAAACACTTATTTTACTGTTATTTATTCAAAAGTTTATTATTTTAATTTAGATAATTTCAGTGGGAAAAAAAAATATATATTATCATTACATTTTTCACATAAAAAAAAATAAAAAAGTAAGGGTTTCATATAAAATTATGGCAAAATTCCATTTAATACTCCAACGTCTTGAAAGTAGTCAATTATTAAAGCTGAGCTGACGAGTAAAAATAAATTATTTAATATTTTTTTAACTTTCGGTGCAAATTTTTCAAGTAAAATCGATTCAAAGTCCTCGCACTATCAAACATGAAAAATTCAATAATTTAAGTTTATTATTATATATTAACTGAAATGATCTTAATTAAAAAATAAACTTTTGAGTTGCATAGTAAATAAGTGTTTTTACTTATAAAAATAAGATTTTATGATTTAAGGACCTAATTTCATAAATGTGCTTATTTTAAAGTATGGGTGGATTACACCCACGTCAGTAATGGCGTTACAAATGGCGTCAATAATCCAGGGTTGAATCTTGAAACAATAACGGCAACTTGGCCTGCTCTCTTTTGTAGTTGGACATTCTTTTGTAACCAAAAACTTTTTATACTGCGTAAATATTTTTTACTAAAAACACAATTTCATCTAAAAACCGTATACTGACGTGGGTGTAGTACACCCAAAATAAGTGTCACACGATTACACTTGTGGGTGTAAAACACCCAGACACTTTTTTAAATGAGGAGTGTTTACACTTTAATCAGCTAAATACTTCTGAAACTTATTTCAAAATATATGGAAATACGTAAATTTTGAATAAATTTGGGGTACAGGTTCATTGCACTTGGGTATCATAAAAACTTAGCCTAATTTTTTAACTTGTGGGTGGATTCCACCCTGCGAAAGTAATCCAGGGTTAAGCTCTTTTGAGTTTCAGGTAATTGATGAGTTTAATGTATTAAAAAGTGTAATGAATATCAAGTCAAATGCTGTAGGAGAAGATGAAATTTCTGTTAAGTTTCTTAAACTAATTTAGCTATATGTACTTAGGCCTATAACTCATATAATAAATCACTGTAACATGCGCTTTCCAAAAATGTAGAAGGTAGCTGTTGTACCAGTTTCAAAGAAACCATCTGCCTCCATAGCTAGTGACTTAAGGCCAATAAGCATTTTGCCGGTGCTGTCCAAGGTATGTATGGCGTTTTTGTCTGAAGAAATTACTCAATCAGATATGATCTAGAAAGCTGAAATTTTGGGAGTATTCCCTTCGTTTCCAATGCTAAAACATAGGCTAAAATGCTCACAAATTTAAAAAAAAAACTTCCCTTTGGGTGTATTTTGTCCGCATTTTCAGCTGACGAAAAATGTGAATGTAGTTTGACAACAGTGGGTGACATCTCCCATACAAATTAAATACCTAAAACCCTATATCTTTGCACCTAAGGCAGACTTTTTCTACATTTTAGCAAGTCGCTTTTTTCGTCAAATTTCAACGAAATCAGACATAAACTCTGTCCGCGCCGTTTACAGGTTTGTGATAGGAAGGTAAAATATTGAGACAACTATTTTTATTCCTCAAGCTAAAATAAAGGCAAAAAGAAAATAAAATCCATCTCCAAAAGTTTGAAAAGAAACACCCTAATGTACACATTTAAAAAAACGTTCGGCAGCATACCAAGAAATTGATAATCGTTTTAGTTTTCTTTGTCAGTTAACAACAATAGAATCTGGCGAGTCGACCAAAAAAATGCAAAGAATTTGCAGAATGTTATCATGAAGACATTAAAACATATGAGCTCAAAATAGAATGTTTTACGCCAATATTTAAAAAACTTAGCGAAGCAATCAGCGAACTTAAATATCTTAACCTTACATGACCTAATAAAGTCAGATAAATTAGAAGAAACTTTTCCAAAGTTGCTACAAGAATATTCTTTTGCCAAATGGTTACCAATTTATAGTAATAAATAAAAGATCATTATTAAAAATTCTATTCTAGTTTGTAATTATTTTCATTTTACATTTTTTAATAAGTGCATATTAAAAATTAATTTCTTCATTTTAATTATCACATAAAAACTATGACATTTTACAAGGATTTTATTAAATTTCAATAAATTGCGACATTAGAATTTTTACATATTTCATATTGAAATATATGATTCCAGCTTTATAATTTTTAAAAAGTACTTAGTAGTACGTAGTACGTATTTTCGAAGCAGAGCCTCCCAGTGGGCTAATATGCTCTATTTGAGCTCGTGGATGGACTCATACTGCCGGTTTTCTGCATACACCTGTCGAGCCAAACAACCTCAGCAGTTTTCAATAATATTTAGGTCAGGAAAACGCTCTGGCCATCCTAGAAGATTCAAGTTCTTGTCCCGAAAAAACTTTTTTTCTATTTTTGCTGAATGAATCCTGCATTATCCTGCTGAAATATCATGGTATCACTGGTTTATTGCTGCCTACGTAGAACTACTTCACTTCCGATTAAGTTTAAGTAGTCCACGGTTTTCATTTCTGAGTCACAAACTTTCTTTCGGGACTTCCGATTCCAGCCCATATATTGACCCTATTATGATATGGGCTGCTATCGGATTCCAAGGAAAATCCGAAATAAAGTTTGTGTCATCAAAAATGAAAAGCGTAGACTACTTAAGCTTAATCGGAAGTGAAGTAGTTCTACGTAGGCAGCAATAACCCAGTGATACCATGATATTTCAGCAGGATAATGCAGGATTCAATCAGCAAAAATTAAAAAAATTTTTTCCGGCACAACAAATTGAATCTTCTAGAGTGGCCAGCGCGTTTTCCTGACTTAAATATTATTGAAAACTGCTGAGGTTGTTTGGCTCGACAGATGTATGCTGAAAATCGGCAGAATGAGTCCATCCACGAGCTCAATTAGAGCATATTAGCCCACTGGGAGGCTCTTCTTCGAAAATACGTTAAAAAGCTACTTAAATCCTTACAAATGCGAATGACTGAAGTGGTAGAGAATAAAGGAGGATCCACCCATTATTAAAATAATGTTTTACTTTTATTATTTTAAAACAGTTAAAACGAATTTAAGTTACAAACATTTTGTGCTATCGTTTTGTCGCACCTTAAAATTAAGGTTTTTGTTTTAATTCTAAAATGCATTAATTTGAGGCGCTCAGTTTCAAAACCGGCCAAGTGCCTTTTTCTTACTTTTGAAAAAACAACGAAAAACGTTTATCTTCATCTATGTTCATTGAAAAATTAAAAAGTATTTCCCACATAATAGCTTATAGAATTTCTTACTCAAAACACGTCAGATCAGACTTTTCTAGTTTCATCTGCCGATGTTTTTGAGGAAACAATTTTGCACTTGGCCGGTTTTGATCCATGGAACATGCACTTGGCCGGTTTTGAAACAGAATTCAGCAAGATTTGTTTGAAAAAAATGTACTTGGCCGGTTTTGATACCAAGGTACTGCACTTGGCCGGTTTTGAAACCAAGGTACTGCACTTGGCCGGTTTTGATACCAAAGTACTGCACTTGGCCGGTTTTGATACGAAAGTACTGCACTTGGCCGGTTTTGATACCAAGGTACTGCACTTGGCTGGTTTTGATACCAAAGTACTGCACTTGGCCGGTTTCGATACGAAAGTACTGCACTTGGCCGGTTTTGATACCAAAGTACTGCACTTGGCCGGTTTTGAATACAATTCAATTGAAATAATATGTAAATGTGAGAAATATTGTAGGAGTCACCGAGGTGAGTGAAAATTGCGATTTTGTAGTTAGCGTGCGATTTTTAACGAATTCCACTATAACACCTATAGGTCACGTTAGTGCAAACTCTTATCGCACATAACTACGTTTTGCGGTGCGTGCGATTTTTTAATTTTATTGCTTTAAGGGTATTTTCCTCGTTCTTTGGAGTATCCCTGAGGTAGTGACTCCATAAGTGACTACTCGTCGAGGCGGTTCACTCCCAGTCACTTTGGGTCACTTGGAGTCACCAAGGTGAGTGAAAATTGTAATTTTGTGGTATAACACCTATAGCCACGTTTGTACAAGAATTTATCGCAAATAAGTTACGTTTTGTGGTGCGTGCGATTTTTGAATTTAATGTAACAAAATCAGCAAAAATAAAAATAAAATCGTAATGAGTAACGCGGTGAGAGATTATTAATTAATAATTAATTTTATTAAAATTAATTATTTTAATTTTTGTTCTGTAACACCGTTACTCATCGCTACGGAACTACGGAATGTAACTATACTTAGGGGACGTCCATTAATTACGTGAGGTGTTTTTTTTTAAATTCGTATTCCCCCCTCCCCTTGGTGAGATCTGGCGGGACCCCACCCCTCCCTCTCGTGAGATTGAAATTATAGTTTTTAATGTAAATTCTATGCATTAAGAAGTTAACGTGAGATTTTCCTTGACCCCCTCCTCCCCCTTGGTGAGATTTTGCCGGGCCCCCTCCCCCTCTATTTTGACTCACGTAATTAATGGACGTCCCCTTACCTAATGAAAGTTCTTATGTGCAGTTATATTGTACAAGCCATATGCATCCAGTACATAAAAAATTTTTGTATTTTTTAATACTTATGTATGTAATGAATTTTAGGAAAAATGTTCCTTAATTTATAAATTACTTGATAATGAAACCGCGTTTGTTAAGTATCGCGTATCATAAGGCTTTACAGTACATAGTTGAGCACGTGTTCTACAATGTTCATATGCATACATATTCTGATACGAAGTAAGCCGACAAGAAAAAACCGATCATGCTAAGTGTTGTCATGGAATCTTTTTGTTACTTTCTTCCTTATTTATAATTTTCGCTTGCACAGAATCTTCTACAAGGGTTGATTTTTCAATCGATGACAACACGGATCTGTCGTGTGCATGTGTGTTGTCTTTTTTGTTTGCGCTGTACACAAACGTAAAAACGTACATTGGTACGTTAGATTCTTTGATCTCTTTTATGCGTTTACGAAAACAAATGTGCAGCAATCGACAGTCAGCACTTTTTAGGCCAGTTTTCGCAGCATTTCAGAAAATACTTTTAAGCAGCATGCTGTCGAAGTATTCAATGCTGCTGAAGTAATCGGTAGCAAATTCTGTGAACAGCAATTAGCATTTTGCAGCACAGTATGTCACAGCAAAAGTTTTTTGTTGCAATGATCAGCATTAAGCAAAGTATAAGAAATTGCTGCAGCAATTTAAACCCTGAAGAAATGATAGCATAAATTTTTGAGGAGTCAGTTGAAATTCCTCCACTTCCGGTAACGTATCCTAAATAGTTAACTTTTCTAACGCAGAATTGACTCTTACTGATATTAAATGTTAGATTAGAATTTTTGAATTGCTCAGCGATTTTTATTAAAACGGATAAATGGGATTCAAAGTTTTCGGAAACAATGCACAGATCATCCAAGTAACCGAATACGCAATGGCGAAGCTCTGGAGGAATGATTTCATCCATGAGCCTGCACATAGTGGATGGAGCATTACACAGTCCAAACGGCATGACCACAAAATGATATAAAGGTCGACCGGGAACTGAGAACGCAGTTTTATGCCTAATTCAATCAGCCAATATGCATCCTTTAAGTCAAGCTTAGTAATAAGATTGGCTTTAGGTAACCTAGCAAAAATTCCTTTTATGCTTTGTAAAGGATATGCATCCTTCTTCGTTACTTCGTTGAGTTTTCTGGCGTCTAGGCAAAGACGTACTTTTCCAGGCTTTACCACCAAACGCATAGGCGAACTCCATGGACTGCAGGACGGCTCAATGACTCCAAGGTCAAGCATACGGTCAATTTCCTGGAACATTAATTTTTCCACATTTGGGCTCACAGGATAAAACCTTTGCTTGACTGGTTTAGAGTCACCAACGTCAATGCTGTGCCTTATAAGAGAAGTACGGCCTAAGCCCTGAGTTTCAAAAGGTTGAAACATAGTCTTTATCATCTCGAGTTGTTGTTTTTGCAATTCATTTAAAGGATAATTGTTAATGGAAGCATCGGAAACAGAAGCATCTGGTTCAAAAGAAATGAAACTAATCAATCCTGGCGCTAAACTTAAAATTTGCCAAAAGTCAACACGATTTGCTAGCGACGGGATAATAAAAAGTTTCATTGATTTTTTCATGCCTTTATACTCAACATCAACTTGTAGATAGCCGAAAACAGAGTGTGGCTTACCATCAGCGGTTTTAGGATGAGATTTTATTGAATGAAATTCTGAAAATTGGGAAAAATCAGTATTAGCTAATGCCGAACCTATGCAGCTTACATTAGCTCCAGTATCAAGGAGACCTAGCTCTGAAAACTTTAAAAATTTCACCTCAGCATAAAAACGCTTATCTGAGTGATTATTGAAAACAGCGGAAAGCAATAACTTTCGTGTGGGCTTAATTTCTTTGAAATATTTTTGTATACGCAAAGTATTTCTTTTTGTTTGCAATTTTGGTTTTTCGTTAAAAATTCTACTTCGAACTTCAATGTAATTCCGTAATCTTTCATGATACGGCCGTAAATGTAAAGGAAAAGTATCGTAACTAAAACTATCTAAATTTTTAAATTCATTTCATTCATTTTTATTTATTATTTTTTTTATTATTCTTGGAAAATTGATTTAGAAAAATATCTGACTTAGTATCTACTGAGCTACCGGTAATTCAGTATTTAAAAATAAGCTTTCTGTTATGATTTTGGGTACATTCTTGGGGTTTTGAATGCACCCCTCACTTGGTTTTCCAAACGGTTGTAAGTACACTTTAGATATTGTGGCTTGTAAATTTCAGGTTCACCACAGCAAGATTGTTTTGACAGCAAAGCAATCCTGCCAGTGCTGACCTTCGACTCCACAATTCCAGCATTTGGAATTCACTTGCTGCACAGCAGCGACATTTGTATCATGTTCAATATCTACAGTGTCATCTTCGATGGCAAGAGCAACTTCTTCAATGGCGGATATGTTGCGGCGAACGTTTGCGTTCGGAAAATTTCGTGGTATTTGAGAACGTCGAAAATGATCATCGCCAGTAAATTTTCTCTCATCTGACAACATTGATAGGTACAAATTAAAGTTATTATTCAAATGAATAGAAGTAAGCGATGTAATCCGATAAATAAATTCTTCGACTGTCAGTCCATCAGCAGACCCGTCGTATTTAACATTCCAATTTTGGAGAATATTAGTTACTTTTTCAGAACTTAAGTGAACAAAATTAACAGAGTTTGCATGACGTGCTTGAGGCTGATGTCTATAACGTCGATCAACCGAAGGCGAACGATTATTTTGGTTTATATTTAAACCAGCTTACATACGAGAAACACTTTGCTCTACCATTACTGCAACTCGATCATAATCAAAATTGCTTTCGTTATTACCTGTGCGAGCATTTTCGACATTACGGGGCGTATTAGGGACATTATTAGAATTACTCGCCTGCAGGACGTTAATATCTATTAATGGCATCGAAAGATTAGGTGTAATTGCTCTATTATCATTATTATTGTTGTTGGTGTTATTTAAATCAGGAAGAGAATGAGCACTCACACTTTTTTTTTGTAATTGATATGTTTCGAGAGCGATTTTGCTTTCGAATCGTAATATTTATAGGGGCACAATCTCTAATGTGAGTGAGCCTACGACAGCATGGACATTCATGATCATCTATCAACCATCTTTCAATGCACGCTTTGTGGTAACAATGATTACAAGGGGTAATCAAACACTCATCAGTATCTGTCATGCTATGTTGGCATATAACGCAACGACATTCAGCCGTAACTGCTGATAAAGCCGAAGGAGTATTTTCTGTGCTCCGTACAACCGACATGTTTAATAAAAAAAAATCCGGTGCAAAATTGTATCAAAGCAAAAAAATAGATATCCAAATTGGAAGTATTAAAAGTTGGAATCAATTTAAGAAAAAGCAAAAAATTAACAAAAATCAAATCAAAACAAAAAGAAATAAAAGTAATAAATTCACTTTTTAAAGAAAAAATTAATTTGATAAATTATAATCAATCGATACAAAAAAAAAAATTCGTTTCCTATAATGGCGTTTTCAGGAGAGTAAAATTTGGTAACACAAAAAAATTTATCTAATCATATTGAGAGGTATAGGAATCAAAAACTGTCCTATTGCAAAATTAACCTCAGTGATGCATTAAAAATCAGAATTTAAGTAGAAATATGTAGAAGCAATGTAAATGAATGTTGATTTGAAAAGGCAGATAGAAATGTAAATTACTAGACAGCAATTTTTCAAGTGGTCAAACATCCGGAACAGGTGCCAGTTATCTGAAGATCCAACAAGAAAATCGAAAACTAATAAATTATTTTGAATTTTTACAAAAAAAAACTAAGTGAAGATAAGGAGACGTTTAACCTGCGGTCGACATAACCGAAATCTAGCCAATTATTCGAAAAAATCCAGCAAGAAACCGAGTCACGCTTTCTTTTACATAGCAAATTTTTAATTTTACAAATTTTTAATTTTACAAAAGAACTAATGCAACGTTATCATCTCTGGAACGAAGGTATTTAAATTTTGTCACTATAACCCAAATATCATTCACAAATGAAGCGGTCAAAGCACTCGAAATCGGAATCAAGTGTTTGAAAATCCAATCTCCATAGTGGTATGCACCATAGCCAGAGTAAAACACAAATTTTTATTTTTGAAAACTATGAATGAAATCTACAAAAAAACGGAAATTTTAGAACCAAACAAGACAGCTTTTTTTTAAAGATTCAAAAACGTTTCAACTGAAACTTTCAGTTGACAACTGAACTTGCTTAGCCCCACGTTGGGCGCCAAAAATGTAAACGTAGTGTGAATGGGGGTTAAGTTTTTCAAGTGAAAAAGTATTGCGTTGGTCAACTAGTAAAGCCGAGTGGGACTCGTCTATTTGGGCTAGCGGTCAGTGGCTGGGGAGGTTCTTGGCTCTACTAGATACCAGTCACCACTACAACATTTTATTTTTACAGAGTCCCTGTCTAAATAAAAATAATAATTCAAAAAAGCCAAAAAAAGACTAAAGACCGGTATACTATTAATGAAAATGGAACTCAGGTATAAATCTCCCTCTCAATATGTTTACGATTTGCATATCTTTAAATAGAGTGCTGATATGCTCGCTAGCAACCCATCCCTACCAATGATCTTTCTTGGCAAAACTATCTGAAAGATCCCACTGCGAAACTATACTACCAAATTTACACCTTCATGCCACAGAAAACGAAAATATAAAAAATTAGCAATTCATTTTAAGATACTAGATTTCTTTTAAGTAGATATTTTATTAAATATTCCGTTAACACAAATTAATTTTCACTTATAAAATCTAAATTCAAGTTTTCTCATATTCACATTTTAGTATATGTATTTGTAGCAAAATTTAAATTTAGTACTAGTTATAAAATTATATTTGAAAAATTTCTGGGTATGAGTAGATAAATAGGTAGGTAAATAAACAAAATTAAGAAATATAAATTAATTATTTCATTATCATCTGATAGCACTAATTTAACTTTACTGTAGTTTCAATATCAATTAAAAATTTTAGCCACAATTAAAATGCACTTTGCATATCAAAAATTTCAGAAAACTGATGATCAAAACAAATATAGAAATCAAAAACAAAATTTACATTCCGCAATAAAGAGAGAGGAGCTAGTTAAATTTACAAAAGAAGTTAAAATAAACTAAGTAGAACATATTAAACCATTGCAAGGAATGATTGGAAGTGAAACTTTGAGAACTCAGCTTATCTATCCAGACATGCGCAATATAATGGTCAAAGCAAAAGATGAAAAAATTGTAAAACCAAACTTACATACAAATCCACAAACAGCATGCTGAAAGGCCTTCCATCGTTTTGCTGCGAAGATGCTGTGGGTGATGAAAAATAGCAAAAATATGATCAACACTCAACCATACGTTTGCAGAAACTGCAGATCGTATTCAGCGTATGATTGTTGTTGTTGTAATTACCGCGTTATGTTTTCGTCTTATGCTTAACAAGTGTCACTAAGCGCAAATTGATTTTATTAGTGCACGGTTAACTAACAATTTTTATGTCATGACTTTAATCCTAAAATTGCATGCTACTTTTATGTATTTTTCTTTATTAAATTTTAGATTTTCTGATTATTCTGATTATTCCTTTTAACCATTTGAACGAAATTTTTGATAGAAATGAAATAAAGTAGTTGAGTAGTTTAGTAGGAATAGAACAAAATAAAGAAGTTTAACTAATTTTCACCATTTACAAATTTGGAAGCCAGGCCCGTGCGCAGAAATCATCCTTGGGGGGGAGTTTTAACCCAGCAATTCCAGAAAAAAAAATTTTTTCCTGCGATTTTGGAAAATTTACTAAAAAACAATGAATTTTTCCAAAAAAAAATTTGATTTTGTTCATTGAAAATATTTACACGAAATTCAAAAATGTCATCACCGACTACCTTGGTTGTTGGTAAAAAATCTATAGAGCTCAAACATTGAATGAAATTTCATACGATGGGTATTGCTGGGTTAACTCGGATATTTCGTGTCAGGTTATAAAGTTCGTAAAAAAAGTGTTTTTGACTACAAAGCATACAAAAAAGACAAAAATACAAAAATTGTTTTATGAATATAAAGGGTGTTTTTTTTAGAGGTATACAACTTCGAATTGAAATAAAACACAAGAAAATCGTTTTAATGTCCATCAATTTGGCTTTATTGGAAGGATAATTTTATGCCATTAATGTTTAAATATGATTTCGGGCATGTGGCCGCCGCGGCTGGCTCGAATAAAGCCAATTCTAGAGGTCCAATTTTCAACCACTTTTTCGAGCATATGGGGCCGTATGTCGGCAATAACGCCACGAATGTTGGCTTCCAAGTCCCCTAACGTTTCTGGTTTGTTGGCGTAGACGAGCGACTTCACATATCCCCAAAGAAAATAATCCAATGGTGTCAAATCACACGATCTTGGTGGCCAATTGACAGGTCCATTCCGCGAAATTATGCGCTCATCGAATGTTTCCTTCAATAAATCGATTGTGACGCGCACTGTGTGGCATGTAGCGCCGTCTTGTTGGAACCACAACTCATCCACATTCATGCCATCCAATTCGGGAACAAAATAGTCGGTTATCATGGCTCTATACCGGTCTCCATTAACGGTAACTGACTCTCCAGCATTATTTCGGAAGAAGTATGGCCCAATGACTCCACCAGCCCATAGAGCACACCAAACAGTCAGTTTTTGTGGATGTAATGGCGTCTCAAGAGTCTCATGTGGATTCTCTTCACTCCAAATGCGGCAATTTTGCTTGTTGACGTAGCCATTCAACCAAAAATGAGCCTCATCACTGAACAAAATTTTGCGAAGAAAATCAGCATTGAGATCAATCTCATTTTCGGCCCATACACCAAAACAACGACGCATTGCATGGTCTCGCGGCTTTAATTCTTGCACAAGCTGGATCTTGTAAGGTCGGAAGCCAAGATCTTTGCGCAAAATCTTCCATAAAGTTGATGGACAAAGCTCCAATTGCTGTGCACGGTGGCGAATCGATTCATTCGGGTCCTCTTCAACATTTTGCTCTACAGCGGCAATTGTTTCTTCGGTGCGCACTGTTCGACGTCTCTGCGGATGCGTATTATCACATAGAGTAAACGTAGTGCGAAAACGATCCATGGTTAACCGAATTAATTGCTCTGATGGACGATTATGTCGACCATAAAATGGACGGAGCTTGCGGTAAACTTCGCGAACTGAACCATTATTTTCGAAATAAATTTGCACGATTTGCAAGCGTTGTTCTTTTGTCAACCTGTTCATGATGAAATGGCAAACCAAACTGAATATAAATGACATTAGAGTTGCCAGATTTGACCACAAAATCCCAGTTTTATCTCTATTCGAAAAACAAACCTCTAAAAAAAACACCCTTTATGTGTATGTATGTATATATGCTTATGTGTGTATAGTATAAACATATGTACATATCGGCCATTCTTTTAATAACTGCACACTTTGTTTTTAGTACCTTTTTGAGCATTTTTTGAAACGAAATATCTCAAAAACTATAGGAGATCGGATAAAAATTACAAAATCTTTTTTGTTAGGAAATACTATAACTTTCTAAAAAAAATAAAAAGATTTAAATAATTTGTTGAAACATTAATTCTTTTATTTAAAAAAATTTTTCTCGAAACAACTATAATATAACATCTTGTTTATTTATAATTTTTTTTTTGAGATATTCCTCAATCAAACCTCAGAATGCAAGTACTTTCATATCAAAATTAACTTTGGAAAATATAAAATTCAAACCTTTTTCTATACTACATATGTGAGTTTTTTTTATTTTCATAAAATTTTTAATTTTTCGTAAGAGGCGCAAGTCTTCTTGGTTTTTCATTTAAGTAAGAACATATTGTCAATAAAAGTCTATATAAAAAAATTTTCAATGGGGGGTTAGAACCCCCAAAACCCCCACTTGCGCACGGGCCTGTTGGAAGCACTTTCTTCCAAATTTTCACGATATTTTAAGAACTGTAGATTTTAATTATTAATTCTGACCACCATATTTTGTTTTGTACTTTTAATGAATTTTTACATAAATTTTAACTAACCAAATTTTAGAAATTTAGCAAAACACTTTTGGAAAGAATAGTTTTTTTCTAGGAATTTCACCGGGATTTTTCGGTATAGTTTGCTCGGGAAACACTTTTTTTATTATTTAAGGGGAACTTAAGGGTATTTTTTTTTTTTATTTTTTAATTTTCTTTTTACCCAGACTTTTTTGCACTTAATTTTAAAAGTTCTTGCGACATTTTCGGCATTCTGATGATCAGCTTTTGTGCGCTAGCGCCGAGTGTGCAATCTAATACTGCAGACGGTGGTGATGTTGACGGCATGAGTAAGTAAACGGACTAATGATGAAATTGGAGCGCTGACGTCTTGTAAGCAAAGACGCAAAGAAATTTTAGCTGCTCCTCCAAAACAAAATGCGAAATAAATTCCCTTAGGCTCCCAAATAGAATATTGTTAGAAGAAAATTTATCGATACCAATATTCTTTAAAGGATTTGGTGCAGAGCCTGAATTATAAATTCAACTCGTGCATTCTAAATAATACGGAAAAGAAACAATAACTTTCAGAGAGGTTGCTAATAGGAAGTTTCATCAAAATATTTTTACCTAATCAGTTGATTACTTGAATTTAATGCGAAGATGAACTTTATAATCTTAGATTTTCCTGCTTATGATGATCGATCCGATCTTCTTTGAGGTCAACAAGGAAAGGAAGAGGATATTGCTTTTGTCGATCACCTAAGCAGTGTAATACTTATTTTACCAATAAAATTCTATTTTAGATGTTTGTACAATTGCTTTTAATCACTAAAGTCAAACTTTGCAAAATGGCTTGCTATAATTTTGCTGTAAAGGGTTATTTTCTATGATGGAGTTAAAGATAATATTTAACTAAATTCAAGAAAAAATATTGTTTTTCAAGTAAAAACAAATAAAAGGAAAAAGAAAAAGTTCACCAAAATAAGCAAATCCAAGAAAATCGAAAGTTAAGAATTCTTAAGCCATGGAAAAACAAATTTTATGAAAACTTTAAGATAAAAAAAATATATATATATTTTACTTAAATGGCTTGTTACAGTTCATTTTTTTAAATAAATTTGTGTATTAACACTCAGTAACTAAATACGTAAAATATATAACTAAGATTCTTTAATCTTTATAAAAAAATTTTGGTTTAAGTACTTAAATTTTTAAAAAACGCTTGAAAATAAGACAACATTTGGAAACTAGAATTGGCCACAACTTTTTTTTCTAATTTTCGAGCTTTGCCTGTATTGACTTCTGAATTTTTCTTTGTGGTTTTGGAAACAATCTTTAGCATTATAATTCGAATCATCTAACTTTTTTGGAACTTTTCTCCCCCAAGAGTTTTTTTTTAATTTTTAAAATTATTTTTTTTTATTAATGGTCGCTCTCGGGTAAAAAGGACCTAACTCATATTTTTGAAATTTCACAGGAGAAGGAAAGACTTAAAAACCTCAAATAAAGAAGTTTTTTTAAATGCGATTCCCAAATTTTTTAATGGGTCAGTTAGGGGAGGTTATAACGAAAACGTTAATGCGAGAAATTCCCCAAATGTCATTTCCATCAATGATTTTTTGAGTCTTGAATATTTCTACCAAAAATTGTCATTTTCGTCATATATCAAAAACGGCAGCACTTACACGAAATTTTGAGCCCTTGTGATTATCATTGTCATCATTTTCGAAACCGTTACAGAATTATGGACATAGGGGTTCTGTAACGAAACAAGTTTTGAAATTTTCTTATTTTATACCAATTGGTATAAAATTTCCTTTTACATAAATTCCTACCTGGTCACCCTATGATCCTATTAAACAGCATAGGAACAGTAGTATTTTTTGTGCAACTGAGTGGGCAAAATCATATGCTTAATTTTTTTTCAGTAATTGGTAGCTCTGTGTATTTAATAATTTCTGCTTAAATTGAACTAATGTCAGAAGTACCAACTTCGAACTTATGGTATGAAAAACTTGTACTTGCATCATTCTTTGATTTCGGCAATTCAATCTGTAAACACCTACCAGTAATATAAAAAAAATATTTAATTTCAACAAAGGAACAAAGATTCCTTAAGTGACACCTTTTCATCAATTTTTAATTCCGTTTATGCAAAGATTTTTTTTGAGAAAATATTGTCAATTTTTACTACCGTAAAAGTAAAACAAAAATCGGCAAATTTGCAAGTGAAACGTTAATAAATTTGTACTTGCAAGAGTTTTCATTGCGATAATTTTTATATTAAAATTTCGTTTAACAACAGTGCATGAATCTTTTACTAAGGTAAGATTTTTGTGCGCCAGCGAAATTAGCTTAAAATTAATTGACGTAAAAAAATTTCAGATTCATGCATTGATTTTTTATCCGAATCTACACGCCATTAAAAAGGGTCTCCTATTTTTGGAAATACTCCTATAATCACCCATTATCGGTAAATTCCGAAGAATTGTGCATCAGGGAGCATTAAAATTAGCCTCAGCTGCAAATCATCATATTCGAAGAAACTCCGAAAAATCTGTATAAGCAAGAAGTTACCTACCAACCATATATCGGCTGTGTTACCAACTCAGTCTACACGCAAGTTTTGTCGTATACGTTTAAGTCTCTAAAATCGCGATAAATTACTGCTAAATACCATAAGTAACTGACTTACATTTGTGCTTAGAAAAAACGTTCGTAAAATCTTTATACCTTTTGTGCAACAAATTAGAAAAATTGCATATTTGTAAAGTGTTAAATAAACTTTAAAATCATGAATCTTTACAAGTAAATCTTAATTTTTAAACAAAAAAATTAATATTTAATTCAGATTAAAATTAGTGTCCGTATAAAGATAAAAATTAAATTGTGAAAATAATGCATTAAAATCATAATGGAATGTGCAAGAAAATGTGTTTTATAAATTTAATTTAATTAATTAAAAAAAAAAAGAAAAAATACCAACAAAAAAATTATTTTTCAAAAAGTGAATTCGTCGAAAAGTTAAAAATATCCAAATAAAAGAAAAAAAAATGAAACAAATTTTTGTATTACAGATTTTCTTGCAAATTCTAATAAAAGTTTAATGTAAATTAAAATGCCAGTTAAATTTTAGTTAAAAATTAAGTTCTCATATTAAATCTAAAAATTTCTATAACCTAAGCCTTAAACTTCTCTACCGTGCATTAATATTAACATTTAGCTAAAAGCACAACAACAAAAAAAAACAACTCTACCAAGCAACAACATCGTGAAAGGCCTTACACCATGTTCTGGATACAAAGTGAGTTTGCTCTTGTTTATTTTTAATTATCTCTTTTAATTCACAACATTACATATCATAAATATTTAAACTCAGTGCGTGGGAGTAGCAAAAGCTTCGGATAACTCAAATTGAGGTCATGATCAGTAGATCACAAAACGAAGCTTTCGCTCACATTTAGTTTGACATTCTGTCATAATTTCTTTTTGGTAACTTATTTTCGTTTGTTTTGCTCTATTGCATTAGCTATTTACATGCAGAAAATTGCAAATTTACTTATGTACTTAAACTGCTGAGTTTAATTAATAATTTATATACTGATGCATCGAGCAAATAGTTTGATTTAAATTCAATGCAGCTAAAAGATAAATATTTTAGTTATGTTTTTTTTTGATTCTCTTCTCAATTTTTAATAAGAGAAAATATTTGAAATTATGGCAACAAATATTTTGAATTACCCAGGGTTAAAGAATGAAAGCTAATTTTTAAAAATTATATTTTTTTTATAAAGTTTAATCAATTTGGTATTAAACTGTTATTTCATTTTTGTAAAATTCATAATCTTATGTAGTTTCAAGATAATTATTTCATTATGAATTTTTCTTTAATAAATTTTTGAAGTGGAAAGTAACTTTAATCATGTGTTACTAATTTCGAACTTCTGGTGGTGCGAAGTAAATTTGATATTTTGTGGGATTCTTTAAAATAATTTCGTGCGCATAAAGGATCATTTGGTTGGGAGGGTAGCGATGCACATATCTCTATAACATCGGTGAGATATTGCGGTTTAACCCTTTGACGTCCGCTCCTGAACCGCGGGGAAATTTTAAAATCCGATACCGGATTCGTGTTCAGCGACCCCAAATTACTAAACAAAAGTGTTGCGAAAAAAAAAAATATTTTACCTGCAAAGGTGTGAAAAATCGTGGGACCTACATGTCCCAATGGTCGCCAACGGTAGAAATGTATGCGGCTGTTTTCAGAACTGAAACGTATTATATTACGCATGAACTTTTATTTATTTACTTAAATTCATGAAAAGGGCCGTCTATTAATTACGTGAGTCAAAATAGGGGGGAGGAGGTCCGGTAAAATCTCACCAAGGGGGAGGAGGGGGTTAAGGAAAACCTTACGTCAACTTTTTAATGCAGAGAATTTACATTATTATAGCATATAACAGATTGTATCATATCAATTCGGTTTGTTTGGCATCTCGACAATTAGTGTTGAACACAATAACATCGATTTAGAAGCTAAACACAACTGGGACGTGCGATTTAGCTTCTGTGTCATATCGGACCAAAAAATAGATTATGTTCTATTTCTCTGCGATAAATTTTGTAGTGTCAATTTTGTACTAACTATTAACGTATAGGAAATATCTGGACGATATCACACGTCCCAGTTGTGTTTAGCCTCTTATGCGTTGCAGGTATCACGACTGACTGAATGCGCAAGGATGAAACTCCCCGAATGATATTTGACACTTGTACGGCGCATGTTTCAAATCGAGGAATCCCGGGCATAGGAAATATATGATATTTAATATGCCTGCGTGCCAGTCAGAATTAGCGACAAAAAAAATGATTATAATCCAGGACTTATTTTAAAATTTATAATAATCTGCAAGAATATTAAAAAAGCTTTGAAATCCACTATTATACAAGTTTTTTAGTTCAAAAGCACATTTATATCTCACCAAGGGGAGGGGGGGGGGGTTCCAAATTTAAAAAAAAAAACTACTCACGTAATTAATGGACAGCCTCGAAATGAATGTTCAATGTAAATATCAAAAAGGTAAAGAAATTTCCTTTTGTTCCAAATAAATAACTTCGAATTTGATTTTTACCGTTGACGACCATTGGGACATAGAGATCCCAACAGATTGGGTGGTCGCGTAAGAGGCCAAAGTGAACTATCTTTTTTATTTTATATTTATTGGAAAGAAGAAGGTTGCCCGCAACGTGTTCAAGAATTTTAGAGCTTTAGCTCCACCCGCCTTTAAAATATTCCAGTATGAAAAAAGGGTAGAAAATGGACGAATATACTTATAAAATTAGGTACTTTCTGAAAGCCACATTAATTCTCTATTAAATAATACCTTGTTGACGAAAATCGATTCCATAGTTTTTCCAGGAAAAATAAGAAGGTAAAAGGGTCACCGGTGTCCAAATGGTCGTCAAAGAGTTAAATAGATGCACCGTTTAAGTTTCATTTAAATTTCAATTTCGGTCAAGTTGCAGTATTGTTTCAAAAATATTGGTTTATTTTGATTGGTTTTTTTTTCTTTTAAAGTGGTATTCAGGGACTCTACAATAAAATGTAAGGTATCTTATGCTTGGGTGATAGTAGAGTCAACGAACCCCCCAGCCGACTGTTTGCAATGGGTCCCGTCCCGGCCTACTACCCCATATCAGAAGCTTTAAGGGTTTTTCGACATAGATGTGTTTTTGTAGGCATCGTGTCTCGCTATTCATTTGGATACCCTGTGTGAGTGGGTTTGTGTGTTTAGGATATAGAATGTGTCCTTGCACCTGCCTATATTCATTCATAACTTACACACTGCTCAGTAAAATCACACGCAGCACTATAGTTCTTCAGGGCTCTGTTCTTGGTCTAATTTCATATTTGATATTCATCAATTCGCTCTTTTCCCTAGATTTCAAAAGTAAAATAAATGCATTTGCTGATGACATGGCATGTACTTTTACAAATAGTTCCTCGTTGAACCTTGCTGCATGATTTAGAATTATTGGGCCAGTGGTTTAAAATCCATAGGTTAGTCCTTAGTTATAAACTAGGATTATGCTTTTTAATGTCGCAGGCAAAGACTTTGGAGATTTTTATTTTCATAGTGGTGGATGTGAAAAATTTTCTTATTGCAGCGATGTTTGTTCTTCTTCTATGGGCTATCAAACCTTCGTTGAGAATCGTTCATATTGAATTTGTGAAATCGTTTAAGTACCTAGGCCTTCTTCTTGACTTTAAGATGTGTTGATCAGATCACACAAAAGCACTTAAAAAGTATTTCTTCACTGTAAATAGGCATCTTTATTTGTTAAAAAAATATTGCTGCCAACGTCTACATAAGTTTATATATTTTGGTGTTTTCCAATCTAAACTGGAATAAAGTATATCATGTTGGGGTGGCACTCCCAATATCAAGATGTAGCCGCTTTTAATATACTAAAAACACGCCATTCGGACGATTTGTAATCAATGTCACCGTACCCCTGTTTAGGAACTAAAATATTTTGCCACTAAAACATCACTACTATTTTAAGGTCTTAAGAATATTTTTCATTAAATCATTGTATATTCATTCTACCAACTACAATTTGAGAATTAATTTCTTTAGATTCATTCATTTATGTTAGAGAACTTTTATACAACAGTAGCTTCAAGACTTTACAATTAATTTAAGATCAATCCGCAAATTGTCACTGTTTCTCAAAAACGTAAAATTATGGCTGCTAACTTTAACTTTTTATGATGTCAATGCCTGAATCCTTGTTGTTGATTATTTAAAATGATAAAATGAAATGATGTAAGTGTGTAATCTTTCTTATATTTAATTACTTATGTTATTATTTTGCTATGACTTCACTCTAGTCTGCTAATGTAACTTTTAAACTTAATATCAACTGTTTTCGCTTCTAGTTCCTTGTGGACTGTAGATTTCAGTTATTTTCTTATTAAACATAAATCTCATTTGTTATTTTTGCCTGTTATAAATAGTTACCATTATGTATATTTAAATATTGTATTGTTGAAAAAATTAATAAATTATACTACTGCTAAATCGCGCAAGTACTTTGAAGTCTTAATTATTCTTCAAAAATATGTTCAAGCCATTGCCAGATTTTGTCCATTGTGTTGCATTGCTGGAAAAGTTACATCCGGTTCTGGTAACAAAATAAGATCTAAACAAATTTATTGGCCGTTTTATTTAAACTGCGCATAGCTTTGAGTGCAGTGAAAATTTTATTGAACTCAATTTTAACTTTTCCCGGATTACCGTGAAAAATTTATTTAACCCTTCACACAAATGTAAATTATCATTTGAATGCAAAATGAATGGACTTTTGGGGAGCAGAAAAATTTCATACTTGGAAAAATCAAAACATAATTGATATATTTATGTAAATACTTAGTATGTACATATGTGTATCCTCTTTTCCTGGAATCTAAGTCGATGCGAAAACAATGTAATTCCATATTCCCATTGTTGTTGTTTTTGTAGGTGTTGTTTTTGTTGTTGTTGCTGTATTGCAAATATTGCTTTTAATGAAAATTATTTATAATTATGTGGCATTATACATATACACATACATAATTTAAATACGTGCAATTGCCTATGTTTGTGTTATATGTCTTATATATGTATATGTGTGCACATATGTGCTTGTGTAATAAATATATAATTTAAATAAATAACAAATAAATAGCTACTTATGCGCAAATGCAATTGTATGTGTATAATTGTGCATATGAATGCAAGTGGGAGCGTATGTTTCCCAGTAAACAGTTTTGATCGCTGAAGAATCATATGTTCAGTGCTGCTAATAAATATAAACTCAAAGGTAATTTTGACTTATTTTTTTACTGATGAAATATTATGTTGAACCGATAATATAAAATAAACATTTGATTAATATTGAATGTTGAGAAAAAACATATTCATATTTAATTTTGTTTTTTAACAGTTATAAAGCAAAATTATAATATAAATATAAGCTGAAATACAATTTTAGCTTAAAATTTGGAAGATTTTCCCTTGTTTTTTATAACATGAAGTAGTCTTTTAGGAACACATTTAATTAGATTATTAAGGGTCGTATCAGCGACTCCGTTCCATGCAGACATAATCCTATCTTTCAAATCGCCGATATTTTCAATTGATCGTTGTTCTGGATCGTAAAATTTTCTGGAAACAATACCCCATAAGTTCTCGATTGGGTTTAGATCTGGATTTAAGGCTGGCCATGGAATAGTCTTGATTTAAAAGTCGCTAAACCAATTTTTAGTGGATAGTGCTCTATGAGGAGTAGGGTGTCTCATTTTTTTAAAGGTTCTTCAAATTCAAACTTTAAACCGAAATTCGATTAATTATAAAAAAAAAGTAGTTCATAAATTTTTTCAGATTTTTTTGAGGTCAGTTACCACTCGCCAATCGCCATTTTAATAAAAAAACTCGCTTAATACATTTTTTCCTTTATAATTTTTATTCATGACTTCTAAACATGATTTTTTCTTGTCTAAATATTAAAGAATAATAATATCTTTGGGTTAGGTATCGAAAAAAAGGTTTTTACCTATCTTCTAAGTGTGAAAATTGGAAGAAATGGACAAAAAATTGCCTAATATTTTTAAGTAAAAGAGCGAAAAAAGCAATTTGAAAATTTTAGGGTGTACCTTCGCGACCGCGCCAAGGCTGCCAGATTTTGATTTTCTTATTTTACTAGTACTAAATCAAGCACAGACAAAATTTTAGCTTTGTATCTAGTAGGTTGCTCAAAGTGGCTGCCAGCTCTCCTACTATATTGTAGTACAGTTAAACCTCCTACAACGCGGTGAATAGGTTCCTGAAAAACTCCGCGTTGTAGGAAATCGCCTTGTAGGAGACTCTAACTCCATACAAAAATCAGAGTTTGGTTCCACAGTAAAAAAATTTTCAATAAGACATACATATTAAGTAATTTAATAACACTCCATTCATTTAAACAAAAACAAAACAAAACAAAATGAAATAAAATTTCAATTCTACGTAAAATATTCAAGTTGAAAGATTTAACAAACAACAACTGTTTCACAAATTTTTTATAATTTAACTGGAATTAGACTGAATATTTTTTTTATATATATATATATATATATATATATATTTTTATTATATATATTTTTTTACACACTTTAGATTGATGCTTTTATTTGCAATGCCGACAACAAACTAACAAACAAAATTACATCAAATGAAAGTAGCATAAGTCGTTGTGTGATGTTAGACCGCGGGGAAACCCCTTTTTTTAATTTTGTCGTTGACTACACAATTACGTATTTGTTTGTCACTTTGTAAACACATGTTCAAGTGTAGGGTGGCAATGCTATAAAAAAGATAGGTATCAAAGTAAGAACAAAATGCAAAGAATTTTATTTGGGCAAGAAAACCTTTTTCAAATTAAAATAGTAAATATTTGAAAAAATTTTCGTAAAAATCGCGTTGTAAGAGTAGCGTTGTAAGAAAATGTCCGCATTTTGGGAACCTCGTTGTAGCGAAACCGCGTTACAGGAAACCGCGTTGTGGGAGGTTTAACTGTATATGATTTCCGCATTATAATTTATTAAAAATTGTTTTAAAAAATTATTTCAAGATTAGTAATTTTTATTATATTGAATTTTATTTCTCGTTTTTTCCATGCAGTTGTGAATTTTGATACATAATAATACATAATAACATAAATATATGTACATTGATTGCATCAAGTTACTCACAAAATGTGGAAGGCATTGAACAGTGGGGCGTGGCGCAGCCTTCAATGTAACAAAAATAATTGAATTGATATTGCTGGTACTTATACCAAGATGTGAAATTTGGTGCATGGACCAGTGATGGCATTTGGGTTTTTTGAAAATGTACTGAAGGATGAATGGATTGCGAGATATGACGTTATAAAAATTAAAGTTTAGGGATGTGCCACGACGAACAACAGGTTTTAAAAACTTAGAACCTTCCTCGATCTTAATTTTGTTTACATATGCACCAAATCCCCAAATTTTATCAAAATCGCAGTAGCCGTAGTAGGTTCAGCCATATATACGGTAAAAAAAACGCAGACTTGAATTTTGCAAGAAGTTTTATATTTTGATGCGTAAAATAATATCTACTCTTGTTAAACGGTTTTAAGTTTGTTAGATACTGTTACTAGGGACAAGTTTTGAGTATTTTCAAAACTGTCCACCTAACAATAATAAATTCTAGGAACCTTTTCCAAATAAACACATATTTACATACAATTATTGCTCGTTTAATATAATAGGAGATAGGAGATTAGCGAATTAAACATTTTTTTTTTCATAAACGGGTCTATAAATGTGCCAAGGATATGTGCCCTCCATACTACAGAGAAAAAATATATAAATAAAAAACAAAAAGATTAAGTATAAGTCAAAAAGCGGGAGACAAGTGTTCTATAATAAATAAAAAACAAATGGTTTTCAGTGCTAGTAATAATTCACTTCGATACATATGTGTCATCATACATGCAACCATAAGCATGTGAAATGACTACGACAGCATCTGCTACGACCGATAAAAAAATAGCCGATAGTCGACTACGACAGCACCTGCTATCACTACTATAGCAATAGCCGACAGACGACTGCCACAACTCTTCGTGAACTATTGCTACGGCTATGTATTTTACATGGCAGACTGCAATAACCGACTGCCAACTAATATAGCTCGTCGTGAACTGTTGCTTCGACTATTGTATTTTACGCATCCGATAGAAACAAACGACTGCCGACTACGATAGCTGAACTGTTGCTTCCAATATTGTATTTAACGCAACCGATAGCAATATTTGACTATCAACAGCAATTGGCTATTTGGAACGCTGGTTTTATGCTTCCAACCGTATACATACATATGTACATATGTATGATGTCGTATATGAAGCATTTCAAGTCAAATGGCCTAAGCCAAAAATCCAACATAACTGAAGGATCTCAAACTTGGATAAAGTGTTGTTCTATTGGAACTATTATATCCCAAAATATTTTGCTGTTTCTTCAAAAACTGACTGAAGTAGGAGGGGGGAGGGGGGGGAGCGATGATAACTTGATATTTTTGTTTGACACCCTCTATTTCGCGTAGATAATTTGTTTCCTGAACTAACTTTAAAAATCTTAGTCCGACTGATTTTGATAGATTTTTTTAATGGCCTTTCTAATAATAATAATTATTTTTCGAAAATTTTAGAATTTGAGCTTAATTTTTCTAAATCAAAAATGAATGTAACTTTTTTATTGAATACTAGTAGTACCCGCGGCTTCACACGCGTGTCCCGTTGGTTTTATATAATGAACTTACTCTCTTAACATCTGATTCCATCTTCTCTCTTCAAAAGTAAAAAAAAGAAGAAAGGAATGAGTTTGTCCTTTAAACTTCGAATCCAAATACAAACGGTACAAATGTGATGAAAAAAAACAATACAGAACAAAATTCAAGAAACAGCTTACGCATAAGCCACGAAAATCTAACGACAATTTTTTTGTGGGGTTTTATAAAAACTTAATCCTAAAAACAGGATATAAAAAAAAAGTATGCAATAACCTTCTTTAGCACAAATATGTAGTTTTAAAATAGAAACTATTAAAATCGATTCAGTATATTTTGCGCCAAAGCGTTACAAACCATTTCCATATATATAGCAATTTTATATAAATAGTATAGATAGATACTTATGATTTTGTTTTTTTATATTCTAGAAAGAAGAATGAGGTCAATCGGCTGTGTTCGATTTTGGACTTAAAACATTTGATGTGAAATGTCATATGAATGCGTATAATAAAAAAGTAATATCGAAAAATAAGGTATATATATATATATATATGACGCCTTTATTTTGGAAGTGAGATGAAAAGACTAAGTAACTTAAAATCAACTGTATAAAATTGATTTAATTTTTTCTCATCAACGAATAGTGACTTAAACCACTTTTAAAGTAAAGTGCTCATATGTGCATAAAATTTAAAAAATGCCAGTGTTAGCACTTCCAGAAAAGTTGCAATATAATCACCTGGAAGACGAAAGATTGAAAATCTTCCAAAATGTTAGCTAGGCTGTAATTAATAACCGTGTGTTTCTACACACGCAGAGAGCAACATTAACAAATGCACAATACAATCGCGTGCGTTCACCTAATGCACTACAATAGGCAGCAAGTGTGGATGCTTTGAAATCTTTCGAAGGCTGCAGGCGAAACCCCGCACAAGTGTCAACATCACATCACCCCCCTTGAGCACGCCTTTAACTATGCCTTCTCCCAGCAATCCCCATAAACAACAACAAGCCAGAGATTTTTCAGCCTTTAAGCCAATGTTGGTGGTGTCCACCATAATCCGACTGGTTGGCTGCCTCACGCTTGTGTTCATTGTAGAGTGGATGCAAGCGCCTGTAGATAGCAGCACTGCAATTAACGCATGCATGTATATATAATAAATATATGTACACATACATATGCACGCAAAGAAAACCCTATGAAATAATTATTTGCACGGTGTGTGTAATACTATTTTAAACAATTTTCAATAAAAAAAAACATACTTAACAAAACACGCCACTCATATCGTGTAGCTAGGAGAAATAGCCAAAAAAAAAATAAACAGATCAATATTCCATATTAATTACGGGCATCTTAACATATGGGCGGCCATTTATTTTGAAAATTAAGCAAAATTAAAATGATGCTATACAGTGAATAGAAAACGTCTATAGGTAAGGAGTGTCCCAGAAAAACTTACGCTTTGTTTTTCAGTTATAAGAAAATACTCAATAATTTTTTGTTTTTTTATTAATTATGGCTAGTGTCGAGAATATAAATAATTAAAAACTAATTAACTTTTTTTTTTTGCATAAAAATCTCTTACGTTTTTTCTTATAGCCCAAGAGCCGGCTGTAGAAAAGTTGAGTACATAAGATTACAACATGAAATGTATGTCAAATGATAGAGCTCGATGAGCTTAAACACAATATATAGGGTCGCTTTGCCAAAGCCTGTCCTAAATATGGGTTGCCACCCGTTTTTCGGGCCATTTTTTTTTAATAAAAAGTGTATAAGATTACAGCATGAAATGTATGTCAAATCATAGAGCTCGACGAGCCTAAACACAATATATAAGGTTGCCTTGCCAAAGCCTGTCCTAAATATGGGTTGCCACCCGTTTTTTGGGCCAACATTTTTTAGAAAAAAGTTTATGGTTTAAGACTCCAGCTTGATATGTATGTCAAATGATAGAACTTGTAGAGCCTAAATATAATTTATAGGGTTGCTTTGCCAAATCCAGTCCCAAACATGGGTTGCCACCTGTTTTTCGGGACAAGATTTTTCAGAAAAATGTTTATGGTTCAAGATTTCAGGTCGATATGCATGTCAAATAGATCTTGATGAGCCTTAAAAAAAATATTTCGAGTAATCTTGTCGAATCCCGTCCCAATTGTGGGTTGCCACCTGTCTTTTGGGCAACCTGTTTTCGGAAAAAAGTTTATGGTTTAAGACCTTAGCTTGAAATGTATGCCAAATGATAGACTTTGATGATCTACAATAAAATATATAGGGTTGCCTTGCCGAATCCCGTCCCAAATGTGGGTTGCCACCTTTTTTTTGGCCCAAGTTTTTCAGAAAAATGTTTATGGTTTGAGATTTCAGCTAGAAATGTGTGTCAAATGATAGACCTTGATGATCTCTAATAAAATATATAGGGTTGCGTTGCCGAACCCCGTCCGAACTGTGGCTTGCCACCTTTTTTTTGGCCCAAGTTTTTTCAGAAAAATGTTATTGGTTTGAGATTTCAGCTTGAAATGTATGCCAAATGATAGACTATGATGATCTATAATAAAATATATAGGGTTGCCTTGCCGAATCCCGTCCCAAATGTGGGTTGCCACCCTTTTTTTTGACCCAAGTTTTTTCGGAAAAATGTTTATAGTTTGAGACTTTAGCTTGAAATGTGTGTCAAATGATAGACCTTAATGTTGCCCAACCATAAACTTTTTTCTAAAAAAGTTTGCCCAAAGAACAGGTGGCAACCCATATTTGGGACGGGATTCGGCAAAGCAACCCTATATATTTTATTAGAGATCATCAAGGTCTATCATTTGACACACATTTCAAGCTGAAATCTCAAACTAAACATTTTTCCGAAAAAACTTGGGTAACCCTATATATTTTATTATATATCATCAAGGTCTATCAGTTGACACACATTTCAAGCTAAAATCTCAAATTATAAACATTTTTCCGAAAAAACTTAAAGGCAAAGGTGGCAACCCACATTTGGGACTGGATTCGGCAAGGCAACCCTATATATTTTATTATGGATCATCATAGTCTATCATTTGGCATACATTTTAAGCTACGGTCTTAAACCATAAACTTTTTTTCAAAAAAAGATTGCACAAAAAACAGGTGGCAACCCACATTTGGGACGGGATTCGACAAGATTACTCGAAATATTTTTTTTAAGGCTCATCAAGATCTAAACATTTTTCTGAAAAATTTTGGCCCGAAAAACAGGTGGCAACCCATGTTTGGGACTGGATTTGGCAAAGCAACCCGATATATTATATTTAGGCTCTACAAGCTCTATCATTTGACATACATATCAAGCTGGAATCTTAAACCCTAAACTTTATTCTAAAAAATGTTGTCCCAAAAAACGGGTGGCAACCCATGTTTGGGATAGGCTTTGGCAAGGCAACCCTATATATTGTGTTTAAGCTCATCCAGCTCTATCATTTGACATACATTTCATGCTGTAATCTTATACACTCAACTTTTCTACAGCCGGCTCTCCGCCTATTAAGGCCCTTCATTAAATTTTGCACAGCTGTTTCATCGACAGTACGGTATGATCTTTACCACTTAAATCTGAAGTTTTGTAAGTTTTTTGTAGTCTTACCACTCTTTCGAAGATCTCTCTTCATCAGAGCCCAATGTCTCAAAATTGAATGTAGTTTTGGGCAGTTGGGCGGATTTGCTATTTTTGGTAACAAAATTATCTTTTTACTTTGATACCGTGCCATCGTAGTTTTAGAGTAATGAGAGGTTGCTAAATCAGACCAGAACATCACTGTACCCTCATGTGCACGAATAAATTGTAGAAGAAGTTTTTTGAGGCACTCATCTATATAATCTTTGGAATTGATTGTGTCTTGCACAACAAAGATGTTGCTTCTGAGGCCACAGTTGCATATAGTGCTTCGGAAATTTCAAAATCTTTTTCATGTGCCTTTTTTACTAGGCACATGCCCCTTCTTCGATGACGTATAATATTCGTGCGTAGGTAGCTGCTTTAAATCTGCTTTCACGAAAGTTTCGTCGTCAATAACGCAGCAATCAAATTTAGACAGGTACCGTTCATACAATTTTCGGGTTCGCATCTGAGCCATAAAGTGCTTTTCATTAGAATGATCTGTTACTTTCAGCTTATTTTTCTTTTTTATCCTTTGTACAGTAGATTTTGATGTGCCTGCTCTAGCCGCCATATCTCGCACTGAGGTGTTGGGATTCTACCTAAAAAGACACTCACCTTCGCCGCTACTTTTGTGTTAGAAAATTCTGGTTTTCTGCCTGAACCTTTTTATATTAAGAAATAACCGTGGAGACAAATTTATCTGATGTACCAACTATTTTTGCTATAGCTGAACTTTGCAGGTGGATTTTGCAGGTGCAGAACTTTTTCTTGCTAGCTAGACATCTTTATCGTTAGAAGTGCTATCGCCAAGTGCTATACATCATATTAAACGTCACTTTATGTAGAACAAATATTGTGTCCTTTTTGACCTATAAGATTATCAGGTAGAGTATAATATTAATATATAAAAACGTAAGTTTTTTCTGGGACAGCCATTATTATTGCCTCCTCAACTCAGCAGAACTTTCAATTAAATGAATAATGTTCTGCAGCTGCACACGAATGGCGTTTAAACGTTTACCGTTATGCTCAAAAATCGCTCCAACAACACTCCAATACACTCTAGCTCTCGATGTGATCAATACTGCGGCTCTCTCCAGTCATTTCCTAAAAGCAATTAAATAGCTCAGAGCGTGGAATGTTTTTGGAAACAAAAAAAAAAAAGAATGGAGTATAGTTAGTGAAATTCTTAACAGAAAAATGTATCTGACCCTCTAACAGTGGCAAACTTATTTAATGATTTCTTTTCCAATGTTTACTTGCATCAGGATTTAACAATCATTCAGATCATTATGTTAGCACGTTGGTTCAAACTAATAATCATTCAGAAAGTTTTTTCTTTCAACCGGTTACTACCCTTGAAATTTATAGAATAATATCTTCTCTTAAAAATTCTAATTCCAGTTCTTTTGATAATGTCTCTAACCATGTGTTAAAAAACAATTCATTTCATATAGCAGATGTTTTGTGTTTTGTTTTTAAACTTAAGTATACAGTCAGGAGTTTTTCCTGATTCTTTGAAGACAGCATTGATAGTTCCGCTAGATAAAAAGGGTGATACTAAACTGTTAAACAATTACCGCCCCATTTCTATCAGTATTTTCAAAGATATTTGAGAAAGGTGTAAAATATAGAATGTTGTCTTTCTTAGATGGTAGAAGTTTCTTCAGTGATAGTCAGTTTGGTTTTAGAAGAGGTAAGTCTACTGAAGATGCACTTTTAAAATTAACGGGTGAAATATATAATAGTTCAAATGCATCCGAAGTATCAGCTTGCTTATTTATTGACATCACAAAAGCATTTGATATGGTTGATCATAGGTTGTTGTTGAATAAACTTTTCGAAGCAGGCTTTAGAGGTTGCATGTATGATTGGTTTGTTTCCTATTTAATAAATAGAAAACAAATAGTTAAAATTAAAAACTGCTTTAGATCTCAGTACTACAATAACCTTGCTGTTCCTCAAGGTTCTGTCTTGGGACCTATACTGTTTTTAATATACGTTAACTCTTTATTTATTCAACGGTTTAAAGGTAAAATTACTGCTTATTCAATAAATAATATTTTTAATCTTTTTTCGGATGTTAATAATGACCAAGATATTTTAAGAAGATGGTTCAATGATCACAAGCTTTTAATTAGTGAAAAAACCAAATTTATGATCTTTGACACCAAATGTTTAGCACGTAATTCCCTGCCGATTTGTCGTAGGTGTTGTTTCACTGCTTCTAGCTCAGATGTAACTTTTAATAAAAATATAAGTTGTTGCGATAAATGCTTTGAAATTGAAACCGTTGATAATTTTAAATACTTGGGTATTATACAGGATCAAAAACTAAGTTGGAAAAATCATACACAATATTTAAAGCAATATATGAACAAAGTTGTGAGACAAATGTACCATCTTAGCCTTTATTGCAATCGGAAAATTTTGAAAGTTTTTTATGATGGTCTTCTGAAGTCTAAAGTTCAGTATGGCTTATCGTGTTGGAGTGGAGCATATTCCAATAAAATGGATCCTTTAATTATTAAACAAAAACAGGCAATTAGAATTATATGTAAAGCTAATAGAAGAACCCCAAGTTTTGATCTGTTCAAATCTTTAAATATTCTTCTACTGCTTTCTTATTTACTGTTTTAAAGTATTAAAAGTGTTTTTTGAAAGATCTGGCTTTTATTCTGTAAGACATCACGAAATTTATAATCTGACAGTAAACATTGGAAATTTTGCAACTATTCCCACTATTTTTAAAACGCATTTTTCTCGTTTCTACTTCGTAACAGCTCCTAGATTGTTTAACATACTACCAGATAGACTTAGATGTGAAAGAGTAAAGGCACTTTTTCTCAATTACATTAAGGAGTGGCTTTTCACTTTTAATTACTCAAATATTGATAACGTTTTTAGTCCCATGGTCTAAGTTTTATATTGTTTATTGCATTTCTATCTTTTTTCACATTTTTAAAAATTTATTTTTACATTATTTTTGACATTTTATAAATTTGTTTTTATATAAATTATTTTTTTTTGTCTTTGCTACTCAATTATGTATTATCCCCACCAATATTCTATTTACGTAAAATATTTTAATTGCTATGTGCATTCGCCTCTTGTCATTTTGACAACTGTTTGCACCTAACTATTTCATACAAACTAATACTTTATCTACTATTATTAAACGAGCTAAAATTGTATGTATATATATATATATATTTTCAGACTTTATTTCCAAAACGGGCGCAGCGATTTTGATGAAACTTGGGGGTTAGGTACATATGTGAACAAAATTAGGATTGGGCTGGGTTTTAACTTATCAAAGGCTCCTGGAGGGGCGTGGCACAGCCCTAAACTTTTATTTTCATAACGTCATATCTTGAAAACTATTCAAGATATTGTGATGAAATTTGGTACACAGATGCAGATCATAAATGTCTTAAATTTTGCCAAAAGTGGGCGGAATCGGAAAACTGGGCGTGGCACTTTTCAATAATTGAAAATTTTGATTCAATATTACTCAAAAACGGCACTGAGGATTTTCATAAAAATTTTATAGATAATACCACTAAGAGCAGTCATCATAACATGCTATGTCACTATACTGGCAAAATTCGTTTAAGGGCGTGGCACAGCCCACAATATTTATAAACATTATAATAAGAGAATTAACAACACAATCGTTCTGAAATTTCATATGGTGGATATACTTGCTATAAGGTACCTCAAGACGAAAAATGGGTGTAATAGTACCAGTGGGCGTGGCACCTCCCATACAAGCAAAACAGGTTAAATGTTATATTTATTGTACTATGAGAGTAATCTTCTTAAAATTTGGTGAGGAGTTGTCGGTTACTATAAGTTTTGAAATTAAATGCATTTCGACGGGATTGCTTCAGTGGGCGTGGCACCTCCCATACAAACAAAAACCGTTAAATGTTATATTAAGTGCACTATGGGAGTAATCTCATTAAAATTTGGTACGGAGATGTCGGTTACCAAAAATTTTTAAGTTAAATGGATTTCGACGAGATTTCGTTAGTGGGCGTGGCACGTCCCATATATACGAAAATCGTTGAATGTTGTATTTAGTGCACTATGGGAGGTATTTTCTTTAAATTTGGTGTAGAGGTGTCGATTACTATAAGCTTTGAAATTATATGAATTTCAACGGGATTGCGTAAGTGGGCGTGGCACCTCCCATACGTATGAAAAACGTTAAATGTTATTTAGTGTACTATGGGAGTAATTTTTTTAAATTTTTTGTTCCAATCGATAGAGAAAGCACGAAAAATAAAAAAAAATTTTTTGTTCCAATAGACTTTTAATTACAGTGGTGTAGTGTTAATATTGTAGTGGTCATTTTTAATATTTGACCACTTAGTGCGTCCTGAGCGATTTGCGGAATTTGTTGCTGTAAGGATATTTTCCTTGTCCTTTGGAGTATCCCGGAAATAGTCACTCCATAAGTGACTACTTATCGAATCGGTTCACTCCGAGTCACTTTGGGTCACTTGGAGTCACCGAGGTGAGTGAAAATCGCAATTTTGTAGTTTGCGTGCAATTTTGGTAGAATTGGTCTATAACACCTATAGGCCACGTTGGTGCAAACTCTTATCGCACCTAATTATGTTTTGCGATGCGTGCGATTTTTTGGATATTATTGCTGTAAGGATATTTTCCTTGACCTTTGGAGTATCCCGGAAGTAGTCACTCCATAAGTGACTACTTATCGAGGCGGTTCACTCCGAGTCACTTTGGGTCACTTGGAGTCACCGAGGTGCGTGGAAATCGCAATTTTGTGGTTTGCGTGCGATTTTTGTAGAATTGGTCTATAACACCTATGGGCCACGTTGGTACAAACTCTTAGCGCATCTAATTATGTTTTGCGGTGCGTGCGATTTTTTGATTTTATTACTGTAAGGATATTTTCCTTGTACTTCGGCTTATCCCGGAGGTAATCACTCCATAAGTGACTACTCATCGAGGTGGTTCACCCCGAGTCACTTTGGGTCACTTGGAGTCACCGAGGTGAGTGAAAGTCGCGATTTTGTGGTTTGCGTGCGATTTTTGTAGAATTGGTCTATAACACCTATGGGCCACGTTGGTACAAACTCTTAGCGCATCTAATTATGTTTTGCGGTGCGTGCGATTTTTTGATTTTATTACTGTAAAGATATTTTCCTTGTTCTTCGGATTATCCCGGAGGTAATCACTCCATAAGTGACTACTCATCGAGGTGGTTCAGCCCGAGTCACTTTGGGTCACTTGGAGTCACCGAGATGAGTGAAAATCGCGATATTGCGGTTTGCGTGCGATTTTTGTAGAATTGCTCTATAACACCTATTGGCCACGTTGGTGTAAAAACTTTGCGCACCTAATAACGTTTTGCGGTGCGTGCGATTTTTTGGATTTTATTGCTGAAGGATATTTTCCTTATTCTTCGGACTATCCCGGAGGTAATTACTCCATAACTAACTACTCATCGAGGCGGTGCACCCTGAGTCACTTTGGGTGACTTGGAGTCACCGACGTGAGTGAAAATCGCGATCTGTGGTTTGCGTGCGATTTTTGTAGAATTGCTCTGTAACACCTATAGGCCACGTTGGTGTAAAAACTTTGCGCACCTAATAACGTTTTGCGGTGCGTGCGATTTTTTGGATTTTATTGCTGTAAGGATATTTTCCTTGTTCTTCGGATTATCCCTGAGGTAATTATTCCATAACAAACTACTCATCGAGGCGGTTCACCCCGAGTCACTTTGGGTCACTTGGAGTCACCGAGGTGAGTGTAAATCGCGATTTTGTGGTTTGCGTGCGATTTTTGTAGAATTGCACTATAACACCTTTAGGCCACCTTGTTGCAAAAACGTTGCGCACCTTATTACGTTTTGCGGTGCGTGGATTTTTTTTTTTTTTTTGGATTTTTACGAATTTCGTGAACCAAAGTGACTTTTAGTGACCCAATGTTACTCGGGGTGAACCGCCTCGATGAGTTGTCACTTATGGAGTGATTACCTCCGGGATAAGCCGAAGAACAAGGAAATATCCTTACAGCAATAAAATTTAAAAAATAGCACCAACCGCAAAACGTAATAAGGTGCGATAAGTTTTTGTACCAAAGTGGCTAATAGGTTTTACCCCTCGTACTAACTGTACAATCGGTTGCGTTCTTCTATATAAATGCTGCGATATCTCAGTCGATTTAGTGTCCAATTTAAATGAAATCGAGCCATTTTGCATTATCCTTTTCATTTCTATTCACTCTTGGTCCCAATCCACTCTTTTTATAAACACTTTTGCATCAGACAACAATTTGACGAAACTAAAAACGAAGCAAAATTGTTGAAAAAAATGGAACAGAAAAAAGTAAAGAGAAGTTGAAGCGTGAAAGTGAAAAGTCAACAAATTCCATATTTTTTCGATTTTTTCAACCTCAAAACGAAAAACCGAACAGTGGTCGGTCTCCAGGTACTAGTTTATAATTTTTGTAGATTTAAGTTGTAATGAAATAAATGAATTATAAAATGAAAAATGAAAAAATGAAAATAAATAGTACGACCTAAATAATCAAAATTTAAAATAAATTGTACTTTGGTCGAATACAGCAAATTTGTATGAACATGAAAAGTGTTGTCGACAAAAAATTAATTCTGGATTAATGTTTTTTTTCGGAGTGATTTTGTGAAGCGCTCCACTTCTGGTTGACTGGGATGTGTTTATGACTTCTTCATAGATTCTGTTTACTTGCACTTTTTTCCACGCTCCTATACGATCACATTTTTACAGTCTTTGAACTCGTTCTCTGGCAATACTGTTCAAAATGCATCCCAAAATGAGTTCTTTACTTTTCACATCATCTTAAAATTTTTTTTATCATTTGACAAACTCGAAAGGGATGAAAATAAGACCAGACCAAGGTGGGCACCACATTCACGCAAAACTTCGTATCCATGTAGTCACTTCAGTGGTCGGTAAAATTGAAAGTGTGAGCGTGTTGGTGAGAAAATAGAAACTGCACCAAAATAATTTTTTGTAGAAATCGTTTGCGAAATGAATGTTGCGGCAGAAAGTGAAAAATAAAAAAGAAATTTGAAAAGTTACTTAAACTCTAAAAATTAGAGCGCAATGCATTTTTGTTATAAGTCGTCAAAGGAAAATAACGAATTTACAACGAAAAGGAATTTGAAATATGTCATAATGCCTTTTCGTTGTAAATTCGTTCATTTGCCATAGCGGTAAAATAAAAAATTAAACGGATGCGAGCAGGACTCATTTTTTTTAACTAAATCGGATCCGTTACGGACTCGGAACAGACTTCTTATACGGATCGGTTCCGGACTTCTTTTTCGTGAACAAAATGGATCGGTTCCGGATCCGTTTTTTGTAAATAAAACGGATTCGTTCCGGATTCCGTTTCTGATACGATTAAAATCCGAAATCGTGGGTGATTCGTCTCCCAACAGCGGGAAGGATCGTCCGCTTTGTCGGATCCGTTATGAATTCGGAACGGACTTCATATACGAATCCGTTTCGGATTGGTTTTCTGTTAATAAAACGGATCAATTTCGGATCTTTTTCGAATTCGTTTTCGTATGAAATTCCTCTCGAAAAAGCGGTATCCGTTTTGTCGGATCCGTTCGGAAGTCGTTTTTGTAAATAAAACGATTCCGTTTCGGATCCGATTCGAGTCCGTTATCGTGAACAATCCACCTCCAAACAGTGGGAAGGATCGTCCGCTTTGTCGGATCCGTTATGAATTCGGAACGGACTTCATGTACGGATCCGTTTCGGATTGGTTTTTTTTATAAAACGGGTTCGATCCGGACTCGTTTGTAATTATTAATATAAAAGGCAGTTTTCAAGATATTTTCAATATATATATAGTTCTCTACTTATTTTTTTTTTTGTTTTTTAAATACTTTTAAATCAAAAAAAAAAATTATGTCGTCGCCGGGGTTTGAGCCAGGAGCTTCCCTAATTAGAAAATGGTTGTTACATGCGCAGTTTAACGACATCATTTTAGTATGTCTTAAAAATTAATTCGGTAGCTGAGTTGGGTAAGATGAGCATCTTTGAACAGTGGCATGGCGCAGGACACAGGTTCAATTCTGTGATCGGTGGTAAAAAAAAGATTTCAGTTCTCCTTTGAAGTTTTAAAAACGTATTACATCAATAAATTAACAATAAGTACCAACAACAGCATTAGAAAAATAGATGGAAAGTAAAAAATCAAAAAAGAAAAATGTTTGTTTGTGTTAACAAAATTTTTTTAATTGCGTTTATTTTATGCAGTAAAATCCATATTATTTAAAAAAAGAGTTCGTCCCGAATCCGTTTTATTTAGAAAAACGAGTCCGAAACGGACCAAAATGGAATCCGAAACGGAATTCGAAACGGATCCGTTTTATTAACAAAAAACGAATCCGAAACGGATCCTTATATGAAGTCCGTTACGAGTTCGAAACGGATCCAAAAAGGCGGACGGTCCTTCCCGCTGTTGGGAGGCGAATCACCCACGATTTCGGATTCGAATCGTATCAGAAACGGAATCCATTTCGGATAAATAATACGAAGAAGCGGATCCTAAATGGATCCGTGTGGCACACTGGGGTGGTGCCGACCCTGATGTAGTGTTACAACACTGATGTAAAACTGAAAGGTTGTTGTGCGTTCACATTTGCATACGCATACAAATGCTCTTTCATTAATCTCAAATTTTCTCTCGTTAGAACTTGCAGAAGAACCGCTAAGAACAAGACATATTAATGATAATGATGATCACTCGTTTATTATTAATCAGCAAATATGTAAATCAGGGGTCGGCACGATATAGCACAATCGTGCGCTCAAAATTACACGCAAACTTATCAGCGCTGCCGCACTATAAAAAATTTCAGTGCCAACCACATGAAACTTAGAGTGCCACAGAGTGCCAAGCCAAGTTAATACGAAATTTAAAAAAAAGTATGAGAACGCTTTCTGAAGCTTCTGATACCTCATCACGACATACTAATGGAAAATTAAGAAACTTATGCAATTCACACTTCATATCAAATATACAACTGTGAGTTCGCCTCCTTTTAACGTCTTAATTTTGATTTGTAAATTGAGAAAAAACATAAAATCTGATTTAGAGCGAAAAGAATACGCCATTGTCTGGATTGTGCCTTCAAAGATCTGTGGACATATTGCTCCACAGTTCCAGTAAGTACTTGTGCTTATTGCCAAGAAAACATATCACAGACATTCTACTAAAGAGGCAAACTCAAAATTTTTAAATTTTCAGAAAACGCAAAAAACCGTTATGGAGCTCGTGAAAAATATTAGAAATCAATATTAAAAAAAAAGTTAATCAAAATAGGTGTAGAAAAATATAGAAAATGCCTACTGTTTGTGTGTTGTCAAATAAAATGTTAAAAAACTAAATTTGTGCAGTAGGCCTCAACTCATGTATTCTTTTTGTAGTACATATTTACATATTTTATTAACAATATTTATTCATTGCTATAAATATTATACTGTAACGAAGTTTTCCGGGGTAAGCGTCAGGCGGTTGTCCAGGATTATTTTCCTATTGGGTTGGTTTCGTTACAAAACATTTACTTTCCTTGTATTATTATTTCTTTATTTGTTATACTTATAATAATGTATACATAAATATGTTCTTAAATATATTTTCTATACAAACTACTGCAATACAATATTATACAATATAACAATATTATAGTTCTCAAATGTAGGACAGACAGGCTGTCGGTTTGAAGGCGCGTTGCCGTATATTAACGTGGAGTCACCTGGAATGTCTACCAAGTCGTTAATATCGACGAAGAGAACCGATGTGCATGTATGAAGCACAAGTTGTAAACTCGATGGCGCGTTGTCGTATATTAACGTGGAGTCACCTAGAATGTCTACCAAGTCGTTAATATCGACGAAGAACGATGTGAAAGGTCTGAGCGCATGATGCATACTCACTGCTGAGTGACGACGCGATGTCTATATTAACGTGGAGTCACCTAGAATGTCTACCAATTCGTTAATATGGACGAAGAACGATGCGCACAGCTGTAGCACATACCACAGACTCACTGCTGAGTGCCAACGCGATGTCCATATTAACGTGGAGTCACCTAGAATGTCTACCAAGTCGTTAATATGGACGAAGAACGACAGCCGGAGCACACACTGAAGTCTGACCCCGTCGACTGTCTTGATCCTGAATTTATACTGCCTGATCGGTTCCGCAGTCACTTCGTTGTTTAGCTTGTTTTATTTGTTTGACGTTGTAGTTGCTCATGTTGTGGTTGCTTGCTGTTTTCTGTATGATCATGCAGTTGCGCTGTTTGATGTTGCAATCACTTATGTTGCCTTGTAGGTACGCCGTGTTGAGTCTTGAGATTTTTTAGTCGTTGAGGTTTCTGGATTGATTTTACCTATCCTCGTTTTTTAAACAAATTTTTATTGGATTAAATTAATAGTTAAAGATAAACAAAAATAAATAAACTTAGATTTAGGAATTCATTTGTAATTTCTTAAAAAGTAAACTTAGGTGATATAAAATAGGATTTTATTATATACATTATTATATCTATTGTTATATATTTAAATAATTTGTCTGTGTTTTTATATGTGTGTGATTTTTATTTTCTGGTAAAAATCATCGTCACAATACACACATATTTTTGTTATAAAATTAAATTACAAATCAGATGTTCAATGTTTTTAAAGTTATATAAAAGTTGATCAGTCAAAATTAACACGCTCAGTGCCAAAAAGTGCCGCGAGAGTCAGAGTGCTAAACATTTTTTGAAAATGCCAGTTTGGCACGATCGTGCCAGTTTCGGCAGCGCTGATTAGCTGTCCCGGCAGACGTCCTGCCCTCTTCGGTAGGTTTTCCGGATGCTGTATAAACTCCAGCGATGGAATGTATAAGCGGAACAGCCCATTTTTCCAGAGAAACTTGCTTTTGCCTATACTTTTTATAACCAGTCCCATTCATCTACGTACAGTACTTGATGAGATATGATTAATTATATTTTGGAGGCCCCATTCTTCTAAACCAAACTTTGCAAAAACTTTCCATAGACCATTATAAACATTTAAAAAACAATTATGAAATTTTCGTGAAAATTCTATTTAAAAAATATTTTTGTATAAGGGCCACCCTAACTATATGCCTCTAAATATAACAGCCAGGTGGTGTGAATTCCATGGGACTCAATTAAGCGGTCTTCGAGAAAGTGACATTTTAAAAATATGTTTGTATGAGGGCCACCCTAAATATACATCCTACATAAAAACTTTATAGCTTTTCCAATTAATATAAAAAGACACGTGGTGTAAATTTCATGTGAATCGATTGACCGGTCTTCGTGAAAATAATAGTTTAAATTAGAGATGCATTCGATACGAATATTTGCCGATACTCCGATCAGTGATGGCATTTGGGTTTTGTGAAGATGTATTGAATCGAGACTTCAAATTTACTTTTTAGAGCCCGAATGTACTTTTTTGTCTTGAACACCCAATTTTCCTAAAATGCACGAAATTGTTCTAAAATTTACTATCAAAAAAAAAAAGAAAAGCTCCTTACTTTTCCCATCTCAAAAACCCTAGCAAAATTAGACATATTTCACATTAAATTAATTACAAAATCTACACATTGCGCAATTATTTTCATTTACTAAAAAAAAACAAAAAAAAAACGTAGTTAATATAATAGGGTAATTATATTATATAGGTACAGGTAATTACTATAAATCTACTCATTGTGGTTATTTTCATTTCCTAAAAAACCAAAAAAATTGTAAATATTATAAATTGTGCAGATGTAACGAAAATGTACTGAAAATGTGCTAAAAATTTGGCGAATGTACTGAAAATGCCCCAAATGTACCGAATGTACTGAAAACTTGTCGAATGTACTGACAACGATTTTTCAGGACGAAAATGTACCGAAAAAAGTACAAATGTACCGAAAACGCCATCACTGACACCGATATATACAAAGAAAAAAATGTTCCTGTGCCCCGAAGAGTCAAAATCAATTGAAAACATTTGTCAACACCATGTGCCATAGTGCAAGGTATCTTGGTCTGGTATTGGATAGGAAATTAAGTTGGAAAATTAATATCGAAGAAAGAGTAAGGAAAGAAACGGTAGCGGTAGGTGGAAAATGGGGGCTATCACCTCGTATTGTTCACTGGCTATATACAGCGGTTTTTCGACCGATTCTATTATATGGCGTTGTGGTGTGGTGGCCTGTCTTAGACAAGGTCACCTATTACAAACGATTGCAAAGGATTCAAAGGGCAGCTTCCATGGTTATCAGTGGTGCTCTGCGGACTACACCGACTGACGCCTTGGATGTCCTCTTTTATCTCGTTCCTCTTGACCTGCTAGGTAAACGGATGGCAGCTTGTGCTGCCATTAGACTCAGAGAAACTGTTTGAGGGTCCGAGGGCAGAACAGGACACTCCACTATCCTTCATAGCCTGAGTTCTGTACCCTCTAATTTGGACTACATTGTTCCAGTAATCTCATTCAGTAGGGGTTACGTAACTCACATTCCATCTAGGGATGACTGGAAGGGAGGACTCCCGGGGAGTAGGGGCCATATTAATTTCTACACAGATGATTCGGAGTTAAATAACCAGGTGGGTTATGGTATTTACTCTAAGGAACTGAAGATTAGAATTGCTGCGAGGTTACCAGACCATTGTAGCGTCTTTCAGGCAGAAATTGCGAATCTGGAAATAGATTTTCAAAATTCTTAAATTTAAGATGACGGATCTAACATGGCGGACATATTTTTTAAATACCCAATCCACTGTATTGGGTTCACCATCTTGAATTTTTATAATCTGACCTCGGTTTCGTAACCAGTGACCCCCAAAACCCCCGCATATCTAGTTTGGTACAAATCAGTAGATTTTTAAAAAATATGTTCGCAATGTTGAATCCGCCAACTTGAATTTGAGATTTTTTGAAATCTTACTCCAGATTCGCAATCGGCGATCCCAAAAACCTCTGTTAATAAATTTGGTACAAAACTGTTGATTTTCCAGAATTTCGTCCACCATCTTGAATCCACCACCTTGATTTTGTAAAATTTGAATTCGGATTCGTGATCAATGACCCTCGAATACCAAATTTGATTCAAATCGGTTGTATTTCAAAAATTCGGCCACATATTGGATTTTCGACCGCCATATTTGATCCGTCATGTTGGATTCTGTCCACTTTGTACGCCAGCTTTTTAGGAGCTACAATTTGAGCTCAGAAACGACCTGATCGGTTGCGAAATCTTCTTGTTACAAGCGAATAATACATGGTGGTAAACCTGTACTACCGACCGGCATCCACGAGGTAGGACTTGCTTCTAACTGGAGCAGTAAATTGGTAAAATAATGCATATAGCTTAAAAATGCGTAGAAATGATGGGCCAAAGTTGTCAGAAAGAACCAGACCTCCAACTTGAAAAAACTCTGAGGTATTTGATTCCAAATGTCAAAAGGTACATCTGTACCACCATCCGTCCCACTAGGGTTAAAGTAGAAATGGTAAAGAATGCAAACAATAGATAGACTCAAGGGTCAACTTGCAATATAACTAGGCAGATCTGGCCGAAATGGGATGCTAAGCGTTCGTTAGAAGTGATTTCTCGCACTAGACATAGTGTCTCGTCAGTTGTTGCAGTAATAACTAGACACACTAGGCACTCATCGGCAGACATGCGGAGAGATTAAGTGTTAGGTCTTTTGACTTCTGCAGAAGTTGCGGAGATATGGAGGAGGAAGAAAACATAAAACATTTTCGCTGCTCCTGCCCGCACTTGCTAGAAAACGCCACAAAACACTTGGTTCGTTTTTATTCGATGACCTGGATGACCTAAGACATGTTGGTAGAGGTCAGCTATCTAGTTTTATTACGAAATCTGGTTGGTTCAACGAGAGGGTATAGTCGGACCCCTGTGGTATCATAATGGATCACATTTGGTCTAAGTGAGTCAGTTCGCAACTGACTGCTACTCCTACCTAACCTAACCATGCTTCAAATTAATGCAGACGTTGAGAATTCCACAACAAACAAATAATAAATAAAGAAAAAAATGAAAATTACTAAAGTTCGCTACTTAAAACAAAAAACCACGATTCAACAACAATAATAGCAAAGAAAAAACGACACAACATAGGTAAAAAAACTGTTAGATATTGGCTCTTGAAATAAGGTTTAATTTGGAAAGTGAAGAATCTTATTATATATACTACGAACATTCCAATTCGGTCATTCTTTTACAAACCGCACAGCATTTTGGACTTGGTATTTTAGAATCGCCCGAAATTTTTTTTACAGCTTATATACATAAAATTACTTGACCCTTGTTTTTTGATTTTGCTGAAAAAATTTTTTTTCGAAAATAACCAAATCTGAATTTTTGATAATTGACTGGATTTTGTCAAATGTACTCATACCTGAAGTCTATTATCTCCAGTTCTTCTGATCCGATCAATGTTTTTTATTCAATAGTCTATAACGTTAGCTTCAGCACTAAATTTACACTGCCAACTACAATATTTTCGACCGCAAGTCATGAATTCCTGAAGGAATACAAGAGTGCATCGTGCGACGAGTCACAACAAAGCAAGCATCTGACACTCGTTGTTAAATTTTGATTCGTCGCACGTTGCACTCTTGGATTCCTTCAGGAATTCATGACTTGCGGTCGAAAATATTTAATAACTTCCGATCTAACAGAGACTCCACTTTTTTGTAAAATGGGCTTTGTAGATAAAAGAATAAGGAACAAAATGTTATTTTTTAAATATATTCTAGTTAGGGGGTTATCATGTTAAAACTATTTAAACAATTAAATTGTTATTATTTTTTATTTGCTGACAACACAAAATTTTTTTTAAAATTTATTGCAGAAGCTTACGTTATTGGCTATTAAATACAAAAAAATCCGACATTGATCGGATCAGTAGAACTGGAGTTAATAGACTTCAAGTATGAGTGAACTTGACAAAATCTACCCAATTATCAAAAATTTATATGTGGATATTTACGAAAAAAAATTTTTTTCAACAAAATCAAAAAACATGGGTCAACTGAATTTGTTAAAATTAATCATGTTTTCACATATATTATCCATTTTGTCCACGTCACATTAAATAACAAAAATCAAAGATCTTAAATTTAAAATTTAAAAAACTTTTTTTATTTATTTTTTTAACTGATGATGACAGCAAGTACTGTCGAAACATATGTATTAAAAATAAATAAACGATCACTTGACGGAAATAAATTAAAAAAGTTTTTTAATTTTAAATTTAAGATCTTTGACTTTTGAATTTGTTAGAAGATACAGGAAAAAAATTTTCATCGCATTTGGGGAAGTCGAGGTTTTTTTATTCCTGAATTTTGTGCGGTTTGTAAAAGAACAACCGAATTGCAGTCTACTATTTCTATGGCAAATAAACGGCTTGCAAATTTAATTAATTTACCACTATGTTCCGAAACGTCCTCACAAACAGTTACGTTCCAACCTAGTACAAGTTCTGAAGGAATTACAAGACGGGGTATATGGAGTGTTTGTGAACATATTATTAAGGAATCTGAAGAAGTACCATGGTTCTCTTTGTGCTCCGATACTTTCAAAGAAGAAATTGAGAGATATTTTCTATTTCCCAATATTGCAACAGATGGAGATCCTCTCAGTTGTTTGCGTAATGAGGTTCTGCACCCAAATTTAAAAAAATTGGCACAAATGTATTTCAGTTTCAAATGATTTCTATCGCATCCGAGCGACTGTTTTCAACGACAGGTCTAATCCAAACAGATTTGCGAAATCGCATTTCAAGCGTTAGCTTGAGGATGTTGTGCTTCCTGAATAGAAACCTAGTTAGGGTTAATTTTAATTATTAACTTTTATACTTAAAAATAAATAAAATTAAAAAAAAAATTAAATTAAAAAATAAATAAAAATTTTAATTCTATTACTTATGGCTGTTGATTTATTAAAAATGATTTTACAACTTTGCGTCATAGTCAATCCTTTTTTTTAATGCAACATCTACATATGTCAGTATCTGTGACAACTTTTTATATCGTATCGGTATCCGTATCGGTATCGGGGACAAATTTTTATGAAAATCGGTATCCGTATCGTATCGGCGAAAACGCGTATCGTTGCATCCCTAGTTTAAATATATGTTTGTATGAGGGCCACCCTAAATAAAAGTTTTATTGCCTAAGCTATTATTCTTAATAAAAAAGCCAAGTGGTGTAAGCTCCACGTGAATCGAGTAAGTGGTCTTTGTGAAAATGCTATATTTAAAATTGTATAAGGGCCACCCTAAATATGTACCCTAAGCAAAAGTTTTGCAGCCTAAGCTATGACTCTTAATATAAAAGATACGTGGTGTAAAATTCATGTGAATCGATTAAATGGTCTTTGTGATAATGCTATTTTAAAAATATGTTTGTAGAAAGGCCACCCTAAATAAAAGCAGTTTAATCAATGCCTTTTAATATACAAGCCACGTGGTGTAAATTCCATTTAAATCCATTGACCGGTCTTTGTGTAAATGTTATTTTAATAATATATTTGTATGAGAACCACACTATGTTCACTATACTTGGGTAATCAAATAAATTATTAGGCTGCGAAAAATTATTATTAGCTGAGAAAAAATCACTCTATATTTTTGAAGTGAAACTTCTTTAGTGGGGCTCATTTGAAAAATTTGTAACGGAAAACATGAAACGCTGTTTTTTAATAAGGATCTAAATCTAGATCTAGCTATAGAAATAAATTATATATCAAATTAAAATACTCATTGAGCAGACTGCGCTGAAATTGTCAGCTTTGAGATCGGGTAACCAAAAGCTGAGATATAAGCGTGGAAAGATTTTCTATTTTTTCAATTTTGTCAAGCAATGCACTGATCAATTACCAAAGCATTGCTATAGCGAGGAAAATTACGTTGATTGCTTTCTATTCCAAAGTTTAAGCGACAGCTCAGTTCGTTTTACCGAAGACCAATCGGAAATCGTGCAAGAGTCGACACATTTCGTTCGTTCAAAGAGCTTTGAATCAAGTAACGTCGCATAAGGGGACGTCCATTAATTACGTGAGCTAAAATAAGGAGGGAGGGGGCCAGGCAAAATCTCACCAAATAAAACCAAGGGGGGCAGGGGGTCAAGGGAAACCTCACGTGAACTGTTTAATGCATAGAATTTACATTAAAAATTATAATTTAAATCTCACGGGAGGGGGGGGGATCCCGCCAGATCTCACCAAATCTCACCAATGGGAGGGGGGGGGGTCCGAATTTTCAAAACATCACCTCGCGTAATTAATGGACGTCCCCTAAGCTTATTTTATGTTTATTGCGTGGACTTTCATAAATGCAATGAAAAAATAAAAATAGACGAAATCCGGCCAGGCCGAAACTCATATACCCTACACTGCACTAAAAGTACTTTCCAAATAAATGTTCAAAAGACGTTGAAAAGGTTGAAGAAGTCGAAAATAATATAATAAGGTTCAAAGAGGTTGAAAAGTGTTGAAGCAGTTGAAAAAAACTCAAAAAGTCTAACATACATATAGGGAGAAATACGTCAAATGTCCTAGCGCGGTGCGCGAGCGCTAAATTCTGTTGTTTTCAACTCGTGCTGGTAGTACATAAATGTACCTAAAAAAATTTTCCAACACATCATTTCGATGTATTTTTTCCTCAGCTTTCCAATAGTTTTGTCAGATTTCCCGAAATTTTCTATTTTCATAGTGAAAAATCAGAAAACGTGTTATATCTCAAAAACGATATTTTTTATATTTTTTTTAATGCTTTTAATCGAAAGCTGAGGTTTTTTTACACTAAAAAAGTTATTTTCCAAAGAGTGCTTTTGCAGTTTGCTATGGGAAATACAGCGCGAAAGAGTATTTGCAAATGTATTTTGTTCCTGTAATGTTTTCTTCAACGCATCGACTCGTTTAACTCTTGCCGTTACTCAAGTCACTAGAACAAAATACATGCGCAAATATTCTTTCGCGCTGTATTTCCCATAGCAAACTGCAAAAGCACTCTTTGGAAAATAACTTTCAGACAGACAGACAGACAGACAGAACAGAACAGAACAGAACAGAACAGAACAGAACAGAACAGAACAGAACAGAACAAAACAGAACAGAACAGAATAGAATAGAATAGAATAGAACAGAACAGAACAGAACAGGAACAGGAACAGGAACAGGAACAGAACAGAACAGAACAGGAACAGAACAGAATAGGAACAGAACAGGAACAGAAGAGGAACAGAACTGGAGCAGAACAGGAACAGAGCAGGAACAGAACAGAACAGAACAGAACAGGAACAGAACAGGAACAGAACAGGAACAGAACAGGAACAGAACAGCAACAGAACAGGAACAGAACAGCAACAGAACAGCAACAGAACAGGAACAGAACAGGAACAGAACAGGAACAGGAGCAGAACAGGGACAGAACGGGAACAGAACAGGAACAAAACAGGAACAGAACAGGAACCGAACAGGAACAGAACAGGGAAGAACAGAACAGAACAGAACAGGAACCGAACAGGAACAGAACAGAAAAGGAACAGAACAGAACAGGAACAGAACAAAACAGAACAGAACAGAACAGAACCGGAACAGAACAGAACAGAACAGAACAGACAGACAGACACACAGACAAGTTTTCAAAAATAAAATACAAACGCAATTGCGTATTTTATTTTCAAATGCATGGCGCGCATGTCGCAGATCATTCGATATTAAATCTTTTTTGATTGAAATGAGTGACGGCACACTTAATTTTTTTACATATATTCAATCTTCAATATTCAAGGCTCACACCAAAAATAAAATTTAATCTTTCGTATTGGGAAGACAAAATTGTCATCAATTGTTTATTTAAAAGTTATAAACAAGTGGGAAAATAAAATTATTAAATTTTTTTTTTATCATGAGTAGAAAGTGCATTCAATGTCAACCAAATTTTATAATTTTATGTTAAGAACTTTAAGAGGAATTAAGTTTTCAATTAAACTAGTCGGTGAAGGGCCGAATGGGGTGTTTCTCCCCCAAATTTTGGGTGTCATTTAGGTCAGTTTGTTAAGAAACGTCCAAACTATAGGTTAAAAATGATTTCAGATGTGTGCCCTCAATTTTAAATTTTCGATATTTGGGCAACCAGAAAATTTAAAGAATTCCTCATATATGACCGCCGCACAGTGGCTTGCTTTTCAAAAAAGCGTTGCGAAAATCAATTTTAGTGTGGGTCTGTTTGACAAATTTGATACTCGCATCGAATAGTGAAATGTCTAGAGGTGATAAATTTAAAATTTCAACCCACTCGGATAAGTAGTTTAGTTTTTACAGTTAGTCAAAGTGGAGACATTTTTGTAAGTTTGCAAAAAATTAATTTTTTTGAAAAAAAGTTTCATGTTTGAGCTGAAAAATTCAACAAATGCTGAGAGAAAAATATATATATTTTTTTGTAAATGCATTATTGGTTTTAATTAAACAAAAAACAATTAGTCTACCAAATTTTTTTTTTGGTTTTGTGTTTTTTTTTTTGAAACACTGTTTTTAGCGATGTTTTTGATCTTTAATATGCGTTTAAAAATAAACTTCACAAAACTTCAAGCTGAGCTTCCACACAAATCATCACTAACTCTTCCTTAACATATCCCCAGAACAAACTACGCAGGGGTTTTGTCCCGTTTGGGTACTAGAGCGATTTTTATCGACAAACCTGTGGATATAGCACCCTAAGTCCATACGCATATTAGAAATATTAATTCTTAAACCTTTAACTAGAAAGCATTTAATTAAGTGTGGAATGCCTATTTCATTGGTCATAGTTCATAATTAAAACCGTTTAAATAAAACTACAGCCACGCCCACTTTTTTTAATAGTGGGCGAACCATTGTGTTTTTGTCAAAAACTACCTCTTATAGTTTTGGAATTTATTATATACAATAAGACCCCAAGTAAAAACTTTTCTGATTGCACTAATCCTGTTGAAGGTAAAATTCCTGAAATCTTAAAATTTACGTAAGGATTACAGAAACAGGTAAAAAGATGTCAAACGATTTGTGTAGAGAAAACCCAAACTAAAATTTCAGAATATGTAAAACGGCAGTTATACAGTTTTTTAAATTTTTTGCTAGGAAGAGCATAATTATGAGTATGGAATGCTAATTGCTGTTCACAGAATTTGCTACCGATTACTTCAGCAGCATTGAATACTTCGACAGCATGCTGCTTAAAAGTATTTTCTGAAATGCTGCGAAAACTGGCCTAAAAAGTGCTGACTGTCGATTGCTGCACATTTGTTTTCGTAAACGCATAAAAGAGATCAAAGAAACTAACGTACCAATGTACGTTTTTACGTTTGTGTACAGCGCAAACAAAAAAGACAACACACATGCACACGACAGATCCGTGTTGTCATCGATTGAAAAATCAACCCTTGTAGAAGATTCTGTGCAAGCGAAAATTATAAATAAGGAAGAAAGTAACAAAAAGATTCCATGACAACACTTAGCATGATCGGTTTTTTCTTGTCGGCTTACTTCGTATCAGAACATGTATGCATATGAACATTGTAGAACACGTGCTCAACTATGTACTGTAAAGCCTTATGATACGCGATACTTAACAAACGCGGTTTCATTATCAAGTAATTTATAAATTAAGGAACATTTTTCCTAAAATTCATTACATACATAAGTATTAAAAAATACAAAAATTTTTTATGTACTGGATGCATATGGCTTGTACAATATAACTACACATAAGAACTTTCATTAGGTAAGGGGACGTCCATTAATTACGTGAGTCAAAATAGAGGGGGAGGGGGCCCGGCAAAATCTCACCAAGGGGGAGGAGGGGGTTAAGGAAAATCTCACGTTAACTTTTTAATGCATAGAATTTACATTAAAAACTATAATTTAAATCTTACGGGAGGGAGGGGTGGGGTCCCGCCAGATCTCACCAAGGGGAGGGGGAATACGAATTTAAAAAAAAAAACACCTCACGTAATTAATGGACGTCCCCTAAGTATAGCTACATTCCGTAGTTCCGTAGCGATGAGTAACGGTGTTACAGAACAAAAATTAAAATAATTAATTTTAATAAAATTAATTATTAATTACTAATCTCTCACCGCGTTACTCATTACTTTACTCTAGAACTTGTCGTATAGCATAAATTTTAATAAAAACAATATTAAAAGGAGAGATTTTGGAACTCAACCTAACTAATGTGATGTGAGTCCTATAAAATACTTTTTTTCTAGAATCTTACATCGGCGTTTTACGAGGACTGTAATAAAAATATAATGAACAGCATTTTCAGCAAGCAAAATTTAGCTCAGCATTCTTTTCACAAGCATAAAAGAGAATTCGACAGCGTAGCATATTGGATTTGAAATTCATGCTGAAGGCTGCAGCATTCAGCATTTCAGAATTTCAGCATCAGCAACAGTTTCGTTTGCCTTCTCGTTTCGTTTGCTTTGCTGACTGTAGTCAGCAATAAACGGCATGTTTAATTTTTTGCTGGACTTAGCTTTCAAACCCTGATTTAAAGAAGTTTCTTGTAATCAAAGAGGAAATAGCTGATAGGAAGAAAAAAATTCAAGCTGCGTTTTATGCAGAAATTGGTTTGAAAGTTGATCAACCAAAACAAGGGTTTGGTAATACCAATGATGGAAACACTTCCAGAACATTTTTTGAAAAGTATGAAGTTACAGCACGAATTACTGGAGTTGATAAAGAGATAATTAAAAGGCTACAAGTCATATTAAATGTTTTATGCTGCAAGGAAAAAGTTGACGCAAAAAATATGGAGAGTTTGCAACAAGAACTGCGGAACTGCTTCTTAAAAAATATCAGCATAAAAAACTTACACCTACGGTTCGCAAAATTCTGGCCCATGGTGAAAATTTATTAGAGTTTCAGCCTTTACCAATTGGTGAACTATCAGAAGAAGCACAGGAATCCAAAAACAAAGATTACAAAAAATACAGATATCTCAACACGTGCAAGATATCAAGAAAGCGACAAAACCAGGACCTTTTTAACATATTGGCCGCCTGACCCAATTATTACATCTCTAAGGCACACCCAATCATCAAAAGAGCTGAAAGAATGTTACTCTCAAGAAATGTTAAGTCTATTATATAGCCATTCAGATACTGTTGATTATTTTGAAAGAAATTAAATTGTTAATTTAAGTAATAAAAAAATATTTAGTTTATAAATAAAAATAAATATCTCAACAAAATTTAAATTTATTAAATTTTTTTCTCCACATTACAATATGTAAAAGGGCTTTGGGCCTGTTTATTGTATATAAGCATAACCATCAATAAAGAAAAAAAATAAAAATTAAAAATCCGCTTGGAATTTTTTTACAATTTTAGTTTTATATACTAAGCCCAAGCACATTTCTATCACACTTTCCAGCAGTTTTCAATGTCTACTTGCGACAAAAAAAGCATAAATTAAATTTTTACATGCATAAGATATGTAATTTTTCCTCCCTACAAAAAACTCAACTTCAACAATCAATTGCATCGGATTCTGCAAACCTATTTCAGCAAAAAAAATTATCAAAAAATCTTTATTCGTTCAGAAGTTATGATTTTTGCCATAATTTTATATGAGACTTACTTTTGTGTTTTGTTTGAACGTGAAAAATGCAGTGATTTAACCCATTTTCTGCCGCGCTGCATGAAAGTTCGAATTTATAATTAAAAGTATTATTTCTAGACTAATTAGGACCCAAAAAAATCGAATCCGTTCTCCAAAATGTTGTACCACTTTTGGTTTCGTCAGGTAAGACTGTTCGAAAAGTCGAACAATGGCGGTTGGGCACAATTCAGCTTATATGTTGAATATGCATATTTTCTCCAGATATTGGTCAAAAAAATTTATAAATTTAATAAAAACAATAAATATGTTTTTATTATTTATTAGAAATGCTTTTATTTGATTTTGTTACAATTTTATTTTTTTTTGTCCCAGTTGCTGTGGGTTGCGAAGCAATTTTTCATGTGCAAATGTACTTGACACTTTTTGCACATTCGCTGTGTAGGCTAATGGCATACTTTGCAACGTCTGGCTTTCCTGTCGGGCTACACAATTATTAGGTGATTTCCCGTAACACGGAGAAATGGATGGCATTATCGTGAAGGTAAATACCCCCAATGAAACTATTATAATTGTGAATAAAAGCCAATAAATAAATAGAAAAACAATTTTTTTTGACAGAAAATATTATAATATAATCACTTTCGTACTTTGCCAACCCACAAAGTAAAGCAGAATTGTTTCTGAGTGAAAAATTTTCCAACAGATCGCTTTCAAACACAAATTTTGTTGTGAGCTGTGTTTCCACCAACCGCCAATGTTCGACTTTTCGAACAGTCACTTTTACGAGTCCGCCAATGTTTCCTAGTACACGGTTAGAAATTTTGGATTAAATTTTAATACTTTTGGGCTTACATATATGACTACACCAGAATAGTATTAAAATTAAATACTGCCTATATATTAAAATTCATTTTTAATACTTTTTTGTATTAAAATTTAATACTCGTTTTTATTAAATTTAAAAAAAAAAAATTTCATTTCGAATGGGATTCGAACCGGGTTTCCTGTGAATTCAAGTGTTGCACGCTCAGCTTAACACATCAGCCACCGTAGTGATATTTATTAGTTGGCTAAGAGTTTATTTATATTGACAACAACGTAAAATGAAAGTTCAATATTGAAGTATTAAAATATAATACAGGATGGTTTAAAAATCAAATATAATACTTATTTATTAAAATTTAATACAAAATTTATTACAAAATTTTGTAATCTATTGAAAAGTATTAAATTTAATCAAAATTGTATTAAAAATCGTTGTAATATTTCGCTTGTATTAAAATTTAATCCAAGATTTCTAACCGTGTAGAAACAGATCTTGTATAAAGTCACTTTTTGACTATATTCGACCTTTATATACAGAAAAAATGTACTTTTGGAAATGAACTATTTTTAATTATACATTAATTAATTAACTTACTGAAAATAGGTCTGCCAATAAGGTATTTTTCAACCATTAGCTGTAGCCCACCACGGAAAAAGGGCGTGGCCAATATATTTTTTTTCTGAAAGCCAATTTAATTTACTATAATACGCTGTATACCATTTAGTTACATTTATGCATTGATATAGAAAAAAAATTCGGTGAAAATGATCAAATTTGCTGTTCGAAACTCGAACAGCGGCAGAAAATGGGTTAAATTAATTTTTTTTAACTGAAATTATATAAATTAAAGAAATAAACCTTAGAAATACATAGTAAAAATAGTGTTTTTACTTATAAAAATAAAATTTTATGATTTAAAAACAAATTTTAAAAATATACTCATTTTAAAGTATGGGTGGATCACAAGCACGTTAGTAATGGTGTTACGAAAAAGGCGTCAGTAATGGAGGGTAAATGTTTGAAAAACAGTAAGAATTTTTAAAATCCCTCAATTATTTTTAGAAATATGTATAGGCCTTTACAAATTAAGTGTCCTCACTTTCCCCTATTATAAACTAAATTTTTCTTGTTATTTAGTTGCTAGTTTATTTTAAGACCTTCAGGTGGAAATTGTTACACTAATACATACATACATATGTATATAAACTTGTAAATAAATAGGCTTAATTAAATAAAATACAAAAAAAAGAAAAAAAGATTGAAGAAGAAGAAGAATGGATGCGTGAGGGATCGAAAAATGCGGTCAAAAGGAACATTTGACAAACAAAGCGCGCGTTTACTTTTAACCTTGCGCTTTTGGTGTGAACAAACAATGACAACAACAACAGCAACAACAATGCGACAACAGCCACTCTCGCTATCTTTGCACAACCCCCCCTCCAGCCTCCCCATTACTGTTGCTTTTTTCTCCGATTATATGCTACAAAAATATACGCACATTGGAATACACACACACATACATACATATAGAATACAAGTTAAATAAAAAATAAAAGTAAGAAATGAAACCCCAAGTTTGCTTCTTTATGAAATGGACCTGGCATTCGCGCGTTAAAATCAACAAAAACAACAAAAAATGCTTCGCTGGACTCGCAGCGCAATCAATTACTTCCTGCTTAATTTTCCATTTCGCTGGGACGTGAAACACAACCTGAAGTCATGGCGGGGGGGATGTGTTGGCGGTACATTTAAAAACATGGCTGGCAGGCAGTTGGTTCTTGCCAACCCTCAGTGATTTTTTTCTTCTTTCTTATTTTCTTGAGTGTTTCGTTGTGCCAGTTTGCGCTATTGTTTTAAATCTTTTTTTTATTTTCCAACTGCACTGTCCCAATTCGTTTGCTTGTCCTGTTGCCATTTTGTTTGTTTTGGTATTTAGATATTTTTTTTTTGCTACATAGCACAGTGTGCTCAAATTCACATAAAATCAAAATTTTCATGTCAGTCTGAAAAAGTAAGCAGTTTCACAAAGCGAATGAATGTAATGCCAAACCTGTAAAGGTGATATCTTCGGCCAGACCGAAACTCAAAACGAAATCAAAGAAATATGGAAAATTTTGGGAAAAATAGAATAGAAATGAAAAAGACGAAATATGCCATGCCCACTTCTCCACTTCCGCCTACTTTGGGATCGAAAAATTATATCCGTGATTGACATCCGCATTCAAAGTTTAACCACAGTAGCTTGTATAGTTTGCAATATATGCTGAGATAAGTCTTAAAATTTAGGGCGGTGACACACCCACTGGCACAATCCAGTCCGATTTTCATCCAGAAATAGCTTTTCATAAACAAACCTCTTACACCAAATTCCATATATTTCGATAGATATGCCATTTAAGGTATTTCACTTGTATTGGAGGTACCACGTGCTATTTCGCCCGCTTTTGATTCAGACATACCTTATAGCAAGTTAACCACTTATGTACATGAAATTTCATGACAGTTGCTGCAATAGTTCTCTTAAAATATCGCTTTCAACTTTATGTTAATATGGGAGGTGTTACGCCCACTGATGCAATCCCGTCGAAATTCATATAATTTTATAGCTTATAATAATTGACCTCTATACAGCAAATTTTATGAAGATTACTCTCATTGCATACTATCTATAGCATCAAACGTTTTTTGCTTATATGGGAAGTGCAATGCCCACCGGTACTATTGTGCCAAAGTTTCGTAATAACATACCTTTTAGCAAGTTTATCTGACAATTGACATCTGCATACCAAATTTTAACATAATAGCTTATAGGTATAGTTTCATATATGCCGTAATAAGTGTTAAAATTTAGGGCAGTGGCACACCAAAATCCAGAAATAGCTTTCCATAAACAAACCTTTTCCATCGAATTTCAGTATAATCGCTCACATATTTCGGTAGGCGTGCAACGTAACATTTTTTAATTCTATGTGAGGTACCATGCCCATTGGTGCTATTTCGGCTGCTTTTGGTTCAGCTATACCTTATAGCAAGTAAACCGCTGCTGGAATAGTTCACATAAAATAGCGCTTACAATTTTCTGTTTTATGGGAGGCGCCACGCCCACTGATGCAGTCCCGTCAAAATCCATTTAATTTTATGGCTTATAATAATTTACGTCTATACACAAAATTTTATGAAGATTACACTCATTGCACACTATCTATAGCATTAAACGTTTTTTGCTTATATAGGAAGTGCCCCGACCACCGACACTATTGTACCAAATTTTCGTAATAAGATAACTTTTAGCAAGTATATCTTTCATACTAAATTTCGGTTACCGGACATAGCCCCCACGGACATAATCCCCATATCGTAAATGGGGACATAATCCCCATATCGTAAATGGGGACATAATCCCCATATCGTAAATGGGGATTATGTCCGCTAATTATTCGGACATAGTCCCCATTTTCGGTATGGGGGTTATGACCGAAAATTTTTCAGACATAATCCCCATGGAAGTTATGTTCGAAAAATTAAATTAATGCAAACAGTTTTGGGTCTTATGTCCGTCTTTCTTCCGGTTATAATCCCCACTTCGTTTTGGAATTATGATAACTTCTAAGGATGGACATAGCCGTTGTTGGATTTTTGGGAGTTTTAAGTCCTGAGCTGCGGCCACAGGCCGCCCACTTACCTCTACTCTTATGTAAAATTACTGTGGCTAGCGAACTAGGTGTTGGATATGTTATAGACTGATCCGCGGCGAAGCCGGTGTTGGATTTTTGGAAGTTTTAAATCCTGAGCTCCGGCCGCAGGCCGCCCACTCACCTCTACTCTTATGTAAAATTACTGTGGCTAGCGAACTAGGTGCTGGATATGTTATCGACTGATCCTCGACGAAGCCGCCGCGAAGCCGGTGTTGGATTTTTGGGAGTTTTAAATCCTGAGCTGCGGCCGTAACTTTTATGTAGAATTACTGTAGCTAGCAAAGCCGGTGTTGGACATACGGACATAATTTCAATGGTGGCTTTGTTCAAAAATCCCCATAATGGTGGTTATGACCGAAACTGATGCGGACATAATCCCCATAGTTTTGGGGATAATATCCGCTGTTTTATGGGGAAAATGTTGCGGTCATAACCCCCATACCGAAAATGGGGATTATGTCCGATGAATTTGCGGACATAATCCCCATTTACGAAATGGGGATTATGTCCGTGGGGATTATGTCACGGCACCCTAAATTTCGTAACGATTACATTGTTAGTTTTCTAATTATAACGTTTAGAATAATTGTGAGCTGTGCCACGCTCTACAACGAGCTTTTTCAGTATACTGACGAAAATTGTATTGATGACGGCTCCCAGTGGTGTCATCCCTAAAATTTTTATGAAAATCGTATGTCCCGAAATCAAATTTTTCAATTGTTAAGAAGAGCAACGCCCACTTTTACAATTCCGCCCACCTTAAACACAATTCAGGATATGCATATATGATTTGTATCGGTGTAACAAATTTCATCACAATATCTTGTTCGGTTTACGAGCTATGGCGTTAGAAAAGTTAAAATTTTGGCTGTGCCATGCCTCTTTAAGAACCTTTGTAAATTTAAAACCTAGCCCAATATTAATTTAAGTAGTTCACATGTTCACCAAATCACCAAACCGAACCTTTGTATGGGCATTGGACCACTGTGCACTGTGCTAAATATGTAGCATATTTTTTCGCTTACTTGCATAGCGTGCTTCCGTTTCCGGCGAATATTTCTTGATTTCCTTCTATTATGCATTTTTTGTTTCACAAAAAAGTAAATCATGCGAAACTCGTCGTTTACTTGTGTAATTGTCCACAAAAGGATCCCGCGAGAAAAAAAGTGCTCTTGTCAGCTGAAAAAAGAGGAACTAAAAAATTAAAAGACAGAGATAAAAAAAAAGTTACAGTGAAATAATTCTCTGCTGTTTATCTTGCAGCAAATTAATTTTGCCATTTTAATTAAACCAAAATGTTTTCATTTGTTGCCGGCAGAGCGTGTGGTAATTACAGCAGATATGGGTTCGTTAAAGCAAAAAAGGGGCGTGGGCGAGAATGTGACACTTCTTATAGTCAAAGGATAGCAACAACAATAAACTTAAGACAATTCATTTTCTGTTACGAATCTCAATGACCAACTCCTCTGATGAAACTATGTACTTAAATTAATTTTTTAGCTGAGAGTTTAAAGTTTTGGCTACATTTGCCGCAATGAAAGAGAGATTAATATATGCGACTTTCAGCTACTATTTGTTATTATTATGTCCCCTGATGATTGCAGCTATTTATTTATAATTTTTTTTTAAATCATTGACTCTCTTATTTCGATATTTAATATTTTTTTAGTATTACAATAAAACTAACAACAAATATTAAATATCCTATGCACTGAGAGAAAAATTCAATGGTAAATTCAACTAGGAGACGTAATGTTTTGGCGCCAAGTTAAAATATTGTTATTTCAACCAGAAATCTGAAATAAAAAAACTTAATCTAGTTAATTCAAAGCTATATATGGTTGAACTCAATTGAGGCTTGTTAATAATATTAACTAGGAATCTATTTAAATTGACCGGGAAATTTCAAAAAATAAAACAAAAAAACTTTTATTTTCCTGGCCATTTCTATGAACATTCCTAGGACCCATCGATTGACACCTCTCTTGTCCAGATCGGACCAAATTTTGTAGTTTCCACCTATAAGCGCTTTTTCATATTGAATATTCACTTATTCTTAGACAGCTCGGAAATCCAAGCCCGAGGTTACTCATTTTATTTATTGGGCCCGTTTCTATGACCATTACTAAGACCCATCATCGATTGACACCCACTTTGGACAAACTTTAATTTACCATGTATATTTAGCCCTAAATTCCTTTATCAGCCTGTGGTAGTGCGCAGCACATAGGCGCCAGAGAGCCAGCCTGGCAACATTCACAGATATTTACTATGTAGCTACATTTGATGTCGTATATATGTTACCGGCCAAACTAGTTTTTAGATCAAACTAGTTCCGCCTAGTAAGCCTAAAAATGTGCAATGAAATTTTAATGCAAGAGCACTGTGGTTAGTGAAGTCTACGACAGCAGCAAAGTCAGACAACAAAATTTGGCAATTTCATTGTATACTTGGCAAGTCGTAAGTGAGGGTAATTGGGCGGCCTATGGCCGCGGTTCAGGATTTACATCCTCTAATACCTCCAACAGCGGCCTCGCCGCGGTTCAGTCTATAATATGTGCAACACTGGCTTCGCTATTCACAGTACTTTTTTATTAGAATTAAATTGCATATTTTTAGGCCTGCAAATAAACTGGTTTGGCCTAGGAAAAACTAGTTTATCCTAAGAACTAGTTTGGCCGGTGACGAATCATAAGACATACATATGTACGCCGAAAAATATGCAACATTTTCATTATAATGGAATCTAAATAAAGTTTTATGATTCGTTATTACTTTTTTGCTGTCAGAATTGTATATGTACGACATCAAATTAAGATACATTTCGATAAAAAAAAAACTCAATGTTCACCAGCGTTGTAGTTATTTCCTGTTTAATTTATGTATATATTTCCTTGTTAAAAATATTGAAACGCAAAAAAATCAACTAAAATAAATTAACAAGCCGTCTGTTTAAAAAAAATGTTTCCACGGCTAAAGTTATGGACCGATTTTAGTAAAATTTGTTTCGGAGATAGAAAGAGCCCTTAGAAAGGTTAGTAGAAATTATCTGAATTCCTTGAGGTGGCGAGGTACCGTCCTTAATGGGAAAGACGCTACCTCGGCTGAGTCGCTTCATCGATTTTAATGAAATTTGGTATGGGGATAGATTGATTTTTGAGTATCAAATAATTTTTTTTAGTAGGAGGTGCAACGCCTCTTACAGGAAAATACGTCTTTACTGCTAAACTAAAGAACCGATTTTAATGAAGCTCTGTTAGGATATAAATTGAACCATAAAACAGATTTCTAAGAACTCTAATTTGTTTTTATTGGGCGTCGCAGCACCTCTGACAGAAAAAAACGTAGTTGCACGAAGACAAGTGGCGCAGGGATAGGAAAAATTTTCTTTTTTTGCAGAAAAAACAGCTTTAACGGAATTCAAAACTAAAAAAAATGTTTGCATTCTGTTTACAATGCGCTGCCATTTTTGTGAACACATCTGTAATAACTAATTAATTGCTTGAATTTAAGTGATAAAAAATAGTCACTATTGTTTTTAATCTAATGTGTTTGTTTGCTACTACTTATTTTGAACAAAAACATACCCAGCTACAATGACTTACAGAACATAGACCCACGTAAAATTCAATATTTTCAATAAACAAAAGCAAATAAATAATAAATTAAAATTTGTAATTTGAAGCTAAACTAACAAGGGCTATTGGACAAGAAGCACTACAACAAGGTAGAAAAATTAGGGGCATGTGTTTAGAAGAAGCGCGTGCCAATTGCAAACACACGGCGCATACACACCCACAAAACTTTTAGTTGTACCTATTGTTATACGAGTATGTATTGCTTTGATAGTAACCGCACAATCCTTTGGCCGATGCACATGGATTTTAAATGGACGTAGTTTTTTCCAATTAACTGTAAACAGAAAAATAGACAGCAAGCTAAGATGTCTATTAGTCCGGGATGTAGCGTTGCATTTTTCGAAGCACTTTCCACCCACTTAATTGTTTTTGCAAATGATAGTTTAAGTATACATATACTCGAAATAAGCGTCAGTCGTCAGAATCGTGGTGGGTCTGGTTTTCGGAGCCCGACAAAAAAAAAAAACTTTGCCCAATAACTCGGAAAGTGAGCCACAAGTAGAAAAATATGTTAGGACCAATGTTGTAGAGCAGAAAAAACAACATGGATTTCATGTTCGAAAAATCTCCAAAGGCCCACTTTTCATCAATCCTTTCACGATTAGTAATTATACCCTACTCAGAGGATATGTTCACTTTGTCATTCCGTCTGTAACGCATAGAATGGGGCGTGGCAGGTAAAGAAAAGTATATAAATTATTGATCAGAGTCACCACCTGGGTAGATATAGCTATGTCCGTCTGTCTGTCTGTTGAAATCACGTTTACGGGAAAACCCTGCAAGATAATTCAATGAAATTTGGCACACAGGTTGCACCTTCTTACAAGCTGCTGGCATATTGAAATTGGTAAAATCGGTTCACGGACACGCCTACCGACTATACTCTACGTAAATATACCCCAGTCCATTTTGAAAAAAATTGGTACGATTTTGATGAAACCTGGTGATTTGGTGAACATGTGAACAAAATATAGATTGGGCTAGGTGTTAAATTTGCAAAGGGTCTTAAAGGGGCGTAGCACATCGCTAAATTTTAGCTTTTATAACGCCATAGAACGTAAGCCGTGCAAGATATCGTGATGAAATTTGGTACACGGATACAGATCATATACAGGGAAGGCGGGGCAAGGCGGTACAAAGGTTATATTTATCCTTACATTACAACGCCATCTAATGTAATTACAAGAAATTTTTGTTTGAGTAGTGCTCTTGTAACTGCCAGGTTATAGCGACATTTCGACCTTCCGTTTTCGAGTACCACGAGGTTCGTCAAAGTGAGTGCGTTCGATGTAAAATTCGAGGATTTTCGACTTAAGTAAATTCATTTCACATGAATCATTTAAAAAACGTCGTAGTATAGGTATATTAGTGGCATTCAATTTTATTGACAGCGACATGTTTATGTTGATAAATTTTTCTTTCGCGAGTCTGCATATTTACATAGATCATGGCGGCAGAGTGGTACCGCACTTCGTATACCGATTTACCCCACCCTTGGGGCAAAGCGGTATAAACGTACTTTTTTTCTGCATCGTAATAATAAACATCTTCTGTTGACAAAATAATTAATAATAAAAAAATTAATTTTTTTTCGTAATTCGGGCTCCTACGATTTATTGGCATTTTGGTTAGCTTTAATTTCAAAAAACAATTGTTCATTTCCGACAAGATTTGCGGTCTCCTACAATATTTGAACCAAAACTCGATTCGGGACAACAGTGCCGCGCGCGCAGTATTTTCAGAGGTGCGTGGAAGAATTAATTTATTTGGGAAAGTCCGTATTTGATGACCACTCTGAAAAAAATATTTTTTAAAGGAAATTTGACGAGGAATTCAGTGGTATTATTTTTAGTTTTTTTAGAGTGGAAATCATTCTAAAAAATAAGTTTAAATAATTGATTTGTTATATAAAATATTAATTGTTCATTTAATGCCCACGGAAATTTTACAAGAAAGCTGATCTCTTTAGCTTTAAAACGATATAAAAAAAAAATTTTTCCGTTAGAATTTACCGGAGATATAACTATTTGAATATGAGCGTAAAACACCAAAAAACATAAAACCTTTGACCTTCGCAACTCGATATCTTTCGATATATTCGATAACAAATCTGTTCCTGATTTTCGTGTCCACTAATATAATGCGTAGAATATGTAAAACAAATTTGGAGCGATTCCAATATGTGTCGGTCAGAAAGTGTTCGGAATGTAAAAGAACGTCTCATATATTGAATATGCATATTTTCTCCAGGTATTGGTTAAAGAAATTTATAAATTTAATAAAGACAATATATGTATATGTTTTTATTACAATAAATATGTTTTTATTATTTATTAGAAATGCTTTTTATTTGATTTTGTTACAATTTTATTTATTTTTCTCCCAGTTGCTGTGGGCTGCGAAGCAATTTTTCATGCGCAAATGTACTTGACACTTTTTGAACATTCACAGCGAATGACATACTTTAAAACGTCTGGCTTCCTTTCGAGCTACACAATTATTAGGTAATTTCCCGTTACACGGAGAAATGGATGGCATTATCGTGAACGTAAATGCCCCCTATGAAACTATTATAATTGCGAATAAAAGCCAATAAATAAATAAAAAACAAATTTTTTTGACAAAAAATATTATAATATAATCACTTTCGTACTTTGCCAACCCACGAAGTAAAGCAGAATTGTTTCTGAGTGAAAAATTATCTAACAGATCGCTTAGAAACACAAACTTTGTTGTGAGCTGTGTTTCCACCAACCGCCATTGTTCGACTTTTCGAACAGTCACTTTTACGAGTCCGCCAATGTTTCCTAGTAGAAACAGATCTATTGCAAAGTCACTTTTTGACCAGTGATGGCATTTTCGGTACATTTGTACTTTTTTCGGTACATTTACGTCCTGAAAAATCGTTGTCAGTACATTCGACAAGTTTTCAGTACATTCGGTACATTTGGGGCATTTTCAGTACATTCGCCAAATTTTTAGCACATTTTCAGTACATTTTCGGTACATTTGGACAATTTATAATATTTACCATTTTTTTGTTTTTTAGTAAATGAAAATAACCGCAATGAGTAGATTTATAGTAATTACCTGTATATAATATCATTACCCTATTATATTAATTACGTTTTTTTTCTTAGTAAATGAAAATAATCGCGCAATGTGTAGATTTTGTAATTAATTTAATGTGAAACATGTCTATTTTAGAGATGGGAAAAGTGAGGACCTTTTTTTTTTTTTTTGATAGTCAATTTTAGAACAATTTCGTGCAAAATTGGGTGCTCAAGACAAAAAAGTACCTTCCGGATCTAAAAAGTACATTTGAAGTCTCGATTCAGTACATTTTCACAAAACGCAAATGCCATCACTGTTTTTGACTATATTCGACCTTTATCTACAGAAAAAATGTACTTTTGGAAATGCATTATTTTTAATTATGTATTACTTAACTTACTAAAAATAGGTCTGCCAATAAGGTATTTTTCAACCATTAGCTGTAGCCCACCACGGAAAAGAGGCGTGACCAATAAATTTTTTTTCTGAAAGCCAATTTAATTTCCTATAATACGCTGCATACCATTTAGCGTCTTTTATGCCTCGACATAGAACAAAAATTCGGTGAAAATGATCAAATTTGCTGTTCGAAAACTCGAACAGTGGCAGGAAACGGGTTAATAGATTCAATATAGATCGAACTAATAACACTTACATGTTTAATTGTGCGGAAAAATTTTTATTTTTCAGTGAAAAATTCGTTGCCCCGTTAGGCATACCACTTTTCCTCACATTCCCCTACATATGTATCTTGAATTGTGCATTAATTGGCCGCAATTGGAAAAGTGTCACTCTTCAATAATTGAAAATTTTGATTTGATTTCGTATAACTCAAAATTGGCACATATGATTTTCATAAACATTTCAGAGATGATACTACTGAAAGCAGTAATCAGTACAAGCTACGCCAATACACTGGAAAAACTTGATAAGGGGGGGGGGGGGGGGCACAGCCCACAGTATTTATAAAAGTTATAACAAGAGAACTTACATCGTAATCGTTTTGAAATATAATATGGCAAATAAACTTGCTAAAAGTTATCATATTGCAAAACTTTGGCACAAGAGTGGGCATTAGACCGTACCTCAAAAAAAAATTTCTCGGTACACCAGCAAATCCGAAGCATTATTGCAAGGTAATTTCGAAAAATTTTTTTTTTTTTTTTGGACGAAAATAGAGGTCGCGCATTTGAGAAAAACATCATATATTCGGCATTTACAGTCCGATCTTAAAGTATGATATATCAATATTTTTGTCTTGAGTAAAGTAACTTTTTCATCTAATGATCCTTGATATCAACTGCCCCGTTTTTGAACTTACCCACCATATATCAGTTCCTACCATCCTAATGTACCACTCTAATATCAGAAAAATTAAAGCTTGCAAAAAATCATTAAATTTTTCCAACTGAAGTATTTCGATTACTCCATTAGAACTATTTTTAAAAATGTTTTTAAAGTTTTTTACCGAACGTAGGGGTCGCCTTATTAAATTTTTCGTCATATCTTCGGTATTTAGAATCGGATCTTAAACATGATGTTTTTGTCTCCAGGATATCAATTTTTTTTTGCTCCAAAGGTCATTGACTTTAAGAACACACCAGATCTACAATATGAATTAAAAAAATTAAATAAAGTGTATTGGAGCCGTTGCCCAGCATCTCGAAAAAGCTCACCGTACGGTACAATTTCATTCGCTCTTCTTATCATTTAAACAAAACATGGAGCTTTTATAGTGAGAAAACTTATTTATGTATGTTAAAACTTTAATTTATTTATCAAGTTACTTTTCTCTAAGCTCTTGTCTTTCTATCTAGTTTTACAGTGGCATCGAATTCGTTATAAAAAGCATAGAATTTTAATCGACCATATTTCGACGTGATTCAAGTTGGCTGTATTTCTGGCGGCTCTCGAGCTTAGATAAAATATGGCCCATACAAAACTTTATATTCATCGGTGACCGCCATTGCAGATTCATGTACTACTTGAACAAAACACTCTGTGTTTTGAGAAAGGAATGGATAAGCTGTGAAAACAATTAAGTTTAGCCTAGAAAGCTATGAAATAAAGTTATTTTCTTGCAGTAACTTGGTAAGGGGCCGTTCAAGTATTACGTAACGCAATTTTTGAAGATATTTGACCTCCCCCCCTCTCCTTAAACTTTACGGTATCACCCAAGTGACCATGTTTACCTAAAAGTCACAATTATGTTGCCCAATGTACCGGAAAGTCATTTTAGCGACTTCTGTTATGTTTTAGTCGCGTTAATAAATATAACAAAAGATTTTTAACCGCAGCGTAACGCGTTGTTCGAACCCCCCATAAGTGCGTTACGTAATACTTGAACGGCCCCTAATTTGACTATTTCTTTTGAATATTGTAATTCTTCCAGCTGGTCTTGCGTGAAGAACTGCAAGCATGGGGGCTCAGTCACTTCGAATTTGAGCCAATTGATAATATTGAAATATGAGTCATTCCCAAAATTTATAAAATGATCTATTTGTGGAACAAACATTTGACGAATGCATCCTGTTGCTTCTTTGCGGGCGGCTAAAATCTTCTCATAGCCATCTGAATGTACTTGCGGATTTGGGCAGGCACGGACTTACCATACAGGTTGCAAATATTGGCAGAAACTTTGAAAAAAAATTTTTATTGGTGGGAATTGAATTTCCCGCCCATTTCGTTGCCACGCCTACCCACATTATAAGGGAAAAATGTCATTATACTGAACATTGGTGATCGATCGGCTAGTGAAAAACTACTTGAGATCAAAACTGGTTGCAGAACGATTGAACGCACTTGCTTTGTTCACAATAGAGTCAGCTTTGCTCATGTCTTCAGATTGTGATGACATTATCAATGACTCTGTCATCCGAAAATCAAAACGTAAAAATTTATACCAATAAGCAATAATTTTTCCACAAAAACCAATCGCATACATAATGGTAATTGTTGAATAACATAGGTCATATACTTACATACTTTATGATTATAAGGCTACTGACTGTAATAAAATAAAATATTTGCTCTCAGAAAAGCGCATTTTATTGATTGAAAAGCTTTTCATACCAAACTTATTCCTCCATTTAAGAAGTTTTGAAGGTGGAGGGGGGGGAGGGAGGCGTTAATTTTAGCAACTGCCTAGGGCGGCAAATTTCTAAATCCGGGCTTAGATTTGGGTTCGTTATCATTATAATAAAACATTCAATTAAATTTTATAACTTTAGTGGAATAAAATATAGACGCATTTCCAACTGATATGTATTTCACAGGTAAAATAAACAGCAATAATAAAATACATTAAGAGAGTAATAACGGTATTATTCCAACTATCATTCGATTAGAAATCATTTTAGCACTACTAACTATAAATACCGAAGATATGGCGAAAAATTTAATAAGGGGATCCCTACGTTCGGTAAAAAAACTTTAAAAACATTTTTAAAAATAGTTCTGATGGAGTAATCGAAATACTTCAGTTGGAAAAATTTTATGATTTTTTGCAAGCTTTAATTTTCTGATATTAGAGTGGTACATTAGGATGGTAGGAACTGATATATGGTGGGTAAGTTCAAAAACGGGGCAGTTGATGTCAAGGATCATTAGATCAAAAAGTTTATCTACTTAAGACAAAAATATTTATATATCATACTTTAAGATCGGACTTTAAATGCCGAAGATATGATGTTTTTCTCAAATGCGCGACCTCTATTTTCGTCCAAAAAAAAAAAAAAATTTTTTGGAAATTACCTTGCAAAAATGCTTCGGATTTGCTGGTGTACGGTGAACTTTTTTTTTTTTTTGCCTGTAAGGTGGTACGGTCTAGTGGGCATGGCACCTCCCATACAAGCAAAAAACGTTTAATGTTATAGATAGTGTACCATGAGAGCAGGGCCTGATTTAGACCTCTGACCGCCCTAGGCTAACTATGAATATGCGCTCCCCTAAGTACGAAAAGAAAAATTTTGTCGAGCAAAAAAAAAAAACAGGTTCTAACTTTCAAAACAAATTCTTTCAAAATAGATCTTCGAAAATTTCCATCTATTTTGTAGCTTCGATTTTAAACGAATAAAAGTTGTAATTTTCCGGTCTATAATGTGTCAGTTAATAACATCTGAATAATCTAAAATAAAAATTACAGTGTGAGATTGTAAATCCTGAATTAAATTTAAAATTTAATAAGTAAAATACTTGCGACAATTGCTCTATTATTTATAGAGAATGTTACAGTCATGTTCGAAATAATAAGAACAACTTAGATGAAAATCGAATTCGTCGTACAAATTTTTATAATATCGATTTTGATTGTAATAACTAAACACATATTAAGGTTTTAAAAAATGGAAAAAGTGATGACCAAATGCATCTACATTTGTTCTTGCAATGTTGTTGCATTAGGTCTAAAATCAGCGGTTCGAAAAAATAAGAACATAATCATGTTGGTAGCAGGGGCGGATCCAGAAAAAAATTTTAGGGGGGGCGAACATAAGAATAAAAAAAGTTAAGAAATTCGTATTAATTAAAAACCCACGTAACTTGAGCAACCTCAAGTAACCCCAAGTAACCCCCCTCCCCTGAGTGATCCAAATAACCCGAAGTAAACCCATAGATCTAGCTCGTGCAATTTTTAAATAATAAAATATACAAACTCAATTAAACCAAGTCACCCCAAGTAACCCCAACCCGCGACAACCTAGCATGTCCAAATGGTATAGAATGACCCTTGTATGTGCGTTAAATTCTTGCACACAGTCATGTGTATTTCCTGAACGTAACAGAAAGTACAACAGTTTTTTGGTATTTGTTTTATAATATTTTGAAAATTACACGTATATTTGCATGAGTAACTGTAAATACTCGATAATACTCGGAAAAAAGTTATATATTTTAAAAAATGTTCAAAATCATTTCTTCCCTTGCCGTCCTTAGGGGGGGGGGGCGATCGGGGCGATCCGCCCCTAGTTGGTAGCACGTTTACTTGGCACATAGGAGGGATTCCCAAATTTTAAATGCAAGCGTATCATGTGTGGTTAATTCGCAATTTAAAATATTCAGTGTGCAAAGCAAAGAGTTCCAAAAACACAACATTATCCTCATTTCTAGGGTTTTCAATTGGTCTGCTATTCTTCTGGCCTCTATTTTGGCCTCTCTAGTTTGATCTATATTTTCACAAATGTAGTCTAATGCTGCAAGAACATGCTTGTAAGAATTGTACAAAGCTTTGCTGGCGTCTACTCGGGCACTCCATCGAGTTTTCGAGAAGTTTTTACAACTGCCGAGTTTGTATCCAGTTTTGATAGCAATATTTGAATTCGAAATCCGTAAAAAAAATTTAAACATCAGATAAGGTTGGACCCTTAAAAATTTATTTTTAAAAGCTCTTCATGTACTTTATTTCACTTTCGTATAAGCTTGACATGCCAGATCGCAATAGAAAAATGCAAATATCTCAAAAGGACGCAGTTCAGCCACAACGTTTTTTACAGAGTGTTACTTATATGTCCAATCTCTATTAAAATTGATACATTTTTATCCCACCTCACCTACCTCACAACTTTATGCCTATGTATAAAGTCAAAATGCACTTATTTTTGGTCTTACGAACAACAAACGAATTCAAATATTTCTAAACATTTTTTCACAAAACCAAAATCAATTTGTATTACTCAAATACTTGAACAAGAAGGCTCCATCAAAATTTTGTTCAAGTTTTTATTGTTAAATAATATAAAACTTCTTCAAATTGTTAAAAAAAATACGTTTGACACAGTCCGCAGTCAAAGAGCAAAGAAGTGACAAATTTCAGAGTGCATCCCTGAAAAATGGTGATCAGAATTTCTAATTAAAGTCTATTGAAATGCACAATTTGGAAAATTCTTAAAATTTATTAATAAGTTCGGCAAAGTTCGTTCGTATGGGAAAAGAAAGTGACAAAATTTAATGGTCTATGGTCTTGTGGTTAAAACTTGAAGACTGTCAAAATCATAGGCAACGAGGCTAGAGACTCACTTTAGACAAACGAGGGAAGGAAAATTTTATGCCGGAATTGTATTTGTGCAATCCTTTAGTTATAAAATATTTTGCAGCACATAATTTTTTTTTTTCACTTGTTGAAAGATTGTGTTAAGACAAACATAACAAAAAATCTTAATCAACGTTAACTCTCAGCGCCCCCTCGGAGCTTGCGCCCAAGGCTTAAGCCTTCTTAGCCTGTGGGTAAATCAGGCCCTGCATGAGAGTTATCTTCATAAAATTTGGTGCATAGCAGAGCTGTGAAAGAGTGCATTCATTTTCAATTGAAATCCATTGAAGTCACTGCCAAAACTGTAGCATTCAGAATTCAGCTATTTAAAAATGAAGTCGCTTGTAGACTTCAATGCTATAAGTCTGCAGCCTTTTTCATCGTAAAGAATGGAATTATTCTGGTGACGTCATATTTTGGATTGGAATCATGATTGGAAGAATTTTGATTGCACTGAAGTCACCTCAAATCACTTTGAAGTCGTTGAAGTCACTTGAAGTCGTTGAAGTCACTTGAAGTCGTTGAAGTCACTTGAAGTCGTTGAAGTCACTTGAAGTCGTTGAAGTCACTTGAAGTCGTTGACGTCACTTTTAGTCGTTGAAGTCACTTGAAGTCGTTGAAGTCACTTGAAGTCGTTGAAGTCACTTGAAGTCTCTGAAGTCACTTGAAGTCGTTAAGTCACTTGAAGTCGTTCAAGTCACTTGAAGTCGTATAAGTCACTTAAAGTTGCTAAAACCATTTGAAGTAAATATTTTGCCAAAAACCGTACAAAAAAAGTAATAATGAATGAATCCATATTATTTATAAGACAAGAAACAATTACGTTTATTTACAAAAAAAAAAAGCATGCATTGAAAATTCAGTTCATAAGTATATTTTTGGAATTCGTAGAATACAAAAGTCCTCTAAGAAACTGTATTTGCTTTTTTTGTGAATCGTGCTATTTTAAAAAAAAGACCGCTTAAAAACAGTTTACTAAAGTTAACAGTGAATAATTGTGTGCAGTGGATTGCAGTCGTTAAGATTTTAAAAAAATATTAAAAATATTCGAAATGCCCTCTTCCGGAGACTTTTCCTCAGACGACTACGAAGCGGATCCCAACTTTATTCATAATGTGAGGATCAGCAGAAAAAGGAATGTAGTGTCTGAAGAATCCTCTTGTAGTACTAGCGCAAAGAAATGTTCAATTTTCGACGAAACTGACGTAGCCTCCACTAGCAAGAGGACAAAGATATGTAAAGTTTTCGACGAAGCTGAGGAAGCATCGAATGTTAAGAGGTCAACAAATCAATTTATCGATGAAGCTGACACATTGCTCGAAAACAATAACAAAATTTTATACCAACATTTTTTCGAGATTGTTGAAAAAGTAAGAATTGCATTGAATATATGTAACATACTTCTATTAAGTTAGTGGACACTTATTTGTGTATTTTTGCATTGATGTCTTCAAAACGATGTTCTGGTTATTTTATATATTTTAGTTGCAAGAAACAGAATTTCAACGTAAACGTGATGGTGTGACCGTAATGTGCCGTATATGCAAGACACAGTTGCGAGGCACATTGCAAGTGACTTCCAATTTCATACGTTACTTACGTCAAAAACACATGAAAGAGTTTCACGAGTATCAGCAAAGGAAAATTGAAGCAACGAAACAAGTGAGCAGTCAGGATCAATTTAATAAACTAACTGTCAGCGTAATTGCTGAAAATATGCTTCCAATTTCATTTGTTGAAAGTTTTGCTTTTAAAAAATTTGCAAGTTTTTCAAACCCAAACTTAAGATTGATGTGTAGACCAACCACTTTAAAGACAATGAGAGAGTTGTACAGTACAATGAAAAACGAAATTAAAAAAATTATTGCGACCGATAAACATTTCTGCACCACTGCTGATGTGTGGTCAACAAAGCACAGGAGCTTCCTTGGTTACACCTGCCACTGGGTTAATGAGAACTTTGAAAGACAGTCATTAGCTTTGGCATGTAAACGTTTCCAAGGATCCCACACGCATGATAAAATCCACGATATGATTTTAGATATTCATGCTGAGTTTGGCCTGAATATTAACAATGTCAGAGCAACAATAACCGACAATGGCTCCAACTTCGTGAAAGCTTTTAAAGAATTTGGTATTGAAAATATATTGCTGTCCAACGACGTCATTGATGGAAATGCTGATTATTTGAACGAAGAGGACTTAATAACATTCACAAGCACCTTCTCCGATTCGTTTTTGCCCAAACATATCCGTTGCGCCACACATACAATGAATTTAATAGCCACAAGCGACCTGACGAAAATTTTGAAAAAAAACCCTGCAAACTTTGAAAAACATCAGAATGTAAGTAAACTATTAATACATGTATATTAGAGGTGGTTTGAAAATTGGCCCATCCTTATATATATATATGTATATATATAATTGCCCTTAAAACGTCTTTGGGTTGCTTTGGTCCAAAAATTGATCGCTTTTTGTAAACCAATGTTAGAATTTATTCAATACCGATTTACATGTTAGTATTTACTTTAGATTATGCAAAAGTGCTCTAATTTGTGGAATAAAGCAAATAGACCTAAAACTTCTGAGCAAATAGTATCGGTATTAGGCTCACAGCTTAAATATCCAGTTGTGACAAGGTGGAACTCCCTATACGATGCTATAAAAGCATTAATTGCACAAAAGGAAAAGATTAACGAACTCTGCAAAAGGTTCCAAACACAAACTTTTAGCGACAGGGACTTCAACTACTTGGAAGAATATCTGCACCTTTTGAAACCTATAGCAGATTCCGTTGATTTCCTTCAACGGAACGATGGGATGGTTTATGGATTTCTCATTCCCGCATTGGCAACCATCCGTACTAAATTTTATAAAATGCGCAGTAATGGTGTTTTAAAGGACTTAGCATACGCGCTTGATCCCTTGGAGGATTGTTTGGTGAACAGATTTCACAATTACTTCCACCTAAAAGAAGATGTCAACGACGCAATTGTTGCATCAGTTTTGTGCCCTGAAGTTAAATTAAAATGGTTGGAGGCACTTAATCCGTCCTTCACTGACTGCAAAATTAGTGAAATCACTGGCCTAGTTCGGAAAATGATTGTGGAGGACTGTGCAGAAGGTGGCTATGATACTTCAATTCAAAAGAAGCAAGACAGCAACATGAACTTTTTTGACTTCTACATAAGAGGTAATAAACAACTAAATGTTTTACTACTCCCACAAAACAAATTTTTATAAAACGTTATGACATTACTATATTACAGATGACCACCTAGAGACACCTAACAAATCTTATCATGGATGTGAAGGAACAGAGTACTATGCATATCTCGCAGATCCCTCCGCTGCAACTGATATGCTAAACAGATATCCAAAAATGAAGAAGGCATACCTAAAATTTAATGCTCCTTTGCCATCATCAGCTGCGGTGGAGCGACTATTTTCATATGCTGGTCTTATTAATACTGCGCGACGTGGTTCGCTTTCTGATTGCAATTTTGAAGAATTGCTTTTACTGAAAGTGAACCAAGCGTGCTTAAACATATTTTAATTTGCTAATTTAAAATATAGGCCATTTCATTTTAAATAATATGGGTTTCATTGTTATACTTTTTTTGCACGGTTTTTGGAAAAATATTTAGAGTTTTTCTTCTGACTTCAAGTGTTTTCAGCGACTTCAAGTGACTTATACGACTTCAAGTGACTTGAACGACTTCAAGTGACTTAACGACTTCAAGTGACTTCAGAGACTTCAAGTGACTTCAACGACTTCAAGTGACTTCAACGACTAAAAGTGACGTCAACGACTTCAAGTGACTTCAACGACTTCAAGTGACTTCAACGACTTCAAGTGACTTCAACGACTTCAAGTGACTTCAACGACTTCAAGTGACTTCAACGACTTCAAAGTGATTTGAGGTGACTTCAGTGCAATCAAAATTCTTCCAATCATGATTCCAATCCAAAATATGACGTCACCAGAATAATTCCATTCTTTACGATGGAAAAGGCTGCAGACTTATGGCATTGAAGTCTACAGGTGACTTCATTTTTAAATAGCTGCACTCTGAATGCGGAATTTCTCATGAATTAAAATTGAAAATGAATGCACTCTTTCACAGCTCTGGTGCATAGACGTCAGCTACTATAAGCTTCAAAATTAAATGGATTTCGACAGGATTGCACATGTAGGCGTGGCAACTCCCATATTAACATAAAATTGTATGCGCTATTTTAAGTGAAGATTTGTTTGAAGATTTGTTTATGGAAAGCTATTTCTGTATAAAAATCGGACTGGATTGTACCAGTGGGTGTGCTACTACCCTAAATTTTTAGACTAATTACGGCATACATCGCATACTATACAAGCTATTATACTAAAATTTTGTATACGGAATAGGAGAAGTGGGAGTGACATATTTCGTTTTTTTATTTTTATTAAATTTTTTTTTAAGATTTTCCATATTCTTTTGACTTTTTCAAGCTTATAACTTTTCCCAATTGTATTTTTTCCACTTTTTTAAGCCTCATTCAACTTTATTCGACATTTTCTTAATTTTTTCGACTTTGTCATCAATTTTTCAACATTTTCCATATATCTTCGACTTTTTCCATTTCTTTCAACTATTTTCGATGGTTTCCATATTTTTTAGATTTATTCAGTTTTTTTCAACTGTTTCTACACTTTCAACCTTTTTGAACCTTTTTACATTATTTGCGACTTAGTCAACGTCTTCAACCATTTCAATGTATTTTTAACATTTATTTAAAAAGGGGACGCCCATTAATTACGTGAGGTGTTTTTTTTTTAAATTCGGAACCCCCATTCCCCTTGGTGAGATTTGGTGAGATCTGGCAGAACCCCTCCCCTCTCTCCCGTGAGATTTAAATTATAATTTTTCATGTAAACTCTATGCAATAAGAAGTTGAAGTGAGGTTTGCCTTGACCCCCTCCTCACCCCTTGATGAGATTTGGTGAGATTTTGCCGGACCCCCTCCCCCTATTTTGACTCACGTAATTAATGGACGTCCCCAAAGTACTTTCAATGCACTGTAGGGTATGTGGGTTTCGGCCTGGCCGAAGATAACACGTTCACTAGTTAAGTTTCACTTATCACCACATCTCACCTCTGCTCACCTCACCTCATCTCATAGTGACTTTCAAAATTCATTATCCGTCAGTCAATTGGGGTAATGAACTATTTTTTTTAAATTAAGTTGAAAACACCCTTTAAGAGGGTCGGAGACTTCCAAAATCCATTTCTGACCTTTCCCATCGATTGGTGCAATAAAATTTTTTTCATATAATTGTTCCAAAACTCCCATTTAAGAGAGTCAGTGACTACTTTTGTGACTTCCAAAATACATTTTCGGCGTTTGCCATGGATTGGTGTAGCTTTTGAATAAAGGTATGAATGTTTCAGAGTCTGTTTCTTGGTGATAGTTTTGAGCTCCAACAGAACGAGGAAATGACGTAGTTACTGTACAAATTCTACCTGATATAAAGCTCAATTGCATGCAACTTGGTCTTAAAAATGGAAACAGGTATTCCCTAAGCCTCTAATCATAATCTTTTGCGCAAACTCTTTCGTTCATCCCTCCATTCGTTTAATGTCCATACTGCAAACTTGTGGAGATATATATATTTCCAACTCTGCCTAGTTCCATTAAAGTAGCACTAAAATAGAGAATGAATTAGAAAATTATTAGAGAACCCTTAGACACATACAAGCACGCACACATGTGTATGTACATATGTTCATCGACAAAGTTACAAAATGGACCAAACCAAGTGCCGTCGTCTCTTGCACTGATTTTAAACGGAAGCTTTTAAATGGTTTGAACAGATGGACAAACAGACGCGAGCAAACCACGGCGATTGTGTGACCGAACACACCGACCCGTTGTCTTAAACGATCACCACCAAAAAGGGTTGGTTGGTTGCACACTATCATCATCGTCACCAGCAACAACGGCAACAACATTAATAACACAAAATCAGGTACCCATGATGATGCAATAGACTTGAAACAAATTATGCGCAAGAAAAATGCAGGGAAAGAGTGAAGAATCAAGCGAAACTAAAAAAAAATTCATTAACATAATTTTTAACGGTCGCCACGTTAACAAAAAAAGGATATGAGACAAATACACACGTGGTGTGTTGTACACATCATAAGCAGATCACGTTTCAAGATGCCAGCTGGACGGTGAGTTTTGACTGCGCAATATTTTAATCGTTGTTAGATGTGTAAATATCTTTACTGGCGAGTATAAAACGAACTCTAGACTGGAATGAAATTTCGACCTTTTCAAAGTGTCTCAACTTTTTCATAATTTTTCTACGTTAATTGACTTTCTAAACTCCACGCTATTTCGACTCTTTCAACGTCTCGACTCTGTCAACGTCTCGGTTTGTTCCAACATTTGTTTACATTTTCAAAATTTTTCTAAACTACAATTTTTGCTCTTTCAAATGATATCAACATTTTTTTGGACGGCCAACTGAGGTGCCCAAAAGTCGACAGCGCGTTGACGTTTACAACAAATATTTCGCTCTAGTATGTGTAGAAATGTGTGTAGGAATTGTAACGAAAAAAAACATGAGTATAAATGTGTTTTGTCTTTTCCACGTAAAGAAAACATTACCCAGTAGAAATTCGTGCATCACTGATGTAAATAAATAAATAAACTGCGAAAGCATCGCATGGCTACACAAAAAATTATTAAGCTCAAAATTCATCAATAAAAACAAAATGTACTTTTCCGAGATTTAAAACTGTATTTTCATTAATATGAGTTTTTTTTACAACAATGATGCCCACAAGAGCAGTTTTTTTAGTCTCTTATTTTTTTACAAGTCAATAATACATTCGTAAAAAATTGCCTTTCCCAGAAATAATGTCTTTGACCTGAAATTTTCACAACTGCCATTGCGCAACTTATTTGCGCACATTTTGTTTTTGGACGTTTGATTCCGACTGGGTCCCTTGCATATTCATTTTTTAAACGAACCAGCGCGTAGAATTCAGCAACTGCACGGCGGGACGAAAGGTAAATGGCCAACCCTATCATAGAGCATTAAAATTAAAAGTAAGCACTGCATAAAATAAGCTGTGAGCCACTGTATATGAAATACGGAGTAATTATGATCCAAAATAAGTAATAGAATGAGAGCAAGAATATTTTTGAAAAACAAACTTTTTAAGGGCGTGACACCACTCAAAAATACAAATTTTGATACTTGATATCTATTAAACTACAATAAGTATTGCAATGAAATTCGGTGATACAGCTGTGACAAAGAAAACGGCTTAATTAAATAAGTAGGCAAGGCATGTTTTACTAAGACTCTATAGTTAGATCTATTTAAGAATATAAGTATGTACATCAGTGATGGCATTTGGGTTTTGTGAAAATGTACAGAACCAAGGCTTTAAATGTACTTTTTAGAGGCCGGATGTACTTTTTAGTGTTGAACACCCAATTTTACTACAATGTACTTAATTTTTCTAAAAATTACTAAGCAAAAAAGGTCCTCTTTTTAGCCATCTCAAACACCCTAGCAAAATGGGATAGTTACAACATTGCTATTGTTTTAATTAACTAAACATATAAGAGAATTTTTTTAAATGTATAAGTCGACTGTTTTCGTTTTTTCATTTACTAAAAAAAGGGTACCCACTGTGCATTAAAATAATCTGCAGCTTTCGATGTTTTTTCGAAAGCATTTAAGCATTTATGAAGCTCTTAATTTATACTAGAGTATTTATTCGCCTCTTAAAAGAATAAAATTAAAACTTTCGATGAAAAATATTTATGAAGCCTTTCAAAACTGCAAATTAAGATGTTTACAAATACCAAAATTACTTAAAATTTTAAAAGTATTTATCTTAACGACGTCTTGTGAGAGGTTCTTAAAACGTCTGTAAATATTTATTTTTTGAAAATAGCTAAGGTTCTTATAAAGTCTTAACAAGCATTCGAAAGATCTTCATAAAACGTTTATAAATATTTTTTTATTCGAGAATTGAAATATTTATCAAAGTCTTAAAAAAGTCTTTGTTAAAAGCTTTTTAATAAATAAAATTTAATTTTTCTTTAAGAGCTATAAGTTTCTTAAGAGCTATAAGTCACTTAATTACGTGTCTTAAATTTCTGAGCTTTGAAATGCTCCATAAAAGCCAATATAATCTTCAACTCTTACGTGGATTTATAAAATACCTTCGTACATATTAAAATTTATGGCTGAAAATACGGAGACAGCAACGTATGTTTCGAATAGTAGGCTTGCCAAACATCTGCAATTTAATACAAATTTGTAAATGACATTTACTATTATAAAAATTATAATTAATTTATGAGATGAACATTTTTTAAAAAAATAAAGCTTTTAGTCCGGGAGGCAGCGTTGCATTTTTCGAAGTAATTTCTCCCACTTAATTTTTTTTGCAAATGATAGTTTATGTACAGCTGATACTCGAAATAAGCGTCAGTCGCCAGAATCGTGATGGGCCTGGTTGTGAGAGCCCGACAAAAAAATGTTGCGCAATAACTTGGAAAGTAAGCCATTTCTATTTAATTTATTTATACTGCAAATAGTTTGTATAACAAAAATCAAATCTTTATTAAAACCTCGTTGAGATAAAATAAACCTCATTAAATTTTTTTAAAAAAAAATTGTGCATAAATATTTTCAAGTGCTCAAATTATTTATAGACCTCTAGGTGTATGGATTTATTAACATCCTGAAGAAGTTTTGAAAACGTCACAACTAACTCTCACATAAACCTCTTGAAGGGCTCCATAGAAGGTGCCCTTTTGGTCTCAAATAGGATTTATTCAGTATTTTAAAACCTCTTTAACGAATATTTTTAAGAGTACTGCTCTTAATAAATGTGTTTAACTCTCGGATTTCTTGATGAGTGGACTGTATGGATGGATGAATGGTGTACCTTTTATGTCCTTTAATAATTATGTGATGTATAGTGATGGTTTGCGCTGCAGATATTTAACTCGGCGCCTGATAAAGTCAAAATATTAAAGTAGTTTTAAACTTCGCTACCCGGGCACCAAAAGTTTCGTATTAGTTCCAATAAGAGCCACGTAAAATTTGGTCCATTTCAGAAAACATTTGATGGATCCGCCATCGTTTTGAAAACTGGAAAATGGTCCTTAATCCATCGAAAATCATTAATATCTCCCCCATGCTACTCCCGTAGAGGGATCAAAAACTAAACACGGCCCCATTATTTTTCCTCCTCCAACATTTTTCCTGAACATACTTACCCCACTGAGTATGGTGCGCATTTGCATCAAACTACAGCACTATTTCCATTCTACGCTGATCAGCCTAATTATGCACTCTGTATCTACGCACTAGGCATGACAATCCCGGGATCCCGTAATCCCGGGATTCACTCTAAATATAGACTAAAGCAATCCCGGGATTATAAAGAGACAATCCCGGGATTTTCGGGATTAGAAAAAATTTTATCCAATAAATATTCTTTTATATTACATATTCAAATCCAAAATCTGCAAAATAATTATTTTCAATATTGTAACAACCTGCAAAATGCAGTTCCATTGTGTCCTTTAATAGCCAAAGCATTGACAAGGAATTTTTACCTTAGGGGACGTCCATTAATTACGTGAGCTAAAATAGGGGGGGAGGGAATCCGGCAAAATCTCACCAAATCTCACCAAGGGGGGGAGGGGGTCATGGAAAACCTCACGTCAACTTTTTAATGCATAGAATTACATTAAAAATTATAATTTAAATCTCACGGGAGGGGGGGGGTCCCGCCAGATCTCACCAAGGGGAGGGGGGGTCCAAATTTTCAAAAAAACACCTCACGTAATTAATGGACGTCCCCTTAGTTATAAATTTTCAATAAAAATCGTATTGAGTAAAAAATTATTAAAATTGGTTAAAGTATTTTTAAAAATAATTTTTTTATTGTATTTTGTATTTTATTGTATTTTTATTGAAAATTGATAGTTTGGGTAAAAAATTAAAAACATAACTCTTTATTCTAATAAAATACAAATCTGCATTAAAAATTATATGGTTCAAGAACTTAATTTTCACAAAAAATTTATGATTTGAAACAAAAATGTATTAAGGGGTTGCTTAAGTTTTGGAAAATACTGTATGTATATTCAGAAAAATATTTTTTTTCTTTATTGTTATTATTTATTATGCTGACCAAATCCATTTCAAACCATGCAGTCGGACTAACTGTAAGTCTCGGAATTGGTTGCCGATTATATATGTTGTTTTTCAGAGGATATAAGGGACAGATTATTCCCCCGATTTGATTAAAAAACATTTTTTACGAAGTTATTCCCATTAAAGTTTTAGTGTCAAACTTGAAAAACCGCTGAAAATTTTTTCTAAATAGTCGTATAAATAATTAATTTTTGTCTTTTGATTCTAATAGAACTTCTGATTCTCTGACAGAATCTTTAAAAAAATTTTAAAATTGTTGAAAATTGTCAGAGCTATAGCTTTTTTTATGAAAAAAAAACAATGCTGATTTTCTTAAAAACCCCAGATGTTTTTACGCTTAAAATTTTACTGTAAGTCTGTATTAACCCTTATCCTGTATACATGGGTCAAAATTGCCCAACGACGTATTAGAACTAAAATACTACCGGCCCTGTACCATGTACAAGTATAAGCTTTTATGACTTTTATTCTTTTGACTAAGTATATAAACAAAAACTTAAAAGAAAATATTTTCTAGGACGTTTAGTTTAGCTAGTACAACAAAAGTTACGTTCACCGTCAACATGGGTCAAAATTGCCCAACACAATTTTTCTTACTTTATAAAGAGTCACAACACACTTGACACTGCGTATAAGTTTCCCCTTATCGAAATTTTACTTTTACTTTGTAGCATGTAACATTGGTCACACTTTGTATCGCTACATGCGAAACTGGGATTTCGACTTCGAGATACTGCACACTTAGTTGGCCGGCCTATTGTATTCTATTGGCAGGGGAATATCATGGACGTGAAAAGGTTTGGAGAGCTTATGAGATGATAAGAAATGTATGCCCATCTTCAGGTGTTATTAGCCCCCGCAGATTTGAGAATATATCACGAGCTCTGCGCTTCGATATGATGAGTGATAGAAACGAAAGACGAACTCGTGATAAATTAGTACCATTCAGAGATGTTTGGGCTAAATGGGAATGCAACTTCAGAAAAATGTTAAGCCCAGGTGAGAATGTTACAATTGATGAGAAAATATCAGCATATCGAGGTCGATGCCCATTCAATTAGTGTATTCAAAACCTGGGAAGTAAGTATGTATGGAATGAAAATTTGAGTTCTTTGTGATTCAAAAAGCAGTTATGCTTGGTCGCTAAAGGATTATGCGAAAAGACACCAAAACTGTAAAAGAGTAGTCAAACAAGGATACCACGTAGTATTAGACTAAGTGAAAGACTTGAAGAGCTGAAATATTACCTCCTATGAATTTTTAACTACACATGAGTTGGAAATTGAACTACGGAAAAGAAAACTCTTTTTGGTAGGTAACAATATAGCTGATGCATATATGTATGTAAAAAGAAACCAGAAATAATTGATTTCTACATGTTATCATACTAAATCTAGTGTTGATACGCTTGTTCAGCTTCTCAGCCAATAGAGAACCAATAGAGAACCAAAATATGGCCACAACTGTGTTGTTCAATGTATTGGATATATCAGCCTACAACTTTGTTTTATATACATACATGCATCCATACTGACATACACACTGACTGGAACAAAGGTAAACATTTCCAGCGACTTAAGGCCTGATCCCATAGAGTCCGTCAAGTCCGTTGCGTCAACGTATACCACTAACAAGACGGAAATAAAGGAAGAAGACGGCCCAATGAATACGTCTGCAACGCATTCAAAGTCAAGCGAAAAATCATCAAACAGCTTTTCTTTTTATAAATTTCGTAATTTCTCCTGTATATTCTGCTTTTATGTATTTTTTTTTATATGAAAACAATTTTTATTTTCACATTTTCCTCTTTTATTTATGTATATTTCACATAAACTCGCAGTTGTCAACGCATTCAACGTACGTCAAAAGTTGAAAATTGTTCTACTTCATCCGTTGCGTTGACGGATAAGTATTGATTCGGCCGTACTTCATACAAATGTATAGAGCAAATAACAAATGCAACATTCCAAATTACTTTCTGCTAGTCGTGCTTGAATTCTGCATACTTTTGTTTTACCGTTATTTTTGTAATAATTTTTTATCATGGGAAATATACACTCACCGTCAAAAAAAACGCAGACTTGAATTTTGCAAGAAGTTTTATATTTTAATGCGTAAAATAATATCTACTCTTGTTTAACGGTTTTAAGTTTGTTAGAAACTGTTACTAGGTACAAGTTTTGAGTTTTTTCAAAACTGTCCACCTAACAATAATAAATTCTAGGAACCTTTTCCAAATTGCTAGTTTTATAATCAGAAATTACAACTTATTTATATGAAAAAATACATTGTTTTTTGTAGTTTTTTTTACGCATTTTTAATTTCTCACAAATTCTTTAATTATTTATTATTTAATTATTTTAAATAATACGGTAAAATTGATTTTAATACCGCGTAGGACCTATTTTTGCCTTGATGACGCTTTCCATTCGAAAAGGCATGCTCTCATAGAGTTTCCGTATTAATTTCATTAAAATATCGTTGTACCAAGTGGATTCAATTATTTCCTTTAACTTTGGAATATTATTAGGGTTTTGTTGGCGCACTTTGCGTTTTAAAATGGCCCAAACATTCACAATGGGATTGAGGTCGGGGCTGTTACCGGGCCATGGACTGACTCAATTCCCAAAAAGTCCTTATATTCCTTTACCTATGCAAAAATAAATAGTTCATTATTGTAAATCTATCAAAAAAAAATGTAAAAAATAATTATTGTGAGTGGGACACTTACCGATTTCGAGCGATGACAAGGTGCAAAATCGTCTTGAAATATGACTTTTGCTTTGGTCAAATGGGGGCAGTAACAAGATGTGGGGTGGAAGAGATTTTTCTTCTAGAAGGTTATGTGAACTCCGCAGCTTATATTGATATCGTAAAAAACGGCGTTTTACCTAGCATCGACCGACTAAGCCAGCGCGTAGCAAGTCATATTTCAAAACGATTCTGCACCTTGTCATCGGTCGGAGTCGGTAAGTGTCCCACTCACAATAATTATTTTTTACATTTTTTTTCATAGATTTATAATAATGAACTATTTATTTTTGCATAGGTAAAGGAATATAAGAACTTTTTGAGAATTGAGTTTCCGCACAAAACCAATTATTTCCCACTTTGGAGGAGTGTTTAGTGTCATTATATGGCAAAAATGTCCACTTAATTGGCATGGAATGAAGTGCATGTGGTTCCATATGGTTTGTCAATGTGTCCACATATTGAAACTTGTCCATTTTGTCATTTATTTTTATAAGCGGGCCTACACCATGCCAACAAAATTCATTACAGACCATAATGCTTTATATAGATAGATATAGCTGAAGTTCATATTATTATTAAATATGAAGGATATATCTTTGCAAAAAACCAAACACTTGTCGTTTATTAATTATATTTACGATACTGTAGCATTAGAAAGAAAATATAAGAAAATGTGCCATTTATATATCCATAGCTGTATATGTTACCGGCCAAACTAGTTTTTCCTAGGCCGAACTAGTTTTTCCGTTTAGCCTAGGACAAGCTAGTTTGTCCTGATAAAAAATTTACCATTTCAGGACAAACTAGTTTGGCCTAGGATTAATTAGTTTTTTCTAAATCAAATATTTTGAGGGTAATTATTAGGGTCCGACCGAAGGCTTCGGCTTCGGCCTAAAAATCGCACATTCTGCCTACCTTCGGCTTCGGCCTTAAAATGGCCGAAAGTTTGCAAACGAATGCAAGTTCGAAGTAAAATTCCCCAATTTGAAACACACGAAATATGCAACAGTGAAATAGTTTGGAATAAAAAGTTTTTTAAACAAAAATAGCTCAGAATGTAATATCGTAAGCGACATTAGTTGTGAAGTTAAAGCAATAGGCACTACAAATATTGAAAATAATCTTTGGGAATCTCATGACACAACGGCCACGCAGCCAAATAACTCATGCTGAGTTTCAAGTTTTAAGATAGAGTTTGAGATGACAATTAAAGAATCTTTTATTATGAGGAATGGACATATTTTTAGCTATTGGCATTCAAGTTAATTTTTGAAACTGTAAAAAATTGGGCAAAAAATTTGTATCTGCCCCTCCGACTAACGTTGCAAGAAAACGTTGATAAACTTTTATTTTTACCTTGCAATAAAAAATTATTTGACTTTGAATACTAAAATACCTTCAACTTTTATTATCATTATAAACTAATATTGTTATTGCTAATAGATTACAACCATATAATTTATTTTTTGTTTCTTATACATTGAATTTTTCTTTATGTAAGTTTTTATTTATAAAATGCTAAACCTTCGACTTTGGCTTCGGCCGAAGGTTTCGAAAATGGCCAAAGTTCGGCGTCGGCTTCGGCCAAAAAAATCACCTTCGGTCGGACCCTAGTAATAATGTACTTTTTGACCTAATTGTCACAGGAGGTGGGGGTTGCGGTCGTTGTTCACAAGAGGTACTCTGAACATAATTCCGTTGGATTTAGCCGGCGGTCACCCCTTGAAAAATGTTTATGATATATCCAACACCTAGTTTGCCAGCGACAGTAATTTTACATAAGAGTAGGGATTTAAAACTCTCAAAAATCTCAAAAGAAACAAAATGTGGTATATACTATTGGATGAAAATGTGCCGTTGATAATTTCCAAAATTTCTTTTTTCCATCAGATTAGCTGATCATCTGTAGTTGCTTTGCTCAATTGATCTTCTCTGCACGGAATGACACACAATTTGAAGGTCTTGATTAAATTTTTAAAAAATTGTGTAGCCATATCAAATCAGGTATTTACTTCATTGCCAACTTGTGCTTTATATTATTTTATTAGTGCACCAATTGCATAGAATACCAAGAAAATCACTCGTAGAACTAACACTGAAGAAATTAATGCTGCTGTTGTTGATGGGCATGCGCGCAAACAACTGTGAGCTGATTAACTTTGCACAGTGAGCACTTACCTGACAAAGGTCAAAAAAAAAGAAGAAGAAAAAAGGGTTGAAATGTGTCGACAATTAGCGCCGCTGCTTAGGTCACTGGACCACACAGATAAAGAGCATAAAGAGGTAAATTTCCATATGCATACAACTAGTCATATATCTGTCCGCTACTTTTCATGTGTCAGGACAACGTTTATCGCATCGTACTATCCCATTTTTCAGTGATAAAATTTTACTCTGAAATCAATTCCGCGCATGTGTAACTTTTGCGTATAGTTCGCGGTCCCTTTTTAAACTTTATTATTCTTCGTTGGTCCTCCTCATTTCAATTGTAAGCACCCTAGGTAGCACACACCACTCGCATGTAACCAAATGTGGAATTATATCTGCAATAATAAATGTTTCAAGTGATGAACGAGTGCGAGTCTCCCTGCGGCCCCTCGTTGACCCTTTTACAGCCATATGCTTGGCGTTGTGTTTTTCTGTCGGTCGGTCCGTCGCTTTATGTTCGCTGTATCTGTCTGTTGGTTTGTCCAACTCAACGGATGTTATTGTCACAAAAAAAAAAACAGTACATTTTGCATCTGTGGCAATTCTTTCAACGCGGTCAATTACAGCAGCAGCTGCTCAGCAGCGTCCCTTACTTTACACAAGCGTGTCACTTCCTGATGTCCCTATTTTTTATTTTTTAAGTTTTTGTACTCTTTATGTGGCTGTTAATTTTCCCTTAAGAAATGTATGCTAACATACAATGCACATGCATATGTACAGTGGCTCACAGCTTATTTCATGCAGTACATACTTTAAATTTCAATTCTCTGTAACTTTCAAACGAATTGGAATATGAAAAAATTTTTGATACCATTTGAAAGAACAAAAATTGTAGTTTTAAAAAAATGTTTATTTATTGTAAAAAAATATTACCTGGAATTTTTATAATAAAAAATCGAAGAATACTACTGAATTTCATGTCACAGCTTATTTAATGCAGACATGTATAAATTGAAAAACCATTGTTTAAAATAATGATTTCATAATTTTAAGTATGTAGTGTGGTAGCCTCTTTGGTCAACTACAGTTTAAAGACGGTTTGGCATCGAAGCTGCAAATTTTTTATTGGTATCTGGCGAGTTATAGCACCACTCAATTTTAAGTGCCTTTTTTAGGTCGTTTTTGCTTGAAATGTTGTGTATTCGGATATTTTTTTCTAAAATCGTCCATAAATTTACAAGCATCCTTAGGTCAGGTGACTATGCTGGCGGTGCCATCAAATAAGGGCACTTGTATATTAGCCAGAATTGAACTAAGCCCGCTTTGTATTTCGCGTTTTTATCTTGGTAAAACCGTAAATTTGTCTGCATGGCAAGATTTTCGGCACTCTGCAACAAATTGACACTCATAATCTGAAGACAAATGTCCATGCTCATGATATTTTTAATAAAAGACAAATTTCCGGTACCAGCAGCAGACATGCAAGCCCAAACCATAGCACTATTTTATATATTATATTATTTTTTCTTGCGTTAATACATGTACTAAAAGTCGGAATATGCTAAAAAAGTCGGTAAGTTGCTACAAAAGTTGAATAGCTTCGGCGAAAAATTAAAAAAATTTGAATATTTCGAATAAGTTGAAAACTGTTGAAAAGTCGAAAATTTTGGAAAAATCGCAAACACCATAGAAAAGTCCTAAAATGGTGAAAAAGTTGAAATATATTGCAAATTGCTGAAATAATCAAATAATTTTGAATGATTTGAAAAAAGTTGGAAAAGTCGAAAAATGTTTAATCACAATTATAAACGTAATTTAATAAATCATACAACTTATTTGACAAAAATCAAAAATCTCACCAAATTTCATCAAGGAGGAGGGGAGGGTCAACGACAATCTCATGTCAACTTTTTAAATTTGCTTTCTTCTCGTTTTTCACTGAAAAAATAGTACCCACATAGAACACACCAGTGCTATTATGTATCTAGTGACATGACGCAAAATACTGTTCATGTACTTATAAAGTAAAGTAAAGGGGGAGGGGTTGAGGCGCTTGACGTAATTTTTGTGCTTCGCGCGGTCCGCGTTTTCATTGAAAATAATAATCTCATTTTGCAAGGGTTTTCGGTGAAAACCTTTTTTTTAGTAAATACAAATAATTGGCGATAATAAATATCTTATTTTTCTTAAAATAATTGGAAATTACACTAGTTTACAAAATGTTTTTTTTTATTTGTTCCATTGATAAAAAGTTACTTTTCTTATGTACATTTTCCTGCTGAATTCAGAAATGAAAATAAAAATTTTTTGAATGGCACAGTTTTCGAGATATTGTTGAGAACAATCGATATAAAAAAATTTTTTTGATTTTGTTCCTTTGATGAGAGGTTACTTTTCTTATGTTTTTTTTTTGCGCTGAATTCAGAAATGAAAATAAATTTTTTTTTATGGTACCGCTTTTGAGATATTGTTGTTTTTTAATTTGTTCGACCTCTTTTCACTTTAAAATTCATATCTCGAGCTAGAAATGCTCAATTGAATCGTTTTTGATGCCAAATTAAAGTTATTAAAATGACAAACAAACTTATGTATTTATGTCTTTTTGTCCATAAGTGGTACAGAAGATATCGATGAAAACAGACCAGATGTTTATAAGAACCAAATTTTGCAGTGTACTTGTGGCCACAAAAAAAATAGATTGGTAAAAAACTTCAAATTTTATTTCGTTTACGTAAAGCTGATACTATTACATAAAAAATAAGACTAAAGAAAATAAAATTGATTGTAAAATGAGAAAGTTGGAACCGAATGAATGAATAATTCGAAGTCCATATTTTCTTAATAAATTAATTTTTTCGACAATTTGTTGAGTTTAATCTCTATGATTTTTGCTGTTTTAGTATTATCATAATAAGTTGAAAAACTTACATTTATAGTTTTTCGTGGCCACAGAATCAACTGTAAAACTCTGGTAATTTTTCATCAATATCTTTTCAATTGGTCATCCAATAAAAAATTCACTTATATATGTTTGTTTGTCATTTTAAAACAAACATTTTTTTTGTATCGATTGTTCTCAACAAATTATCGAAAAAATTAATATATACAGAAAATTTGGCATTAGATTCTCTCATTCAATCGCATCTAACGTTGTCATTTTATGGTCGATTTTCTTTTGTTATATCTTAGTTTTTGCTAAGCTAAGCTTTACGAGCATGATACATAATTATTTTTGTTTATTTTATTTCTATTTTTCCGTGGTCATAGAATCAAATTTAAAAATTGATTTTTTTTAAAACCTGGCCTGTTTTCATCAATATCTTTTGAACCGCTTAACTAACAGAATATGTTTATTTGTCTTTTTAATACCTTTAATTTGGTGCTCGATGAAATTGAAATTGAATTGAAATTGAATCGCATGACTACTCTTATTAATAATTGCGATGTATCTGATATTAGCTTGTCAAAAGGTCAACTCAAGCTTAGATTGAAAAATAGCTACAGTGAATTTTGTAGCTGATTGGTTGTTGGTCTTTATGTTTGTGTTGTCCGAGCCCCACAGCATGATGGGTAAATTTTTTCTAACATTTATGCCTTGGACCATGTTGATAAATTCATGCAATTGCATTCATGCAATTGTATGTTTATATACATATGATCTGGGTGGGTATGTTGAGAAAGTGTGATAAAGCTAAGAAAAAATTATAAAAATATAACAAATTTAAATGCTTGTATAATTTTTTCATTTTCCTTAATATGTAAGCTTTTTACTTTGTTTTAAAGCTTCAAGCTAAATTGCTAAGAAAGCTAATAGCTGTAGTAGCTAAACTCTATTATTAATCTATTATTAAATTGTCGAAAAAATTAATATATTCAGAAAATGTGGCATTGGATTCTCTCATTCAATCGCTTCTAACGTTGTCATTTTATGGTCGATTTTCTTTTGGTATATCTTAATTTTTGCGTAAATGCATCAGCAATGAGCATAAAGCGTAATTATTTTTGTTTATTTTATTTCTATTTTTCCGTGGCCATAGAATCAAATGTAAAAATTGATTTTTTTTTAAGATCTGACCTGTTTTCTTCGATATCTTTTGAACCACTTTCTCAATAGAATATGTAATTATACATGTTTATTTGTCATTTTAATATCTATAATTTAGTACTATGCTCGATGAAATTGAACAATTATAGCTTAATATATGAACTTTAACGTGAAAGAAGGTCGAAAAAATAAAAAAACCACAATATCTCGAAAACTGCACCATTCAAAAAATTTTTATATTCATTTCCGAACTCAGTAGGCAAAACTACATAAGAAAAGTAACTTCTTATTAATGGAACATTTTGACTGTAAACTAGTGTTATCTGATTTTTCTACGGATTTCGGGATGTAAAAGTAAGAACTTTTTTTAGTAAATAAATTTTTTTGTGCGAATCTTTAAAAAAGTTCATCAACTTTTTTCTGCTCCGCGTTTTGGTGAAAAATATCTGGTCATGTTACTTTAGCACCATAAATGCATCAATGATGGAGACGCCGAAGATAGCCATGCAGTAAATACATTATATTCACCATTATATTCCGACATATTTTTTAATATTAATGTTACAAGATTAGAGAGTTCTTTCCGCTAGCTCTTTAACGCTTTTACCAGTAGAATCCCGACGCTGAACGATATGTATTTAATAAATAATCTTTCATAAACAATGTCATTGTATAAATAACGCGTAATAATAGAACATTAATCTTTACTTGTTATATCTTGTGTCGTATCAATTTGTAAAGAAAACATCTTCGTTTCGTTTATTTCTTTGGTGATAGTATTCTGTACAAGATTGGCAATGATATGCAAAATGTAATTAATAGTTGTTTTTGACATCATACTTACAAAGTTACATCTGCCTACTTTATCTGCAGGTTTTGAAGAATGATTTTTTTTTTACTTTTATCAATGCACTCTTTAATGCGACTTTTCAAATTAGGATCATATTTTCCTAAAAATGATTACTGCAGGTGTAGCAGACAAAGCTAAGCATAACCAACAAAACAGAGCATTTTCTTCTATACTGAAATATAGCAAAATTCTTTGTGAACCATCTTTCCGGTAAAATATTTTGGAAATAATAGAAACGTTTTGGGTGGTCCATATTTGAAAAATAATGGCCGATCTGGAGGTTAAGGTTTTACGAAAAAATTAAAATCACGAGGAATAACTTGCTCTAATTATTTTTCAGAGAATTTGACATTTTCCGTGAAAGGTTTCTCTGGTTCGACATATTTTTTATTGGTTGATTGCTCGGTATTTGTTGTATTATTACCAGAGTTCGTAGAGCACTCAAAATACGCTTCTGCTCATTTTACTTATCATTCTTTATTTATCTTTTCATTTTAAAAACTCAAGTGCGCATCAAATCAGCATTCACTCTATTAGAACTCCTCGTTTGTTTTCATCACTCGTTTATTTCTTCGCTGATAAATAAAAAACGAGTGAACATCGTTTTGATGCGTCTCGTTTTATTTTCATCCCTTTCGAGTTTATCAAATGATAATCTCGTTTTGAGATGATGTGAAAAGTGAGGAGCATAATTCTTATCGCTCGTGAGTATTCAAATGATAAATTCATTTGACGGTTTTTGTATTTCATTCAAAATATTTGAAGTTGACTGAAAATAAATGTAACGTTTTGACTTCAATTTTAATTTATTTCTATTAAATTTACGAATAATAAGAACTAAGTTCTTTTATAATACAAAGCATATAATAATAAAGTGAGTAGATTACATTTGTGCATATAAATTACGAATTAAATATATAAATTTTTTTTTTTTTTTAAAGCTTAATATCTAATTCAATATAAAAAAGAAGCTAGATAAAATAATATTTAATAATTGGAAATAAAAATCAATAACGAGATAGATTTAGTTAGAAACCCCTCAAAAAAAAAAAAAGTATATATATAATTTTTCATTTTATCACTGAGAAAAGTAGTTAAATATGGACTGTCTAAACTTTCTTATATCACTAATAGATTTAAAGTGGTTTGGCAATGAGTTCCAGAGTCTGATGGCATTAACGAAAAATAACCTGGATGAATTCAAATAATTAAATCTTGGTATAATTAGAGAATTGCTCCTGTGTGACTGGCTGAACTGCAATTTGTCAAACAAATAAGATGGCGCTTTTGAATGTATGAGCCTGTGAAGAAACAAGCAGTTTCTAAAACTGAGATAAGAAATTACATCACACCCAAGTATCCTTTTATTAAAATTAGATATGGGATCGTATCTATGTAGACCATATACGTATCGTGTGGCATGATTAAATGCAACTTTTAGTTTGAGTCTCGAACCTGAGTCAAGCTTACTGTATACTACCTCTGAATATGTTATAATAGGGACTATTAGCTGAATAACAAGTTTACGTTTTGTATCAGTGGGCGTAAAATCAGCTGTCATTCTGAGACTACGTAACGTGAAATAAATTTTTCTCACAATACTATTTACATGATCAACACATGTTAGCGAAGAATTTAGGTGAAAACCTAGATTGAGAGCTTTATTTATAAGTTTAAGATTTTTTCCATCTATACATAGTTTTGGTATGTCTTCCAAGTAAATTCTATCCTTAGAAATAGGTAGAACATAGGATTTATTTGCATTTAGCTCAAGACAATTATTTGTAGCCCATTCGCTAATAAAGTCAAGATCCTTATTCATTCGGTAGCACAGGTCATCAAGAAGGCCAATCCGGCTAGACAGATGTAATGCATGCTTGCAGATTAAGAAAATGTCGTTGATAAAAATTACGAAAAGCAGCGGGCCGAGCACTTAACACTTAAAAGTGTAAATAAAATATAATTTACTGTTAGAGTAAATAGTAACAAAAAAAAAATTAATATAATTGAGCGAGCGAAAAGAAGAGTTTTTCAAATTTCTTATCATGAGCGCTCAATGCAGCCTTGTTATTGTTGAATTGAATTTATCATTGCAAGAATATAAAAGTGAGAAGTATGGGCGAGTAAAAAAAAAGTATGTATCTCTCATTGAGTTTTTTGGAAGATCATATTCAGTGAGCGATAAATATGAAAGAGAAAAAAGTAACATATTGTTCACTCAAGATATTAAGCGATTGAGCGCTCCTTATTTTTTTCTCATAAACGAAAAATTCAAAATTGAATACTCTTGAATTGAATTGTATTGAGGATGAGGAGTGAAATATTTCTCCTCAATGATGAGTATTTACGAACTCTGATTATTACTGTTAACACTCATGCAATCTGAAATCATTCGTTGTATCTTTCATTAATTCTTTTTCGATGGTGTTCTCTATTTCTTGCTTTGTAGAATTATTACTGATAAACCACAAGAGTCAAGTGAAAAATTACATAATAGTAATGTGCCTGACAACTGTTTCTTAATTGAACCACTACAACATTTTAGATACCTGTGTGTAATGATTCAAAATTTAAAAACATATTTTCGGTCGGTTATACGAAACTTTTATTCTATCAGAAAGCTTTGTTCGACGGAGATTCTGAAAATATTCTATTATGGAATTTTTGACTCAAAAATAAATATGGAATCTCCTGTTGGGGAGGAGCATACAAAAATAAAATTAGGCAGTTACAGGGCTCCACTCCGCTAGCACCCAATCTGGCGAATTTTGATAAAAAAAAGTGCATCTAATAGGTCACAAAGTGGTCATAATTGGTCAGTTAGTCCGAATAATTGGTCAGCAGGAGTACATTTCATAAATCGATTTGAAAAATTTCAAGGTCATCTGCATATTTTGGCACCCCATCTAGCGAATTTTGAAATAAAACATATGCATCTAAATGGCCTTTAATTGGTCATAATTGATCAGGTAGTCCGATTAATTGGTCAGCAAGAGTACATTTTTCAAAGCGTTTTGAAAAATTTCAAGGTCATCTGCATATTTTGGCACCTCATCTGGTGAAGGTAATTATGTAATTTTTGACCCAATTGTCACAGGGGGTGGGGGTAGTTCACAAGGGGTACTCTGAACATAATTCCGTTGGATTTAACCGTCGGTCACCCCTTGAAAAATTTTTAAGATATATCCAACTGTGTCATGTCATAACCCCAATGGTCATAATGCCCAAAAAATTTTGGGCATTATGTCCACCTAAAAAACGGTCATAGTCCCCAAAAAAATATTGGGAATTATGACCACTCATAACGATGGACATAACACCCATGGGTGTTTTGTCCATGTCTTTTGTTTTGCTTGAAAATACAAGAGGAATTTTATATTTATTCTATGCATATACATATGCATATGCCTAGGGAGAGTGGGCATCCTTCGGCCAAGGATTACATCCTCGAATATTTCCAACAACGCTTCTACATAAAAGTTAGGGTAAGTGGATGGGATTATGACCGGAAAAAAAAACGGACATATTGCCCAAAATCATTTTGAGGATTATGACCATTGCGGATATGACTGGGTACCATATCCAGCACCTAGTTTTCTAGCCAAATTAATTTTACATAAGAGTAGAGGTAAGTGCTCGGCCTGCGGCCGCAGCTCAGGATTTAAAACTCCCAAAAATCCAACACCGGCTTCGCGGCGGCATTCGGCCACGGATCAGTCTAGGAATTAGCCGTCGGCAACTCCTTTAAAAAAATTATGGAGCGTTGAAATTTCTGGTAAAATTCGATGACGCAGGCCGCCCCCTTACCCCTACTCTTATGTAAAATTACTGTGGCTAGTAAACTAGGTGTTGGATATTTTATAGACTGATCCGCCGAAGCCGGTGTTGGATTTTTGGGAGTTTTAAATCCTGAGCGGCGGCCGCAGGTCGCCCATTTACCCCTACTCTTATATAAAATTTCTGTGGCTAGGATACTAGGTGTTGGATATATCATAAAAATTTTTCAATGGGTGACCGACGGCTAAATCCAACGGAACATAAAAATTTGTCAAGGGGTTACCGTCGCACAGTGTTGCGACTAGAACAAGCTAGCTGGACAAAAGTATTTTTTTGCGTTTTCGTATTTGTTGGATCGAAACAAAAAAAAATTGTATAGGAGGCCTGGTCGCAAACGACCCCCTAGGCCAGTAAGGGTTAATTTATGGACGCGAAAACTATCTGGCTAATTTTGATGAAATTTTTACAGTATATTAGTATCGATCAAGTGGCTTTCATAGAATATAAAACTTTTTTTAGGGTGCATATTTAGGGCGGACCCCTTACAAAAATATTTTAAAAATATAATTTTCACAAAGACCACTCAATCGATTCACATGGAATTTACACCAAGTGTCTTTTATCTTAAAAGGCATAGCTTAGGCCATAAGACTTTTATTAAGGGTGCATATTTAGGGTGGTCCTCATACAAATATATTTTTAAAATATCATTTTCACGAAGACCGGTAAATCGATTCACACCGAATTTGCACCACTTAGCTTTTATATTAAAAGTTTTTATCGTATTTCGCGGATTTTTCCCATTCCTGGTATAACTCACATGTTTTGATAGAAAATATGTACTCTAAAAACAAACACAAAAAATATAAGTTAAAGGGCCTCCATTTGGGAGGACCAAAAAAATACTTTCGTTTCGCTTGCCTAGCCAATGCCCAACGGGCCAACAGTTATACTTAACCTGATTTCTGTGTTACAAATCAAAAGTCCTGTAGTTAACTCGGTACCAATTTATTATGTGTGTTTGCTTTCGTTATAAAATTAAGACTAACTTCTCGTTCCACTTTCCTAATTTAATAAGCTTAAATTTAAATGAAAAGATTAATGCTACGCAAGCGCTTTTACTCCTGTTGCGCAACTCCTAATGAGACCGGATACGTGTGCCTGCTTATTGCATATGGCATGCAACGTGACACACTTGTCTACGTTATTGTGGGAATCGCAACAACAACGTCGATACAGATCACTTAGAGTAAGGTTACTTTGATGAGGATAGGGATTATGGACCTGGATTACAGTTGGCTCGACCTTTGGATGATTGGACTTGCGAAACAACATGTGTCCTAGATACATAGCTATTATTAGCATGGCAAGCATTCCCGCTAGACTCGCTAGCTTTTGGGTCAGACTACCCAATTTCCTGATATTACTTAGAGTTGTCCCGTGTAGGTAATTTAGATCAATTTTATGAGCTCCTTTAGTGATGTTGGTAAACAATTGAGGCATGGCTTGAATCATTGTCGTGGTTTTGGTTAGAAAAATCCTATCGTTCATCTGCACTGTTTCGTTGTCGAACTGCAGGAGGTAAGTCCCATCCAAATGTCTGGAAAAATTGGTTGAGCTGACCATTCCTCTGAAATTCGTGAGGAACAACGTGTTTTCGCAAATGAGTTCAACGATTTCTTCAGTGTTGGTTCGAAATGTGCAATTTGCGTGGCCGCTTTTGATTATTCGTGCCACACAGCTGTCTTCGGGCAACTTTATTAATGATGAGGGTTTACAGACCGTTGAATTTCTAAACAGCTGGCATTGTTCCTTTACGCCAAAGGTTTCCTTTTGTCTTATTAACATTTCTTCGAAACTGACATCCACCTGAGTGCCGTTAAAAATAGATGCTCGTACCAGGATATGATTGTAGGCTTCAGGCTGCACCTTAGGTAATGAAACAATATACAGTAACATCGTATCATTTGCAAATATCGTAGGAGTGGCGAATTCCAAGGCTTCAATTTCGTTCTCATATGGCAGCGTCTCCATCTCCGATAGTACTTGGTTAACTTCCTCGCTGTCCAATAGATTTGTGTTAATAACACCGCTTCCCGCCATTTGGCAAGCTCGAACGATTTCATGTGCCTGATCCTTTAATATGACCACTTTTTCATGTAGGCTTCTTTCAAATTTCTCAGCTATACGGTTGTCAACGCCGTTGTGGAGTACCTCAATCAGTTTATTGTATCTAGAAATGGCTTCATGCGTTGCGTCAAAAAGTTTTTTATTTATTTTGTATTGTTTGCTTGGCTTGCTCATTCTGTAATACCATATTCCAGTCAACTGCGTCTGGGTTACCAGCTAACCATTTCCATGCAGATCCTATCCAGTTGATAGAACGGCTCCTTCTGTGGTTTCTTCCTTTCAACTCATGTAAACCTTTGTGAATTTCATTCAGGTGGTACTGCGATAAGATAAACATGTCGTCTGTGGTTGTAATGTTTGCTATAGCTTCTTCGATTTGGTTTGATAACTTCTCTAGGCGGGCCAAGTCGATAACGTGTACCAGATTAAAGTGACCGTTCAGAATCCATCCATTTCCCTTTCTCAGTGTAACCAGTGGACACCTGTACTCATAGAGATGCAAAGCGTGGGTTACGCTTAGTAGAAAAATTCTGTAATGATGTTGTGGCATAAGCTAAACATTTGGTAGTAAATTTATATGATGTAAAGTGGAACGCTTGAAATATACAGTGGCTTAAAAAGCTATTTTTCATTAGTTAATATAATTTTTGGAAAAAGTTAAAAATAAAAAACTATGGCTAAGTTTAACTACAACATTTTCATGCTATGTAAGTATGATAGTTTCCTTCCCCTTTTTTTTAAAATTTTTTCTTGTTTTTTTTTTATTTAAATACATTCTATATTTATTTAGAAATTTCATAATTGTGAAAATTAAATTTTACTTGTAATAAAAAAGAAAAAATTTACGCATTGTGATATTATTCTTGGAAGCTAATACTCTTGAAAGGAGTTGAAACCTTGAAACCCATTTTTCCAATGAATATAGCTTATTCCCGTTTATTACAATTGGAGGGAGTCGAAACCTGACTTCTTAAAAAATTATTTAGAGTCCACCATTTTTCCAATTATTTTGAACCTGAACAATGCATAAAAATTTTCGGCAAATACATCAAATTTTATTTATTTCTTATTTCCTAATATGTGCTTTGTGGATTTTTCTGCCGGACATTGTGGTGACTGTGACCTTATTGACTGCGGCTACTATTTCTTTTTTATATATTGGCTTTTCTTTGCCTTTAATTTGTTTGTTCTTAACGAATATGATTTCTCCACTATTATATTCCTTAGGTTCTTTTCTTTTTGAATCTATTCGTTGATTTCTCAACTTTTCGTTTTCCTCAATGAGGCCTCTTAGATCTTCATTGAGTTTCTGCTGGAAATCGGAAACTCGTTGGTAATTAATTCTCTCGCTTCGATTAAAGAATATATCACTCGGTTTCTTTTTAATTACCGAATGTATGGAGTTATTGTACTTATCGACAGTCACATTCACTAACTCTCTTGGACTCAAACTATTATTCTCTTTTTTTAGACATCGATAAATTTCTAGAAGAGTCGAGTGAACCCTCTCGACCTGCCCATTAACCTCACTTCTTTGTGTTGGGGTTCGATAGAACTCGACTCCTAACGACCGAATGTAATTGGTTACAAGCGGGCTCGAAAGACCTTTTTCATTATCCGAAACTATCATTTTAGGAACTGTAAAATAGTGTAATAATTTAATAAGTGTTGTTTTCAAGATGGGTGCAGATTTATTCTTTATATAAAAAAGTTTCACAAATTTAGAAAACTTATCTAGGCAACTAATAAATTTTTGTCCTTGAAGTTCTAGAATATCTATATGTAAAATTTCGCAAGCGTATGTGGGTATAGGGGTTTGTTGGAGCTGAGGTTTATTAGGTTGCCTGTCATATTTGCTAATTTTACAAGTTTCGCAAGTGTTAGCATAATTCCTAATGCGTTTGCTCATTGACGGAAAGTAATATTTTTCAAGGATCTGATCCTTGTTTTCTCGCGGATTTTGGTGGGCTCTTTTGTGCTCATCTTCAACAATTCTTCGTTTATCCCATTCGTATAAAATGTCTTCCACCACCCTCTGGGTGATGCGTATTTTATATTTGGAAAAGTGTTCAACGAAAAGGTTTTGTAATAGTTGAATACGCTCTTCTGGGATTTTTATGCCATTAATGATGTTCGGATTTAATAAATTTTTTAAATTTCGAGTAAGCGACGGACGGTTAATTTGTTCCAAGCGGATGTAGTGGCGGCGATAGCCTGGATGTGGTTCTTCCATGCAATATTGCTCACTTTCTTCCTGAAATATCAGTTGGTTGCGGAATACGTTGAGTGGAGCTTCAACATGAGGTATGAGATCAAAATTATCTTTCTCAGCACTGTGCGCGGTCATACCCTCACTGGCTGTCTCCGTTTCTTCTCCGTCGAAGGCAGATTGTGACACACTCGGCACTTGGGCAGCATCGGACTGTTGCGATGCTGGCAAGTGGTTAACGAATGTTCTAAGTCTGGAAAGCGCGTCCGCCACGTTGTTTGATTTCCCTGGCTTGTAAACCAACTCGTGGTTGTATTCCTCGATCCGCGCCTTCCAACGTTTTAATTTTGCATTGTAATTACGGTTGCCCAATGCGTACGTCAGAGGTTGGTGGTCAGTATAGATTTTAATTTTCTTTGTACCATAGACGTAAGACCTCAAGTTGTCTAGTGCCCATACGATTGCCAACATCTCCTTCTCGTTTGTTGCGTAATTTTCTTCTGTGTTGCTAAGGGATCTGGAAATGTATGCAATCGGCTTGTCTTTTCCGGGCTCGCCTTGGGACAAAACCGCACCTAAAGCATAATCGGAGGCATCCGTAGTCAAATTAAATGGTTTACTAAAATTAGGGAAGGCTAGAACTTCTGACGATGTGAGAAGTTCTTTAAGGCTATTAAAGCTAAGATTGCCTCCTCGTCAAGTTTAACAGCTACCTTTCTAGATTGGTTGGCCTTAACTTGGGCGTTTGGACCCCGTGTCAGATTGGTCAGAGGCTTAGCAACTTTTGCGTAGTCGCGAATAAATTTTCTGTAGTAGGATGTTAAACCAAGGAAGCTTTTTAATTCTTTCAAATTACTAGGTGGCAAAATTTGCTGGATAGCAACAATCTTCTTAGGGTCAGCCTTGATTCCATCGGCAGTGAAAAGGTATCCCAAAAACTCAACTTCTGTTTTAAGGAAATGGGTTTTTTCCAGATTGACCCTAAGGTTAGCCTCTCGTAGTCGAGTGAATATGGTTTCTACATTCACCAAATGCTCCTCTTCATTTTTGCCAAATACGATTATATCGTCGATATACACATAGCATATTTTCCCTATATATTCCCGCAGCACGTCATCAATCATGCGTTGGAATATAGCCGGGGCGTTCTTCAAGCCGAGAACGCGGTTTTTGCTATGTCAGAGGGCTTCATGCATATTTGGTGGAATCCGGAAGTGAGGTCAAGAGTCGTGAAAAATTTTGACTCACCTAAGTTGGCAAGGGTGGTGTTTATGTCTGGTATTGGGTACGCGTCTGAAATTGTAACGCTGTTCAGTCGTTTAAAGTCAATAACCAATCTAAACTGTTTTTCTCCTGACGGCTTAGGTTTTTTCGGAACGATCCAGACTGGCGAGTTGTACGGGCTTCTTGAAGGACGAATGATTCCCGTACTTAGCAGCTCATTTATTTGACGTTCTACTTCTTCCCGCATGCTGGCAGGGTACGGGTAACTTTTGGTGTAATCCGGCTCTACAGTGCTGGTCCTGATTTCAGCTAAGACCGAGGTTTTAATTCTATTGGTGATATCTATGGGTTGAAACAGTTCTTTATAACTGCTTATAATTGTCTTAAGTCTCTTTGCTGTTGATTCCGAAATTCGCTTGTCGAGGAAATGATTTACTTCTATAGAAATTTTATTCTTGAGAGGGATTTTCACGTTTCCCTTTATGGTTAATAAATTCAATTTCCTGTCAACTAAGGCATCTAACTGTTTCAAGGTATCATCCCCTATGATACCATGAATTGTTTTCAGGCCAGGTAATACGTAAAATGTTAAGACCGACTTGTCCCCTAAGCCTTCGAAAAATTTACCGCAAACTTTCTTTGTGATTTTTATGTTTCCAGCCGCTGAGTTTATAGTGAAAGGGTTATCTACAGGTACCGTTTTGGAAGTCAGGGAGGGATTTAAGAAATTTTTGTTCGCACCTGTGTCAATCAAAAAATTTAATATGGAGCCGTCTGCAGTCTGGTACTCTATATATGGAACGCTGGAGAAGCTCCTGTCATAAAATTTGTCTGGTCTCCAACTTCATTCTCTGCCCGTTCTTCATAGGTTCTAGCCTCAGCTTCTACCTCTGCTGCTGCTGCTTCGCCTTCCTCAGCCTGCTCTAGATGAAACATCCTTTGATGTTTTCGAGGGTAATTGTCAGAATTTGACTTACCCCATCTTTTCCGGTTCGATCCACCTGGGCGGTTCATGTAATTCACATTCCTTGATTGTATGCTTTGGTCCACATCCATTCGCTCTTGTGGCTTAGGTCCAGGTTTCTGTGGAGTTCCGTTCCTAGCTTCAGCAGTTTTCTGGAAAGGGTTATAAGGTTTATGGTAGGGACCGTGACGCGGTGGAATTGGGGGCTGGTATTCGGTTTTCTGAGGTTTTGAAAAGAACTGGTTTACCGGAGCGCTAATGGTGTTAGATATATTTGGCCTATGAATTACGTGGTTTCTGTAATTTAAATTCTGAATTTCCAAACAGTCAGAGTATGCTTCCGGAAGCGTAAGTGGCTTTTTAATGGACAACATTTTTGGGAGATCGCCGAATAAATACGTCTAACGCCCTATCGCGATAGCCTTCTACTGTCACACTCACAGTTTCCGGTGAATAATTCTTGGTTTTCACCTTATTCAAAATTAAAGATAGCTGGTGGTTAACTTCAGCGTAAAACTCGTCTACGCTTGTATTATTCTGTTTTAATTTCATGAGCTGGTGCTCCAATGTGCGAATATCCCTCTTATCCGCGTAGTGAAGGGACGAAATCCTTTTTATTTCGCTCCAGTCATCGAAAACGTTATGCGAATTAAGTGCCGCATCGGCATTGCCACGAACCTTCTGGCGAATACTTTGCAGTATAGCCCTATAGATGGGTTTATTCCTTACTATGGACCAGTCATTAAGGATACATTCAACGTTATGTACCCAGGACACATAATGTACAGGATTTCCATCGAAAGGCTGCAACTCCTTCACGCAATCCTGGAGCTTACTTATCTCTTTTAAGTCACTTTCACTACGCGGTTCGCACAAAGGGGCCGCTCTAGCATCTACACCTGGTTCTGCCGGTTGTGGAGGTGCCTCAACCGCTCTTAATCGACCCTCAAGGGTTTTTATCTGAACCAAAGCATTATTCACTGCTCCAGTGAGTTGAATGATTCTGTCTTTAAGTTCATCCATATTATTAAAAGGAAAAGAAAAATTGTTCACTTGTTTTGGTGGCTTTGGCTTTTTGTGTATTCGTGTATTAACTTTAAGACCTAGCGAGACTTTAATCTTTTTTCTCCTTTTATACAATAGATTTTCGGCTTTCGACTTCCAGCAGACTCAAAAGAAATATTTCGAGGTTTTAGTTTATTCCGTTTTCTTTATGAATGGAGAATTTTACAAAGGATATTATTACACCTTTCCACAAAATTTGTGCAAAACTTTTCACAATTTAATATTTTTTTCTTATAAAAAATCTATCAACAGTTAGTTATTTTTACAATTTGAGTTTACACTTATAATTGGGGTTGGAAACTTTCTTAAAAGAGATAGGAAATTTCACAATTATTCCCTTTACACAGGAGTAAATTCTTATAATAGCGTTTTATAACTGTGGCACTTCTACTTCGAAGCTACACTTTCACAATATCACTATGATGTTATTTAACATTGATTTTTATAATAGTTTTTACTATATCTCCTTTTTTTATTTTTCCGTTTCTTTTGTCTAACGTTTCCACTTTTGTTTTTCTAATTTTCACTCACAACTTCAACATGTTCTTATTTTCTTTTTCCCTTTTTTTTTTTAAAACAAATTGATGTTGTTGTCTTCCTCGGGATATTTGATTTCCTTCTTTATCTGTTGAAAGAAATAATTGTTAGTCTCATGTAAAAATACCAATGGCTATCCTGAAAAAGAAAGATTATTAGTTAGAATCCCTTGATTAATAGGTTTTCTCATGAAACTTTTATCTTATAAGGGACCTGACTGGGCAGTGGAAGGAAGGACCATGTTATTCCGGTTAAAACGCCGCGGCAACTGCGGTGAGTCTGCGCAGCATCCTACTGAGGCATAGTGCATTTCACTGGTCCTCAACGAACCTTCTGCGATCTCCAGCTATGTTCCCATGAGTATAGTGGAAGGTTATTATTTAGTTATAACTTGCTTCTTTTTTCATACAGAAAAAAACCCATTTTTTATTGCATTTTTTTTTTTTTTTTGAGGGCGTATCTTTTCTCAGTGAATTAAAGTGACCTTTTAACAAACTGGAGGGTCCGGCTTTTTAGGGCTACGGAATCGCAGTTTGGGTATATGTTTTTATTCGCAGTTTGGGTATATGTTTTTATTTGTTAGTTGTTTATTGAATTATAAACTGGAGGGTCCGGCTTTTTAGGGCTACGGAATCGCAATTTGAATTTTTCCATTAATTTCTGATTTTTCTAGTTCGTCACTTTATATTTTGGTTTATCGTTTTTTAATTATAGACTGGAGGGTCCGGCATTTTAAAGCTACGGAATCGCAGTCTCAGTTTTTATGTTATTAAATTTTTTTTTTTAAACTTTTTATTTATTTATTGTACCAACTCGCTTGGAGACCAACAATAACTGAATAAATCTTAAGAAACTAAAATAACGTTGAACTTTTCTAAGCCATTGCTTAGAAATGTTGTTTTTTTTTCATATCAAACTCAGTCTTGAGTTGTTGAAGGAGTTGCCAGTATTCGTGTACATAGTGGCTACAGGGGTGGTAAATCTTGTCTCTTCAGTCGAGATGAATTCGATGTTAGGAGTAGGTTCCTAGCCAGTGTGTTTGGATGTTGCTGCAGTTTTAGTTGATATGATTGCTTTTTGATTTCCTGTATCTGCTTAATAAAAGGTATGTGTATATAATGGCTTCAGGGGTGGCAAGTCTTGTCTCTTCAGTCGAGATGTATTCGATGTTAGGAGTTCCTAGCCAGCGTGTTTGGATGTTGCTGCAGTTTTAGATGATATGATCGCTTTTTAATTTCTTTTAGCTGCTTAATAAAAGGTATACCAAGGTCTTAGTGTATGTTTATATTCTTGACATACCAAGGTGCGCCGGAAATAGTTCGAAGTATTTTTGACTGAGTCCTCGGCAATAGTTCTATATTTGATAAGCTTGCGTTGCCCCACAGTTGGATTCCATACGACCAAATAGGTATTATAATAGCTTTATACAAAAGTACTTCATATTCAAGATTTAGTTTTGAGTGTTTATGTAGAAGCCAATTAATGCTTGATGCTTTCAACTTCATTTGAATTTTTTTTCTTTTCAATATGAGCTTTCCAAGTAAGCCGTCTATCAATTGCGGTGTTGTTTAGGTGAACTGTGGGGCAAGTCTTTTTATTAAGTGTAAAAAATACATGTGAACTTTTTTGCCCATTAACATTTATTCGCCAGTTTAAAAGCCATGTTTCAACTAGGCGCATATGTTCATCGAGGGTATGTGACGCACTATTAGGGTCTGCGTGACAAGACAAAATTGCAGTGTCATCAGCAAATGTAGATGTAAGCATAGAGTTGTTTGTTGGCAAGTCATAAGTGTATAAAAGGTAGAGAATTGGGCCAAGAACGCTACCTTGCGGCACGCCTGCAAAAATTTCCACATCATCTGAAATGTAATTTTTACATTTTACACGGAACTTTCGCCCTGTAAGGTAGGACCCTAGTAAAGCTTGTGTATTTTTAGGGAGTAATTTTTTTATTTTGTGTAAAAGTCCTTCGTGCCACACCTTGTCAAAAGCTTGCGCTACATCAAGGAACACAGCAGAGCAATATTTTTTATCTTCGTATGTCTTTCTAATTTGTGCTACTATCCTGTGAACTTGCTCGATAGTTCCATGTTTTTTGCGGAAGCTAAGGAACTAAACATTTGGTTTACGTGGGGCATAATTTTCGAAAGTAGCAGCTTTTCGAAGAGTTTTGATGTGGTGGGCAGCAAGCTAATTGGCCGGTACGATGCAACTTGTGTGGGATTTTTCCCAGGTTTAGGAATCATTGTAATTTGCGACATCTTCCACATTTCTGGGTAGTGGCCCAATCGAGTAATACCATTGAAAAGTATGGTTAAATGTCTGACTGCACAGCAAGGTAATTCAATAAGCATATTAGCAGTTATTAGGTCATGTCCAGGTGCTTTCTTCTTGTTAAGTTGTGTTTGTATTAAAGATTCAACGTCTTTAGTTGTGAAGCGCAACCGAATTTGTCTCATATTTTGATATTCTTGCGGTATTTTGAAGCTGTTGCGCGGAGGATTTGGCTGAAATACATGCTTAAGGTGGTGAGCAAAAGCTTGGCCTTTTTCTTCATTGCTTCTAGCCCAGTGACCATTGCTTAGCCTTATAGGGGAATCTAAGTCAGTGGGTTTTTTCATACCCCTGATGGCCTTCCATAAGGAGTAGTTGGATGACTGTAAAGGGCTCAGATTTTTAATATATGCGTCTATACCTCTTTCAGACTCTTCTCGTAGAGCCTTTCTTAATTCAATTTTGGCTAGTGTTAATTTATGTTTAAGTGTGGGTGACCTAACCTCTTGCCATTGACGCCTGAGTCGTCTTTTTTCCATCACTAAACGTTCTATATGAGAAGAGTTGAGGTGTTGCCTTTTATGGGTTGTTACTGAGTGCACAGGAGTTGCATGAAGAGCAGCTGATACTAACATGCTGTTAAATAGCTGTATGGCCGATTCCAGCTCCTCGGAATCTTTAAGGCTTACATTATCAGAAAGATGGCTACTGACATATTTTTTGTATTTGAGCCAATTTGTTTTATTTGTTGTAAGCCCATTGGGTGACTGCAGCAGCTCTACATATTTATGCAGATTCATAATTACAGGGGAATGGTCAGAGCTCAAGTCAAAACATGAATCTGCTGAAATTTGCCTCTTATTAATTCCTTTTGTAATTGCAAAGTCCATAAGATCAGGAATCTTTTGAGGGTCTGACGACCAATAAGTTGGCTGACCAGTGGATACATAATCAAGCCCATTGCGGCGATTGGTTAATGAAAGCCATTGTGCTTTGCCTTTTGGGTTGACAAGTCGAGAGCCCCAGTGATTATGCTTCGCATTATAATCACCTGCAGCTATGAATTTTGATCCTAGTGTATTAAAAAAATGGTCGAACTGGGTTGTCGTGATCTTATATCTTGGAGGACAATATACAGCTGAAACTGTTACTTTATCGTTCCAACATTCTATTCAAATTGAAGTAGCTTGTAGGTAGTCCCTCTCATACTGCTCAAATGCGTAGTGCTTTATACGGGTCTTAATGAGTATACCTGTACCTCCACGCGCTTTGCCATCAGGGTGACAGGTTTTGTAGAATCTATACCCTTCAATTTTAAAATTGTGCATGAGGGTAAGATGTGTTTCAGAAATAAGTAAAATATCAATTTCGTTGTTGTAAAGAAAGTTTTTAATTTCTAATTTGTGTTGGCTTACGCCGTTCGCATTCCAATGACAGATTTTAAGGGTATTCATTTGTTTCCAATCAAAACTTTCATAAGTTGATTTTGATTGTTCATCATTTCGTGCATCATTGTCTGCATTGTTGTCATGAACTGAGTCATGCATTGAATGAGCGTCATAAGCATGGTTTCAAAATTTTGAGAGTTACTTGTGGTATTTGCAGGTTTATCTTGGCTAGATTTAAGCACGTTAGCATAGGTCTGGGCCGATATATTGGGCAAGTTGGTAGGTACAATGCTATTGGTAAAAGTCTGTATGACTTGGGTAGGTGGACTTCGAACTATTTCCCTACGTAAGCGCATTTTGTTTTTTAATTCAGCGTATACTGGGCACCCCCTGTAGTTAGCTGTATGGTTTCCGCCGCAGTTATTGCATTTTTTTGTATTAGCGTCTTTTTTGTCGGTAGAACATGCGGACGAAGAGTGAAAGTCGCCACTAGCAACACAAATTGTACGAAGAGTACAATATGATTTGGTGTGGCCAAACTCCTGGCAGTGTGTGCACTGCACAGGTCCCATTCGCTTATGGGGTTCCTCAACGGATATTCTGCGATTTATTAGGTAGCGCAAATTATAAATAGGATGTACCTCATTTTTTTGCAATTTTCGGGCATCTGGTTCAAGCTCTACACGAAAAAGCGGCTGTGGGACTTTATTTTTGTTCCTGATGTTGAAAATTGATTTAGGATTAAGTCCGGCATGAGTAAGAGCTTCTTTTATTTCATTATGTTCCACGTCGGGTTCTATGCCCTTTAATATGACTGTTAGACCTTTGCTACTTTTAAGTTGGTAGGTGTAAAAACTTTTTTGATTATTATTAAGGTAAGTCGCAATTGTTCTATAATTTTTTTTCTGTGTATATTTGTATTTTGGTTTCGGAAACATTGCCTTTCATTAGAGGAATTATATGAAAGGCATCTTTTCCAATAAGTGAAACCAAGTTGCAGACAAGTGAATTAGAACTGCGTTCACGCAAGTATATGGGGGGAGGTTTAAGTGTTTTATTGCTTGATTCACTCATGTTGTCGTTATTGAGTACGAATGGCTCGTTATCAAGCAAAGCGTAACGATTTTCGCCAAGTGGGTTGTTAGAAATTTGCTCGCATTCATTTACTTTATACATCTTTCTTGAATTATTTGCATTACCCTTTGATGGACTTAGCTTTCGCTTGATATTAATATAGCGCTCCATTCCAGTCTGGATTGCTGAAGTTTCCACTTTGTTGGAGTTAGTAACGGTGTTATAGGTTCTTTTTTGGCTAAAAGTATTAGAAATTTTATACTTGCGGTTTTCGCATCATTTTCCTGATGGGGAGTTAAATTTGTCATAGTTGGCATATTTTCCCGCTGGGGTATCAAATGAGAGCTGCATTGTACACTCCATGGTGGAGTAGCAGTGAGAGTACCCGATTGATTAGATGCAGTTGGTTCTTGGGTGCATTTTAGTAATTGTTGGTGTGTGTGTGCATGGAGTGTATGCTTTTGCGCGAGAGCGATCGGTTTGGAGGGCGACACATTGGTATTGGTACGCGCACTTGTTTGCATATTAGCATTTTGTCTATCCGTTTTACTGGGAGAGCCACTTTTTTTGTTTTTTTCGTTCTCACTATTTTTTTCAGACTCTGCACTGACCGATGAGTCTTTTTTTTCGGTTGGAGGTGAGCGCTCAACCGGCATTTTTTTTCACTTGTTTATTATGTGAAATAAACAATTAATTTTTTATTTATTTCTTTTTTTTTTGCCACTAAGGGCACAAAATCTGCCGAACTATAAAAATCGGATTAAAACGCGGAGCGAATTTATACGCAGCTCGACACGGAGAGAGCGAAGCGAAAAAAAAAATGTTAATTATTATTTTTGACAAGCTTCCTTTTTTATTATTGTACCTATCGCCAGGAATCGTATGGAGGACCACCACCCTTGCCGTCAGGTACCCGTTGAAATCACCGAGGAGCTTAGGAACCCACTTTTCAAGTGGGTCCCTGCTCGGGCGCCAGTTAAAGGGCCTCCATTCGGGAGGACCAAAAAAATACTTTCGTTGGCCGCATTGGCTAGGCTTGCCTAGCCAATGTCCAACGGGCCAACAGTTATACTTAACCTGATTTCTGTGTTACAAATCAAAAGTCCTGTAGTTAACTCGGTACCAATTTATTATGTGTGTTTGCTTTCGTTATAAAATTAAGACTAACTTCTCGTTCCACTTTCCTAATTTAATAAGCTTAAATTTAAATGAATTGCTTAAACCTAAAATGCTACGCAAGCGCTTTTACTCCTGTTGCGCAACTCCTAATGAGACCGGATACGTGTGCCTGCTTATTGCATATGGCATGCAACGTGCGTTGACTTATATATGTGCAAAAGTGTGCAGAAAGATATTGTTTTCAGAAGAAGCAGTGAAAGAATAGCTTTCATTAAAAAAAAAAGTGACTGTATACACGTGAATACAAATCTTTTCTACTCTCCCAAAGTTAGGAAACTAAATTTATTATTTAACTCTATTAAGACATCTATTTGTTGTTGTTTTCAATAGAAAACTATAATATTATTTTTCACTTTTTATATTAATTTCAATAGTACTAACCTTCAACTTTGAAGTCCATTAAAAAAAATGTTTCTTTAATATTGACAAATAGCAAAATTAATATTTTTCCACAATTACTGAATCACAATTTTTCAGAAATTAAAAATAGAACAAAACAACTTCTCTCACTTCAACCGTCTGAAACTGTAATTTTACTTGCAGAAAACAAAAATATTTGTTGGTTTCCTAGCTTTTAGAGTATTTGTTGTAAGACTGTACCATTATTTTCTTTAAACGAGAGAATTACTTTTGTCCAGCTAGCATACACTAGACACAACACTGTGCGTCGCCTAAATCAAACGGAATTATGTTCAGAGTACCGCTTGTGAACTACTCCCGCAACCCTCACCCCCTGTGACAATGGCGTCAAAAAGTTAATAATTACTTTCGCCAGATGAGGTGCCAAAATATGCAAATGACCTTGAAATTTTTCAAAACGCCTTAAAAAATGTACTCTTGCTGACCAATTGTTCGGACTAACTGACCAATTATGACTAATTTGCGACCTGTTAAAGGCACTTGTTTTTAATTCGAAATTCGACTGATGAGGTGCCAGAATATTCAGTGACCTTGAAATTTTTAAAAATATTTGTAAAAAATTTACTCTTGCTGACCAATTTATCGGACTAACTGACCAATTATGACTAATTCGCGACGTATTAAAGGCAGTTGTTTTTATTTCAAAATTCTCTAGATGGGGTGCCAAAATATGCAGATGACCTGGAAATTTTTCAAAACGCTTTATCAAAATTCGCCAGACGGAGTACTAGCGGAGTGGAGCCCAGTTACTGACTCTGCAAAAATGTATAATGAGAATAATTTGTCACAGAAACCGTTAGCATCATTTCTTTTATCTTTTTATATTTTTGAATATTCTACCACTGAGACACTTGTACTCAGGGTTACCAGGTTGAAATCGAAGAATTAACGGCCTGTCAAAAAAAAAAGGTTTTTAATTTTTTTGAATGTATGACCTTTTTTTTGCTCATCTCATCTCTTCCTTACACATTTACGACAATCTTCATCAAAAATATCTGGGACCTTTTTTAGCTCGATAAAAATAATATTATAATTATCTTAAATTAACGGCCATTAACGGCTTTCGCCTCCAATTAACGGCTTATCGGCCTCCTCCGTGGCCAACGGCTTTACCATTCAATTTGCCACCTGGCAACCTTGCTTTTACTATTACAAATTCTTAAAATTTTCTTCCTTAAAAGTAGATATCTTTGTTGTAGAAGTTCAGAGAGCTACGATCTTAGAGTAAATTATAGCGTAGTTGCTTATATCCCACCTTTCCGAACAACATATTTCCGCAATATTACAATGTTGTCCTGCATATTATTCAATAAACTTCCGGATATTATTAAATCAATTAGATCGCTCCGTATATTTCTAAGCAGTACAAGATCATGGCTTTTAAGACATAGTATATCATAATGTTTAAAATGATTTTTATCTGCTGTGTAGTTCTTTTTTGTTTCAATAAGTTAAAGCTCTTTCTTCTTCTTGAACTACCTTTGAATTTATTTTTGCATATATTTTGTTTTTTCATTTTTATTATTTCCTTCTAAATTAATTTATTTCTATATTTAAAATTTTAATAATTAAGACTCACCATACATTAAACACCCTTCACATAAGATTTGCTTTTATGTTGTATAATTTTGAAGTGCCATTTAGCACTACTTTGTTAAATTTGTACTAAATGCCTTTACTATTCTCATATAAAAATTTTTAAATTATTATATTTTAATACTTTATAGGTTATATGTGAATATGAATGAATAAATAAATAAATAAATAAATGTATCATTGACTACGAGTTAATTTTGAATTTTTTGAAAAGTATCATTATGCGATTTATGTAAGTAGTTTGTTGCAAGAATAATTGCTCGATCTTTACTAGATTTTTCTAATAATTTCTTGTCCTTTTCCCTTTTTTTCTCTGCACCTCCTTTTGTCTCCTCCTTCCAGCTCTTTGGGCGACATTCGTGAATAAATTATCACCTATTTAAAACTGTGTACAAATAAATTTTCAATCAGAGAAAAGTAAACAAATTTTCATTAGAAAATTACTTAAGAACAATATATAACCTACAAATATTTAACATAGAAAAATAGCAAAACTCTTAAAACAACATTTACGCTTCAATCTGTCCTCAGGGTTATTCTTACTACTAATACATACTTAGTTCAGCAATTATTATATTTTCATCAGTTATCTCAAACAAATCAAGTTAAATTTTTTGTATTGAATAAATAAGATGGACAGTTTTCATCCTCTCTTCCCTTGACTACAATAGCTTTACCGCCTCATGTGCATGTAGCCAACACTAGCGCTTCCCGAGGCTGAGAGGCAACCTCGATCTAAGAGGCGAGAACGAGGCGAGACCGAGGCGAGAACGAGGCGAGGTGGAAAAATAGGCACCTCGCCTCGTTCTCGGTTCCGAGAGCGAGGTTGCCACTTTAAAATATTTGTAATCTCTGTTTCACACTAAGCTTCTAAATATTGGATTATTTCGGTCTCCCAATCGCGACCTTTTTGAAAATATTCTAGTAGAACTTGGTTTGAAGTAGTTTACTCAAAATGAAATACTAAAATTGCAGTTAAATATAAATATGCTTACATATATGTACATTAGACCGGTTCAAAAAAAAAAAAGTCTCTGAAATTTAGAGGCACCGGCAGTTTCCTATTCCCATAAGTGTCCCGAGTGGGATGTGTTACCAAATTTTTCTAAATATTACGCTCCTGATTAGCGATTTTCATATTACTCTTGAAACTTTCGCATAAAAAAAAAAGTTCACCAACAACCTAAAAACGATGGTGGTTATCGCTGGGGTGAACTTTTTTCTTTTAATTCAGTCTCACATTCGGAGTAGTTTTGAATGGGGAATTCGAAATTTCATTATTTTTTAAATATGTTTTTTTCTTCAGTGGTAAAAATAATCATGAAATTTTGTCAAAAATTGAAATCTTTTTTTTTTAAAATGAAAAATCAGGTATAAATTTTTGGATTTTTTTGCTTTTATTATTCTCAATAATCCATTTATTTCTCCTTTATCTAATGGTGTTAACCGCAAATTTTTATTATTTTTGTACTTAAAAATATAAACATAAATATAATTGAACAAAGGATTTTTTTCATATTAAAGCTATGTTTTAACAGGGAATATAAATTTTAATGTGGAAATTTGTTTCGAAAAATATGAAATCTAGTTTTCTTGAACCAAACAAAGTGTATAGAATTAGATAAATATATTTAACAATAGTTTATCCTAGGACGAACTAGTTTGTCCTGAATAAAAAATTTACCATTTCAGGACAAACTAGTTTGGCCTAGGATTCACTAGTTTTTTTCTAAATCAAATGTTTTGAGTACATTTGCACACGGTTCGCTTGAACCAAGATCAAGATCGATCGTTAACCAAATCTGACAATGCACAATTATTATATAGTGTCTTGAGTTTACAAATACATAATCCGCGAAATCGGATCTGCTCATTTACTCGTTTTATGGCCATTTTAAGGTTTTACTTTGGCCGACATGGCTCTTGCTTGAAGATCAAAATCGGTAAAAATTGTCAACCAAATCTGACAATGCACAATTATTATTTAGTGTTCGGAGATTCCAAAAACATGATCCGCAAAATCGTACCTAATCACTTACTCGTTTCATGGCCATTTTAAGGTAAACGCTTTTACCTTATCGGTAAAAATGCGTTCTAGGAAAAATTATGAATAAGTCATTAAAAATTTAAATTGTTTTATTTTGCTTTTCTTTGTTGACTTTGTAATCAAAAATACTTTTAAAACCCATAAAACATAAATATATAAAAATTATTTTTCATTGGTTTTTAGGCCCAAAAGAGTTTTTCACATTTTTTAAATTTTGCTAATGAGCTCCAAAACCGTTCAACAGATCACCGAAAGATTTAGAAATAGAAAAACAGAATTCGTCATATATTATCAACTACTTGACACAGATGAATAAAACTTTTTTTTATAACTCAGCAACTATATGAAGTAGATGGATAAGATTTGGTACATATAATTACTATACATAGTTTGTAAAAGGTTCGTACTTTAGTTTGATTTGGAAAAAATGGGCAATACCACGCCGTCCCAAATAAGAAAAGAATTAAATTCATCATATCTCACCAATCATCATATATTATTCAATCCGCCCAAAATAAAAATACATATTTTATTTCATTTCTTGAGGCGTAGCAACGTGTGTCGGGCTTTGCTAGTTGAATATACATATGCGGGCCTGATACTTGTATAATTTTTTCATTTTAATAAAAGCCTCGCTTTTTACCGAGGCGAGGTGAGGCGAGATATGTGATGGCAAGTTCTCGTCTGAGAACGAGGCGAGACACAAATTTATAAAACGAGGCGAGGGTGAGAACAACTAGAATCTCGCCTCGTTCTCGGTGAAGCACTAGCCAACACTCGAGTAGACGAGGTCTGAGTAGCAGGACCAACATTCAGGTCTGTAGTCGACGCCCAAATTACTGGGTATCCAGAGATATTAGAACCCTCCTTTGCCGGATACTGAGGGCCGGTCTCAGAAAGGGGGACGGGCTTGATTTGTATTTTATTACAACTGCCAGGATATGTAAAAAATTGCCGCTCCACTGGAGTGAGACGCAGATCAGGGAGCCGATCACTCTGATATAGACGTTGCTGGATTTCGGATAAACGGGCATGATCTATTCGGGCGAAATGCTGCCTGCTGTTTTCGGAAAAGTCCTTCTATTTTTTCACTGACTCTGGTGAGGAGTTTTTTAGTCAAGACCTTGGACAAATTGATAGAATCATGATGCCTCTGTAATTCTGGCATAGCTATACCTTATGATCAAAAAAAACCGGAATTTTATTAAAAAATGCAAAATTTCAACTTTTAATAATTTTCTTTATTATCGCCTTCAAAGTACTCTCCTCCTGCGGCAATACATGCATCCCAACGCTTGATCCAATTTTCCATACAAGTTTTATAGGCCGCCGAAGGTAAGGCCTTTAGTTCACGCAGCGAATTCTCTTTTATGGCCTCTATGGTCTCAAAACGCGTTCCCCTCAATGGCAATTTGAGTCTGCGGAAGAGGAAAAAGTCACACGGGGCCATATCTGGAGAGTACGGTGCTTGGTTGATGATATTGGTTGAGTTTTTGGCCAAAAACTGCGACACAACCAACGCTGTGTGAGCCGGCGCATTATCGTGGTGTAAAATCCATGAGTTTTCCTTCCATAAGTCTGGCCTTTTTTTGCGAATGGCCTCACGCAAACGATGCATAACGGCCAAATAATATTCCTTATTGACCGTTTGACCGTCCGAAAGGAATTCATAGTGCACCGCACCACGAATATCGAAGAAAACAGTCAGCATAACCTTGATTTTGGACCGACTTTGGCGTTCTTTTTTCGGGTTCGGCTCGCCTTCGAAGCGCCATTCGGTCGATTGTTGTTCGGTGGGCATGTCAAATTCATAGACCCATGTCTCATCACCAGTTATGATGCGTTCGATGAATGTGGGGTCACTATCTGCGTTGGAAATCATCTCTTTGGCCACATCAACACGACGCTGTTTTTGAATGAAATCCATTATAAAAATCGCCACACGAAAATTTTTCAACTTCTTTGTATAGACGCCAAACAAAAACTAATCGTACGATATGCGTCCAAATTTGACAGAATGTGTATAATAGTGTTGCCAACGTTGAGAGAATAAAAGTTTACCTATTGGACAAGCGCGGGAATTTTAAAATGAAAATTCCGGTTCTTTTTTGATCATAAGGTACGTACCCTCATTTTTTATGGGATTTTTAGTAAAGTTTCTATGAGGCAGTTTTCAGGTATTCGTTCTTCTTCTCAAATTTGGGTAAGAACAGGGTACATAAATTCAGCGGTAAGCTCCGGGAAGCTTTCAACATTTCGGTGAATGTACGATCAACGCCCGCTGCTTTAGTATTTTTGAGAGATTTTACGGCTTTTACGGGATTTTCTGCGCTTGTGTAGGCGAGTACGAGGCCAGTAGTTTTGGTCTTCTAATAGGAAGAAAGATATCAGGAAGTGGATGTGGTTAGTAATGTCAACAATAGAAAAAATAATTTTAAAAATTATAAAGGGTGTTCAAATTTAAGGTATTTGTTTCAATATTAAATGAAAGACATAAATCCTATGAAATATTTATTTATTTTTACTGGAAATTAATGTACAGTAGTTTCGGATAATATTGAAAAAGAATGTCGTTCAGCTGATATCCTCTGCTAGCTTGGCAGAGGATGTCCATCTGTAATCAAAATTTTGTATAACTTTTTCGCATAAGGATGGTTCAATTACTATTTTTTAATCTTACTCAATTTACTCTTTTTATTCATACTCAATTTACTCTTCAAGAAACCTCATAAGAAGAAATCCAATGTTGTTAAATCGCATGATCTTGCTGGCTAATTTACGTCTGCTCTTCCAGAAATCAATCGATTATTAAACTTCTCCATCAAAAGATCGTGTGTTTGGCTTATTTTTGCGACGGTCTCACGCCGTTAACTGTCATAAATGTTACAAACGTCGCAATCTCCAGATAAACCTCACAACAACTGAAACGTCCTACAAGCAAAAATTATGTAGACTATTAGAATAAAAATTGAATAAAAATTTGGAATAAAATTTAATGCAAGACAAAAACTTATGAATGAAATAATTTTCCTCAGTTTGAAATTTGAAATAGTTTTTGTCTCATAGGCTCGACGTTTACAACTGTGGGTTGAAAGCGGTGCCGCCCCTCTATCTATATAAAGCCAAGCCTATAACGAAAAAATTTTCAGCAATTTTGATGAAACTTGATGATTTGGTGCACATCAAAAAACTGCAGTGAGCCACTTATCATTTCAGTTGAAACTTTCAGCGGATTCACTGCAATTTCCGAGCTTATCTATCAACTGGTGCAAAAAAAAAATTTATTTTGATCAACCCTAAAAATTTGTTTTTCTCCAATCGATAAGGAATGGTCGATAATGGCGTTTGGACATCACTTAGGTTGGCTCCGGACCTTGGAAAGGACCAAAAGGGTCGAAAACCGTCCTTTCCAGGGTCCGGAGCCACCCTAAGTGATGTCCAAAATCCATTTTCGACCTTTCCCCATCGATTGCAGCAAAAAAAAAAATTGCCGAAAATGGGTCATAAGCGGTCCTTTCCAGGGTCCGGAGCCAACCTAAGTGAAATCCAAAGTCCATTTTCGACATTTCCCCATCATCATACATCATAGGCGATAAACAATTAAATATTGATTTATGGAACATTAAAAAGAGTAAAATAAAACAGAACTAGTAAAGGTGTTATCTTCGGCCAGGCCGAAACTGACATACCCTACACTGCACGGATATTACTTTCCAAATAAATGTTAAAAAGACGTTGAAAAGGTTGAAGATGTCGAAAATAATGTAATGAGGTTCGAAGAGGCTGACAAGTGTTGAAACAGTTGAAAAAACTCAAGAAGTCTAAAATATATGGAAACCATTGCAGAAAGTTAAAAGAAAATGATAAAACTCGAAAGTATGTGGAAAATGTTGAAAGTGGTTAAAAAACTCGAAAATAGTTGCAAGAATTTGAAAAATGTTGAAATAATTCAAAATTATTGAAAAAATAAAGAAAATGTCGAATCAAGTTGAAAGAAGTTGAAAAAGTGGAAAATATACATATGGAATATATTGGGAAAAGTTAAAAAGTTGGAAAAGTCAAAAGAATGTGGAAAATGTCGACAAAAATAGAATAGAAATGCAGAAAACCAAATATGCCACGCACACTTATCCAATTCCGACTACTTTTGGCTCACAAAATTATATCCGTCGTTGACATCCACATACTAAATTTTAGCAAAATAGCTTGTATAGTTTGCGATATATGCCTTAATTAACCTTAAAAGTTAGGGCGGTGACACACCCGCTGATACAATCGAGACAAATTTTGATCCAGAAATAGTTTCCAATAAAAAAACCTTGTACCAAATTTCAGTTCGATTGCTCATATATTTCTATAGATATGCTACTTCAGGTATTTTACTTGTATGGGAGGTGCCACGCCCAGTGGTGGTAATTCACCCGCTTTAGATGCAGACATACCTTATAGCAAGTAGGCCACTTACGTCAAATTTCATGCCAATTGCTGCACTAGTTATCTTAAAATATCACTTCCAACTTTATGTTAATATGGGAGGTGCCACGCCCACTGATGAAATCCCGTCAAAATTTATTTACTTTTATAGGTTATAATAATCGACATCTATGCCCCAAATTTTATGAAGATTACTCTCATTGCACACTATATATAGCATTAAACGTTTTTTGTTTATATGGGAGGTGCCACGCCCACTTTTCTAGTATACTGACGAAGCTTGTATTGATGACTGCTCTCAGTAGTATCATCCCTAAAATTTTTATGAATATCGAATGGGCCAGTTTTTAACTATACGAAATCAAAATTTTTCATTGTTAAAAACTGCCACGCCCTCAATTTCAATTCCACCCACTTTAAACACAATTCAAGATATATATGATCTGTATCAGTGTACCAAATTTCATCACAATATCTTACGCGGCTTACGTGTTATGGCGTTAAAAAAGTTAAAAGTTAGGGCTGTGCCACGCCCTTTTAAAAGCCTCTGCAAATTTAAAACCTAGCCCAATCTTAATTTTGTTCACAGACGGACATAGCTATATCGGCTCAGCTGGTGACGCTGATCAATAATATATATACTTTTCTATACCTGCCACGCTCCCTTCTATGCGCTACAAACGGAATGACAAAGTGAATATACCCTCTGTCAGTGATGGCATTTGGGTTTTGTGAAAATGTACTGAATCGAGACTTCAAATGTACTTTTTAGAGCCCGAATGTACTTTTTTGTCTTGAACACCCAATTTTCCTACTATGCACCAAATTGTTATAAAATTTACTATCAAAAAAAAAAAAAAAAGGTCCTCACTTTTCCCATCTCAAAAACCCTAGCAAAATGAGATATATTTCACATTAAATTAATTATAAAATCTACACATTGCGCGATTATTTTCATTTACTAAGAAAAAACAAAAAAAAAACGTAATTAATATAATATTATATACAGGTAATTACTATAAATCTATTCATTTCGGTTATTTTCATTTAATAAAAGACAAAAAAAAACGTAAATATTATAATTTGTCCAAATGTACCGAAAATGTACTGAATATGTGTTAAAAATTTGGCGAATGTACTGAAAATATCCCAAATGTACCGAATGTACTGAAAACTTGTCGAATGTACTGACAATGAATTTTCAGGACGCAAATGTACCGAAAAAAGTACAAATGTACCGAAAATGCCATCACTGCCCTCTGTGTAGGGTATAAAAATAAATAAAATGGCACAAGAATAACCTTTAAATATGGGGTGATTTATGAAATGATTTTTTTAGTGCGACTTTATTGTGATTTTACGCACAGCATCCACGTACGTCTGTAGTTATAGGCCAAGCGTAAGATAAAATGCGCTCTAGTTAAAACTTTGATTTAAATTAAAATCACATATCATATATTTAGCATTTATAGTCGTATAAGACTAGGTTTTAGCTATCTTAGAGTTGTACAGAGTGACACCATAAACAAACAAAATAAAGTTAAAGTAAATTATGAGAACATTTTTAAAAAAATGTACATGTACGATACATCAATTTTTTTCAATAAACGAACGTAGGGTTAATTGACATAAAACATTTTAACAAAAGGGAAAGGTCGAAAATTTTTTTTCTCCAATCGATGGGGAAAGGTCCACTTGGTGAACTTCACTTGGATTATCTCCGGACCCTGGAAAAGAACAAAATCCATTATCGACCATTCCTTATTGATTGGGGCAAAAAAAATTTTTTGGGTGGATCAAAATAAATTTTTTTTGCACAAGTTGATAGAAAAATCTCGGAAATGGTTTTTTTCGACCTTTCACTATCGATTGGTGCAAAAATTTTTTTATTTTGATACACCCTAAAAAATTTTTGTTTCTCCAATCGACTCCGGACCTTGAAAAGGACCAAAAGTGTCGAAAACAGTTCTTTCCAAGGTCAGGAGCCATGGTGAGCGTAACTCAGATTCACACTCATTATTGTATGCAATGCGCAAACTCACGTCTCATATTATTGGAAGTGGCTCAAAACCATCAGTGAGCTACACAATGCAGTTCTCTGAGACATACATATAGCAGGTCTGGCAGACTTTGTAATGAGTTTAATTTGTTATAGTCTTTGTCTTTTATGCGTCCTCATTCATCTGCATCAAATAGTTGCTGATATAAACAAAATACAAAATCGCAGATGGGAGCCGTGGTATCGGCCATTTTTTTCTATTGAAACTTACTTTTGCCCGTACCTTTTGTATCAAGTCCCATTCATCTGCTTCCAGTAGTTGATGGCATATGATGAATTTGATTTTGGAGGGCGTGTGAACGCCCATTTTTCTAAAAAAAACTTTGCAAGGTGGTTTACTTGCTATAAAGTATTACTGAATCAAAAGCGGGCGAAATAGCACCAGTAGGCGTGGCACCTGCCAAACATGTAAAATACCTCAAGTGGCATATCTATCGAAATACGTGAGCGATCATACTGAAATTTAATATCAGAGGTTTTTTTATGAAAAACTATTTCTGGATCTAAATCGGACTAGATTGTACCAGTGGGTGTGTCACCGCCCAAAATTTTAAGATTAATTACAGCATATGTCGCAAACTATACCAGCTATTGTGCTAAAACTTGGAATGTGGATGTCAATTACGAATATAATTTATGGAACCAAAAGTAGGTGGGATTGGAGAAGTGGGCGTGGCATTTTTCGCCTTTTTCATTTTTATTCTATATTTATTAATGTTTTCCATATTCTTTTAACTTTTTCAACATTTTAACTTTTCCCAATACATTGTATTTGTTCGACTTTTCAACCCCTTCAATTTTCTTCATTATTTTCTTTATTTTTAAGACGTTTTCAGCGATTTAGAATTGCTTGCAAATTTTTTTTGAGTTTCTCAACCACTTTCTATATTTTTCAACATTTTCCATATTTTTTGACTTTTTCAACATTTTCAACATTTTTCATATTTATTTTCAACTTTTTCAATTCCTTTCAACTTTCTTTAATGTTTTTTATATTTTTTAGACTTTCTCGGTTTTTCTTCGGTTTCAAAACTTTTCAACCTCTTTCAAACTTTTCACATTTAAATTTTTTTTTTGACTTATTCAACCTCTTCAAATTCATTTTAACATTTATTTGAAAGGCACTTTCAATACAGTGTAGGGTATGTGAGTTCCGGCCTGGCCGAAGATAACACCTTTACTAGATTTTTTTTAACGAGGATGTGGTGTTAAGCAGGGCTTAGCTTCAGTTACAAATGTTTGCAAACAAGTTGAGGACTGTGGGAAAATGATCAGAACCGCGGACAAATGCATGCTCGCCACGATAAACTGATGAAAAAACTCTAAAAAAGAACTCACCGCGAGGATGTGCATTTCTTCAATATTTGCAAAAAATATTTAATATAAAAGAAAATCTATCAAAAAAAATTTGGCAGTGGTGTTATATAAAAATTTTATGACAAGAAAAGCTGCAGTTGAACTGTCAGCATCAATTTTAGACATGGGCACAGTACAGTTGGTGGAACGGATTCCAGGGCCTCATTTTGATCTTATTAAGCAGCACGTTTTGGTCTTTCAAATTGAGTTTGTTCACATAAGGGTTAAGTATTGTCCGGCGACCGCCAACATTAAAGATTGTGGACATAAAGTTTGCAAAACGTAAAAACGCTACCCAGAAAAAAACTTTTACAAGAATTTCTTTTATTTGTTGAATTTATTTTTTTTTTTCTTAATTTTGCTTTCACTTCAAAACTTTGCAAGTTTTTTTTTTTGCTGCTCCAGTCTTTTTATTTGGAAATATTTTGAAGAGAAACTTTTTCAATAGAAAACTATTTTAAGAAGAAAAAAAGAAGTTTCTTTGCTAGCTCAAAGTTATGCTATTTATATTGCTTAAATTTTTTTTTGAGTAAGCAAAATAAACACAAAAAAAACTTAAGCAAAAATTCTGGAATTGCTTAAAAGAAGGTTAGTTACAATTGACAAATAATTTAGCTTAAAATCATGAATAATGAAATCAAAATGAAAACAATATAGTGACTAACTTTATTGCTTTTGAATTTAAAACAGGTCAAACGGAAAAGGTGATATCTTCGGCCAGGCCGCAACTCACATGCCCTACACTGTATTGAAAGTGCCTTTCAAATAAATGTTAAAAAGATGTTGAAGATGTTGAATAAGTCGAATTAAAATGTAAAATGTTAAAAGGTTGAAAACTGTTGAAAAAGTTGAAAAAAACTGAAAAAGCCTAAAAAATATGAAAACCATTGACAGTTGAAAAAAATTGAACAAGTCGAGAAAATATGAAAAATGTTGAAAGCGGTTAAAAAACTCAAAAAAAAGTAGAAGCGGTTGAAAAATATTGAAACAATTCAACATCAATGAAAAAGTCGAGAAAATAGTTGAAAGCGGTTGAGAGAGTGGAAAAAATATGGTCATCAATAAAAGCTTCGTCAGTATACTGGAAAAATATGTTGAAGGACATGATGGCACCACAATATTTATAGACGTTATAATTAGAGAACTAACAACTTAATCGTAATGAAATTTAGTATGGCAGATATGAAGAACTCTTTAAATTTTCTGGTTTAAGACGTGTACAAATATCGAAAATTTAAAATTAAAAAACATCCAGGACGATTCTAAACAAACTGACCTAATTGACACCCAACATTTGTGGGGGGAACACCCCATTTGCTCCTTCACCGACTAGTTTAATTGAAAACTTAATTCCTCTTAAAGTTGTTAACATAAAATTATAAAATTTGTCACACATGTTGACAATTCCTTGCACTTTCTATTCATGATACAAAAAAAGTTTAATAATTTTATTTTTCCATTTGCTTATAACTTTTAAATAAACAATTGATGATAATTTTGTCTTCCCAATACGAAAAATTAGAATTTTTTTTTTGGTATGAGCCTTGAATATTGAAGATTGAATATTTGTAAAAAAATTAAGTGTGCCCTAAAAGTTATAAGCAAATGGGAAAATAAAATTATTAAATTTTTTCTTTATCATGAATAGAAAGTGCAATGAATTGTCAACATGTGTACCAAATTTTATAATTTTATGTTAACAACTTTAAGAGGAATTAAGTTTTCAATTAAACTAGTCGGTGAAGGGGCAAATGGGGTGTTCCCCCAAATTTTGGGTGTCATTTAGGTCAGTTTGTTTAGAAACGTCCAAACTATAAATTAAAAATGGTTTCAGATGTGTATCCTCAATTTTAAATTTTCGATACTTGTGCACGTCTAAAACCAGAAAATTTAAAGAATTCCTCATATACATACCTGCTAAAAGGTATCTTCTTACGAAAATTTGGCACAATAGAACCGTTGGGCGTGGCACCTCCCATATAAGCAAAACACGCTTCATGCTATATGTAGATAGTGTGCAACGAGAGTAATCTGCATTAATTTTGGTGCATAGATGTCAATTACACCCGTCCCTCGTTTTGCGCGACTTCGGTTTGCGCTAATTCACCTTTACGCGAATTTCATTTGCCTGCCAAAAATTCGATTTGCGCGACTGACCTCGATCTGCGCGGGTTAGGCATGCTATGATCTGTTGGAGCAGATGGACAGAACATTGCTATAGAAGAGATGATTGAGCTTTTTTGATGACCGTGTGCATTCTGAAAAATTCTGAAGAGATTGGAACTACACAAGAAGAACAGATGATGGTGACCAACTTGGTAAATGTATAAGCTTTGGGAGAAAAACTTGTGCAAGAAGCTGTAAAAATTTATCCAGATGATCCGCTTGAGAACGTTTGAGTACCTTACCGGGAGCTACATTTAGAAAAATCGAAAAAAGTAAAGCAATCGGTTGTGGCTGATTTCTTCAAACAACCAGCAAATGTGTTGAAAGACGTATTATTTTTATTTATTACAAATGAATTTTGTAACTTAGTTTTTGTTTGAATTACTGTTTTAAAGTTCGTTGTTTCTTTTTATCTGTTTTAAACAAATGATTTTATGGTAATAAATGATTTCGTATAGCAAAGTAATAGCTACAGTGTTATGAATGTCTTTTAGTCGTATATATTTCTCTTTTCAAATTACATGAAGTTCTCACATCACTTTACGCGGTTTCGCTTTGCGCGACACTTTTCATTCCCCTAAACCCCGCGCAAAGCGAGGGACAAGTGTATTATAAGCTATAAAATTAAGTAAATTTTGAAGGGATTTCATCAATGGGCGTTACACTTCCCATATTAACATAAAGTTGGAAGTGATATTTTAAGAGAACTATTGCAGATATTGGCATGAAATTTGATGTAAGTGGCTAACTTGCTATAAGGTACGTCAGCATCTAAAGCGGGCGAAATAGCTCCACTGGGCGTCGCACCTCCCACACAAGTAAAATACCATAAGCGGCATATCTATCGAAATATATAAGCAATCATACTGAAATTTGGTAAAAGAGGGTTGTTTATGGAAAGCTATTTCTGGATCAAAATCAGTCTCGATTGTATCAGTGGGTGTGCCACCGCCCTACATTTAGGCATATATCGCAAACTATAAAAGCTATTTTGCTAAAATTTAGTATGTGAATATTAATGACAAATATAATTTATTGAACCAAAAGTAGGCGGAATTGGAGAAGTGGGCGTGGCATATTTGGCTTTCTGCATTTCTATTCTATTTTTTCAGCATTTTCCACGTCCTTTTGACTTTTCCAACTTTTTATAGTGATTCGACATTTTCTTTATTTTTTCGAATTTTTCATGAATTTTGAATTGTTTCAACATTTTTCAATTTCTTGCAACTATTTACCTGTTGTAATTGAAGAATGTAAAATAAGCACAACATTACACTAACCTTCAAATAATTTCAATCTCAGACACATCCAAAACGCACTAGATGTAATACTTTTTTGATAGTAAAGTGAATGTTTTCCTTTAATTAGCTCAGAGGCATAAACCTTTTTTATAATTTCTGAACATTTTTAGGAACTGGACATGTGCCGTACTGTTAGCCCACTCCTGAATTGCTGTTTTTTTTCTCTCATTTCAACCATTGGTGTTTGGGTTGGAAGTTCAAACAAAAAATTCGCTTTAATTTTTTTGTTTTGTGGCTTTTTTAAGCCATCTGAACACGTGGAAAGGATAAAAATCGGTTAAGGAGATTTCAGAATTTTAAAGTTCAAGGTTAGAACTAAATACCATGCAAGTTTCATGTTTTTATCTCGTGGTCCACATGCTGATATAATGGCCCAAAAAATTCAATTTTTCAAAAGTTCGAAATTTCAAGCAGAGATTTTTTTTTATAAAGAGTGAGCCGAACGAGTCAATTTTAGATTTTATTTCTTTCCCGATATGTGTACTTGATCTACAAGAAATACAAATGGTTTGTATTAAACAGTCCCAACACTGGAGCCAGTTAAAAATCACGAAAAATTAATAAAATACATGTATTTTCAGCACCGTGTAATTTTTCGCGTATACTAATTGTTTGAATTTATATTCTTTGTACAAAATACAAAAACAAACATCTCTTAGCTTTAAGATGCCATCTTAAGTGTGTCTATATCTTCAACAGAAAAATTTCACAGATATTGAAGCCAAAAATGACGTTTTTTAAATGCTTTAATTCGGCCAGGCGGGGACTGACGCATCCGAAAAATAAAATCTCTTGGATTGCCATCTTTGAAACCCTAAAGAAGATTTTCACAAAGTTTAAGTGAAATTCAAAGCAGTGCAGCAACGAAATTTGCATTTTTTAGACGTTTTCATCTGGAATGACTCAACATTAAACGATTTTTGCTTACATGGGAGGTGCCATGCCTATCTTTGCAATAGGATAGAATTCAGCAAGTATGGGCGCGTTCAAGTATTGCGTAACGCAATTTTTGAAGATTTTTGAACCTCCTCCCCCCATGGAACGCGCCCTAAAATTTTTCTTTCAAAAGTTTCTAAAAGTAACTGGAACTGTTATTCTGAGATTTTTTAATTGCTTCTGAGGCATATAATCGGAACTTACTTATGTCACGGTCAACTTCAGGCTTAATTTTATCTTCCAAATATGCAGTTAATTCATCAAAAATTTTTTCACGCTATTCAATACCAAACAAAAGCATACTGGGCGAAATATTTGTTGTTTTATGAGTAGTATTATTTACATTCGCGCTCACAATTAAGTATGCGGTCACCATTTTCTAACAAAATTAGGTATATATCGAATTTAAGTAATAAATAAAAGACATTTTTATAGTTATTTTTGATGCTAAGATGTTCTGTCATATATTCTCAGTCAATTCAACGGTTTTCAAAATACATTTTTATACAAATGAGGACAAAATAATGTCTCAAAACCAAATATCAGTTTATATGAAAAAACATAAAAGAGAAAATGTTCGAAAATAGTTAACTAATTAAATTTTTTTTTAAATTTAGTAATTTGTGGTACCACCTTTAGTATTTATTACCGCCTGCAATCTTTTTAGCATACTTTCCACCAAATTTTTTGGCATTAACGGGTCAATTTTGTCCCAATCGTTCTGAAGCTACGGAAAGAAAGTTGGTAAATGTTGCCTGTTACTTCTAAGCTCATTCGAACCCAAAACTATCCAAGATAGGGTTTCAATCAGGATACTGGAACGGACATTCAAGTTTTTCAATGCTTTCTTCTAGAAAATATTGATTTTCAACACGTAAGGTGTGCTTGATGTCAATGTCTTGCTGAAAACAAAGTCCCTCAGTCCGAATTTCATAGCAGGAGATTTAAAATTTACTTTTTTTGAATTTAAACGGTGCCCACCCAGTCATTCTCCATTTGATATGGAAACAAATGTCCTACTCCAGCCCAGCTAAAACATCCCCACATCATAATTTAGCCGCCTTCATGCTTAATATTGTGTTACTGAAATTGCTAATGCAGACCTTAATGCGCCTTTCTCTAAACTTTTTTATATTTTTTTTTTTTTCCCATCAATTCAAATTTATATTCGTCTGACCTAATTACCTTCTTCCAAAATTTCAGAGCCATCGAACCAAACTTTTTGCAAAAGCTAATCGCTTAATCTTATTTTTCTAGCTGATCAGTGGCTATTTCTTCGCCAAATTATTTTGAACCAAGAATTATTCAAGTGTCGTTTTATTGTGGACGTCGAAAAACTTAAGTCTAATGTTTCCTTAATATCGGCTGCTGTTACTGATGGGTTTTCAACAGCTTCTCGTAATATTCGAGCATCTTCTTTAGGTTATGTGGAACCTTTTCTGCCCTGCCCGGACTTGCTTAACTAAATTTGTTGCAGTAACTTCGTCAAAAATTTTTTGATAAATTATTTTTCTCTGCCAGCTCACGGTAGGACATCCCATTTTTTCGGTCGGCTCCGATTGCTGATTTTACAAATTCCGATCTATGAAACATATTTTGGCATCACCTTGTATAAAGCAATAGAAGTCACACTACAAAGCCAACAATATCATATTCTTACATAAAATTTATTCACAATACACAAAAACAGCTTTTATATTGTAGTCGAGTGCAATTCGGTTTATACCCCAGCTATAGTGAATGGATTTGAAATATTTTTTTTTGGATTTGGATTTCTGATGCCATAAACTAAAAAGTTTTCCCATTGGAAATTACCGCCGTTTCGAAAATCCGAAAACACGCCTACCGCCCATTCAAATTAAATGTAAACCGCTATAATGCGTGAAATATTTAAGGTAATGCAACCAAATTTCACACAAATACTTGATATGACTTAGAGAAGCGCTGGACAACAATAAGGCGAATTTCTACAAGAAGGCGTGGCACCTCCCATACATGAAACTTTAAAGTGGTATACTGACGGAGTTATTGTAGGTAGAGTAACCAAATTTCACACAAATACTGCCAAAGGTTCGGACAAGCTCTAGACATAAATTAAGCGCATTTCGACAAGTGGGCGTGTCACTTTCCATGCAAGCAAAAAATACAAAACGCTACATTGAAGGAGTTATTTAAGATCTTGCAACCATATTTCAATGTATTTTATATTTATATATTTCTGTGATGTGTGAGCATATACAGCTTCACACGTATTTAAATACTGTAACAATCCATCGATTCTCTCTTCAAAAGCTTGTTTTAAAGTTGCCAAACCTCTTTTAATTTCAATAATGAGCTTACAGCATTACTTCTCCGAAGTCCAAGTTTTTTTACAAATAAAACAAACATTTTCTTCAATATCTGCTGAATCACTATAATAATTGTAATTATCCATAATTATCTAACACGGAATAAAAGAAAAATGTAACTTTGAGGATTACCACACTTGAAATTTTGTAAAAATTAAATTACCGGAAAAATTATTTTATCTAATAATTCAATATCAGTATAAAAAGTACGTTTTAAACATTTAGAGGCTTGAATCAAAGTAAAAAATTTGTGAGCGAAACTCAAAAGCATATTATTCACGGTGCGTTTTAAAGATTTTAAATGAAAATCATTTGTCTCCGAAAATTTTCTTTTGGATATTGTTTGTTATTCCAAAAGAAACATTTTCGCGTGAAAATGAAAATCATTTAACGTAGAGATTTTTTTTTATCTCATTTTTAAAAAAATATTAAAATTTTGTTACGTTTTTAGGTACATTTTTGATAAAAAAGGTAGGTAAATAATCATATATATATATATATAAGAAAATTAAAATATATTTTACATAATTAATAATGAGTAGGAGAACCTTTTTGTTTCATAAATGATGAGAATCGGTTTGGCATGCTGCCTGCCAGGCGTGCACATTGGCCTGGAGTAATTTTATGCCAATTCTCTTGATAAACTTGCGACAAGCTGCTTTTCTCGCGGGTTTTCGTACTACCACTACCTGTTTAATTATGCCTCATAAGTTCTCTATAGAATTTAAGTCGGAACTTTGAGGTGGCCACTTCAGAATCTTGGTGGATTGTGTATCGAGCCAAGATTTGACAAGTGGAGATAAATGTTTTGGACCATTATCAAGCTGGAAAATCCATCTAAGCGGAAAATTTTTGGTGTAATCGGTGGCCAAATGTTCCCTTAGTATATTCCTATATAAAAAAATTTGATTGTATGGGTTGCCAGGGCAACAAACAAACAAACAAAGAAAAAAAACATCAAAACAAGCCTTCGGTTCGCAAACGGAACACTTTTTCAAAGGACTGACCCAGATTCTGAAGTGGCCACCTCAAAGGTCAGACTTAAATTCTATAGAGAGCTTATGAGGCATAATCAAACAGGTCGTAGCAGCACGAAAACCCGAGAGAAAAGCAGCTTGTGGCAAGTTAATCAAGAGAATTGGCATAAAATTACTCCAGACCAATGTGCACGCCTGGTAGGCAGCATGACAAACCGATTCTCATCATTTATGAAACAAAAACTCATTATTAATTATATAAAATATATTTTAATTTTCTTATATATATATATATGATTATTTACCTACCTTTTTTTATCAAAAATGTACATAAAAACGTAACAAAAATTTAAAATTTTTTTTAAAATGAGATAAAAAAAAATCTCTACGTTAAGTGATTTTCATTTTTACGCGAAAATGTTTCTTTTGGAATAACAAACAATATCCAAAAGAAAATTTTCGGTGACAAATGATTTTCATTTAAAATCTTTAAAACGCACCGTGTATTGAGATAGTTACGATTTTTGCACAAACTAAATAGTACAAAAACGCAAAGTAATAAAAACATCCGAATTTGGAAAAAGAAGAAGCATACTTTCAATGTTTAAAATGTACTGTTACATGTTTCAAGAGCCACTAGTTAAGCTTAGCCTTATATTTGAAGAAAAATTTACTTGGTTTTCTTGCATTTTTTATGCTTCAATGTATTATTTATAAATATTCTTCTGACGAAATGACGACTTTTAGTCTTGTGCTGGAACAAACCACTTCTTGTTTTTGTGTGAAACTTAGTTACATTTAATTAAATAATTCTGACGGTATATCATTTCAAGGTTGTTCCTTGTATTAGAGGTGACACGCCCTCTTGGGGAAAGTCGAGCAATTTTAGTCCAGAACTTGTATGACCCATTTCTAGTGTTTGTATGAAACATGGTTGCAAGATCTTAAATAACTCCTTCAGTGTAGCGTTTTGTATTTTTTGCTTGCATGGAAAGTGACACGCCCACTTGTCGAAATGCACTTAATTTGTGTCTAGAGCTTGTCCGAACCTTTGGCAGTATTTGTGTGAAATTTGGTTACTCTACCTACAATAACTCCGTTAGTATAGTACTTTAAAGTTTCATGTATGGGAGGTGTCACGCCTTCTTGTAGAAATTTGCTTTATTGTTGTCCAGCGCTTCTCTTAGTCATATTAAGTATTTGTGTGAAATTTGATTGCATTACCTCAAATATTTACATTTAATTTAAATTGCAAATTATAGAGAAGTAAAACAACTTCCCCTGTCTGAAATAAGCCGCTTTGGTCTACTATAATAACTAAAATAATTTTCTAAAGCCGCTGTTACTTCATTGCCACTAGTTGAATTTGTTGGATACAATTTAACAAATTTGGTAAAGCTATCGACAACCATTAAAATGTATTTTCTTTTTGAACTTATGGTAGTCTTATTAATAGTTATTATAAAGAGAGGGGAATGAAACTTACATCATTTGAAAGGTACTATTTGCTAGATGTGCACAAAGAAAACATAATTTGTAATATATGCCGTTAAGGCAGGTAAAATAAAGAAAACATACGCGCATGAATTCCCCTTACAAAACGCTTTAACCAACGCATTTTGATCGCGTTCATGGCTGCATGAGGTACAGGCAAGGTGAGGTGAGGTGAAATGAGGTCCATGGACAAAGACGTTTTGTTCGTCATAGGTCGGCAGCAAAATTCTTCCAAAGTAAAAACTTGTGGGGTACGGTCGAGTTTCGACCACAATACGATACTAGTAGATAGTAATGGACCAAAGTTATCAATATGGATTATGTCAAAAGGGATAGGTTTCTTTGGTATATTACATATATAAATTTCGTTCAGAGTGACACAGTGGTATGGAGTTTATGATGAATTTGAGACAATTTTGTATAAAATTTTTTATCTTTTGATGCATATTAGGACACCAATAACATAAACTTATTTTTTCATATCATTTATTTTTTGCCTGATGTCCTAGTTTTTCATGAATCAACCGAATTACATTGTCCTTCATTTTTTTCGGCACGTAAAGAGTTTTTCGTTCATCATCTTTTATTTTAAGATCTAGGGTCTTGACCATCTATTAATCCAAAACATTTTACTGCATCGATTTTTATGCAAGCTCTTAAATTCTTTATAACTAAGTCACGTTCTTGCGCTACTTGAATTTGGAAGTCAACATCGTTTGCATTCAATATTACAGCACAACCTGACATCTACTCAAAGCATCAACATGACCCATAGATAAACCATTACGATGCTGTATTTTATAATTAAAATGTTCTAGCTCTATTGTCTATCTAACTTTTCGAGGATTTACTTGTTTCTTTGCTAACGTCATCGTCAGAGAATTCAGACAGTCACAGTTTGGAAAGGAATCTCTTCTAAATATGTACACCAGACCGTAGCTCAAAAAAAATTCACGGTACACCAGCAAATTCAAAACATTTTTGCAACGTAATTTCGAAAAAAAAATACGTACTCCGTTCTTGAACTAGCTATGTTTGTCTGTCTGTCTGTCTGTCTGTCTGTCTGTCTGTCTGTCTGTCTGTCTGTCTGCCTGTCTGTCTGCCTGTCTGCCTGTCTGCCTGTCTGTCTGTCTGTCTGTCTGTCTGTCTGTCTGTCTGTCTGTCTGTCTGTCCGTCTGTCCGTCTGTCTGTCTGTCTGTCTGTCTGTCTGTCTGTCTGTCTGTCTGTCTGTCTGTCTGTCTGTCTGTCTGTCTGTCTGTCTGTCTGTCTGTCTGTCTGTCTGTCTGTCTGTCTGTCTGTCTGTCTGTCTGTCTGTCTGTCTGTCTGTCTGTCTGTCTGTCTGTCTGTCTGTCTGTCTGTCTGTCTGTCTGTCTGTCTGTCTGTCTGTCTGTCTGTCTGTCTGTCTGTCTGTCTGTCTGTCTGTCTGTCTGTCTGTCTGTCTGTCTGTCTGTCTGTCTGTCTGTCTGTCTGTCTGTCTGTCTGTCTGTCTGTCTGTCTGTCTGTCTGTCTGTCTGTCTGTCTGTCTGTCTGTCTGTCTGTCTGTCTGTCTGTCTGTCTGTCTGTCTGTCTGTCTGTCTGTCTGTCTGTCTGTCTGTCTGTCTGTCTGTCTGTCTGTCTGTCTGTCTGTCTGTCTGTCTGTCTGTCTGTCTGTCTGTCTGTCTGTCTGTCTGTCTGTCTGTCTGTCTGTCTGTCTGTCTGTCTGTCTGTCTGTCTGTCTGTCTGTCTGTCTGTCTGTCTGTCTGTCTGTCTGTCTGTCTGTCTGTCTGTCTGTCTGTCTGTCTGTCTGTCTGTCTGTCTGTCTGTCTGTCTGTCTGTCTGTCTGTCTGTCTGTCTGTCTGTCTGTCTGTCTGTCTGTCTGTCTGTCTGTCTGTCTGTCTGTCTGTCTGTCTGTCTGTCTGTCTGTCTGTCTGTCTGTCTGTCTGTCTGTCTGTCTGTCTGTCTGTCTGTCTGTCTGTCTGTCTGTCTGTCTGTCTGTCTGTCTGTCTGTCTGTCTGTCTGTCTGTCTGTCTGTCTGTCTGTCTGTCTGTCTGTCTGTCTGTCTGTCTGTCTGTCTGTCTGTCTGTCTGTCTGTCTGTCTGTCTGTCTGTCTGTCTGTCTGTCTGTCTGTCTGTCTGTCTGTCTGTCTGTCTGTCTGTCTGTCTGTCTGTCTGTCTGTCTGTCTGTCTGTCTGTCTGTCTGTCTGTCTGTCTGTCTGTCTGTCTGTCTGTCTGTCTGTCTGTCTGTCTGTCTGTCTGTCTGTCTGTCTGTCTGTCTGTCTGTCTGTCTGTCTGTCTGGTCTGTCTGGTCTGTCTGTCTGTCTGTCTGTCTGTCTGTCTGTCTGTCTGTCTGTCTGTCTGTCTGTCTGTCTGTCTGTCTGTCTGTCTGTCTGTCTGTCTGTCTGTCTGTCTGTCTGTCTGTCTGTCTGTCTGTCTGTCTGTCTGTCTGTCTGTCTGTCTGTCTGTCTGTCTGTCTGTCTGTCTGTCTGTCTGTCTGTCTGTCTGTCTGTCTGTCTGTCTGTCTGTCTGTCTGTCTGTCTGTCTGTCTGTCTGTCTGTCTGTCTGTCTGTCTGTCTGTCTGTCTGTCTGTCTGTCTGTCTGTCTGTCTGTCTGTCTGTCTGTCTGTCTGTCTGTCTGTCTGTCTGTCTGTCTGTCTGTCTGTCTGTCTGTCTGTCTGTCTGTCTGTCTGTCTGTCTGTCTGTCTGTCTGTCTGTCTGTCTGTCTGTCTGTCTGTCTGTCTGTCTGTCTGTCTGTCTGTCTGTCTGTCTGTCTGTCTGTCTGTCTGTCTGTCTGTCTGTCTGTCTGTCTGTCTGTCTGTCTGTCTGTCTGTCTGTCTGTCTGTCTGTCTGTCTGTCTGTCTGTCTGTCTGTCTGTCTGTCTGTCTGTCTGTCTGTCTGTCTGTCTGTCTGTCTGTCTGTCTGTCTGTCTGTCTGTCTGTCTGTCTGTCTGTCTGTCTGTCTGTCTGTCTGTCTGTCTGTCTGTCTGTCTGTCTGTCTGTCTGTCTGTCTGTCTGTCTGTCTGTCTGTCTGTCTGTCTGTCTGTCTGTCTGTCTGTCTGTCTGTCTGTCTGTCTGTCTGTCTGTCTGTCTGTCTGTCTGTCTGTCTGTCTGTCTGTCTGTCTGTCTGTCTGTCTGTCTGTCTGTCTGTCTGTCTGTCTGTCTGTCTGTCTGTCTGTCTGTCTGTCTGTCTGTCTGTCTGTCTGTCTGTCTGTCTGTCTGTCTGTCTGTCTGTCTGTCTGTCTGTCTGTCTGTCTGTCTGTCTGTCTGTCTGTCTGTCTGTCTGTCTGTCTGTCTGTCTGTCTGTCTGTCTGTCTGTCTGTCTGTCTGTCTGTCTGTCTGTCTGTCTGTCTGTCTGTCTGTCTGTCTGTCTGTCTGTCTGTCTGTCTGTCTGTCTGTCTGTCTGTCTGTCTGTCTGTCTGTCTGTCTGTCTGTCTGTCTGTCTGTCTGTCTGTCTGTCTGTCTGTCTGTCTGTCTGTCTGTCTGTCTGTCTGTCTGTCTGTCTGTCTGTCTGTCTGTCTGTCTGTCTGTCTGTCTGTCTGTCTGTCTGTCTGTCTGTCTGTCTGTCTGTCTGTCTGTCTGTCTGTCTGTCTGTCTGTCTGTCTGTCTGTCTGTCTGTCTGTCTGTCTGTCTGTCTGTCTGTCTGTCTGTCTGTCTGTCTGTCTGTCTGTCTGTCTGTCTGTCTGTCTGTCTGTCTGTCTGTCTGTCTGTCTGTCTGTCTGTCTGTCTGTCTGTCTGTCTGTCTGTCTGTCTGTCTGTCTGTCTGTCTGTCTGTCTGTCTGTCTGTCTGTCTGTCTGTCTGTCTGTCTGTCTGTCTGTCTGTCTGTCTGTCTGTCTGTCTGTCTGTCTGTCTGTCTGTCTGTCTGTCTGTCTGTCTGTCTGTCTGTCTGTCTGTCTGTCTGTCTGTCTGTCTGTCTGTCTGTCTGTCTGTCTGTCTGTCTGTCTGTCTGTCTGTCTGTCTGTCTGTCTGTCTGTCTGTCTGTCTGTCTGTCTGTCTGTCTGTCTGTCTGTCTGTCTGTCTGTCTGTCTGTCTGTCTGTCTGTCTGTCTGTCTGTCTGTCTGTCTGTCTGTCTGTCTGTCTGTCTGTCTGTCTGTCTGTCTGTCTGTCTGTCTGTCTGTCTGTCTGTCTGTCTGTCTGTCTGTCTGTCTGTCTGTCTGTCTGTCTGTCTGTCTGTCTGTCTGTCTGTCTGTCTGTCTGTCTGTCTGTCTGTCTGTCTGTCTGTCTGTCTGTCTGTCTGTCTGTCTGTCTGTCTGTCTGTCTGTCTGTCTGTCTGTCTGTCTGTCTGTCTGTCTGTCTGTCTGTCTGTCTGTCTGTCTGTCTGTCTGTCTGTCTGTCTGTCTGTCTGTCTGTCTGTCTGTCTGTCTGTCTGTCTGTCTGTCTGTCTGTCTGTCTGTCTGTCTGTCTGTCTGTCTGTCTGTCTGTCTGTCTGTCTGTCTGTCTGTCTGTCTGTCTGTCTGTCTGTCTGTCTGTCTGTCTGTCTGTCTGTCTGTCTGTCTGTCTGTCTGTCTGTCTGTCTGTCTGTCTGTCTGTCTGTCTGTCTGTCTGTCTGTCTGTCTGTCTGTCTGTCTGTCTGTCTGTCTGTCTGTCTGTCTGTCTGTCTGTCTGTCTGTCTGTCTGTCTGTCTGTCTGTCTGTCTGTCTGTCTGTCTGTCTGTCTGTCTGTCTGTCTGTCTGTCTGTCTGTCTGTCTGTCTGTCTGTCTGTCTGTCTGTCTGTCTGTCTGTCTGTCTGTCTGTCTGTCTGTCTGTCTGTCTGTCTGTCTGTCTGTCTGTCTGTCTGTCTGTCTGTCTGTCTGTCTGTCTGTCTGTCTGTCTGTCTGTCTGTCTGTCTGTCTGTCTGTCTGTCTGTCTGTCTGTCTGTCTGTCTGTCTGTCTGTCTGTCTGTCTGTCTGTCTGTCTGTCTGTCTGTCTGTCTGTCTGTCTGTCTGTCTGTCTGTCTGTCTGTCTGTCTGTCTGTCTGTCTGTCTGTCTGTCTGTCTGTCTGTCTGTCTGTCTGTCTGTCTGTCTGTCTGTCTGTCTGTCTGTCTGTCTGTCTGTCTGTCTGTCTGTCTGTCTGTCTGTCTGTCTGTCTGTCTGTCTGTCTGTCTGTCTGTCTGTCTGTCTGTCTGTCTGTCTGTCTGTCTGTCTGTCTGTCTGTCTGTCTGTCTGTCTGTCTGTCTGTCTGTCTGTCTGTCTGTCTGTCTGTCTGTCTGTCTGTCTGTCTGTCTGTCTGTCTGTCTGTCTGTCTGTCTGTCTGTCTGTCTGTCTGTCTGTCTGTCTGTCTGTCTGTCTGTCTGTCTGTCTGTCTGTCTGTCTGTCTGTCTGTCTGTCTGTCTGTCTGTCTGTCTGTCTGTCTGTCTGTCTGTCTGTCTGTCTGTCTGTCTGTCTGTCTGTCTGTCTGTCTGTCTGTCTGTCTGTCTGTCTGTCTGTCTGTCTGTCTGTCTGTCTGTCTGTCTGTCTGTCTGTCTGTCTGTCTGTCTGTCTGTCTGTCTGTCTGTCTGTCTGTCTGTCTGTCTGTCTGTCTGTCTGTCTGTCTGTCTGTCTGTCTGTCTGTCTGTCTGTCTGTCTGTCTGTCTGTCTGTCTGTCTGTCTGTCTGTCTGTCTGTCTGTCTGTCTGTCTGTCTGTCTGTCTGTCTGTCTGTCTGTCTGTCTGTCTGTCTGTCTGTCTGTCTGTCTGTCTGTCTGTCTGTCTGTCTGTCTGTCTGTCTGTCTGTCTGTCTGTCTGTCTGTCTGTCTGTCTGTCTGTCTGTCTGTCTGTCTGTCTGTCTGTCTGTCTGTCTGTCTGTCTGTCTGTCTGTCTGTCTGTCTGTCTGTCTGTCTGTCTGTCTGTCTGTCTGTCTGTCTGTCTGTCTGTCTGTCTGTCTGTCTGTCTGTCTGTCTGTCTGTCTGTCTGTCTGTCTGTCTGTCTGTCTGTCTGTCTGTCTGTCTGTCTGTCTGTCTGTCTGTCTGTCTGTCTGTCTGTCTGTCTGTCTGTCTGTCTGTCTGTCTGTCTGTCTGTCTGTCTGTCTGTCTGTCTGTCTGTCTGTCTGTCTGTCTGTCTGTCTGTCTGTCTGTCTGTCTGTCTGTCTGTCTGTCTGTCTGTCTGTCTGTCTGTCTGTCTGTCTGTCTGTCTGTCTGTCTGTCTGTCTGTCTGTCTGTCTGTCTGTCTGTCTGTCTGTCTGTCTGTCTGTCTGTCTGTCTGTCTGTCTGTCTGTCTGTCTGTCTGTCTGTCTGTCTGTCTGTCTGTCTGTCTGTCTGTCTGTCTGTCTGTCTGTCTGTCTGTCTGTCTGTCTGTCTGTCTGTCTGTCTGTCTGTCTGTCTGTCTGTCTGTCTGTCTGTCTGTCTGTCTGTCTGTCTGTCTGTCTGTCTGTCTGTCTGTCTGTCTGTCTGTCTGTCTGTCTGTCTGTCTGTCTGTCTGTCTGTCTGTCTGTCTGTCTGTCTGTCTGTCTGTCTGTCTGTCTGTCTGTCTGTCTGTCTGTCTGTCTGTCTGTCTGTCTGTCTGTCTGTCTGTCTGTCTGTCTGTCTGTCTGTCTGTCTGTCTGTCTGTCTGTCTGTCTGTCTGTCTGTCTGTCTGTCTGTCTGTCTGTCTGTCTGTCTGTCTGTCTGTCTGTCTGTCTGTCTGTCTGTCTGTCTGTCTGTCTGTCTGTCTGTCTGTCTGTCTGTCTGTCTGTCTGTCTGTCTGTCTGTCTGTCTGTCTGTCTGTCTGTCTGTCTGTCTGTCTGTCTGTCTGTCTGTCTGTCTGTCTGTCTGTCTGTCTGTCTGTCTGTCTGTCTGTCTGTCTGTCTGTCTGTCTGTCTGTCTGTCTGTCTGTCTGTCTGTCTGTCTGTCTGTCTGTCTGTCTGTCTGTCTGTCTGTCTGTCTGTCTGTCTGTCTGTCTGTCTGTCTGTCTGTCTGTCTGTCTGTCTGTCTGTCTGTCTGTCTGTCTGTCTGTCTGTCTGTCTGTCTGTCTGTCTGTCTGTCTGTCTGTCTGTCTGTCTGTCTGTCTGTCTGTCTGTCTGTCTGTCTGTCTGTCTGTCTGTCTGTCTGTCTGTCTGTCTGTCTGTCTGTCTGTCTGTCTGTCTGTCTGTCTGTCTGTCTGTCTGTCTGTCTGTCTGTCTGTCTGTCTGTCTGTCTGTCTGTCTGTCTGTCTGTCTGTCTGTCTGTCTGTCTGTCTGTCTGTCTGTCTGTCTGTCTGTCTGTCTGTCTGTCTGTCTGTCTGTCTGTCTGTCTGTCTGTCTGTCTGTCTGTCTGTCTGTCTGTCTGTCTGTCTGTCTGTCTGTCTGTCTGTCTGTCTGTCTGTCTGTCTGTCTGTCTGTCTGTCTGTCTGTCTGTCTGTCTGTCTGTCTGTCTGTCTGTCTGTCTGTCTGTCTGTCTGTCTGTCTGTCTGTCTGTCTGTCTGTCTGTCTGTCTGTCTGTCTGTCTGTCTGTCTGTCTGTCTGTCTGTCTGTCTGTCTGTCTGTCTGTCTGTCTGTCTGTCTGTCTGTCTGTCTGTCTGTCTGTCTGTCTGTCTGTCTGTCTGTCTGTCTGTCTGTCTGTCTGTCTGTCTGTCTGTCTGTCTGTCTGTCTGTCTGTCTGTCTGTCTGTCTGTCTGTCTGTCTGTCTGTCTGTCTGTCTGTCTGTCTGTCTGTCTGTCTGTCTGTCTGTCTGTCTGTCTGTCTGTCTGTCTGTCTGTCTGTCTGTCTGTCTGTCTGTCTGTCTGTCTGTCTGTCTGTCTGTCTGTCTGTCTGTCTGTCTGTCTGTCTGTCTGTCTGTCTGTCTGTCTGTCTGTCTGTCTGTCTGTCTGTCTGTCTGTCTGTCTGTCTGTCTGTCTGTCTGTCTGTCTGTCTGTCTGTCTGTCTGTCTGTCTGTCTGTCTGTCTGTCTGTCTGTCTGTCTGTCTGTCTGTCTGTCTGTCTGTCTGTCTGTCTGTCTGTCTGTCTGTCTGTCTGTCTGTCTGTCTGTCTGTCTGTCTGTCTGTCTGTCTGTCTGTCTGTCTGTCTGTCTGTCTGTCTGTCTGTCTGTCTGTCTGTCTGTCTGTCTGTCTGTCTGTCTGTCTGTCTGTCTGTCTGTCTGTCTGTCTGTCTGTCTGTCTGTCTGTCTGTCTGTCTGTCTGTCTGTCTGTCTGTCTGTCTGTCTGTCTGTCTGTCTGTCTGTCTGTCTGTCTGTCTGTCTGTCTGTCTGTCTGTCTGTCTGTCTGTCTGTCTGTCTGTCTGTCTGTCTGTCTGTCTGTCTGTCTGTCTGTCTGTCTGTCTGTCTGTCTGTCTGTCTGTCTGTCTGTCTGTCTGTCTGTCTGTCTGTCTGTCTGTCTGTCTGTCT